>CM026396.1:27403089-27742026 GCA_014843695.1 Archivesica marissinica | reverse complement strand
GGAACTAGTGAAAGAGGCTGTTGGCTCATCTGATAACGTAATCATTGATGGTGTTCTATCAGGGCTTCAAGAAAAAGTTAAATCTCTCGAAACTGACAACTTGAAACTTAAAACTGAAACTTCTGAATTGAGAACAAGTATAAATAAGCTGAAATGTGCTGCCGACTCTGCTGAACAGTATAGTCGCAGGAATAATATCCGGATTACTGGAATTCCAGAATCCATAGATGAAAATACCGACCAAGTTGTACTTGATACTTGTAAAACGTTAAATGTCGGTATGAATATATCAGAAATTGACCGGTGTCACCGAGTGGGGAAACGCAATGAGACCAATCCAAGACCCATCATTGTCAAGTTTATAGCTTACCGAGTTCGTCAGCGCATGTATAAAGCGAGGGCCCTTCTCAAAACCAAAGGACAAACTAGGACATATATGAACGAAGATTTGACACAACAACGCAGCTTTGCATTTTATAGCAAAATAATTGCAACACATTGTTTTATTGTTTTAAATGCATTGGGGGTCATACTGAACCCCAGAAAAAAAGTCTTCGAAAATCCCACCACGGGAAAGTGGTTAATTAGCATAAATTCAAAATGGCCACGCCCTGAAATTTCAATGTACTACACACTTTTTTATGGTTGGAATTAGACCCTATAAATGTATTACCAATAGATAGAAACATGATACCTCTTAACTAAATAAGCATGTTGAAAATTTTCTATGACGTCACTGTGACGTAGAAATGACGTCACCATGACGTAGAAATGATGTCACGGCTAATGTATTGCACTAAATTTTCAAAAACCAATGAAAATGAGCAATAGTAGTGCCACATTGCCACATTGCCACATTGCCACATTGCCACATTGCCACATACGATAGATTACAGGTCATCATTGTCATCGTCATTGCCAGTATCCTGATCCGCCTGCGAATGGTTATGAGGGTTGTTGCATGAATCAATTGGCACTGTCCACAAGCAGATGTACAGGGTAATCCATAGGTTCGACAAGTGCAGCGTTGTGTACTGCAGCCTGCTGTGCAGTTGCAATGGACTACTTTTAGTAGATTGTCTGGTGCGGCATTCTTATCAGTCATTACTGGGATGAATTGATTGGCCTCAGATTTCCATCCCCAGTCTGTTGCATCGAGGCTAGTCTCTTTTCCCATCCATGTCATGATCTGATAGTAGACTCGTAAGGAATGGTATTTTGTTGCAGATGCAGTTGGTGGAAGCCGTTTTGGTGTTACAAATGATGTGGCAGAAACTACTTTCTTTGTTAAGATGCTATGTCGCAATGAGGTGAGAGTGTCAGATGTAACCTTTCCGCCAAACAGAAGAATCATCGCTTTCAATCCATTTTCTTCAATAGTGTCACTTTTTTGGCCTGGTTCAGTGAACGCAAGGGCACAATACTTCATGTTAGTGTCTCCTTTCGAAATGTTCTGAAACAGTACCTTTTTCCCTATCCCAAAGATGCGTGAGGTGGTATCACACCCTGTAAATGCGTGAACAAAGAGCAGCAGAGAACATATCTCATTACCCAACAGGCACTTTAGCTTGTTAATGTTGTAAACTCGAATTTGGCTTTTAGACTTGTCCGAACGATAGTATAGACATTTTCTTTCTGGTTTTGAATGGTAGAGGAGGAGAATGAGCAAATCAGTGTCTTCACCTATGAGATTTGTTGACTGAAACTCTGATGCTGCAATGGCTGCTTGTACAATATCACAGTCAGCATCTCCACGTGCATTGATTACATTGCATCCTTTCTCCCTTAACCTTTGGCTGATGATGTTGATTAAACCTTGCTTGTTGCAACCTCGTGACAAAAACTCTTCCTTTTCCCCCATGAATACAGTCTCTGCTGTAAAGTTTACTATAGGAGGCTTTGTCTGTTGACGTCGCAGATGGGCGTTGTCCTTTATGGATGGTTCATCAAGATATCCATCAAAGACAACTGTAGCTTTCCCATAATTGTGAAGGGTAAGGTCCACATAGTCATTAGCTATCGCGCCATATGTACTTCCCTTTGTCCATTTAACGCGGTGCATTAGTGAACCACCATCTAACACATAATGTTCAGTCTTTGGTATTTTGTCTGAAACAGCCTCATCTGAAGAACTACTTGAATATTCATCAATTGCTTTATCAAGCTGGGGTTTGTCTGCTTTCCTGAATATGTTGTTTGCATCAAAGAGGGCTGGAGGAAATGGACTAAGTTAATAACTAAGAGCCTCCTCCAAAGAGACGTCCCCTGCTCTAGAAATGACAAGAAGCCGAGCAGGAGAGCAGGGTCTATAGTGCGATATGCAGTAACTTTGATTGCGGATGCGTCACCCATTGTTTTAGCCTTTTCCTTCCGTTTGCATGTATATGTAAATACTGGCTGTCCAGTCATTTTTTCAATTACTTTTTTCACAACTGATTGAAAATCATCAACATTCACATCATCTTTTGCAACAACTCCAGTTACAATATTTCGCAAGCTGGGATCCACTGAGAAAGGTGTGCATGATTCAAGTTTATCTTTAATCTTTGCCAGGTCTGACTGATCCCGTTTCATCCGCGATTCAATGGAGTCCTTGTGTTGTTCACTTGTTGTAAAACCAAGAGTATTGAACTCTTGCATGGCAGCATTATACTGGGGATGACAGTGTCCACAGTGCACGCTGCTCCTCCGTCATGCCACTACCCCTTGTCAGACCACCAGTTGACTTCAGTGATCTCATCAATGTCTGTTCGATCACAAGGTCAAAACCAAGACCAGCCCAGAATTGATCGGTTCGGCGAATAACATGAAAACCATCTTCAAACTTTCTATTGACAGTCGTATTCGTCTTTTCCAGTTGTTGCATGTTTTGTAGATACAGATATGCTGATTTCAAGTAATTGAAATGGCCTGCAGCAGCGAATATTGGCAGGCATTCAGCCACAGCAGAAAGATGCGCCTTCCACGAACCCATACGATCGGCCATGATCAGCATCCTACCCACTTTAACCATATTAATGTAGGAAAGCCATCGTTTATTTGTCCTTGATCGACTAGTGAGTTCTTGTCTCCTTTTCTCCAGTGCTTGTTCAATTTTAATCTTCAAATCAGATGTAGCTAGGGATTCCAAATTGCTTTCTCCTGCAATCAGTGAGGTGTAAATATCCTCATACTGATCGACTAAGGTAGCAAACTCAGAGTCACTGTCAATGAGATCAGATACTATCATGCCATTTATACATTTCTCTACTAACAGGTGTCCACGGAATGCCCGTTGCACTGATTTTCCAGTGAACATATGCTTAACCGCATTCTCTCCATAGACTACCTCCAGAGTCTCTCTTAAGCCAGAGCCTTGCATCAGTGTACCGATGGCACCTAGCACATTCATAAATGTATGAAAACTGCAAAGCATCAAAGTTATTTCTTTCAGTGGACTGTTCGTTTGTGCGTTATAGATGATTTCGGAGGCCTTCCAAAACAAAGGTTGGTCAAAGGTTATTATGGGGGAAAATTTGTATCTATCTGCCAGATTGCAAATGTAGTTGAGTGTGGACAGAATGCATGTGGGATCTCCTGGATACATATCTATCATTGGCAGGAAGTGTACAGAGGACTTGACAGGGTGTTCATTTCCGCCATGAAGAAGATGCATCATACCCTGCCAATTGGGAGTTTGCTGGTGAAAGCAGAATGAAAGCTCCCAAAGAACGTCTACAGCTGGCACGCAACTAGGCATTACTGGAAGAGTATCGAACATGACATGTTTGCGAGCATAGTTTGAAAAGCGATAGTCAACTATATCTATTTTGGACAGTTCTGTTATATTCCAAGCAGAAACATTCTTCCTTGGTACCACATGGTTTATCTCCTTTCCAGGTGTTATTGCAGCTATAATTCCCATCCCATGAAAGCTTCCTTTTCCGTCGAGTGTCAGGATGTTGTGGTCCACATTGTCTGCTACAAATAACGCCATCCCTTGAACGTCTTCACCCAGTACATCGGGAGCGACCAAGCCAGCAGCATTTATCTGAAATCTATGAACTTCCCCATAAGGGGAGCCAAACCCCATCACAGAAAGAGTATCAACTAGGAACCTGGACCTATATATATGGTGCAGTTGAGAAGCAAGTCCTATTTGCAGTGGTGCCAATACAGCCCTAGGTCGGACTGCTTGAATAATTGACTGATCAATGGAAGCAACCTTTTCGTGTTTGTGTGTACCAACAAATAATAAATTCAAGAGCATACGAAGGGATGAGGGCAGATAGTTCAGGGCAGCATCCAGTTTAAGGCTTTGAGAAGACGGATACTGATCAGTTATTGATTGTACATCCGTCTTGATATCACACTTTATAAGCTTTGCTGCAGTCACAATAATTGCCATTTTCTGGCTTTCCTCATCACTGCTTTTAGCACTCTTGAAGTATGCTCGAAGTATTTGGGAAGTCTTGTCCCTCATGGTCACAATGTCCTGAACACCTCCTTGTTCTGCTATATATATAGAATCACCATACTGTTTTTTTCAGTTTTTCCTTCAGGTACTGGTTGCCATAGGGAACAGAGGTTTCATCTAAACAATAGTCTCTCATTCTGTACGCAAGGTCAGTTACTGTTAACTGTTCCTCATCATTTGCTTCTAGGTAAGCGCAGACCCTGAGAAATGCCTGTTGTTGGTCTTCATTCTTGGGCCTACCAGACTGTCTGCACTTTGCCATTGGCTCTGTCCTATACTGCTCTGGTATGTCACACCCGGAACGAGAGTTTACACTGCTGGTGATAAATACAGTCAGCTGCATGCAAATCTTTACAAAAATACTCGATTCGGCCCTGTACAATAAAGGACCAGTCATCAGATCGTTCTTCACAATGCGCCAAGACAGTCTTAGGAAAGGCATCAGTTTTAACTTCACTAACATTATCACTGTGACCATGGCTATCCCCTAAAGCCGCTTGTCCACAGAAGAGGCAATCTGTTCTAAAATTGTATGGTCCGATGCTGACTCGAGCACTTTTCTTTCTTACACAAGGTGATGATTCTCTACCACGTTTCAAAGTTCGATTAATATCTTGTTCATTGGTGTACCATTTACGACAGTCTTTATGAACTATTTGACCTTCTGTCACAACAACATTATCACAACCTCGTTTACGACTTGAATCATTGATCTTATCAGCTCCCTTCTGGAAAAGCTTGGCAATGTTACTTGCGTCATCATTGTTGATTTCCTTATTACATATAGGGCAGATTTCTTCAGCTGCACTCATTTTTACTACTGAAAAGAAGGAAAAGGCCTATATCAGATTAAAATATATGCTTCAAATATCTGCTTGTATAAGGGGCAAAAGGCCCATGGGTGGGGCAAAAGGCCCATGGGTGGGCGTTTTGCCCCATATCATGGTGGGCCTCTTGCCCCATTTGACCCACTAAAAACAATAGAAAGGTCACACTCTACTTTCGCCCATTATCACCAAAGTATCGTTTGCAATATCACTAATAAGTATTTTAGCTTGTCACATTTCCATTTATCCAGACAGAATGACAATTCCCTGTGATGTTATCCACAAAATGGTAATGCATGTTATGACTAAGTTTTGTGCATAACATGCACAACTGCATATTTGTGTACTTACTGTTGTCTGCACTTGCAGGATGTTTTGACTGTTTGATCTACAAGGTGGCAGCACCAATGTGAAAAACAAACCCTGGTGGACAAAGCTTGTAAACACAAGATATGAGGGGTGGGCCTTTTACCTCATGTGGGCATCTTGCCCCACCCTACCCTACTTTATTCGTTTTGAAAATTAATAAAATAAAGACAAGAATCAATCACCATCAGCAAGAGTTAATATCAGACAATAACTCATATGAAAATTATTCAATTAACCTTCTGTTTCAACTTTTGTGTCCATGTTTGCGTGCGTAGGCCTACAATACGGTACCTGTGACGTCATGGTGACGTCATTTCTACATCACAGTGACATCATAGAACATTTTAAACATGCTTATTTGGTTAAGAGGTATCATGTTTCTATCTATTGGTATTACATTTATAGGGTCTAATTCCATCCATAAAAAAGTTTGTAGTACATTGAAATTTCAGGGCGTGGCCATTTTGAATTTATGCTAATTTACCCCTTTCCCGTGGTGGGATTTTCGAAGACTTTTTTTCTGAGGTTCAGTATGACCCCCCAATGCATTTAAAACAATAAAACCTTGTGTTGCAATTTGTTTGGGGTAAGGTCATTATTGTTCATATATTGACCCGTCTAAGACTGTTGGTGAAAAGGGAGAACATAGACAGTTGCTGGACTTATGATGGTGTAGTGTTGGTAAAAGACAAAGCTCAGAGGATACATCGCATAACAAGCAGTGATGAACTTATACCTTTTGAAAACTAGTAACACAATGTTATGGCCAATACTTATGGCGCAAACTGTATTGCATAAAAGTTTGATCGGTATTGATTGATATTATCATTCACATTTTGTAACGGTTCATGTGTTACAATGCATAGTGTGGGAATGATTAGCTGACGAACATGTTTTGCTACTATAAATAAGCTACGGATCGCACAATCATTAACTGCAGGCGGATCTGTAGTCCAGTGGTAACACGCTGGACTGGTAATCCAGGGATCGCAGGTTCGATCCCCCGTCTGACCATAATAAAATTAACAGTCTTTCAGATGGGACGTTAAACCGAGGTCTCGTGTCGGTGCTTTACATCGTGCACGTAAAAGAACCAGAGGAGATTCTAGAATGGGTCTCTGTCTGTATCATGCACTATCCTCCAAAATCTAAAATGACTAATCTCTTCAGGAGGCGTCGCTCATATGGGCAACCGGTAGCGACGATAAATAAACGTAAAACACACACACAATCATTAACTGTTATTTAGTTGTCGGCTATTTGTTCCCGCATTATACATTGTACTGTCCAGCGGAGTATAATGATCTCTAGTCCAAAGCATAAGTATATGCTCATAACTTTTATTACAGAATCATCTTCAATATAAAATGTACCGTCATAGTTTGCATGTATTGTGCAAGTCAGTGAGTGCACTTATTTTTCGAAATTTTTATAATTACTTTTCATCAACATTCCAGTAAAACCTTAGTACAAATAGTTCTCATAATCATTATGACGTAGGGCGTTACTAAGTTAATTAAAAGCTCAATTCACATTCGTTCATGAAAATTACAAACTGTAAATTATCCATAGCTGTAAATAACGGGATAATACTGTCATAGTGTTGCATACTCTGCACGAGCATTGTACATTGTATATATATGGGTAAATTATAGCAGTGATGTAAGACATTCAGTAATGTAAATGTACCAGTTATTCCCCCAAAGAGGCAAGAAGTATCCAGGCCTGCAGTTTGACCCCGTCCAATTGTAAAGATTTATACTTTACTACCTGTTCCATGTGATTAGTGGCTTGTATCAACAATGTAGCAGTACATTCAGTAAAATGTTGTCTAGTAAGATACACTGGCCCATTATAAAGCACTCCTTCTATTCAAATGTTGTATTTAATGGTTGTACTGTGCATTTAACCCTATTTTGCAGAAGTATATTAAAGAACACCATTTAAGGAAGCGATCACACGCTTTCTCACTTCTCCCAAAAATTCTGACGTAGAATGAACCCTGAAACCATATGCAAAAGACCCATATGCCATGAGAGCCAGCAATTGTAGAACATTTACATTTTGTGTGAGAAAACTGGAGTACATGGAGAAAACCGACGCCATGCCGTAGTTCGTTCTTAGTGCACGTGCGTGTTATATGCATACACACAGTTTATGTATGGGATATAAGCTGAAAACGATCCAATATGTAAAATATCGGGCTGTGTGTGGCACGTAGCGCCGAAGACAGTACCAATAGTTTACATATCGGATCCGTTTGAGGCTTATATCTTACTTAAAACACACACTTATATAAGAAGATCCTACTAATTAAAATTGTTAATTTCCTGCATGTACGCTTAGTATTTAATATAATATTATGGCCTTTTGAAACCAGTCCAATATTAATAATAATGGACTGCAAGTACAAAGGTATGGCGGCACAACAGTGTTTTAAATGTCAATTGATATCATTTAAATATTAATTTAAATATTATATTTTAATATTAATTCCTGTTCAAGTTGGTAAGGCTTGGTTGGTTATTACATTTTAGGTAAACTATTGATGGTTCTCAACACTTCATAGCATCGCATATTGTTGGTTTTTCTTTCAACATTGTAACATTTCACTTCACTTTGTTTTCTTCAGGAATTGCATTTGGAAACAGAGCAGACACAGATGCTAGATACATGACGATAAACTCGGAGGCAAGCCAAGAGGTTAAAGCAGATATTGGTTCTGAAAGAATAGATGAAGATGAAAGAATGAACTATTTCAGCACCGAGAATATGAATTATTCACCAAGACCCACACTGAGACCTTTTTATAGTGAATGTGCATTGTATGCTATAGAGGAAATGTTAGAAAAGAAAGAGAAAAGGGGAAAGGCTGCAAAGGCGCAGTCGTTCTTCTCTAGCCTAATCCGTGTGGCGGCCGAAATCGCCCACATTTGGAAAAGAGCACCAACTTTAGCACAGATCACGGAACACGAGCAGGATTCTTTCTTCAACGCCGTATTTAGTGTTGCTCCACAGTTGCACTGTTGTAGACGTGAGGTTTGGCAGAGACTGGGACAGAATCTTCAGAATCGGCGCAAATATTTGCAGGATAAACATGCAGGGAAACGATCCAAGTCATCTAGGATTACAGGGATTGGAATTAATAATGACCAAGCTGTTACTGCTGGTCCATCTGTGGTAATTAACAATGCGACATAATAGTTTGTAAATGTATTCTTAAATAGGACAGAACCGTGAGAATTTATTCACATTTCCATTATTTATGGGATGATTGGAAGCCATCGCCATGAGGGTAAGAGAATCTGAGAATTCAAGAATGTCACATTTGGTCTCCATCTGTTTGTAAGAAATGCGCGCTACATGACCTTAGATGTCGATGCGCCGTAAAACACCATTCATTCATTCTGTTTGTAAGAAACATTTGTGAAATTTAAAGCCAATGACGAATACGAGTGGGTGCCAATAACTGCAAATAATTTATCGTGCTTAAATAACAGTGTAGGGGAGACTACATGCACTAAAGTATTGTAGTCCAGTGGTAACACGTTGGACTGGTAATCCAGGGATCGCAGGTTCGATCCCCCGTCTGACTAATATAATTAACAGTCTTTCAGATGGGACGTTAAACCGAGGTCTCGTGTCGGTGCTTTACACCGTGCACGTAAAAGAACCAGAGGAGATTCTGAAATTGGTCTCTGTATCATGCACTATCCTCCAAAATCTAAAATAACTAATATCTTCAAAAGGCGTCGCTAATATGGGCAACCGGTAGCGACGATAAAATAAACGTAAAACACACACAAAGTATTGAGTAATAAGAGGCAATGTTGATTTAAGTTGTTGCCTCTGAATCAACTTGTCCTACATCCGTTTCTGTGCTTCAGCTTGTATTTACCCATAAAACCGTCCAATCACAATTAAACGTCGCTTTTGCAAATAGCATAGCGCCAGAGAAGATGGAACAGAACGTATGAAACTAAATACAAACAAAGTTATGTGAACAATTTGTATATGCATAAACAATGGCAAGAATTATGCTGGTAGTATTGTGTAACGGAATGTTAAATATTTATATTAAAATAGTGTATACTCAGTTTTGTTTTTGTGTTTAAATTATAAAAATTTATAATATAAATGGAAGTGCCATGACATTATGAATGAGATTATTCGTGCAGATTATAGTGTCCTCGCATGAATATACACCAACGTCCATTGTTGAAAAAGACTTAGAAATGGTAAATGCTTCTGTTCGTTTTCGGGAAGATTAACATGACGATACAATAAAATCAATAATCCCACGATACACGTATCGATAAAGTGCAATATCTATAATTGTATGCAAATAATCTTTAGCAAAAATAGGTGAATTGGCACTAACTTTACTTCTATGCATCATTGTTTATAGTACGGGAAACTACTGTCGACACATATTAAATTCGTATGCAAGTAACACTATGTTCGGATAGTAAAGAGTATGTAAAATCAGGGATCATTCTAGAGGGCGATGTGGGCGAAATTGTCGCCCTAGGGACCCTGACTTCGCCCACATCTGACTTTTTTAAAATTTATTTTTGGTTTGTACGATTTTCAAACAAAATTGTGTCTAGTAAGATACACTGGCCCATTATAAAGCACTCCTTCTATTCAAATGTTGTATTTAATGGTCATACTGTGTATTTTAACCCTATTTTGCAGAAGTATATTAAAGAACACCATTTAAGGAAGTGATCACGCGCTTTCTCACTTCTCCCAAAAATTCTGACCTAGAATGAACCCTGTGAAATGTTTGTTCGGGTTGCAAAGTCATGATTTACCCTTGGTATTTGGTAATAATGTTCAATTGAATTGGATTTTTCAATTAAAGAAACTGTTAGTAAGATGCCGCCGGTGAATTCAAAGGTACCGATAGTCACTGTCTATGCAACACGAATGTGCACATTTTGGCATTTAACCCTTTCCTTCATAGAGGTTTAGGTTAATATACTATTATATCTCCATACAAACGACAGTCATTTATCTATCATGCAGTGGATACGTAGTTTCCATATATATCCCACCTCCATAGATATTACTGGGACTACATGAGATTCTGGCCTTTATTAGGAACATTGGTTTGGCTACTACATTGTCAATGTATGTCGTATTGGTAATGTCGTCAAGAGGTGCTTCTATGAGGGAAAGGGTTAAGAATATTAAGCTGACTGACAAATTGTGAAGTGTATTTGTAAATCTGAACGTAAGTGGAAGAGTAGATGGGAGACATTAGGCCACAATACTGATTTCAGACGGTCGGGGCGGCCTGCGAATGTAGTGGGTAGGGTTAAGAAAGTGATAGACGGAGTGAAGTACTACAAGTGTGATGAATCCACAAAGAAGATTGAAAAAACATCTAAAACACATGGCAATAATCTCAACTCATGACAGTTGACATTTGCAATATAATACATACATTTAAAATCTGAAGATTGAGAAAAGTTTGTATTTTCGGATGAGAGATAAACGGAAAAACTATATAGTGTGGAGATCGCATTGTAATAAGGTACGATCACAGAAGATTATTACCAGAAACAAGTGAAGAAAGAACTAAAGCCTGTACTGAAACGTTGGGTTGCAACTGGAAAAAACAGAAAACTCCTATCCGACCCAATAAATGCCATTCAACATGGTGTTGTTACCCCTCATACGGCTGCACGTACACAACATTTGTGTTCTGAAAACCCCTATAAAGACCCCTTCACGGTTACCATGCTCAGCTGCGATGTCGCCTACGCATGTCCTTACAATAGGACACTTACTCATTCCATGTTTGGTCGCTTTGAAAGCGCTATGAATAACAATGGTAGACCTAAATGTTAAATATGATTGAAATCTGTTGTTTCACACATTTACAGTTTCTAAGATGGGATTATTTGGTTAGCAATAATTTGATTCCTTATTTCTTGCTATTATGTAAAATCCACACGGACAGCAGCGTGGAATTGTGCTCAATTCGAGATCGATTTCCCTATGTCTAACTGATCGTTTATCCTGTAAAGCAACCAAGCAATTGCGCGGCAACAACACGTCTGTGCGTCTGTCCTTCTGACCGAATCGCTTCACACTTAGTGTTGACTTTGAATTTTGCATGTACATATACAGTAATCGTGTCTCGAGATTAGATTATCAAATAGTGTGATATTATGTTAGTGTTTAGATTACAATGTCTAGATTACGGTGTACATGTAATGTTTTAAAGTTCGGCTTTGCAATATTGTTATTTCACAAAAGCCGTCATGCAAAATGAAGCGGCGGTATAATCGTTTTTCAAATTTAGGATTGTTAATCCTTTCAACACTACATACTTCTAAATATGTTTACAACAAGTGTAGACCCAGAAGAGCCGTCTCGTGATGAACCGTCTCATCGGGATCTGTACATTTTGCCAGTAATTTTACTATTTTCAGACAAATTTACCCATTTTGATAAATGAACTGGTGCAAATGTAATTTTCTTATGAATTTATTTGTCTAAACATATCATGCACCAGTCCATGTCAGTTACTTGGTGTTAAAATGGTTAAATGTAATTTTGATATGAATTCGATAATGTACTATATCGCTTTAATGTTTTCCAGCTTCTGAAAAGTGTTTTCCCTGGTTTTTCCAACCTAAATAAGTTGAGTTCAGCTTTCTCTTGTTTCATGGTCATTATTCCATAGTGTGTTTGTCATTATTTTCTTGGTCATGGTTCCTTATAATCGTTCTCAGTTTTGCACGCATCAATGATTTCCGGGTCATACTTTATACCATATAGGAAGTTCCGGGTTTGTGTGTAAAACCTTCATGATATTGCAGAATTCAATGGAAAGCAGACCGTTCGTCCTAGAAGCCAAGCCCCATGTTCAGTGATACATTGAACAATATACAGCCGGGTTACTAAATACATAGCGGTACTTGTCTTCATGGTACTCCCAAGTTACTGTATAAAGTCTTTAAGATTTAATATTATATTAACGAGACATCGTAATTTTCAGATTCCCTACAGTTCGATGATGCAGCAGCACCAGTAATAACTTATAGTTCTCTCAGTGAACTAGAGCGCCCATCCATGTACATCAAAAAGAATGGCCGTTACTGTTGTGATGTATGTGACTACACATCAAACTTTACCCATAACCTAAGGAGTCACCTGTGGAAATCTCATCAGCGTGACGAGTGTAAACCACAGAAAATCCGAGCCAGATTTACTAAGGAGAATGGAGTATTCGTCTGTGAGCAGTGCTCGTTTACAAGTAAACATTCGTGTAATTTGATTCGCCATATTAACATAAAGCATAAAAAGCAAGTGTACAAGTGCGGCATTTGTAATGACAAGACGTACAGCAATGTCTTTAATCTTAAGGAACATATAATATGCGTGCACGAGAATAGGAAAATAACGTGTGAATTATGCGGTAAGCAATGCAATGCAAGAACGACATTGTATAGACACTTACGTAAAGACCACGGCTCTAAGCGAATCAGGAAGCACCACTGTAAAATATGCGATTTATACTTCACCGAGGGTGGTCACTATGATGGTCATATGAATATGCATACGGGTAAAAAGCCGCATATGTGTGACATTTGTGGAAATGTTTTCCGGTACGTCAGTAGCCTGACAAAACATCGTGTAACATGCCCTGGGGTTAAAATGCCTCGCCCGCCGAAAGAAAAGATCATATGCGACACGTGCGGAGCAGAGTTTACACGCCGTAGCACCTTGGTAGATCACATACAAGGCAAACACGGGAAAATGGATAAAGTGTGCACGTGTGGTAAAACATTCCGGTGGAGAAATAGCTATTCACGGCATATGCAGACCTGTAATGTCCTGAATGATCATCCGTAAAGTTGGCTAGTTAATATTTGAGGTCAGCAATTCGTCATAAAGTTGATTCTGTGATATTGAGGCCGATAAACAGTTACAATGATTATTTATAAAGTTGGCTAGTTAATATTTGATGTCAGCAATTCGTCATAAAGTTGATTCTGTGATATTGAGGCCGATAAACAGTTACAATGATTATTTATAAAGTTGGCTAGTTAATATTTGAGGTCAGCAATTCGTCATAAAGTTGATTCTGTGATATTGAGGCCGATAAACAGTTACAATGATTATTTATAAAGTTGGCTAGTTAATATTTGAGGTCAGCAAAATCGTCATAAATGTGATTGATTCTATGATATTGAGGCCGATAAACAGTCACACAGTTGGCTAGATGATATTTGTGATCAATAATCGATCATGAAGTTGATCTGAATAAACAGTCATGACGTTTGCTAGATAATATTTGAGATCAATAATCGATCATAAAGTTGCCAGTATACATTCATGAAGTTGACTAGATGCTGTTTAAGGCCATTGAGCAGTCATATATTTGGCTAGATCAGATTTGATGCCAATAATCAGTTACGAAGTTGGTTAGATTAGATTTTGGGGAGAAATCTTGTGATTCGCATTTTAGTGGTTACTGATATGAGACACAATTATGTATGGTAGAACTTTAAGCTATGTTTTCAAATCTATCTTTAGCTGGCATGCAGAATGTAGATGGTTCTACCCAGTTGCACGTTCGGGCCTGGTATACTGCCCACAGGGGTCTTCCTCCACCAATACTAGCTGGGAGAATCGCCATTTGACCTAATCTGTTGGTGCGACTTTAATCTTTTAATCTAAAAAAACCAAAAAAAAAACCATCTATATTTAGGAATTCAGAACTGCATTGATTGCAGTGATTAATGTCATTGACTTTAAATCACCTATCCCTCGTCGCTGTGTGTTCGAAACCCAATGGGATTGTCAACTTCTTTCAAGTGAGGAAGCTATCCAGCTGACTTGTGGTAGGATGTTGGGAGAAGTTTGAATGTATACAAAGTGTGCGTTTTGCGACTTAATCAACGGTCCTCTATATAATATGAACATACTTCCATCTTAGCTTAAAATAGGAAAACGTGAGTTCACTCAGTGCACTTGAGATCATGGTCCGAGGCTGTAAATCATTTCTGAGATCTCAAACTCGGACATCAAGACATTAGATTGGTTGATGATGAGATTTGCACTTGGCTCAATCAGGATACGATTTGGGAAGTAGTGGTGTCCATAAGAGGTGTCTCATAAGTCAGAAATGGCTGGCTCTTTCAACAAACACTCTACTTTTACTTTACAGCAATATATAAAAAACTAATTTTGTACCAGTTGATCTTTTTACTAATTTTCTTGATTGCGAAAATTGATTGAATGCTTGTTCATATACGTCTTAGTAATTCTTTTGACACTACTTGTATTTGTACTTACAGTAATACCGACATTTCTATAGCAAGAACAACTGTGTCAATGCATCTGTACTGGAGGCATCTGAATTGTTAATGTCATCCTCATTCAACTGTAATTCAGCTTTGCTTTGTCTGTCTGAGAATTTGTTTGTAATCTTTTTAAGTCGTGGAATATATTGGTGGATTGTATTGCACGTAGTGTATTATGATTAGAGAGTTCACGGTGGATATTGAATCCGTCTTGTGATTTGGAGCCATGCCACTTGATCCGCAATGCCATTTCCTCTCCGTTTTAGCGATGTATTCCACCAGAAATGGGGTCTTGGGAGGGAATAGTATATTAGTAGGAATAACCTGTTTCATTAACAGAAATGTCTACACATATTATCGAGTACCAAATGATGTCGTCTCCTTTTGATTTGTTGTGTGTGTTACGTTTATTTATCGTCGCTACCGGTTGTCCATATGTCTATCTATCTATCTATCTTCCTATTAGTCAAACCCCTGATGGGGACCTTAGACTTTGACGCGCGTCAACTGACAAGAATGTTAGTAAGAAATGAAATAAAAGATGATAAAAGAATGATGTTAGGTTGGTTAAAAACAGGTTAAGAACAGGGCAGGTTTATTTAGGGAGAAACATGTTCAATCCGACTTACAGCCAGACTGAACTGTGGGCCAGACAAGGTGACAATATCTGGGGGCAAAGCATTCCAGTGGACAATGGTTCTTGGAAAGAAGGAATATTTATGGTAGTTAATCACTGTTTGGATCTGTCGGAATGCTTGGGAATGGGATGTTCTGGAAGATCTTGTATTTGGGGTAAGGTAGTTTTCAGCTTGAATGGCGACTTGGTTATGGAGGATGTTGTGGAACATAACCAATCTTTGGTCGATGTGACGAAGGTCAAGGCGTCTCCAATTTAGGGAGTTCAACAATATGCGCGACTTCTCCTGAAGAGATTAGTCATTTCAGATTTTGGAGGATAGTGCAATGATACAGAGAGAGACCCATTCCAGAGTCGCATTGTAATGTGTCATGTATTGTAACAATTACATATGTTGGTTAATTTCCGTATATGTCCCTATTGGCTTGCATATTAATTACAATATTCTTATAACCTGGTGCGGTATAGCCTGGACTGCGCCGCTGAGGGGCCGTTAAAGCCAATACAGCCCGTGGCCTGGTGGTTTAGCACACCATTGTGATAACTCGCCTTTCACCGCTATAATCAGGGCGGCGGTTGGAGCATTGAGTATTGCGTTCTACCCTGGACATGTTGGCTGTCCTATCCACAGTCAACATACTATCAACATGGGACGGAGACATATAGTCATCTCTGCAAGCACTTGGTAATTTTGAATAGATAATTGTTCAGGATGATAACATGCCTTTAACAGCACTTTGGTGGTGTCAATTATTGGAATATAGTTGTTACATAATACGTGTACATAGGTAAAACCTTCCAAGCGACACCATATATGACCGACCCCCTTTGGTACTTTTAGGTGGTCCGCCTCCGTGGTCGAGTGGTTAAGGTCGCTGACTTGTATACCACTGTAACCTATCATCACTTATGGTCACGGGTTCGAGCCCCGCTCAGGCCATGTCTCATTTATATGAAAATGTTGGCAGTTTCTTACGGAGGTTGGTGCACCCAAGTACTGATTAACCTCTGGAGCCTGCCCAGGAAAGGTGTTGTTAGGTAATCTGCCCGCCGGCGATATAGCCCAAAATGGTGCTGATGCAGGCGTAAAACCCGAAATATAAATATAACATACGTTTAGGTGATGTGTTTTTGGGTTGGTGTTTTTGTTGTTGTGGTTTTTGTTTGGGTGGTTTGTTTTTGGTTGGTGTGGGTGTTTGTTTTGTTGGTGTGGTGTTTGTTTTTGTTGGTTGTGGTGTTTGTTTTTGTTGGTTGTGGTGTAATCTTGTAACTATATTGGTACATGCAAGACATACATACCAAGCTGCGATGATAATCGTGTAACTATATTGCTACATGCAAGACATGCATACCAAGCTGCGGACATACATACCAAGCTGCGATGATCAAAGGTCAATGCAAATACAAGGCCATTCAACGTTTGTTAATACAGAAAATGAAAGTTCCTTTTTTCAGAAAACATCATACGATAAATATATTTACTGTTGTACATTAACTATGTCTGTTGCAGGTTGGGACTTCATGGGTCCACTGTTATAAAAAACGTTTCAACAATCTCAATCTCAATGTGAGTCCAGAGTAATTCTCTAACTCAACTAATTATTTTCAGATATCAAAGGCTCTAAAAAAGAACAGTCACCAACGGAAAGAACATATATGTCAGTTAGCGAACTAGAGTACCGGAAGTTAGCCTCAGCTAAGTACGTCATGAAAGATGAGCGCTTTTGTTGTGACGAATGCGATTATACCGCCAAATTCCGATCAAATATCAGAAGACATCTTTGGGTGACTCATAAACGCGACGATTATAAACCAATGAAGAGAAAACCTAGGCACTCTATACAGAATGGCGTGATGGTATATGATTGTGATGAATGTCCTTTCACTGGCAAGTCCGCAAGCAGTTTGGTTAACCATGTCAACGGCCACCACAAGAACCACACATACAGGTGTGGCATGTGCGATAAAACATACCGTTGTAGCAATCTTCTCAAGGAGCATATAAAGACTATGCACGAAGATGGAAAAAAATTGAATTGTAAATTTTGTATCAAAGAATTCAATTCCCGGAGGAGTTTGAATGCGCATATACGCAGATCTCACTTGCACGATGAACTAAACGAGCTATTCGGAGGTAAAAGAAAGGAGATGCGCGAAGAAATCAGAGAAAGAAGAAAAGAGATGCAAAGAGAAAACGCAAAGGAGAAAGAAAGAAGAAAAGAACTGGCGTTGCTGCAAAGAGAAAACGCAAAGGATCTCATTGAAAAAAGAATTCAAACACTCCAAAGAAACAGAAATAAATTACGATGCACTGTATGTGACAAATACTGCTCATCAGCCATGCTTTTGGATGGACATATGAATGCACATGCTGGCAAAAAACCATATATGTGTGACATGTGTGGTGCTACTTTCCATTATAGAAGCAGCCTAAGATCGCATAGCAAACAATGCTCCAGAGCTTCTGGAAAACGAAAGGAACGAGAAATGCACATGTGTGATATATGTGGTGCAAAGTTTCGTTTGTTTAGTATATTGAACATGCACATGGAAGGCAAGCATGGGGATGCAGATAAAGCATGCGAGTGTGGCAAAATGTTCCAATGGAAAGAGAGCCTGAAGAGGCACCAATTGCGGTGTACATATTGTTGTATCGAAGATACGCCAGGCTGGTCCGCAGATGATTTTAGCGTTTGAAAGTATGGGTGTGTCTCTATACGCATACCTGGTATATGGTAATATAGCAGCGTTATGCAATGTGTAGCACAATATATTGTTTCATGAACTTGAGAATGATAGTACATTGTGTTTTAATTCAACAATTCAAATTGTATTGATGCCTAAAGAATCACATGTCTGTCTTATTGGTTTAAACATATTTATTCCACTATATACATTCACAAAACAATACATGCACACAAAATCAAAGAATAGGAAAGGATCAAAACGGAAGCAGAACTTATATAGTTTCTCTCTGTCTTATTGGAACACTTGAGACACATTCGTGATACTGACATGATTGATAAACCAAGAGCACCAACGACTATGATAGATGTCCACTCGACTTAATGTCCATTTTATGTAATTTAACAATCGAGATGATGATGCAAATTGACAAAAGAATCGCACAATGTCGGAAATAAACTTTGAAAATATCGTAAACAATCAATACGGTCATTAGTCTTAGAATAATTTCGTATCGTGTTACAACTGTATAGCACAAATATCGCAATATATCGATACACCATGACATCCCTATTGGAATCCACAGCAATTGTAGTTCAAAACTGTCTTAATGGCGTGAAGACAGTGTTTGGGTATACATAATTCCCACGGCTTGTGACAACACTGAAAATAGTCAAAAACACTGATAGGATCTTGTCTTGGCCGCCATTTTGATTGGCAAGTTTTATAAATGGCAATTTCAGGATTTAAGTATTAATTTTTTAATTGATTGCAATAACTTAATTAATTTTGGGTTCTTTTAAATATATTGAAATGCACTTTTTACATTTTAATATATTTTTTGACAATGATGTATGGATTATAAATTATAAGAACTTAACTTTTTGCACCTATATTTGAAGGTCTTATGTTCACAGTTGACATTAATATTCAGGTAAATTATTATTTATTCATTGTGAAATGATACAAAAATACGTCCATTGAGAGCTTTGCAACAATGTATGAACCATGGTGAAAACCAAATTACGCCACTATACATTATATATAATATCTGATCAACTGTGGCAGGCACAGTAGGAATGATGACGTCACACGGGAACTATGTATTATCAATATTTCAAAAATGTTAGATCCAGATTATTTTCGTAATCGTCAAAGTTTCAAGGAACAATCTGAATATCTATCATGTTTTTCTTCTAATTCTACACTTCTGGATAATAAATAAATTTAATAGTCCATCCACCCTACAACACATTTAAAATGGAAGATTTCACGCTATTCATTTTATCACAGCGCCAGAAAATAGTCCTTGGGAGACATTGGAGTGATACTTGTTTTAGGAACAGAACTGTAGGAGGGCTGTAAATAATATTTGTTATAACTCTTTTTTCCCCCTCGACAAAACAAATGTATCGTATACTGCAATCATATAATTACATATTAATCTCTGATTTGTTCTTAGTATTGTATGTATATATGTAATGTATTGTATGAAAAAACTCCGCCCCCGTGGTCGAGTGTTAAGGTCGCTGACTTGTATACTACTGTAACCTATCATCACTGATGGTCACGGGTTCGAGCCCCGCTCAGACCGTGTTTCATTTATATGAAAAAATTGGCAGTTTCTTACGGAGGTTGGTGCACCCAAGTACTGGTTAACCGCTGGAGCCTGCCCAGGAAAGGTGATGTTAGGTAAACTACCCGCCGGCGATATAGCCCAAAATGGTGCTGATGCAGGCGTAAAACCCGAAATATAACATATATAACATAATTGTATGAAAAAATGCAATAAAAATATTATTTAAAAGAACAGAACAGAACAGCATTTTATTATCAGACTTGTGCATAATACGTAATCCTATAATACATAGATACTTGTATAATATATTTGCATTACGTGACTGGTTAGATACATATTCATGTGTGTTCATTGTATTAGTAGCAGAGGATGAACAGTAGAATATAATAATTACTTTTATCAAGTACATGTATCAAATATTATTTAGAAAAACAGTATACTGTCGTTTGAGAATGTCTGTAATACAAAGCTTTTGTCATATATTTTGCTAATTTAAATAAGATTTTTTTAGCAGATATCTTTAATAATTCTAGATATTTATTCACTGAATGCCATCTGTAATAGTAAGGTTTTACCGAGAACGTCGGGAGTTGTTAATGCGCATCTTTTCTCGCGGAACTTCCTTGTTAATGTGTGTTTTTTTTATGTTCGCCTTTCATACAAATTTTGTCCAGTAAGATACACTGGCTCATTATAAAGCAATCATTCTATTCAAATGTTGTATTTAATGGTCATACTGTGCATTTTAACCATATGTTGTTGAAATTTATTAAATAACACCATTTAAGCACGCGATCGCGCGCTTTCTCACTACTCCCACACATTCTGGCCTAGAATGAACCCAGTATATGTTTTGTTGATTTAGTTTATACATATAGTTTATACATATAGTTTATACATATAGTTTATACATATAGTTTACACATATAGTTTATACATATAGTTTATACATATAGTTTATACATATAGTTTATACATATAGTTTATACATATAGTTTATACATATAGTTTATACATATAGTTTATACATATAGTTTATACATATAGTTTATACATATAGTTTATACATATAGTTTATACAAATAGTTTATACATATAGTTTATACATATAGTTTATACATATAGTTTATACATATAGTTTATACATATAGTTTATACATATAGTTTATACATTTAGTTTATACATTTAGTTTATACAAATTTATTTTAGCTCGATTGCGAAACAAGTTCTTACAACTTATATTAATCACTCTCGAGACCTTATTCCTGATGGAATCCATCGCCACGAGGGAGAGAGAAGAGGCAACGTGGAATTTAAATGCCTTGCCTAAGGGCATACTCGTAACGGCTCCAGTGGGTTTCGAACTCCGGGCCTTTCGCACCTGAAACGAACGCACTACCACGGCGCTATCACGACTTCCACATATTTATACATATAATATAATGAATTAAGATCGTAAGACATATGTGTTTGTTTAATTTGTCTTCGATTTGTCAAAATAACCCCCATACATTATTGAAATTTATCATAATTTATGACAAATGAGACAATGTGTGTATAGCTAGTATGTAGCCTACACTGGAAGGTATTTCAATAACAAGGTCGGTGACATATATGTGTTTGCACCATTAGAATAGACATAAGTCTTGATGTAAAATACTAAATTATTGCCAAATCCTATCGGAACAGATTTTAATTTAATAAATTGTGTATATAGAAGATAATTCTGTTGCCTTTTTCTAGTCCGACATTGGTGCTGATTTGCCAATATTTTCATATTGGTAATTTTAAAGATGTTTTGTTGATAATATACTAGAGGACATAGAAAACGCACACTTCGGATAAGTGTGTTTTTACACTTGAAAAACAATAACTACATGTATATAAATACATAGTTTGAAACATTTTGGAATATTTTTAGTTGTTCAGTTTGTGTTTTGTAATAAAGATGTGATATATCTTTGATGGAATCCTTCGTATTTCGTTTTCATGTAATAAAAATCATATAATGTAGGTGTGTGTTTTCTATGTCCTCTAGTATATTATTATTACAGTCCGCCTCCGTGGTCGAGTGGTTAAGGTCGGTGACTTGTATAACCTATCATCACTGATGGTCACGGGTTTGAGCCCCGCTCAGACCGTGTCTCATTTATATGAAAACGTTTCTTACGGAGGTTGGTGCACCCAAGTACTGGTTAACCGCTGGAGCCTGCCCAGGAAAGGTGCTAGGTAAACTGCCCGCCGGCGATATAGCCCAAAATGGTGCTGATGCAGGCGTAAAACCCGAAATATAACATATATTATTATTACAACATATCTCCAGTCTGGATTTGTTCCAAACGACTCTATTGCGAATTCGCTTTCGTGCACCTAGTCATTCCAATAACAACTGTTTTACTACAAAAGTGGCAGGTTATCAAAACCATATTACGTTTTTATACGGTTTATTTTTCATAATATAAGTAACAATTACATATGTAAACATATATAAATTACAGTTATTTTACAATAATTTATAGACACTGCATACTAATAATTATAGTAATGCATTTATTACCAAATTACGTTTTGGTTATTTATATATCACAGTTGATTTACTAAATACATAACCATGAAGTAGATAGTTAATCTTGCTATATTTGATCAGATTTATTATATCTAATAGTATTTAGTCTTCAAAATGTTTGTCAATATTTACTTACAACTCGATATGTAGTTCATGTTGTTATCATAACCTGATATGTTTCCTTTACAGGAGACGCATAAGTATTTTATGCCTTTTTCTAATTGTTGTATATTATAAATTATAGGACATAGAAAACGCACACTTCTGATACGTGTGTTTTTAAATGAAAAACAATAACTATGTAAATACATAGTTTTAAACAATTTGGAATATTTTAGTTGTTCAGTTTGTGTTTTGTAATACAGATGTGGTATATCTTTGATGGAATCCTTCGTATTTCGTATTTATGTAATAATAATCATATACTACAGGTGTGCGTTTTCTATGTCCTATAGTATACATTGTATGTACACATTTGAATTAAAATAATGTTTTAACTAAATTACTTGGTAAAACCTCCAAATAAATATTATACTCAAATTGAAATAATTAAAATATCTCAACTATTGTTCACGTTTCCAGAGAGCCGTACCTTGCTGTGTGAATGAGTTAATTATGCATAGTCTGAAAACACAGATGAAAGCTCATCCGCGCATTGTTCTTTCAAAAACATAGGCAAAGCCATAGTCGCACAGAAACTTGTTTGTGTGTTTTACGTTTATTTATCGTCGCTACCTGTTGCCCATATAAGCGACGCCTCCTGAAGAGATTAGTCAATTAAGATTTTTGGAGGATAGTGCAATTATGCAGACAGAGACCAATTCCTGAGTCTCCTCTGGTTCTTTTACGTGCACGGTGTACAGCACCGACACGATACCTCAGTTTCAAGTCCCATCTGAATTTTATTAGGGTCAGACGGGGGATCAGAAACATTTTAGCACTTGTCAACCACTGTATACGCCCCTGTTTACAGTTGGAATGTGCTTGACTGTAATCGAGTCGTAAAATGATATTTAATTTATGAACTTATGACGTCACAAAAGGTTTATTAGGGACTTGCTAACAGAGCAAAGTTCATTAGGGACTTGCTAACAGAGCAAAGTTCATTAGGGACTTGCTAACAGAGCAAAGTTCATTAGGGACTTGCTAACAGAGCAATGTTCATTAGGGACTTGCTAACAGAGCAAAGTTCATTAGGGACTTGCTAACAGAGCAACGTTCATTAGGGACTTGCTAACAGAGCAACGTTCATTAGGGACTTGCTAACAGAGCAAAGTTCATTAGGGACTTGCTAACAGAGCAAAGTTCATTAGGGACTTGCTAACAGAGCAAAGTTCATTAGGGACTTGCTAACAGAGCAACATTCATTAGGGACTTGCTAACAGAGCAACGTTCATTAGGGACTTGCTAACAGAGCAAAGTTCATTAGGGACTTGCTAACAGAGCAAAGTTCATTAGGGACTTGCTAACAGAGCAAAGTTCATTAGGGACTTGCTAACAGAGCAACGTTCATTAGGGACTTACTAACAGAGCAAAGTTCATTAGGGACTTGCTAACAGAGCAAAGTTCATTAGGGACTTGCTAACAGAGCAAAGTTCATTAGGGACTTGCTAACAGAGCAACGTTCATTAGGGACTTGCTAACAGAGCAACGTTCATTAGGGACTTGCTAACAGAGCAACGTTCATTAGGGACTTGCTAACAGAGCAACGTTCATTAGGGACTTGCTAACAGAGCAAAGTTCATTAGGGACTTGCTAACAGAGCAAAGTTCATTAGGGACTTGCTAACAGAGCAAAGTTCATTAGGGACTTGCTAACAGAGCAACGTTCATTAGGGACTTGCTAACAGAACAAAGTTCATTAGGGACTTGCTAACAGAACAAAGTTCATTAGGGATTTGCTAACAGAGCAACGTTCATTAGGGACTTGCTAACAGAACAAAGTTCATTAGGGACTTGCTAACAGAACAAAGTTCATTAGGGACTTGCTAACAGAACAAAGTTCATTAGGGACTTGCTAACAGAACAAAGTTCATTAGGGACTTGCTAACAGAACAAAGTTCATTAGGGACTTGCTAACAGAACAAAGTTCATTAGGGACTTGCTAACAGAACAAAGTTCATTAGGGACTTGCTAACAGAACAAAGTTCATTAGGGACTTGCTAACAGAGCAAAGTTCATTAGGGACTTGCTAACAGAGCAAAGTTCATTAGGGACTTGCTAACAGAGCAAAGTTCATTAGGGACTTGCTAACAGAGCAAAGTTCATTAGGGACTTGCTAACAGAACAAAGTTCATTAGGGACTTGCTAACAGAACAAAGTTCATTAGGGACTTGCTAACAGAGCAAAGTTCATTAGGGACTTGCTAACAGAGCAAAGTTCATTAGGGACTTGCTAACAGAGCAAAGTTCATTAGGGACTTGCTAACAGAGCAAAGTTCATTAGGGACTTGCTAACAGAGCAAAGTTCATTAGGGACTTGCTAACAGAACAAAGTTCATTAGGGACTTGCTAACAGAACAAAGTTCATTAGGGACTTGCTAACAGAACAAAGTTCATTAGGGACTTGCTAACAGAACAAAGTTCATTAGGGACTTGCTAACAGAACAAAGTTCATTAGGGACTTGCTAACAGAACAAAGTTCATTAGGGACTTGCTAACAGAACAAAGTTCATTAGGGACTTGCTAACAGAGCAAAGTTCATTAGGGACTTGCTAACAGAACAAAGTTCATTAGGGACTTGCTAACAGAACAAAGTTCATTAGGGACTTGCTAACAGAACAAAGTTCATTAGGGACTTGCTAACAGAACAAAGTTCATTAGGGACTTGCTAACAGAACAAAGTTCATTAGGGACTTGCTAACAGAACAAAGTTCATTAGGGACTTGCTAACAGAGCAACGTTCATTAGGGACTTGCTAACAGAGCAACGTTCATTAGGGACTTGCTAACAGAGCAACGTTCATTAGGGACTTGCTAACAGAGCAACGTTCATTAGGGACTTGCTAACAGAGCAACGTTCATTAGGGACTTGCTAACAGAGCAAAGTTCATTAGGGACTTGCTAACAGAGCAAAGTTCATTAGGGACTTGCTAACAGAGCAAAGTTCATTAGGGACTTGCTAACAGAGCAAAGTTCATTAGGGACTTGCTAACAGAGCAAAGTTCATTAGGGACTTGCTAACAGAGCAAAGTTCATTAGGGACTTGCTAACAGAACAAAGTTCATTAGGGACTTGCTAACAGAGCAACGTTCATTAGGGACTTGCTAACAGAACAAAGTTCATTAGGGACTTGCTAACAGAACAAAGTTCATTAGGGACTTGCTAACAGAACAAAGTTCATTAGGGACTTGCTAACAGAAGAAAGTTCATTAGGGACTTGCTAACAGAGCAACGTTCATTAGGGACTTGCTAACAGAGCAACGTTCATTAGGGACTTGCTAACAGAGCAACGTTCATTAGGGACTTGCTAACAGAGCAACGTTCATTAGGGACTTGCTAACAGAACAAAGTTCATTAGGGACTTGCTAACAGAGCAACGTTCATTAGGGACTTGCTAACAGAGCAACGTTCATTAGGGACTTGCTAACAGAGCAAAGTTCAGTAGGACTTGCTAACAGAGCAACGTTCATTAGGGACTTGCTAACAGAGCAACGTTCATTAGGGACTTGCTAACAGAGCAAAGTTCATTAGGGACTTGCTAACAGAGCAAAGTTCATTAGGAACTTGCTAACAGAACAAAGTTCATTAGGGACTTGCTAACAGAGCAAAGTTCATTAGGGACTTGCTAACAGAGCAAAGTTCATTAGGGACTTGCTAACAGAGCAAAGTTCATTAGGGACTTGCTAACAGAGCAAAGTTCATTAGGGACTTGCTAACAGAGCAACGTTCATTAGGGACTTGCTAACAGAGCAACGTTCATTAGGGACTTGCTAACAGAGCAAAGTTCATTAGGGACTTGCTAACAGAGCAACGTTCATTAGGGACTTGCTAACAGAGCAAAGTTCATTAGGGACTTGCTAACAGAGCAAAGTTCATTAGGGACTTGCTAACAGAGCAAAGTTCATTAGGGACTTGCTAACAGAGCAAAGTTCATTAGGGACTTGCTAACAGAGCAAAGTTCATTAGGGACTTGCTAACAGAGCAAAGTTCATTAGGGACTTGCTAACAGAGCAAAGTTCATTAGGGACTTGCTAACAGAGCAAAGTTCATTAGGGACTTGCTAACAGAGCAAAGTTCATTAGGGACTTGCTAACAGAACAAAGTTCATTAGGGACTTGCTAACAGAACAAAGTTCATTAGGGACTTGCTAACAGAGCAAAGTTCATTAGGGACTTGCTAACAGAACAAAGTTCATTAGGGACTTGCTAACAGAACAAAGTTCATTAGGGACTTGCTAACAGAGCAAAGTTCATTAGGGACTTGCTAACAGAACAAAGTTCATTAGGGACTTGCTAACAGAACAAAGTTTATTAGGCCGTTTTTCACCATTATTAAGGAATGAATCTCGGATATTTCTTTAAAACGTTATTTATTACACAACGATTGCGAAGCAAGTTTTAACAACTTATAATAATCACTCTCGTTGGCGCGGATGAAAGCGTAAGTGTGGTCATTCGTGTGGGAGGTACCCGGAGAAAACCCACCTATCCGATCTGGCGACCACCGTACCATTTCACATACTTCCCTGGTCCGAAGATCGAACCCGGGTTGCATTTGTGAGAAGCGAGAGCGTTAACCACTTTGCTAATCGAACAGCCAATCTCTGATCAATAGTTTCCATCAGGTATGAACTACATTAGAAGTGTTTAAAGTTAGAGCGGATGCCGGCATCATCGAGTACGCATGTCAGCTGCATATTATTACTGATGCAATTCATACGAAAATGAATACCAACAGAATATTTAAATTCATCGTAGGAAATGTATATATGTATGTTCCATTAATGTCAAACCCCTTGCGGGGACCTATACATGTTTTCCTGGGCAGGCTTAGCCGTCCTCAGTGGTTAACCAGTACTAAGCAATGTGTGTGAGGTGCTCAATGACACTACATACGTGGCCTGACCGAGTATCGAACCCGGGACCGCTCGAACATGCAATAGCGGTGTAAATATTTACGTAACTAGGATAAATTTGCTTTTCATTTCAGATGATGACATTATGGAAAAAACGTATGGTACAGAACTGTTCGGAGATTGGTCCCCTCTCGACTGCCATGCCAAGGAAATCCGCAGCAGAAAGCGGAAGGGTGAAATACCGATATACGCTTCAATCACACCGTCAGACACTCAATGTCCATACTGTAAGCAGAATTACGCAAACAACGCCAACCTAAAACGGCATATACGGAAACACGAGGGTACATACCCATATCAGTGCGAGTCTTGTCTTAGGAAGTTTTCCGATCCAACTATATATAAACGACACATAACCAATATGAAGAAATCGTGTTGGTTGTTTTATAACAAATATGTTCCTCCGGACTCGTTATTGTACCAGTGACCTATTATTCGATGTATACATAGTTCCCCGTGTGTCGTCATCATTCTGTGGCTGCCATTTTGAATGGTAAAGTTGACCAGATATTATATATAATACATAGTAGCGTCATTTTGTTTTCTTCATAAAATATTTATGTTTCATCACATCACCGTGGTTCATACATTGTTGGAAAGCTCTCAATGGACATATTTGTTGTACCATTTCACAAATTTTGTATCAATAATGAATACATAATAATTTACCTGTATATTAATATTTCAACTGTGAAAATAGACTTTCAAAAATAGGTGCAAGTTAAGTTCTTATAATTTATAATCCATACATCATTGTCAAACAATAAATTAATATTTAAAAAGTACATTTCAATACCTTTAAAATCATACCAAATGTTATAATTAGAAACCAAAATTAATAAAGTTATTGCAATTAAAGAATTACTAGTAAAATCATGAAATTGCCGTTAATAAAACTTGCCAGTCAAAATGGCTGCCAAGATAAGATCTTATTAGTGTTTTTGACTGCCGTGGGAACTATGTATTGACGATTCCACTAAATTCAATCATATGAAAAAAGTTTGGTTTAAACATATTTATTTTCTATCATGTACATGGTTATTTACAACAATTGAAATAAGGAATTGGACAGAAAGCTATACAGCTTGGTTTAAACATATTTATTTTCTATCATGTACATGGTTATTTACAGCAATTGAAATAAGGAATTGGACAGAAAGCTATACAGCTTATAATATTAAAACGTTTGGCAGTTTCTTACGGAGGTTTGGTGCATCAAGTACTGGTTAGCCCCTGGAGCCTGCTTAGGAAAGGTGTTGTTGGTGATCCGGTTGCGACGATAAATAAAGTTAAATTAAAAAAAAACACACACATTGCAGAAATGCTGTATTAGATAGAAGCATTTAATATTTTATGTACATTTCAAAATAATAAAATCATGCCACATTTCTTATTTACTGTCATCAGATTATTTCAATATATATATACAGTCTATATCCGTTATCTGAACTCAACATTGTTACTGTAAATACCATGTCAAATTGCTCAGGTGCTAAATACTCATTTGTATCATATGACAATACATGTAACACATTGATTGATTATATATGTATTCCTGTAGATATTTCAGATTGCGTTGTGTGTTCTGAAATTGTTGATGATGATTGTTTAAATGTCTCCAGACACCG
Organism: Archivesica marissinica; assembly: GCA_014843695.1. Lineage (NCBI taxonomy): Eukaryota > Metazoa > Mollusca > Bivalvia > Venerida > Vesicomyidae > Archivesica > Archivesica marissinica. Next base: position 27,712,878 of record CM026396.1, on the reverse strand, counting down.
ACCAGTGCTTACACGCTTAAGTATACCAATCTCGTTGGATGAAAATATGGCTAGTACTGTTACACCTGTTTGTGCTAATATGAGGATTAACTGGAGAAAAGTAAATGATCAGTGTATATCCTTATATCGCGATAGTTTAGTCGAAAATGAAAAATTGCGTACATTACAACACTCTTTGTTTAGTGAACGGGACATAGATTATGCGTATGAAACACTAACGGAAACCATAATAACATGTGCGGATGCTAGCCTTCCGAGGAAGAAATTCAAAGAGTACTTAAAGCCATATTGGACCTCTGAATTAACAGTTGCACACAACAAGATGATGTTGCAACGCAGTATCTGGTGTCGCGCGGGACGGCCGCGCACATGCTCAAGTGTTGAATTTAGTTTATATAAAAATGCAAAAAGTAACTTCCGCAGGCTACATCGATATTATGCTAATAAATATTTATTGGACAAGAATGGTGAATTAGACAATACTGCCGAAATGGACTCAAACAGATTCTGGGGTTTAGTGAATTCACAGCGGAAGTGTTCAAAAGTCAACAGCTGTGCAGGGATTAATTTTAATGGGCATATGTATAGAGACCGGGAACAATTAACTGAACAGTGGGCCTTATATTTTAGAAACTTATATTCTCCTTCTGAATCGAATGAGTTTGATTCTGAGTGGAAGGAATCAGTGTGTAGAAATGTACAGTCTGCACTGGCATCATGCAAACCTGATCCGAATGTGATAGTGCAACCTGAGGAGATTGAATCGTTGGTAAAATCATGTCCCAGAGGGAAGGCAGCAGGAGAGGATAATGTGTGTTATGAACATTTACTATATGCCAATGACATTATATCATCTATTATGGCTAACATGTTCACACATATCTTGCGTACGGGTTACATTCCAGATAAAATGAAACGCGGTGTAATCATAACTTTACATAAAGGAGGTAAAAAGCGTAAAGACATTCCGGATAATTATCGCGCAATATCACTGACATCTGTTGTTCTAAAACTATTTGAAATGGTACTCCTGAATAGATGTAAATCACAAATGCTCCGTCATCTCAGTATTCAGCAAGGTGGATTCCAAGAAAAACTAGGATGCTTGATGACGTCATTCGTAGTTCGGGAGAGTATATTATATGCGAGGGAACAACATTCCAAACTCTACATCTGCTTCTTGGATGGCCGACAGGCGTTTGACAGAGTGTGGACTTCTGGTCTGTTATATAAACTGAAGAACACAGTAGATGAGACTTCATTTATAGCCTTCAATAATTTATATAAAAATGTGTCAAGTCGTGTGCGACACCAAGGCCTATACTCAGAAGCATTCAGTGTACACCAAGGAACCAGACAGGGAGATAAAAGTTTGCCTCATTTGTACCTCCTCTTCATAAATGGTTTAATATTAGAGCTTGAGAACAGTGGCATGGGATATTGTATCTTTAATAACAATGTGTCGTCACCAACAGTTGCTGATGATATGATATTAATTTCTTTGTCTAAATCTGGACTTGATCGAATGCTTGATATCTGCTACAGATACTCGTGCAGATGGTGGTTTGTGTATAACATTAACAAATGTGCAGTTATTGTGTTCAATGCCGGTGAAAAGCATGACTCTAGGCAAAGACGTTGGGTTATTGGTAAACAGTGTATCGAAGAGGCACATGAGTACACCCATCTGGGAATAGTATGCGATAAGTACCTGTCGGCGAGCAAGATGATGCATAATGCCGCTGTTAAACTATGGGGGACCCTGCTGAGTTTAATGAACAGTGGGCTTCATCCATCAACATTGAATCCATTGTCGATGGAAATTATTTACTCATCTATAGTGCTACCTAAGGCCTTATATGGATGCGAACTATGGAACATGACATGCAAACCCGACTTATCTAGGTTAGAAACAGCTCACCGTTTCTGTGTGAAATTAACACAAGGCTTCAATAAATATACGAACACTGACTATGCATTGTGTACGCTCAACATCGACTGCATTGAAGGAATCGTTGATTTGCGAAAACTAATTTTCTTTGGTCAATTGTGTAGATTACCATGCAATCTATTAGCCAAGCAACTATTTACACATAGACTAGTACTATATATTAATCATGATAGACAGTATTCGGGATTCATGCAGGATATATATAGATTGCTTGGAAAGTACAGGTTGTTACATTTCCTTGAATGTTATATCACAACGGGATATTTCCCTGCAAAATTAACTTGGAAAAGTGTACTCAAGAAGAGTGTATCAGCAGCTAACAAGCAAGAACGGTTCGTCAGAATTCAAGCACAATTAACCATACCGCACATTATTAAATCGGACAGCCCATGTGTACTCTGGTCGGCGTGTAGAATGAGGCATGAGTTACTTCCCCTGTGTAAAATAGCGGCGTCAGTCTTGGGTCAATTGGTATCGAGACAATTCTTAAGTACATGTTACAAATGCTCGCTATTGGCTGTCAACAATGTTGAACATATAATGTGTTATTGCCATGCAATTGATCACATAAGGTGTAAAGTGTTGAACATTTTAGCTGACATTGTTAGTACTAAAGATTATATAGAATTCATGCATTTATCACCAATGGACCAGTGCAATGCATTACTATCGTTAGCATTACAGGTAGATGATAATCTTGTTCCAAGGAACTTGTTGCTATTGAAGCTAATATGTAGAATGTTTTCCGGGTAGTTGAAAGCTAACTGATTCTATGTTTTACTGGTGCACATTGTTATGTTCGGACATCATAACTGTTATATATTGCTAATTATGTATTTGTCCATAGTCGAGGTCAATTGACTAAATACAAGGTTATATGTGCTGCGATTACTCAACTGACACTTAACCCTGTTATTTGTGCATTGATATTATACTGTTTGTACATATATATTAATATGATTTGTAAATATGTTATGCTCTTCAGCAATGGAGGAAATAAAAGTATCTATCTATCTATCTATCTATATCCGTTATGTCAACGTCGGTTATGTCGAATTCTCCGGTTATCTCGAAGTCGGATCAAAGTTCCGTTGCAGACACTATCATTGTACATATAACTGGCTACGTTTATAGAGAATTTCGTTACGTCAAATTTCGGTTATGTCGAAGTATTTTGTTCGGTCCGACGGAATTCGACATAACGGATGTAGACTGTACTGGTAAACAGTACTGCCACTGTATATAAAGGAATAGAGAAATTATGATTTTGTTGTGATTCTGTACATTTCAGAAAATGAGGGTTGTAGCCTAAACTCCACTACGTATAAGCTTAAAAGGACTGGATACATGCTCGTCAAAATGTTATATTTCAGTGAAATTAAGAATGACATGGTCATCGCATTGTCGTGTGCATAATGCATTTATACGAATTCTAGACAGAGAGAGAGAGAGAGAGAGAGGGGAGAGGAGAGAAGAGAAGAGAAGAGAAGAGAGGAGGAGAGAAGGGGAGAGGAGGGAGAGAGGGAGGGGAGGGAGAGTATACGATTATTTGTTGGGCTCCCAATGGTACAAAGCACCAGGTGACCGACTAGGAATTTTGTTGAGTGTGTTTTACGTTTATTTATCGTCGCTACCGGTTGCCCATATGAGCGACGCTCCTGAAGAGATTAGTAATTTTAGATTTTTGGAAGATATTGCAATGATACAGACAGATACCCATTCCAGAGTCTCCTCTGGTTCTTTTACGTGAACGGTGTACAGCACCGGCATGAGACCTCGGTTTAAAATCCCATATGAAAGACTGTTATTTTGATTAGGGTCAGATGGGAGATCGAACCAGTCCAGCGTGTTACCATTGGACTACAGATTCGTCTGTGGAATTTTGTTGAGTGTAGATCACATTATTATAAAATAGTAACAAAATATATGTATTAATAATATATGTTTTATTGAATACTTGTCACGCATTACATTACAACTATACATACAGTGAAATACATGGCAAGTAATTGGAACAGTATGATGTTAAGATTAGTTATCATTGCAGTAATTCATGAATTCAACACCAAAAAGCAAACTTGTCAATTTAGCTAAATATATTTATATAGCAACAAGTAAAAGAAATGATATTAATTAAATAAATGAATGCTACTACTTGTATAATATTGACTTGTGAGACACTGAATACCAATTATATTGTTAAAACAACCTTATATTTCGTAAATGTTAATGCTATGCTTGCTCATACCGTATATAATATCATGCTTTTCTGTAACTTTGTATGTAACCGCCAATCATGTTTCTTGGCGATTGGCATGTACAAATACAAACTTTAACTTGACTTGAGTAAACTGCTGTCCGATTAGCGCAGTGGTTAGCACGCTCGTTTCTCACCAATGCAACCCGGGTTCGATAATCGGACCGGGATGAATGCGAGATGGTACTGTGGTCGCCAGATCGGATAGGTGGGTTTTCATCCGCGCCAACGAGAGTGATTAATATAAGTTGTTAAAACTTGCTTCGCAATTGTTTTTAAATTAAATAAAGTTTAAACTTTAGTCAACAAAGCAAATTTCTTTTGCTACAACATTATTTACAGTCTTCTCCATCACTACAAACTAATTTATGTATGCTCTGCTGGAGAATATACATGTAAAATTAGGCTACATCATTATTTACAGCCTTCTCCATCACTACAAACTAATTTATGTATGCTCTGCTGGAGAATATACATGTAAAATTAGGCTACATCATTATTTACAGCCTTCTCCATCACTACAAACTAATTTATGTATGCTCTGCTGGAGAATATACATGTAAAATTAGGCTACATGAAACATATATGTTAACTTTATACAATCGTGTACACAGGCACGTCGGAAGACAGCTGACAGCGGGGTCTCAGATTTAGAGGGCCACAAAGTGGCCCGAGTCTGCTAGGAAGTACAGGTGCATGCTCCTATTTGAAAATGTTGAGATGTAGATACTGTAAAAACGATTTTAATGGCTTCTGGACATAAAGAGTAAACTTATATTTTATAATACGTGTTGCTATTTTATATTATTTTACAATAATATAAGTATATTCCAGTCACATTAACGCCAATTTGGCGGTGACGTCTTGCCGATGACTATGGTTAATAACAAACATACATGTACGTTCTATAAACGGGTACCCGGTACATGTTACCCACCCTGCGTACAGTGCATAGGAACTCGGAGTAGATCTACATAGCTGTCACTTGCAATGTGGCGTATAAATTCCACAAGTATAAAATAAAAATACACTCGGCTTGCCAAAATATTGGGGCCGCGGACAAGTATTAAATAAAAAATCCGCCTGCCTTGCCAAAATATTGGCGCCGCGGTCGCGGCTTCTGCGGCCGCTACTCCGACCCCTCCGATGTTTGATATGTTGGTGCTTGCAATTGTTCCACGCTCCAGTGTTACACCTGTCTACACCGAACATACGTAGAATTAGTACTATTGAACACAATGGTAAGACACGGCAAAGGGTATGTTGTTTCGGACTTTCGTGTGATTTAATGTGTGCTTTTAATGTTTTTTGGTGCGTTACACTTTTCATATCGTTATTCAATATATTGAACTGGAACCAGACTATGTTATACTAGTTTCCGGAATATTAGGACAGCAAAATCATTAGTATATATATTGACTAATATAATCTTGAACTATTTGAATTTGGGAAGGCGTTTTGAGTAACAAACTATTATGAAAAACTGCACCAGTCCGACCGCTAAATATATACAACTTATTGATTGGTCGTAACGTTGTGGTACCGTTGTAAGCAACTTCCATGACGTCAGCTAAGAAAATAACCGCTGATCGGAGATCCTAGTTTGTACGACAATATTATGTTATATGTTATATTTCGGGTTTTACGCCTGCATCAGCACCATTTCGGGCTATATCGCCGGCGGGCAGTTTACTTAGCAACACCTTTCCTGGGCAGGCTCCAGCGGGTAACCAGTACTTGGGTGCACCAACCTCCGTAAGAAACTGCCAACATGTTCATATAAATGAGACACGGCCTGAGCGGGGCTCGAACCCGTGACCATCAATGATGATAGTTGTATGACAATAATCCAAACATTCTTAGACTATTATCATGACCGTACCTGTTTTCGGACTTCTACCGGTTGTCGGTGAATACATTATAGCCAGTCTCTATAGCAGATGGAATAATTTACTATGATCATTGGTGCATATAAAACCTTTGATTAAACATGTGCATAACAAAGGCATACCATGTTTTAAAATAAATCTACAATTTCCCTCACACGTGAGTTAAACAAAAACGGACCTGTAATCAAATTTCATGTAATAGAAATGTGCATTCCTGCATGTTCTCCTGACTGGCGGGTTATGACCTTGCTCAGTAAACCATAAACAATTATGTAGAGGTTATTACGTAGCTAGTTTCATATCGGCATAACCATGCTAAATAACCATGCTAAATAACTATGCTAAATAACCATGCTAAATAACCATGCTAAATAACCATGCTAAATAACCATGCTAAATAACCATGCTAAATAACCATGCTAAATAACCATGCTAAATAACCATGCTAAATAACCATGCTAAATAACTATGCTAAATAACTATGCTAAATAACTATGCTATTTTCGGACATGCATGGTATTCAAGATATGTGTTCTATCTAGTACTGGTCCAACGCGATATGTGAAATATGTATATAAACAGAAAAGCAATAAAATAAACACGATATAGGTGATCCAGGTACTGGTCCAACGCGATATGTGAAATTGTATATAAACAGAAAAGCAATAAAATAAACACGATATAGGTGATCCAGGTATGGTCAACGCGATTGTGAAATATGTATATAACAGAAAAGCAATAAAATAAACACGATATAGGTGATCCAGGTAGTTGGTATCGACCAGGTATAATGAGATACAATCACTTAGTCAAAATAAAAGCGTGTTTCACCTTCTTAGTGTAATGGTATCGTCCTCAATATCGCGTTGCATTTATAAATGCGTATGGTATATGATATATTCAGTCTCTGTCTATTTAATAACATGCATTCTAACATGACTTGGCATTTTGCCTGTATAGGCAAAGAAGGATTTTGTACCATGTTTAAATCGGCAATAAAACATGGTTTAGCACGTAATAACAAACGTGATGTCATTTTACTAGATATTTTGATCATGTTAGAAATAACTGATGAACTTTATTTAAAGTCGCCACCGCATAAATGCATTTGGTGTGGGCGACTGAGAAATCGAAATAACTGACTGATGAACTTTATTTAAAGTCGCCACCGCATAAATGCATTTGGTGTGGGCGACTGAGAAATCGAAATAATATATGTATTTGCGTTATGTATAGTGGAATAAAATATAGTTTGGAGACCGTTTCTGAACCACATTAATTAACTAATCTTTAAATGTTATATAGTACATACTCAACCATCCACACGACTTCTCCTCTCCTATATTTCTCTCTCTCTTTCCAAAAAATGTAATGAATTTTTTTTCCATCATATGTATACATTGTATTGATGTTTAATGCATCTGCGACTTAGCATGGAAATACTATATAAAATACATTAATTTATGTTAGTACATTGTATTGTTAACATATATTGATTTTGTATTTATGTATGTTGATAGGGAAATAAAAAAATGGAATTAAAAAAAAAAATATATAGTTTGTCGGCCTGCGTTGTTAATTACTACACGTTATAACTCCAAACCATGTTTCTTTCGCCAATAAACAACGAAAAGACAAATACTATTTCCTTAATTAACATGCTTATATATATAATAAACTGGATTGATGTAACAGCTCCTTCGGTAATTTATCCTGGTATTTTCTGTTTCTATATACAAGCTACTCTATGTACACTTGGATTCACTAGAATTATATCCTTTGAATGCTGTGTCTATTTCTCTTCTTCGCTTAGTGCCAATATGTTTGCCAGGAAACGTTCATAATGTATTCAATAGTTTGAGCTTCTTGATGGCTTTATACTGGTCCGGGATCTCCATGAGGGCCGCAAGGGCTATAGCCGCCTGAGGATTTCTCGCCTCAGATTTTGTCTTATGAAACTCAACAAACTGAAAATTGTCAAACCTTCTTGTTGGCAGTTTGTCATCAAAATCGTGCATGACTTCCCAGGGTCCGTCGCCGACCCCGATCACTATGATTGAGAGCGGGTAGTTAGCCGCTTTGACAATAGCTTGCACTGTCTCCTCCTCACTCGTCACCTGACCGTCCGCCACAATCACAAGAATGTGATACTGAAATGTATTCCAACAATACTCATTGTGAAGCATAAGATCGAAATTCATTAAAAGATACTACCATACTTGGCCGAATGTATTAATCTTTTGTCATGCAAATAAAACAAAATCACCATTGGTCTTTCCAAATTTATATATTTTGCAAATAAGCAACGAAACTAACGCATATTTTACAGATATATTTGAACTTGTGATTGTGCTCTTAAAGTTCCATGTCACTGACTGTTTTTACTAAATTGCTACAAACATGCATACTGTTTTATGCAATAACCTTATAGTATTGTGTTTTATTGCATACGTTACTATAAATAGTAACACATTTAATGGTAGAAAAGCAAACTATCTGGTCGACGCGGGCAATATATTTCGATTTTCGGCTATTGATAGATTCCATATTGGCCCGGCACGCGCCGAGAACGAATCACGAGCACGTGTCACAGGTAGCAACAAAATAGTAACTACATTGTGTAAACATGGCCGCCGAAGCAACACTAAAGTCGTTGTCTGACAGTTTGTTGTCTCTTGACGGTAAAATGGCTGAGCGAAATAAGCAAATAACAGCAGAAGAAACATACGGCTATGTATGCAATAAATAAGTTATTAAACGGCTGCGGTGGGCCATTTGTGGATATTGGCGCACCTATCCGATATTGGCCCTCCGGCCTAACGGCCAATGTAAACAACGGGACACTTGCATACATTGCTATAATATGAGTGTTGGCATAAACTAAACAACGGGACACTGGCATACATTGCAATACTATGCTTGTTGGCATAAACAACGGGACACTTGCATACATTGCAATAATATAATTGTTGGCTTAAACGACGGGACACTCGCATACATTGCAATACTATGAATGTTGGCTTAAACGACGGGACACTGGCATACATTGCAATAATATGATTGTTGGCATAAACTAAACAACGGGACACTTGCATACATTGCAATACTATGATTATTGGCTTAAACGACGGGACACTCGCATACATTGCAATAATATGATTGTTGGCATAAACTAAAAACGGGACACTTGCATACATTGCAATACTATGATTGTTGGCTTAAACGACGGGACACTCGCATACATTGCAATAATATGATTGTTGGCATAAACGACGGGACACTCGCATACATTGCAATAAAATGATTGTTGGCATAAACAACGGGACACTCGCATACATTGCAATACTATGACTGTTGGCATAAACAACGGGACACTCACATACATTGCAATACTATGATTGTTGGCATAAATGACGGGACACTTGCATACATTGCAATACTATGATTGTTGGCATACATGACGGGACAATTGCACACATTGCAATACTATGACTGTTGGCATAAATTACGGGACACTCGCATACATTGCAATACTATAATTATTGGTATAAACAACGGGACACTCGCATACATTGCAATAATATAATTATTGGCATAAACGTCGAGACACTCGCATACATTGCAATACTATGATTGTTGGCATAAACGACGGGTCACTCGCATACATTGCAATACTATGATTGTTGGCATAAACGACGGGTCACTCGCATACATTGCAATACTATGATTGTTGGCATAAACGACGGGTCACTCGCATACATTGCAATACTATGATTGTTGGCATAAACGACGGGTCACTCGCACACATTGCAATAATATAATTATTGGCATAAACGACGGGACACTCGCATACATTGCAATACTATGATTGTTGGCATACACGACGGGTCACTCGCATACATTGCAATACTATGATTGTTGGCATAAACGACGGGTCACTCGCATACATTGCAATTATATAATTATTGGCATACACGACGGGACACTCGCATACATTGCAATACTATGATTGTTGGCATACACGACGGGTCACTCGCATACATTGCAATACTATGATTGTTGGCCTAAACGACGGGTCACTCGCATACATTGCAATAATATGATTGTTGGCATAAACGACGGGAAACTCGCATACATTGCAATACTTTGATTGTTGGCATAAACAACGGGACACTCGCATACATTGCAATAATATGATTGTTGGCTTAAACGACGGGACACTGGCATACATTGCAATAATATAATTATTGGCATAAACAACGGGACACTCGCATACATTGCAATACTATGATTGTTGGCTTAAACAACGGGAAACTCGCATACATTGCAATACTATGATTGTTGGCTTAAACAACGGGAAACTCGCATACATTGCAATACTATGATTGTTGGCATAAACAACGGGACACTCACATACATTGCAATACTATGATTGTTGGCTTAAACAACGGGAAACTCGCATACATTGCAATAATATAATTATTGGCATAAACAACGGGACACTCGCATACATTGCAATACTATGATTGTTGGCTTAAACAACGGGACACTCGCATATATTGCAATACTACGATTGTTGGCTTAAACGACGGGACACTCACATACATTGCAATACTATGATTGTTGGCATACATGACGGGACACTTGCATACATTGCAATACTATGATTGTTGGCATAAACGACGGGACACTCGCATACATTGCAATACTATAATTATTGGCATAAACAACGGGACACTCGCATACATTGCAATAATATAATTATTGGCATAAACGACGAGACACTCGCATACATTGCAATACTATGATTGTTGGCATAAACGACGGGTCACTCGCATACATTGCAATACTATAATTGTTGGCATAAACAACGGGACACTGGCATACATTGCAATAATATAATTATTGGCATAAACGACGAGACACTCGCATACATTGCAATACTATGATTGTTGGCATACACGACGGGTCACTCGCATACATTGCAATACTATGAGTGTTGGCTTAAACAACGGGACACTCGCATACATTGCAATAATATGATTGTTGGCATAAACGACGGGACACTCGCATACATTGCAATACTATGATTGTTGGCATAAACGACGGGTCACTAGCATACATTGCAATACTATGAGTGTTGGCTTAAACAACGGGACACTCGCATACATTGCAATAATATGATTGTTGGCATACACGACGGGTCACTCGCATACATTGCAATACTATGATAGTTGGCATAAACGACGGGTCACTCGCATACATTGCAATACTATGATTGTTGGCATAAACGAAGGGTCACTTGCATACATTGCAATAATATGATTGTTGGCATACACGACGGGTCACTCGCATACATTGCAATAATATAATTATTGGCATAAACAACGGGACACTCGCATACATTGCAATACTATGATTGTTGGCTTAAACGACGGGACACTCGCATACATTGCAATACTATGATTGTTGGCTTAAACGACGGGACATTCGCATACATTGCAATACTATGATTGTTGGCTTAAACAACGGGACACTCGCATATATTGCAATACTACGATTGTTGGCTTAAACGACGGGACACTCGCATACATTGCAATACTATGATTGTTGGCTTAAACGACGGGACACTCGCATACATTGCAATACTATGATTGTTGGCATACATGACGGGACACTTGCATACATTGCAATACTATGATTGTTGGCATAAACGACGGGACACTCGCATATATTGCAATAATATGATTGTTCGCATAAACAACGGGACACTCGCATACATTGCAATACTATGATTGTTGGCTTAAACGACGGGACACTCGCATACATTGCAATAATATGATTGTTGGCATAAACGACGGGACACTCGCATACATTGCAATACTATGATTGTTGGCTTAAACGACGGGACACTCGCATACATTGCAGTACTATGATTGTTGGCTTAAACGACGGGACACTCGCATATATTGCAATAATATGATTGTTGGCATAAACGACGGGACACTCGCATACATTGCAAGTTCATGTATTTTTGTGAACAAGAATTTATAGTTCTAATTATTCGGCATTATTCTCTAGCCAATTAGTGTTACTAATAACGATGAATGTTATTTAGTTGTGTCTGTTCCAAGTATTCATTTGATTTCGAAGTCGTAGAATCTTAGATACTATCCACGTCTCCCATGATACCGAGAACATTATAATATACTAGAGGACATAGAAAACGAACACTTCGGATAAGTAATAACTATATAAATACATAGACATATTTTGGAATATTTTTAGTTGTTCAGTTTGTGTTTTGTAATAAAGATGTGACATATCTTTGATGGAATCCTTCGTATTTCATTTGCATGTAATAATAATATACCATATACCATAATCATATACTGTGGACTGTTTTCTATGTCCTCTAGTATATATCTTAGGCATCCGTCAGTCTTGACAGACTATGGAGTAACTGATAAATGCTATACTCCGTATATATATATATATACCTGTTTTTCCTTTTTCACAATGTCAATTGCCTCTTCTATGATAGGAGCAAAGTTGGTCGGGCCTCCAAGTTTTATGTCACCGGTTACTTCGTTATATACATCCAGTACCTCTGCAAACCCGTCACATTCTCCCTGTGTTAACGATGATATAAGTTGTTTGCAATATGCGATTTATTGTAAGGTACAATGGGGGATGGCTCCCCGACCCCCTTGGTACCTATGACGGGGAAAATAAATAAAAAATTACACAAAAAAACAATGATATAAGCATAAATCAGGTTTAGAACCTATTCCGCCACGGTTACAATGGCCTAAAAATGAAACCAGTATGACAATTCTCTACCACTGTTTGCATTCTGTTCGTTCATATCGAAAGGTCAAAAGGGCAACCTTTTAGAGAAATGTCAAACGTTTTCTTCTCCCGAACTGATCAGTTCAAGAAACTCTACTTGTAAGATCTTTTGATGAAGCCTTTTCAAGGGTGTTAAAATAAAGTCCCCCCTGAAATCCAAGATGGCCGCCGTCTAAAAAATAGCATACTTTCTAAAAACTCTTCTCCTGTCGAACCACCAGCCGAATTTTGACGAATCTTAGTAGGAATGATGGAATGATCGATGTACAATGCTCTTTCAAAGTTGTTCAAACCGTGACCACGGGATCCAAAAATAGACTTGGTAGGGTTCAATTATTGTTTTGACCACACATACGCTTTCCTCCGCGCCAACGAGAGTGATTAATATAAGTTGTTAAAACTTGCATCGCAATCATTGTAAAATAAATAAAGTTTAAACTAAACTATTATTTTGAGTGAATAACTTTTATTCTTTATTTACGTCTCATCAATGTACAACAAGCAACATTCAATATAATAAAAACATATCGATGTACATTACCACTCAATAATGAATTATAAGAGACAGTTTTGTATCTGACCCCTTCGTACCAGACCTTATCCGTTACCATTGTCCAGTAGTAGTTGTCCTTAATTTCTCAAAACCCACATCTAGCAATTTTCGACGCCGCATCTGGCTATACGACAATGGCGACTATAACAAGTTTAACCACAAACTACGTGCAACAGATTGGAACACTATCATAGATGACGTTAATTTGGAACAGATCGCTGAAAATATTACAGCCTCCATACTCCAAGCAGCAACAGATAGCATCCCCAACAAAACAGTAACCATTCGGCCAGGTGACGTTCCATGGATGACCAGCGAGGTGAGACAATCCATCAGAAAGCGTAGCAGAGTCCACCAGAAAGCCAAGCGTCTAAATACCGAACTGGCATGGGAAAACTTTAGACGATGCAGGAACATCACCACCGCTCTAATCAGAAAGACGAAAGATACTCACCTACACAACATAATCGACAGGATGAACTCATCTTCCATTCCAGTTAAAGAGTGGTTCAAACTGTCAAAACAACTCTCAAACAACACTAAATATTCTGGCATCCCTACCCTTGTTAACAACGGAGTCAAAGCGACGTCCAATGAGGACAAAGCTGAGCTCCTGAATACCTTCTTCTGTGAGCAATCCTCAATAGACGACCAAAATCAGATCCCACCACCCATCACACCAATGACACCATCCACTCTGTCACATATCAGCATAACACACCAGGATGTTAGAGACGCGATCTCTCTTATCAACCCATCGAAGGCTAGCGGGCCAGACTTGGTTAGTCCTAGACTCATTAAAGGAAGGTGCCAACGAGCTCGCTGTACCACTCTCTGTATACTTCACCAAGCTACTTACGAAATCCACATTTCCTTCTCATTGGAAACTAGCCAACATATGCCCAATATTTAAAAAATCTGATCCATCGAAACCCTCAAACTATCGCCCTATCTCTCTACTTAGCTGCCTGGGTAAACTTATGGAACGCTGCGTACATAAGTACCTCTACAACTATGTCACGGAAAATAGTCTTTTGACACCGAACCAGTCTGGTTTCATCAAGGGTGATTCCACTGTCAACCAAATGACCTTCCTTTACAATGACATATCTCAGGCAATGGACGATGGAAAGGAAGTGCGAGCGATCTTCTGCGACATTTCGAAGGCGTTTGACCGGGTATGGCACCGTGGTCTGCTTAGCAAGCTGTCTTCTCTCGGTATCACAGGTTCTCTTCTAAACTGGTTCGCATCTTACTTGTCTTCAAGAAATCAACGTGTTTTATTGCAAATTCATCCTCGCAATGGTCTTCTATTAATGCTGGAGTTCCACAGGGATCGATTTTAGGTCCACTACTCTTCCTCATTTACATTAACGACATCGTTGCTGACATTAATGCCAATATACGTCTTTTCGCCGATGACACAAGTCTTTACATCATCGTTGACGATCCAGCCAATGCAGCTGCCGTCCTCAACACCGACCTTTCTCGTATCCATTCCTGGTCCAAATTGTGGCTAGTTACATTCAACCCTGCAAAAACCGAATCCATGATTTTCTCACGTAAGCGAAACAAGCCCATCCATCCAGATGTCTTCATGAATAGCATTCCCATTACCCAAACTAGAACTCACAAACATCTTGGTCTAATCTTTTCAGATGATGCCAAGTGGAATGCTCATATATCTGAGCTTGTTAACAAGTCTTGGCAGCGCATCGGAATTCTCAGATCATTAAAATTCCTTCTTACCCGTTTCTGTCTAGAGCGCATGTATCTTGCCTACATTCGACCTCTTCTAGAATATGGTAACGTCGTGTGGGACAACTGCAGTAATGATTCGAAAAACGATATTGAGGCCGTACAGAACGAGGCAGCGCGAATTGCGTCTGGAGCTACTAAACTCTGCAACATAAACACTCTTCTGTCGGACCTGTCCTGGGATACCCTAGCCAAAAGACGTTGCAATCACAAGCTCACCCTCTTCTACAAAATGAAGACTGGTCGCTGTCCCCATTACCTCTCCAATCTCATTCCAGAACAAGCTGACCAATTATATAACCTTCGACACGTACCCGCCGTTCAACCTATAACTGCACATACTCAATCCCATGCTTCTACATTTCTTCCATCAACTATTCTAATATGGAACTCGCTGCCAAACGAGACACGGAACGCCGATACAGTAGCAACCTTCAAATACATGTTAAGTAAAAACAGGAAAAGACAATCCCCGTTATACAATGTTGGATCAAGAAGGAATCAGATACTCCACACCCGACTACGACTAGGATGTAGTTCTTTGTGCTACGACCTTCACAGGAACAATATCATCGATTCTCCCGTGTGCGCATGCGGGTCTATCGAATCAGTCACTCACTTCCTTCTGCATTGCCCAAGGTATAATCATCAACGTCTACAACACCTATCTAACCTTCCATGTGCTGCCACACTCAACAATCTCTTGTTTGGCGATGAGCATCTCACTACACACTGTAACACAACACTTTACCTGAATGTCCAGAGCTATATTGCAGCAACAAAACGTTTCGATACCTAGGTGAACGTGGGGGTTCTCTCCGTTTTGGTCCCGGCCCGTCGTGTGACAATACCAGATTGTTTTTTGTTATTTTACATATTTGGATATAACGTTTCCGTATTGCTACATTAAAATTACAATAACGATGCTGTAAATATATGCGGACGTTTAGTAAAATCAAGTCCAAATATTTGCCACTGCTGTTAAATATTCAATAGTTTCTCTACAATTTATATGATATATACTGAACACATAAACTCGCCATTACTATTCGCCAAGCATTTTGTACCATTTAAACGTACTCCAACATGGGAAGGGATTCATATAAGCTTTAAGCTTGTTTCTCGACCCATATCGGTTCCAATGTATAAGAATTGTGTTTATATATGTATATATGTATTTGATCCGAATAAAATATGTTTAAACTAAGAGACAGTAACAGTAACAATTCACAATATAACACGATTCAACATATAAGTTTCTTAAAACTAAAGGTTATAGAGGTTGATCCAGACCGATACTCTCACAAACTGAAGACAATCGTCAACATGGTGACGGGCACATTGCCACCATTACACCACAGCCACAAAACGTGGTGTGAGGGACCATATATGTGAAAATCCCATCATTCCCTCACGCCCTGTGTAATGCCAGCCATGTCATCACCATGTGCAACCGCTATCAGTGAGATTCTCGGTCCAAAACAAGACCTACTCTTAGATATAAATTGTTAAATCTAAATTGCCTACGTTCATGTCATATATCAAATCGAATGTATCCTCGAAGTGATCACTCTGATGCAATTTTCATCAACATTGGCTGATTAGGTCATCCAAGATGGCCGTCAAAAGATCAGCCTTTTATTAGAGATTTCAAACGTCTTCTCACGAACTGATCAGCCAATGTTCAAGAAACGCTAGATGTATGATCATTGGGTGAAGTCATTCCTAAGTTGTTAAAAAACGTTCCCATGAAAGCCAAGATGGCCACCGTCTAAAAATAGCACAATTTCTTAAATAAATTTCTTCTTACGAACCGCCTGCCTGATTTTGACGAATCTTTGTTGGAATGGTCGATGTACAATGCTCTTTCAAAGTTGTTCAAATGGTGACACCGGTATCAAAAATGGGCGTGGCACGGGAGGTCAAATTGTGGTCAGATGAACACCAGTACCTCCCGAATTCTATCCTTTCATGTCAGGCTCACCAACCGGCCATATCTGAATTAACCCCTGACGAGAACCGTCGACCTCCCTCTCCGTAGTCGGTCGCCTTAAAGCCCCAGGCCACGGAGACTGTACGTCATCAGCTGACAGTTATGATTATGCATAGTAGAATATAAGTCTATAAGTGTTTAGTGTAAACGCTTACGTCAATCTTAAGTGGAAATATTCCTTTGTCTTTGACTCGTCTGTCACCGAAACCGTAAGCAGGAATGATGCCATCATCGTCCAGCGGTTCCAATGTCTCGCCTAGTATACAGATCACCTGCAAAATCACAGCTTTTCTTAAAGCGACACTACATCGGTGAAAACGCAAATGTCTGCAGAATGTAATTTTGCTATTATATAGTATATTTTTTTACTCCAAATATTTGCAAACAAATAAACAAATGTCGTATACACTGTTTGTTGACATAACAAAATAATGTAAATATGGTCGACATTCATGCGTAATACAACGCGTATTCCTGAATAACACGAGGTATGGTACATATTTACCGTGATATCTCACATGTGTGCCTATGCATATTTATTTGTAGACTGATCTTAGTTAAATTATCTCTAATCGAAAGTATCGCGTGTTTAGTATTGGCCCAACCCATTTGCTAATTATGTATTTGTAATTGTTTGTAATTGTTTGTAATTGTTTGTAATTGTTTGTAATTGTTACATACATGTATATACAGCAATAAAATATTATCAAATCAATACAAATTCGGAAAGAAATTTCTGTCAGCGGGCTAATGATGTTGAAATCCCGTAATATCAGTAATCCGGACATTGGAACATATAAATGGTAGTTGAATTCAATATCGCCGCATTCACACAATGGACAATTTGTGTTGCAATTTTATTATTATTATTTATTATTATTATTTCATTGTGTGTTCTATTATATATAATGAAATAAAACAGGTGGAAGTCGTGATAGCGTTCGCTTCATTTGCGAAAGGTCCGGAGTTCGAGCCCCACTGGAGCCGTTACGATTGTGCCCTTAGGCAAGGCATTTAAATTCCATGTTGCCTCTTCTCTCTCCCTCGTGGCGATGGATTCCATCAGGAATGAGGTCTCGAGAGTGATTTATATAAGTTGAAATAACTTGTTTCGCAATCGAGCTAAAATAAATGTGTATAAACTAAATAAAACAGGCTAATTACTAATATGGTAAAGTGTGTGCCTTTGTTGATACTGAAACGGGCAATGTTTAAAACATTACAAATATCCTGTACATTGTATATGGTGGTTTACTGTGCCTGAAATTCGGATTAGTCAGACTAGATTATTGCACATGCGCATAAATAATCACATTGGATACTTAGAGAACAGACTAATTTTACGCTTCATCTGGTTATGAACGGCGATCACTTGGGCTGTATCAGCCAGTCAGAATCGCTACTTTAAATGCTATCTACCTCTTGATATGGGTTAATTTTGTCACTGGAAATATGATGCAGGTTAAAGCCACCGAATGTCTGTGTTCCCTGCATCTTGTTGCTTAAGGTATAATCAATGCCTGAAATATAACATAAGTATTCATTACACCGTTAGGTTCGATCCCCTGTCTGACCCTAATCAAATTAACAGTCTTTCAGATGGGACTTTAAACCGAGGTCTCGTGTCGGTGCTTTATACCGTGCACGTAAAAGAACCAGAGTATACTCTGGAATTGGTCTCTGTCTGTATCATTGCACTATTCTCCAAAATCTAAAATGACTAATCTTTTCAGGAGGCGTCGCTCATATGGGCAACCGGTAGCGACGATACATAAACGTAAAACACACACACTGTCAGTAGAGGGCGATGCAGTGCTCAAGTCGTTAACATGTTGGATTGCGAATCTAGTGGTTGCTGAAACCAAGTGTAGCAAAAAATGACGTAACGTTTGTAAGTTCTGAATGGGATTACGTGGCTTTGGGTGATATTGTACGGATTATTTGCCGAAATTTGCTAACAAGAAACGGGTGGTTTTAGAACCGTTAATTGATAGTTGAGCATTATGATATTGACACATAAGGGAAAGTACTCTTTCTTTGCGTGAAATCTGCATCAAATAATTTTTCAAGATTGCACTGGAATTGCATGCATTTTAAATTTAGCTGATATGTTCAAAACATCACTGGTATGTGAGAGATGGACAACCAGCACGCGACACTATTTGGACACGATAACGTCAGGGTATTATTACAGTCTACGTCCGTTATGTCGAATTCCGTCGGATCGAACAAAATACTTCGACATATCCGAAGTTTGACATAGCGAAATTCTATATAAACAGAACCAGTTATATGTAAAATGATAGTGCCTGAAGCGGACTTTTATCCGACTTTGAGATAACCGGACAATTCTACATAACCGACTTTGACATAGCGAATGTAGACTGTAGTATATTATTTAAGAAATAATAAGTATCAACCATTGTACCACGGTTGATACTTATTATTTCGATTCTAGCACGACTTACTTCTAATAATTTTAAAGGAGTATTTTCTTCAAACGCCGCTGCATTTGGCTTTCGAAATTTCCTCCCGCGTAAGGGGTGATGACGTTATTTTTTATGGAAAATATCAATCTAGTGCATAAATGAACAATGGTTGTAACTGATCAATAATTTTATTTATTTTGTCAAATAAAACTGTACAGAATAGTAACTGAAACGTTACTTAACAGAAAAACAAGACGGACAAGAGATTATCTGATTCTAAAAATAGCTCACTTCCGTGAATTCCAACGGTATTTTTTACAAACATCACGTGACTTTCATTCATAAAACTTTACACGCATTGTATAAATGGAATAGCCAAAACACGGTGCGCGTGCAGCATAGTTCAAGGTAGGTATATCGCAGAATAACCCGAGATTGCATTTACTCTACACGTATGTATGTTATTAGCTGGGTCGTGTTAGAATAAGAAATACTATTTGTATTCAGTTATTTATTGGTGAGTTTGCAGTTCTGACAATATTCTAGGAAACGGTGAACTAATAGTGGTAACGTATTTCACGTTTTAAATCATTTCGCTACCCTAAGCGATCAATTAAACTGTGCACACAATGCGACATAGATCTTTAATGATAGTAACGCAAGTGTATGTGATGAATTGGATGTACCTATAACAGCTATAGAAATTGTATTTGCAATCAGAGCACTGAATGCATGTAAAACGGCCGGTAGTGATTTCTTATTAAACGAATATGTTATCCAATGTATTAGTTTAAACATGTTTTATTCAGTCCATTCAATATATATACAGTATACAATACACAGGATATTTGATATGGATTGGAAAACAAGCTGAGAGCTTATGTAAATTCCTTTCCACGAGGATGTTACAATATAAAGGTGTTAGCATTGAGAGCGGTTAGTGAGACATGACGGGCAGTGTCTTTAAGTTCATTAGCCCCGGGTGATCCCGGGTGTTTGCATGCGTACTTGTGATTAGTGAGGCAATTTGTAACATGTGCAAACCCAGACTAGATACATCTATATGGCCTCATATCAAACCCAGACTAGATACATCTATATGGCCTCATATCAAACCCAGACAAGATACATCTGTATAGCCTCATATCAAACCCAGACTAGATACATCTATATGACCTCATATCAAACCCAGAATAGATACATCTAAATGACATCATATCAAACCCAGACTAGATACATCTATATGGACTCATATCAAACCCAGACACATCTGTATGGCCTCATATCAAACCCAGACTAGATACATCTATATGGCCTCATATCAAACCCAGACTAGATACATATATATGGCCTCATATCAAACCCAGACTAGACACATCTATATGGCCTCATATCAAACCCAGACTAGATACATCTATATGGCCTCATATCAAACACAGACTAGATACATCTATATGACCTCATATCAAACCCAGACTAGATACATCTATATGGCCTCATATCAAACCCAGACTAGATACATCTATATGGCCTCATATCAAACCCAGACTAGATACATCTATATGGCCTCATATCAAACCCAGACTAGATACATCTATATGGCCTCATATCAAACCCAGACTAGATACATCTATATGCCCTCATATCAAACCCAGACTAGATACATATAAATGACCTCATATCAAACCCAGACTAGATACATCTATATGGCCTCATATCAAACCCAGACTAGATACATCTATATGGCCTCATATCAAACCCAGACTAGATACATCTATATGACCTCATATCAAACCAAGACTAGATACATCTATATGACCTCATATCAAACCCATAGACACATCTATATGGCCTCATATCAAACCCAGACTAGATACATATATATGACCTCATATCAAACCCAGACTAGATATATCTATATGGTCTCATATCAAACCCAGACTAGATACATCTATCTGACCTCATATCAAACCCAGACTAGACACATATATATGGCCTCATATCAAACCCAGACTAGATACATATATATGGCCTCATATCAAACAAAGACTAGATACATCTGTATGGCCTCATATAAAACCCAGACTACACGCATCTATATGACCTCATATCAAACCCAGACTAGACGCATCTGTATGGCCTCATATCAAACCCAGACTAGATATCTCTATATGGCATCATATCAAACCCAGACTAGACGCATCTGTATAGCCTCATATCAAACCCAGACTATACACATCTATATGGCCTCATATCAAACCCAGATTAGATACATCTATATGGCCTCATATCAAACCCAGACTAGATACATATCTATATGGCCTCACATCAAACCCAGACTAGATACATCTATATAGCCTCATATCAAACCCAGTCTAGATACACATATATATGACCTCATATCAAACCCAGACTAGATACACATCTATATGGCCTCATATCAAACCCAGACTAGATACATCTATATGGCCTCATATCAAACCCAGACTAGATACATCTGTATAGCCTCATATCAAACCCAGACTAGATACATCTATATGACCTCATATCAAACCCAGACTAGATACATCTATATGGCCTCATATCAAACCCAGACTAGATACATCTGTATAGCCTCATATCAAACCCAGACTAGATACATCTATATGACCTCATGTCAAACCCATACTAGATACATCTATATGGCCTCATATTAAACCCAGACTATACACATCTGTATAGCCTCATATCAAACCCAGACTAGATACACATCCATATGACCTCATATAAAACCCAGCCTAGATACATCTATATGGCCTCATATCAAACCCAGACTATACACATCTGTATAGCCTCATATCAAACCCAGACTAGATACACATCTATATGACGTCATATCAAACCCAGCCTAGATACATCTATATGACCTCATATCAAACCCAGCCTAGATACATCTATTTGGCCTCATATCAAACCCAGACTAGATACACATCTATATGGCCTCATATCAAACCCAGACTATACACATCTGTATAGCCTCATATCAAACCCAGACTAGATACACATCTATATGACCTCATATCAAACCCAGACTATATACATCTGTATAGCCTCATATCAAACCCAGACTAGATACATCTATATGACCTCATATCAAACCCAGACTAGATACATCTATATGGCCTCATATCAAACCCAGACTAGATACATCTATATGGCATCATATCAAACCCAGACTAGATACATCTATATGGCCTCATATCAAACCCAGACTAGATACATCTATATGGCCTCATATCAAACCCAGACTAGATACATCTATATGGCCTCATATCAAACCCAGACTAGATACATATCTATATGGCCTCACATCAAACCCAGACTAGATACATCTATATAGCCTCATATCAAACCCAGACTAGATACACATCCATATGGCCTCATATCAAACCCAGACTAGATACATCTATATGGCCTCATATCAAACCCAGACTAGATACATCTGTATGACCTCATATCAAACCTAGACTAGATACATCTATATGGCCTCATATCAAACCCAGACTAGATACATCTGTATAGCCTCATATCAAACCCAGACTAGATACACATCTTTATGACCTCATATCAAACCCAGACTAGATATATCTATATGGCCTAATATCAAACCCAGACTAGATACACATCTATATGACCTCATGTCAAACCCAGACTAGATACATCTATATTCCCTCATATCAAACCCAGCCTAGATACATCTATATGGCCTCATATCAAACCCAGACTATGCACATCTATATGGCCTCATATCAAACCCAGACTATACACATCTGTATAGCCTCATATCAAACCAGACTAGATACACATATATATGACCTCATATCAAACCCAGCCTAGATACATCTATATGACCTCATATCAAACCCAGCCTAGATACATCTATATGGCCTCATATCAAACCCTGACTATACACATCTATATGGCATCATATCAAACCCAGACTAGATACATCTATATGGCCTCATATCAAACCCAGACTAGATACATCTATATGGCCTCATATCAAACCCAGACTAGATACATCTATATGGCTTCATATCAAACCCATAGACACATCTATATGACCTCATATCAAACCCAGACTAGATACATCTATATGGCCTCATATCAAACCCAGACTAGATACATCTGTATAGCCTCATATCAAAACCAGACTAGATACACATCTATATGACCTCATATGAAACCCAGACTAGATACATCTATATGGCCTCATATCAAACCCAGACTAGATAAACATCTATTTGACCTCATGTTAAACCCAGACTAGATACATCTATATTCCCTCATATCAAACCCAGACTAGAAACACATCTATATGACCTCATATCAAACCCAGACTAGATACATCTATATGGCCCCATATCAAACCCAGACTAGATACAACTATATGGCCTCATATCAAACCCAGACTAGATACATCTATATGGCCTCATATGAAACGCATGCTAGATACATCTATATGACTTCATATCAAACCCAGACTAGACGCATCTATATGACCTCATATCAAACCCAGACTAGATACATATATATGGCCTCATATCAAACCCAGACTAGATACATCTGTATAGCCTCATATCAAACCCAGACTAGATACACATCTATATGACCTCATATCAAACCCAGACTAGATACACATCTATATGACATCATGTCAAACCCAGACTAGATACATCTATATTCACTCATATCAAACCCAGACTATACAGATATATATGGCCTCATATCAAACACAGACTAGATACATCTATATGGCCTCATATGAAACCCAGACTAGATACATCTATATGGCCTCATATCAAACCCAGACTAGATACATCTATATGCCCTCATATCAAACCCAGACTAGATACATCTATATGACCTCATATCAAACCCAGACTAGATACATCTGTATGGCCTCATATCAAACCCAGACTAAATACATCTATATGACCTCATATCAAACAGAGACTAGATACATCTATATGAACTCATATCAAACCCAGACTAGATACATCGGTATGGCCTCATATCAAACCCAGACTAGATACACTATATGGCCTCATATCAAACCCAGACTAGATACATCTATATGACCTTATATCAAACCCAGACTAGATACATATATATGGCCTCATATGAAACCCAGACTAGATACATCTATATGACCTCATATCAAACCCAGACTAGATACATCGGTATGGCCTCATATCAAACCCAGACTAGATACATCTATATGGCCTCATATCAAACCCAGACTAGATACGTCTATATGGCCTCATATCAAACACAGACTAGATACATCTATATGGCCTCATATCAAACCCAGACTAGATACATCTATATGGCCTCATATGAAACCCAGACTAGATACATCGGTATGGCCTCATATCAAACCCAGACTAGATACATCTATATGGCCTCATATCAAACCCAGACTAGATACGTATATATGGCCTCATATCAAACCCAGACTAGACACATATATATAGCCTCATATCAAACCCAGACTAGATACATCTGTATAGCCTCATATCAAACCCAGTCTAGATACGTCTGAATAGCCTCATATCAAACCCAGACTAGATACCTCTATATGGCCTCATATCAAACCCAGACTATGCACATCTATATGGCCTCATATCAAACCCAGATTAGATACATCTATATGCCCTCATATCAAACCCAGACTAGACACATCTATATGGCCTCATATCAAACATCAAACCCAGACTAGATACATCTGTATATCCTCATATCAAACCCAGACTAGATACACATCTATATGACCTCATATCAAACCCAGACTACATGCACATCTATATGGCCTCATATCAAACCCAGACTAGACACATCTATATGGCCTCATATCAAACATCAAACCCAGACTAGACACATCTGTATAGCCTCATATCAAACCCAGACTAGATACATGTGTATGACCTCATATCAAACCCAGACTAGATACATCTATATGGCCCCATATCAAACCCAGACTAGATACAACTATATGGCCTCATATCAAACCCAGACTAGATACATCTATATGGCCTCATATGAAACGCATGCTAGATACATCTATATGACTTCATATCAAACCCAGACTAGACGCATCTATATGACCTCATATCAAACCCAGACTAGATACATATATATGGCCTCATATCAAACCCAGACTAGATACATCTGTATAGCCTCATATCAAACCCAGACTAGATACACATCTATATGACCTCATATCAAACCCAGACTAGATACACATCTATATGGCCTCATATCAAACCCAGTCTAGATACACCTATATGGCCTCATATCAAACCCAGACTAGATACACATCTATATGACATCATGTCAAACCCAGACTAGATACATCTATATTCACTCATATCAAACCCAGACTAGATACATCTATATTCACTCATATCAAACCCAGACTATACAGATATATATGGCCTCATACCAAACACAGACTAGATACATCTGTATAGCCTCATATCAAACCCAGACTAGATACATCTATATGGCCTCATATCAAACCCAGACTAGACACATCTATATGGCCTCATATCAAACCCAGGCTAGATACATCTGTATGACCTCATATCAAACCCAGACAAGACACATCTATATGGCCTCACATCAAACCCAGACTAGATACATCTATATGACCTCATATCAAACCCAGCCTAGATACATCTATATGACCTCATATCAAACCCAGACTAGATACATCTGTATAGCCTCATATCAAACCCAGACTAGATACATCTATATGGCCTCATATCAAACCCAGACTAGATACTTCTATATGGCCTCATATCAAACCCATAGACACATCTATATGACGTCATATCAAACCCAGACTAGATACATCTATATGTCCTCATATCAAACCCATAGACACATCTATATGACCTCATATCAAACCCAGACAAGACACATCTATATGGCCTCACATCAATCCCAGACTAGATACATCTATTTGGCCTCATATCAAACCCAGACAAGACACATCTATATGGCCTCATATCAAACATCAAACCCAGACTAGATACATCTATATGGCCTCATATCAAACATCAAATACAGACTAGACACATCTATATGGCCTCACATCAAACCCAGACTAGATACATCTATTTGGCCTCATATCAAACCCAGACAAGACACATCTATATGGCCTCATATCAAACATCAAACCCAGATTAGATACATCTATATGACCTCATATCAAACCCAGATTAGATACATCTATATGGCCTCATATGAAACCCAGACTAGATACATCTATATGGCCTCATATCAAACCCAGACTAGATACATCTATATGCCCTCATATCAAACCCAGACTAGATACATCTATATGACCTCATATCAAACCCAGACTAGATACATCTGTATGGCCTCATATCAAACCCAGACTAGATACATCTATATGACCTCATATCAAACAGTGACTAGATACATCTATATGAACTCATATCAAACCCAGACTAGATACATCGGTATGGCCTCATATCAAACCCAGACTAGATACACTATATGGCCTCATATCAAACCCAGACTAGATACATCTATATGACCTTATATCAAACCCAGACTAGATACATATATATGGCCTCATATGAAACCCAGACTAGATACATCTATATGACCTCATATCAAACCCAGACTAGATACATCGGTATGGCCTCATATTAAACCCAGACTAGATACATCTATATGGCCTCATATCAAACCCAGACTAGATACGTCTATATGGCCTCATATCAAACACAGACTAGATACATCTATATGGCCTCATATCAAACCCAGACTAGATACATCTATATGACCTCATATGAAACCCAGACTAGATACATCGGTATGGCTTCATATCAAACCCAGACTAGATACATCTATATGGCCTTATATCAAACCCAGACTAGATACGTATATATGGCCTCATATCAAACCCAGACTAGACACATATATATAGCCTCATATCAAACCCAGACTAGATACATCTGTACAGCCTCATATCAAACCCAGTCTAGATACGTCTGAATAGCCTCATATCAAACCCAGACTAGATACCTCTATATGGCCTCATATCAAACCCAGATTAGATACATCTATATGCCCTCATATCAAACCCAGACTAGACACATCTATATGGCCTCATATCAAACATCAAACCCAGACTAGATACATCTGTATATCCTCATATCAAACCCAGACTAGATACACATCTATATGACCTCATATCAAACCCAGACTACATGCACATCTATATGGCCTCATATTAAACCCAGACTAGACACATCTATATGGCCTCATATCAAACATCAAACCCAGACTAGACACATCTGTATAACCTCATATCAAACCCAGACTAGATACATCTATATGGCCTCATATCAAACACAGACTAGATACATCTATATGACCTCATATCAAACCCAGACTAGATACATCTATATGGCCTCATATCAAACCCAGACTAGATACATCTATATGGCCTCATATCAAACACAGACTAGATACATCTATATGACCTCATATCAAACCCAGACTAGATACATCTATATGGCCTCATATCAAACACCCAGACTAGATACATCTATATGGCCTCATATCAAACCCAGACTAGATACATCTATATGACCTCATATCAAACCCAGACTAGACGCATCTATATGATCTCATATCAAACCCAGACTAGATACATCTATATGACCTCATATCAAACCCAGACTAGATACATCTGTATGGCCTCATATCAAACCCAGACTATATACATCTATATGGCCTCATATCAAACCCAGACTAGATACATCTATATGGCCTCATATCAAACCCAGACTAGATACATCTATATGGCCTCATATCAAACCCAGACTAGATACATCTATATGACCTCATATCAAACCCAGACTAGATACATCTATACTGAGTCAAAAAAGAAACGATACCTGGTGTTTATGTGTCTATAATTTCAACATTTATTAAGAAAATTCTTTGAAAATTCATAAGATCATAGTCCAACATGTTTGAAAGAGGAGCACATAAAGCATAATGAGCCTCCGAAACTGTCTGCTGCGTGATGACGTAATTCGTCGGACAGGGGTCTAATGGAGTTTTCACACAGACGTCAATACCGAGTATGGGCACCATTTGCGTCTCTCACTGCAATGCACCGCCGTCGCATCGAACGGAAGTGTCTGAATCTCTTGCTGGTCAATATTTGTCTACTCCTGACGCAAAACATCCCTCAGTTGGTTTAACGTTACCGGCTGACGTCGTCTGACGCGGCGGTCTAACGTATCCCACAAATGTTCTATGGGTGACAAGTCTGGTGACAAAGCAGGCCACGGCAGTGTTTCAATATTGTTCAGCTCCATTAATGTGGTGGAAATCCGAGCAGTATGATACCTGGCGTTGTCCTGTTGGAACAGTGTGACGTTTCTGTTGGCGTTAAAGAGCGGCACAACAACTGGCGCAAGGATCTCATCACAGTACCGCTGGGCGTTTAGGTTCCCGTCCACAACTAACTGTTCAGTGCGACTGCCGAAGGTGATACCGCCCTACGCCATAACGCTTCCGCCCCCGAACAGATCGACCTGACGTGCACATGCGTCAGCGTAACGTTCACCGCGTCTGCGATATACCCGCTCTCTGCCATCCGCTCGACGCAAACAGAACCGCGATTCATCGCTAAACATCACCGAATTCCACTGTAACCGAGTCCAGCGAGCACGTTCCGTCGTCCATTCCCGCCGTACGTCACGGTGACGTCGTGTCAGGATGGCTCCAACGTATGGCCGATATGCACGAATGCCACGTTCACCGAGCCGGTTCCTGACTGTTTGTGCACTGATGCGATTGTTGGTCATCCCAGGAGTAACGGCAGCTGTGTGCGTAGCAGGTAGGAACCGGTCACGTAAATGTGACGTCCGAATGTGACGGTCCCGTTCACGCGTCGTCACACGTGGTCGACCAGATCTTGGACGGTCGTCCACCGATCCATGTGTTCGATAACGTCGAAGTAGACGTGTTATCGTGATCCGCGTAACCCCGAGTCGATTTGCGGCGTCACGCTGACGTAAACCGCCGTCAATCATGCCAATGGCATGCATTCTCTGATTGTGGTTTAGCCTAGGCATTTTGTTAGAGGTAACAATTGGTATGTAAGGTGTTTTTCCTCGATGATAATGCAATACCAGTACAATAAACCGGTTTTCCGATTTGTACATGTGTAGGAAGTTGTCTTTGTTGAGGAGCACGTGCAAATCGGAAATTCGGCGTTCCAGGATTATCGGGTGTTTATTTACCTGTGTTTATGGTTGACTGACGTTGCAATAAGATACCCGGTACTGATACGTAATAATATATTAAACCTTTCTATGGTTTTATCCGTTTTAAGTCATTTTTAGTTTGGTATCGTTTCTTTTTTGACTCAGTATATATGGCCTCATATCAAACCCAGACTAGATACATCTATATGGCCTCATATCAAACCCAGCCTAGATACACATCTATATGACCTCATGTCAAACCCAGACTAGATACATCTATATTCCCTCATATCAAACCCAGATTAGATACATCTATATGGCCTCATATCAAACCCAGACTAGATACATCTATATTCCCTCATATCAAACCCAGACTAGATACATCTATATGACCTCATATCAAACCCAGACTAGATACATCTGTATGGCCTCATATCAAACCCAGACTAGATACATTTATGGCCTCATATCAAACCAGACTAGATACATCTATATGACCTCATATCAAACCCAGACTAGATACATCTATATGACCTCATATCAAACCCAGACTAGATACATCAATATGGCCTCATATCAAACCCAGACTAGATACATCTATATGACCTCATATCAAACCCAGACTAGATACATCTATATGACCTCATATCAAACCCAGACTAGATACATCTATATGGCCTCATATCAAACCCAGACTAGATACATCTATATGGCCTCATATCCAACCCAGACTAGATACACATCTATATGGCCTCATATCCAACCCAGACTAGATACACATCTATATGGCCTCATATCAAACCCAGACTAGATACACATCTATATGGCCTCATATCAAACCCAGACTAGATACACATCTATATGGCCTCATATCAAACCCAGACTAGATACATCTATATGACCTCATATCAAACCCAGACAAGACACATCTATATGGCCTCATATCAAACATTAAACCCAGACTAGATACATCTATATGGCCTCATATCAAACCCAGACTAGATACATCTATACGACCTCATATCAAACCCAGACTAGATACATCTATACGACCTCATATCAAACCCAGACTAGACACATCTATATGGCCTCATATCAATCATCATCATCATCATCATCATCATCATCATCATCATCACCCTCATCTATATGACCTCGTATCAAAGATGGATAAATACATATCGTACCGAATATTAGACCACAGTCTGTAACGCCTTCTTGTTTTATTGCTTTAGTAACTGCTTCGAGTGTCTCAAATCGATCAGGATTTGCTGTAAAAGCAGGTTCGCCACAGATTGAGGCACTGTCGCTTGAGCACATTGTTGAGTCTGCTCTTTCAGGACACGGAGGTTGGGGTATTCTATAAAATAAAACACACTGCTGAAAGAAAAAACGTTGTCGAATAGACGGGTGAGTGATCCAGTTGATAAAACACGCTGGACTGTGAATCCAGGGATCGCAGATTCGATCCCCCGTCTAGCCATAATCAATCTTTCAGGTGGGGCTATCGCTTGAACAATAAAATGACTGATATACTTCTGAAGTCGTCGATTCAGTCACACCCGTGAGTCAAGTGGATAGCGTCATCACTTGAAAGATATTTTTTGATTTTGTGATTTTAACCGTATTTTATTGCAAATCAATAGTGCATATGTCATACACATACAGATACAATACATATCATGAACTGGTTTGGACCACAAGTTTTAACAACATTAGACAACGGCCCGCACTTGAAAGAATTCGACACCCCAAGTGAGATTGAAACACACAGCTTTGAGCGACAAATTATTCAAAGTCAAACATCTTCACAACTCGGCCAATGAAAACCCTTCTTGGACATGTGCAGATTTATAACAAAATAAAACATCTTCACAACTCGGCCAATGAAAACCCTTCTTGGCCAGATTATAACAAAATAAAATAAAAATAAAATTTTAAAAAACCATATAAATAAAATATTACTTGTTTTTATTTGATGTTCGTTTTGTAGACATGTTCATCCACAAGTCACTATTTAATTTACAAGTTACTGTAAATAAATTTATAATTAGAGCTTTGATTTCTTTTCTTTATTTAGTAATATACTGTCAAAGTATAGAAAGTATAGAAACAATTATATAACATTATGATCCAATCAGATTTAAACGATTATTAATAATCACATCAGTCGGAGTTAACGACTAAAACTTCCGTATTCTGCTTTTGTATATGACATTAAAAAGTTGTCCTTATAAAATATTTGATATCATGTTCATACATAATGCCATATAATAGTGCAGGGTTGTAAAGTCGAATAATGCTATTTATATTGTAGATCGATAAACAATACCTATACGGGGATTCCCCAAGTCAATTTAAACTGTATAGGAAATTGTCAATATTTTCAATGTAATATGGTTTTTTTAGTAATGCGTCGCGGGAGACATAGAGGGTATTTGTGTACGGTAGGATTTTATTTCATCGAGTAATCACCGAACCACGACTGGTTTTAGCACGGCGAGATTTGAAGTGGATGACTGTACATAATGTTGTCATAACTTGTAGCACAACCCATTTGCCCCCCCCCCCGATTAAATCGTATACAGCAATAATGCAACCATATATTTTATTGGCATAAACATATAACATGTTCATCGCCATAAATCAAATAACATGGCGGTTAGAATAAAACTAACATACATCATTATATAAATTGAGAAAAGTGTGTGTATTATTAATTACATGTAATTAGAATATATTATATTATTAAAACAAATATATATACATATATACATACACATATATACCCATACACATATACTTATGAACAATCTTGTACCGAATTATTTGAATGAACATTTTCAATTAAGACATTGCAATTCAGTTACTTCAGATATTACATTGAGAAATGTTTCAAATATGGATCTCTATATTCCAAGACCTAGATGTGAAATGTATAATCATTAGAATACTCTGGTCCAAAGATATGGAATTGTTTTTAAGACGTCCAGAAATTAAGACGTCCAGATCTTTAAATATATTCAAGACAAAATGTAAAGTATGGATACAACGTTTTAATCGGTAGACACTAGACAGTTATATACTGAGTCAAAAAAGAAACGATACCTTGTGTTTATGTGTCTATAATTTCAACATTTATTAAGAAAATTCTTTGAAAAATCATAAGATGATAGTCCAACATGTTTGAAAGAGGAGCACACAAAGCATAATGAGCCTCCGAAACTGTCTGCTGCGTGATGACGTAATTCGTCGGACAGGGGTCTAATGGAGTTTTCACACAGACGTCAATACCGAGTATGGGCACCATTTGCGTCTCTCACTGCAATGCACCGCCGTCGCATCGAACGGAAGAGTGTCTGAATCTCTTGCTGGTCAATATTTGTCCACTCCTGACGCAAAACATCCCTCAGTTGGTTTAACGTTACCGGCTGACGTCGTCTGACGCGGCGGTCTAACGTATCCCACAAATGTTCTATGGGTGACAAGTCTGGTGACAAGCAGGCCACGGCAGGGTTTCAATATTGTTCTGCTCCAATAATGTGGTGGAAATCCGAGCAGTATGACACCTGGCGTTGTCCTGTTGGAACAGTGTGACGTTTCTGTTGGCGTTAAAGAACGGCACAACAACTGGCGCAAGGATCTCATCACAGTACCGCTGGGCGTTTAGGTTCCCGTCCACCACTAACAGTTCAGTGCGACTGCCGAAGGTGATACCGCCCCACGCCATAACGCTTCCGCCCCCGAACAGATCGACCTGACGTACACATGCGTCGGCGTAACGTTCACCGCGTCTGCGATATACCCGCTCTCTGCCATCCGCTCGACGCAAACAGAACCGCGATTCATCGCTAAACATCACCGAATTCCACTGTAACCGAGTCCAGCGAGCACGTTCCGTCGTCCATTCCCGCCGTACGTCACGGTGACGTCGTGTCAGGATGGGTCCAACGTATGGCCGATAGGCACGAATGCCACGTTCACCGAGCCGGTTCCTGACTGTTTGTGCACTGATGCGATTGTTGGTCATCCCAGGAGTAACGGCAGCTGTGTGCGTAGCAGGTAGGAACCGGTCACGTAAATGTGACGTCCGAATGTGACGGTCCTGTTCACGCGTCGTCACACGTGGTCGACCAGATCTTGGACGGTCGTCCACCGATCCATGTGTTCGATAACGTCGAAGTAGACGTGTTATCGTGATCCGCGTAACCCCGAGTCGATTTGCGACGTCACGCTGACGTAAACCGCCGTCAATCATGCCAATGGCACGCATTCTCTGATTGCGGTTTAGCCTAGGCATTTTGTTAGAGGTAACAATGGGTATGTAAGGTGTTTTTCCTCGATGATAATGCAATACCAGTACAATAAACCGGTTTTCCGATTTGTACATGTGTAGGAAGTTGTCTTTGTTGAGGAGCACGTGCAAATCGGAAATTCGGCGTTCCAGGATTATCGGGTGTTTATTTACCTGTGTTTATGGTTGGCTGACGTTGCAATAAGATACCCGGTACTGATACGTAATAATATATTAAACCTTTCTATGGTTTTATCCGTTTTACGTCATTTTTAGTTTGGTATCGTTTCTTTTTTGACTCAGTTATATATATATAATGATTGTAAATCAATATGCTTATGTCGTTTTGTATTTCTATCAAAGTACCTGATTTATTTAGGCTGTTGTTTAAGTTACTTTGTACAACATTATGCATGTATATTGTACGGCGTAACTATGTTATAATTATTGTGTATGTACATTTATTCTATAGTGTTAACAAATTGAAGAGGGCCCTAAGGAGGATTAGTTCAAAACTAATTAGGTCACCCTCTATAAATAAAGAAATCTATCTATCTATATATATATACATATATATATATACATATATATACATATATACATATATATATATATATACATATATATGCATATATACATATATATATACATATATATATACACATATACATATATATACACATATACACATATATATATGCATGTATATGTATATATATATATATTTGTTTTTAACATAATAACAATTTTTTATTATTAATAATAATAACTCGTAATATAATGTCTAACTGTTTTCCACGTATTTCATTGATTGTATAATTGTAATGTTATGTATGGGGAAAAAGGCAATA
The DNA here is from genome assembly GCA_014843695.1 of Archivesica marissinica. NCBI lineage: Eukaryota > Metazoa > Mollusca > Bivalvia > Venerida > Vesicomyidae > Archivesica > Archivesica marissinica. The sequence continues at coordinate 27,677,750 of CM026396.1, read as the reverse complement.
CAATATTATTAAATGAAAGGAAAAAAAGATTTGAAGTTGACAACGTCACGGTGACCAGTGTAGAGTGTAGAGTGTAGAGGATATTTGTATTTATTATATTTTATATTATAATATTATTGTAACTGCTACAATATAGCAATATAGCAATATTTTAAATGTGAGTAATTACTGTAAATTTATGCATACTATATATGTATATGTAAAATACGATCATGAATACGTATAACCTTCTCCAAATTTGAACAACTATCTATTTCTTTATGTTTGCTATCTATGTACATTGTACAAGTATTTATATAAGTTATGCTATTATCACTGTTTGCCATAAAGTATGCATGTATATGTCCTCATGGGCTTTTGAGCCTATTGGAATTCAGAAATAAAATATCAACAAAAAAAATATTAGTCCAAGATATGATTTGGGTGATCACGGGATGAAATAGAACCCTATCTTACACTAATAAACACACATCTTATTTTTCTTTTATGATTTCCAATGATTTTGGCTAATTTAATATTAAAATTTTGTCATAAAAGTTTAATTCATTTTAGCTGCCCCTGTCGAGACCCTCAATTCACTACAGTGCACAACCGTTTTTATGCCCCGGTTAGTTTCAATCAAGTCAGTTTGCGGTTTCAAGGGAGGCTACTACGTAATTTAAATATTAATTATATATATATATCGTATATAATTAGAATACAGTCAAACCTGTCTTAAGCAGCCAGTCAAAGGAATCATAGAAAGTGGCTGCTTAGCACAGATGGCTGCTGAATAGATGTCAAACACAGGTGGCTGCTTAATAGATGTCAAATGTATAATAAAACAACATATTTGGAATATGGTAGGTGGCTGCTTAATACAGGTTGGCTGCTTAATACAGGTTGGCTGCTTAATACAGGTTGACTGCTTAATACAGGTTGGCTGCTTAATACAGGTTGGCTGCTTTATACAGGTTGGCTGATTAATACAGGCTGGCTGCTTTATACAGGTTGGCTGATTAATACAGGCTGGCTGCTTTATACAGGTTGGCTGATTAATACAGGCTGGTTGCTTAATACAGGTTGACTGCTTAATACAGGTTGGTTGCTTTATACAGGTTCGCTGATTTATACATGCTGGCTGCTTTATACAGGTTCGCTGCTTTATACAGGTTGGCTGCTTAATACAGGTTGGCTGCTTAATACATGTTGGCTGCTTAATACATGCTGGCTGCTTAATGCAGGTTGGCTGCTTAATACATGATGGCTGCTTAATACAGGTTTGCTGCTTAATACATGCTGGCTGCTTAATACAGGTTGGCTGCTTATTAGAGGTGACCACTAACACAGATTTCACTGTACATATATATTGACATTCCCCATTTAGACGGTGGCATGTTATGTGTTTATGAAAGAATGGCTATTAAAATGAATAATATACCTTTTCGCATTTAGAGAATAATGTGGTATACAAATACACGATGGTGTTATGGTAATTGTCAAACATTCAGTTCTCGGCGAACTCCATTGTATTGGATTGATATACACATACAATGTATAAACAACTTAGCTATGTCGTAATAATGGCGTAATATGTATAATTAATTAACTACATTGCTCTGTCAATTGATAGCAAACCTTATTATGTAGAATTAATTAACTACAGTCAAACCTGTGTTAGTGGTCACCTCTATTAAGCAGCCAGCCTGCATTAAGCAGCCAGTTTTCAGATTCCCAATATGTTACTTTGTTATATATTTTACCTCGTGTTAAGCAGCCACCTGTGCTAAGCAGCTACTTTCTGTGAGTCGCTTGGCTGGCTGCTTAAGACAGGTTTGACTGCACATCGCTCTGTCAATTGATAGCAAACCGCTACACTAGAGTTTGCATGTACATTGTAAGTCATTTCTACCAAATACAGTCTACTTCCGCTATGTCAAAGTCGGTTATGTCGAATTCTCCGGTTATCTCGAAGTCGTATCAAAGTTCCATTTTAGACACTATCATTTTACATATAACTGGCTCTGTTTATATCGAATTTCGTTAAGTCAAACTTCGGTTATGTCGAAATATTTTGTTCGGTCCGATGGAATTCGACATAACGGATGTAGACTGTACTGTACAACATTAATTTATGTGCTTTCGAGACCTCATTCATAATGGACACCATCGCTCAAGACGGAGATTGAAGAGGAGCGTGGATTTAAGAGTGTTGCCTAAGGTCTTAACTTAACTACGCACAAAAGACAAACACCATAGTTTGCTTGGGCAAGACTTGCTATTTATTTGGACGAAATGCACGCGCATAAATCGTGCTACCGGTTATGAAATGTACAACAATACAATGTAGGTACTTTAAAACAAAGTATCATTGTCTACAACATAGTACATAAATATATATACACATTCACACACATACACACATATAATTATGTATATATCCAATTCGTAATATTCATTTTAACAAATATCGATACACATCGTGTGATATGTCGTACATTTTCAAAAAATTACGGAAGCTTACAAAGTCGTACAAGGTCATGAATACGCTTACGGACGTAGTTGACTGGACGAGTAAACCTGACAAAACCTCCTTCAATATTTGAGGAATAATACTCAGGAACCCCCAACCCGTTTGTCATCGCAGAGTTACGGCGACTGTCTTACCACTGGATGTCGGGTCTCATCTCCGTACGCCCTTTCAAAATTAGCGCCGCATGTAGAATTTAGATTTCTATACATCATTTATACATACTATTATTATTATACCAGATTTCTTGACTATGGTAAATTTAACTAACTTATTAATAACATTTTAATGATATTCACTGACTGAATTCGAATAGCGAAATTATGTGTTACAGTGATGAAGTCCAGCCTAGAACTGGTGTACTGTGTGTGTGTGTTTTACGTTTCTTTATCGTCGCTACCGTTTCCCATATGAGCGACGCCTCCTGAAGAGATTAGTCATTTTAGATTGTTGGAGGATAGTGCAATGATACAGACAGAGACCCATTCCAGAGTCTCCTCTGGTTATTTTACGTGCACGGTGTACAGTATCCACACGAGACCTCGGTTTAAAGTCCCATCTGACAGACTGTTAATTTTAGTAGGTTCAGACGGGGGATCGAACCTGCGATCCCTGGATTATTATTCCAACGAGTTAACCACTGGACTACAGATCCGTCTGGTTGCAAGTAGCTCTCGCCATCGAAATAACTGTTTTGCACACAGATGGAACCAACTATGCTATTCCTGGCTGGTCTGAACAGTGAAACGTTTCAAAATGTTCCCCTGTAATAGACATGAGGTTTGGCGTAAATTATATTACCATACATACAATTAAGCTTTACACGATAAACTGAATACGTGTATAAATGCAACGCGATATTGAGGACGATACCATTACGCTAAGATATAGTGAAACACGCTTTTATTTTGACTAAGGGATTAATATATACAAATTTATTTTAGCTCGATTGCGAAACAAGTTCTTATAACTTATATTAATCACTCTCGAGACCTCATTCCTGATGGAATCCATCGCCACGAGGGAGAAGAGGCAACGTGGAAATTAAATGCCTTGCCTAAGGGCACACTCGTAACGGCTCCAGCGGGGTTCGAACTCCGGACCTTTCGCACCTGAAGCGAACGCGCATCCACTGCGCTATCACGACTTCCACTGACTAAGGGATTGTATCTCATACCTGTTCGCGTTTATTTTATGGGTTTTCTGTTTATATACATATTTCACATATCGCGTTGGACCAGTATCGTTGATTATGCGTTTACATTTGTAGTAAACCATCGTTGTTTACAATAGCAAAGTGAGGCCCCGACTTAGAGTTTGAAATAATATGACCGTTAATTCAAGAGTCTTTTTGTGACATTTATTTTCCACTTTGAGGCCCCTGGCGATAACCCCTTTTATCTCTAGCTATAAACATATAATGTACTAATACGCATACACATGTCATACATATACATATATAAAATACATATACATATACACACTTTTAACAGTTACACATACACCTAGGCATTTCTTTTACATTTTATTTTTACAATCAGGTTCGTCTGTTATTTCTCTATATGTTCCTGACACAATGTACCTTTCTCTCTAGCTTCCTGACACAATGTACATTTCTCTCTAGGTTCCTGACACAATGTACATTTCTCTCTAGCTTCCTGACACAATGTACATTTCTCTCTAGGTTCCTGACACAATGTACATTTCTCTCTATGTTCCTGACACAATGTACATTTCTCTGTAGGTTCCTGACACAATGTACATTTCTCTCTATGTTCCTGATACAATGTACATTTCTCTCTAGCTTCCTGACACAATGTACATTTCTCTCTATGTTCCTGATACAATGTACATTTCTCTCTAGGTTCCTGACACAATGTACATTTCTCTCTATGTTCCTGACACAATGTACATTTCTCTCTAGCTTCCTGACACAATGTACATTTCTCTCTAGGTTCCTGACACAATGTACATTTCTCTCTAGCTTCCTGACACAATGTACATTTCTCTCTAGGTTCCGGACACAATGTACATTTCTCTCTATGTTCCTGACACAATCTACATTTCTCTCTAGCTTCCTGACACAATGTACATTTCTCTCTAGGTTCCGGACACAATGTACATTTATCTCTATGTTCCTGACACAATGTACATTTCTCTCTAGCTTCCTGACACAATGTACATTTCTCTCTAGGTTCCGGACACAATGTACATTTCTCTCTAGGTTCCTGACGCAATGTACATTTCTCTCTAGGTTCCTGACACAATGTACCTTTCTCTCTAGCTTCCTGACACAATGTACATTTCTCTCTAGGTTCCTGACACAATGTACCTTTCTCTCTAGGTTCCTGACACAATGTACATTTCTCTCTAGCTTCCTAACACAATGTACATTTCTCTCTAGCTTCCTGACACAATGTACATTTCTCTCTAGGTTCCTGACACAATGTACATTTCTCTCTAGGTTCCTGACACAATGTACATTTCTCTCTATGTTCCTGACACAATGTACATTTCTCTCTAGCTTCCTGACATAATGTACCTTTCTCTGTCAGCATCCCATTTAGTCAAGAGTTTACCAATCGAGTGATACAAACGACGAATCTATCTTCGGACACTACATATAAGTTATAATAATTTTGTGACATTAGTTTAGTTTAGATTATAAAACATTATTTCAGCTCTTTTGGCAAATAATATATTAGCTCCAGATGGAATCCATCGCTATGCGTGAGAGAGAAGAGGCCGTGTGGAATTTAAGTGCCTTGTCAAAGGGTGCACTCGTAACGGCTATAACGTAACTATGTGAATCTCACACTGGAAGCGAACGCTCTACCACAGTGCTATCACGACTTGTATTGATTGGGCTGTGCCTTGCAACTCATGTTATGCGCGAATTTAAATCATGGCGCCATATATTTTCGTCGCTTTTGCCAAAATTGGCGGCAATGGCGCCATTGGCGATCGACAGCGGAGCCCCTGCGACTATCAGTGTTACATAACAAATTAATCATCCGATGCAGAAAAACTTTTGCACTCTAATAACATATATTTGGAACAACCAGCTAGAGGTATATTCCGTATGCCAATACAAGTTCTAGCAAAAATATTCCTTTGAGCGAACACATTCAGAACCAAGCTCTTCTGTGAAAGTTGCAGAGCGTGTTTTACTTTAAACATTAGAGTGTGCGATCTAAAGGATTTGTCGTTCATTGATTTCGCCAAAGTAATATTCTGTGTCTCCATAGTTGTAACCGATATCGCAGCTCGGAGCTTTGAGAACATATGTTTATGAAGGCGTTCAGGTACAGTCCCAATCTGTCTGATGATCACCTTGAGATAGTCTTTTCTGGAAGCGGAAACTAATCCGTATTCGCAGGTTAACCAATACTTTGGTGGGTATTTCTGTCCCACTGTCTTGTAGTCCCTTATTTCCGGTTCTGCCTCACATTCAGCTCTAGATTCACCTGGTTGTCTACAAGTTAGGTTGCCTCTAGTTTCCTTGCTCGATCCGTATGGATATCGAAACCCGTCGTTGTAGTCTTTGTTAAGTTTGTTTAGTGCTGCTTGCTTCTCGTCACATCGTTTGGCATAAGCAACTTCAATGGCACGGCGAAAGTCTCGCGGCTGAGTTGGCATTTCTGTTTCCCGTTTTGTAGCATGTTCAGCACCGTCTTTCAATCCGCAATCTGGATTTAATGTGACAAATATCCCTTCTTTTGGGCATCTTGAGGTTAGTAAATTACCGCTACTCTCTAATACTTGCTCTTGGGTCGCCTTCTTTTCGACAACATTGTCTTGCAAATTAGTATCATGGTGTATACTGGGCTGACTGTCGTTGTTAGTCTTGTTGGGGAGAACACTTCCGTCATTAACTATTTTATGATATTTGTCTAATTAGTGTCCTTCTGACATCTAAATCATGTCGAAATCGCTCTTCCTCCTCTAGAAGACTTTTAATCCCATCTGTCAAGCTGCAATGTTTGTGGTTTAATGTGAAATAGTTCCCTTCTCTACTGCTTCTTCTCTGTATATTACTATCAATTAGTTTTTCAGATGGTCGCGGTTGGGTCGCACATTTTCTGACATTGTTGTCATTAGCATGAACTGGTACAATAGTCTCTCTTTCTCTCTTGATCGTGTTGATGAGTCGTGACTTTGAGTTGAGTAGCATAATTGGAAATCCTCTCAATTTTAGTTCTGTTTAAGTAAGAATCTAAAGAACAGCGTCAGCCTCACCCGGATGGTATGCTGTTTGATGGCGTAAAGAATTGTGGCTTGTGTTTGATTTCTTCATATGATCAAATGAAGGTATAAGCACTGAATGCCGCGCTTAACTATTTTCAATTGATTCTCTCGATCTTGAACTTGAAAAACGACTGAACGCGAAGTGAAATGAATAGAAGAAATGCATCAGTTTTATATAAGTGGTCGCTGCAAAAATATCATCGTTAGTAAATAAGTACAGAAGGTGATAATGTACATTAATCGAACGAGAGTCATGCCTGAAACAATTAACATAGTTTACACATATATGATGAGCGCATGTATCGTGTATCGTAGCGATGTAAAACAGCGTATAAGATTCATGTGATATATATTATCTCTTATATTGTGTGACATCCGTAGTCCAGTGGTAGAGCGTCGGATTTGGAATTGATCGGTCCCGGGTTCGATACTCGGTCAGGCCATGTATGTAGTGTCATTGCGCAAGGCACCTCACACACATTGCTTAGTACTGGTTAACCACTTAGGTCGGCTAAGCTTGCCCAGGAAAACATATCTACGTCCCCTGCAAGGGGTTTGACATTAATGGAACATACATACGTATATTTCTGTTAAGAACGGTGTATGTACTTTTATCTGCTTCAAAAAATTGTTAAAGTGTTGTATATAATGTGATACCTGATACTATGAAAAGACGAAAATAAACTATTTGACATGACTTGACATGACTTTAAATTTCATTAAAGTATGACATTAATGGAATTGTGTGTGTTTTACGTTTATTTATCGTCGATACTGGTTGCCCATATGAGCGGCGCCTCCTGAAGAGATTAGTCATTATAGATATTTGGAGGATAGTGCAATGATACAGACAGAGACCAATTCCAAAGTCTCCGCTGGTTTTTTTACTTTACATACACGGTGTACAGCACCGACACGAGACCTCGGTGTAAAGTCCCATCTGAAAGACTGTTAATTTTATTGGGATCAGACGGGGGATCGAACCTGCGATCCCTGGATTACCATTCCAACGTGTATAACCACTTGACTACCGATCCGTCTGTAAGTCAGAAATAGACTTTTACAACATTAGTGCATATGAAAGATGCTCTTAGTCTCAGTAAAGTACAGTAAAGTACAGTAAAACACAGTAAATTACACAGTTTAAATACAGTAAAGTGCATAGTAAAGTACACAGTAAAGTACACAGTAAAGTACACAGTAAAGTACACAGTAAAGTACAGTAAAGTACGGTAAAGTACAGTAAAGTACACAGTAAAGCACAGTAACGTACAGTAAAGTACAGTAAAGTACACAGTAAAGTAGAGTAAAGTATTGTAAAGTACACTGTAAAATACAGTAAAGTACAGTAAAGTACACAGTAAAGTAGAGTAAAGTATAGTAAAGTACACAGTAAAGTACAGTAAAGTACACAGTAAAGTAGAGTAAAGTATAGTAACGTACACTGTAAAGAACAGTAAAGTACAGTAAAGTACAGTAAAGTACGGTAAAGTACACAGTAAAGCAGAGTAAAGTATAGTAACGTACACAGTAAAGTAGCGTACGGTATAGTAAAGTACACAGTAAAGTACAGTAAAGTACAGTAAAGTACACAGTAAAGTAGAGTAAAGTATAGTAAAGTACACAGTAAAATACAGTAAAGTACAGTAAAGTACACAGTAAAGTAGAGTAAAGTATAGTAAAGTACACAGTAACGTACAGTAAAGTACACAGTAAAGTAGAGTAAAGTATAGTAACGTACACAGTAAAGTACAGTAAAGTACAGTAAAGTACGGTAAAGTACACAGTAAAGTAGAGTAAAGTATAGTAAAGTACACAGTAAAGTAGCGTAAAGTATAGTAAAGTACACAGTAAAGTACAGTTAAGTACAGTAAAGTACACAGTAAAGTAGAGTAAAGTATAGTAAAGTACACAGTAAAGTACAGTAAAGTACGGTAACGTACACAGTAAAGTACAGTAACGTACAGTAAAGTACGGTAAAATACACAATAAAGTACACAGTAAAGTACACAGTAAAGTACAGTAAAGTACGGTAAAGTACAGTAAAGTACACAGTAAAGTACTGTTAAGTACAGTAAAGTACAGTAAAGTACACAGTAAAGTAGAGAAAAGTATAGTAAAGTATACAGTAAAGTACAGTAAAGTACACAGTAAAGTAGAGTAAAGTATAGTAAAGTACAGTAAAGTACAGTAAATTACAGTAAAGTACAGTAAAGTACACAGTAAAGTACTGTTAAGTACAGTAACGTACAGTATAGTACACAGTAAAGTAGAGTAAAGTATAGTAAAGTACACAGTAAAGTACAGTAAAGTACACAGTTAAGTATAGTAAAGTACAGTAAAGTACAGTAAAGTACAGTAAAGTACACATTAAAGTACAGTAAAGTACACAGTAAAGTACAGTAAAGTACACAGTAATGTACAGTAAAGTACACAGTAAATTACACAGTAAAGTACACAGTAAAGTACACAGTTAAGTACAGTAAAGTACACAGTAAAGTACACAGTAAAGTACACAGTTAAGTACAGTAAAGTACACAGTAAAGTAGAGTAAAGTAGAGTAAAGTACACAGTAAAGTACAGTCAAGTACGGTAAAGTACGGTAAAGTACAGTAAAGTACACAGTAAAGTACAGTAAAGTACAGTAAAGTACAGTAAAGTACGGTAAAGTACACAGTAAAGTACACAGTAAAGTACACAGTAAAGTACGGTAAAGTACAGTAAAGTACACAGTAAAGCACAGTAAAGTACACAGTAAAGCACAGTAAAGTACAGTAAAGTACAGTAAATTACACAGTAAAGCACAGTAAAGTACAGTAAAGTACACAGTAAAATAGAGTAAAGTATAGTAAAATACAGTAACGCACACAGTAAAGTACAGTAAAGTACAACTACACAGTAAAGCCAAGGGCCCAATCTCTCAAAACTTTAAGGTTTCGTAAGATAAGGTCGCCTTTACGATCGCTTTACGAGGACATAACGATTTTCTTAAAGTGATCGCTCGAAAACGACTTTAGCGCGCTTGTAGAAAATCGTAATTTACGATAGTAACCTGACATAATAACCTTTGAAGTGACGTCATTTTCCCGCCATAATAGTGAGTAAATTGTGCTTACACGTTTGTTCTGCATAGTAAAAGTGTGGTTTGACTAAATATAATCATGGACAAGGGTAAGAAGAGAAGTAGAAGACCTAACTTTTCGTTCGAGGAACTAAACAAGAGGTAGGATTAAACAAATCATCACTTGTTGGAAAATTCAGTGACACGTTAGACAGTGAAAGGAAGTCTAAAATATGGCACAGCATTGCTTCTAAAATGAGTGTTGTTTCTGCAGTACAACGGACTGCAGAGGAAGTAAGGAAAATATGGATAGACTGGTCTTCGTCAGTGAAAACAAAATTTGCAAAACTCAAACTATCAATGTCGCGAACGGGAGGCGGTGAGTCCGACGCTCCGAGTTTGAGCTCACTTGAAGAGAAAGTTTGACATTCTCGGTACAACTGCCGTTGAAGGTCTCAAACAGGGTGTTTACACCACCATCAAACAAAAAAGGCACGCATTTACACCAATGATTGTTCCTGACAACACAGCAGCCCCAGAGAGAGAAGAGACTATAGATATGATGTGCTATGAAGATCCTTCTACGATGAATGACGTCGAAGATCTTTCTATGGTGAATGACGTCGACGCTGTCGACATGTATGTGGACAGTAATTTCCATGAATCCGTAGAGTCTGGAAAGAAATGGGAAAGCAAAAAACAGAAAGTCAGCAATGATCAAAGTAATGACTCAAGTGAAATCCTCAATATAGAAAAGGATCGTCTGTCATTGGAGAAGGAGAGGTTTGAAATTGAAAAGAAGAGGTTATCCATAGAAGTAAGACGCCTTACTATGGATCACGTATTGCTGGAGACTATGATTAACTTCTACGCAACAGCTAGTCTTCCTAGCACACACATGATAGAAGCTCCCAAGGAAGACCACACACATTATGGCATGTTGTTGGGGTCAAGCGACTTTAATCATGAGAATGTTCCGTCAAGCGAAGCAGATGAACCATTAGATTTCACGTGTTTGTAAACCGGTATAATATACATTTTCAATATACTTAAAGATATATTATTGCTCAGATAGACGAAATACACTTTACGCTGCTATTGCCGATGTGGTTTGAAAATGCGGAAATTACGGCCAAGCAACTGTAGAGAATCCCCAGTTCGAGCCCGGCCGGCTGGGCCGATCTTCATGAAACTTCACAGCAATGGTCCTCCAGCAAAATTGTTCAAATGAAGTGGATCCGTGTCCTAATTAATGCCCTCTTGTATTTTGTGTACAAATCCGAATTTTTTCCTGGGACGAACCAGTACTGATCATGGACAGTGGCGCTGAGAATCAAACTAAGGACGCCTCGATCACTAGTTCGATGCTCTAACCACTGAGCCACTTCCACCGATAAACATGGTGTTGTTAGGACAAGCCTTCACTAATTTGAAAAGAAATATACAACCACATAAATAACCAGAGAACACTTTTATCGACAAACATGTGCATAGTATCTTAATATAATATCAAGCATAGTATTTCGATTCAAATGACTCTTTTACTAAACTCTAAGTCCATACGGAGTATGTCGGCCGATGTAGGACAGTTACTGCATGTCTGCCGGTCTAGAAAATGTTTCCTTAACCTAACCAGATGATTTCTAATTTGTATACCGGTGAGCGCCCCCGCCCCATGATCGTCATCATTTACGTCATTATCGTCCGCATCATCATGGGGATCGATGTCCGGCTCTTCCGGTAATGGAATGCGTCTAGTGACACAGATGTTATGCAACACTGCTGTAGCGCAAATCATTTTGACAGATCTGTCTGGTGTGTACATAAGGTGGCCACCGGATTTGTGGAGACATCGAAACCTTGATTTCCAAATTCCAAATGTTCTCTCTATTACACAACGGGTTCTTTTGTGGGCTCTGCTGTATCTACTTTCGGCCGCGTTTCCAGGTCGAAGAATAGGAGTTAGTAGATATGTCATTAATGGATATGCGCTGTCGCCTAGCAACCACGTAGTCGGTAGATGTGCTTCTTCCAGATACTGCGAGACCGCGCAAGTGTTGCATATATATGCATCATGGGTAGATCCGGGGTAACGAACAACCAGATTCAATAAGACAGAATCAAGCAGACCAATGTAAACATCCTCTTATGAACTTGGGACTGAAACAATATGATTTCAATGGAAATTGACTTTCATTCAACATGATATATATATAAAAGGTAGATGCTTCGACAGTTAAATCAGTAATATCATACATATTCCATAATTAAATTAGTTTCTTATGATAATTATATAAGTTTGCGAGCACATGATATTGATCAGTGTACGAGAGATGCTCATTGACATAATAACACTGGTGGGGATGATTAAAATCCCGTATACGTTGGTATGGAACAACATTCAGCGTTTTACGCCGGGCCTACTTGATTGGAAATTTGAACATTGTTCTTAGTGAACTATATTCTATTTCTTTGCACCGACAGTGTGGCAACACTCTCCAGCATTATGGAGTACAGTGCTTGCGAGGGAGATTCTAGAACACAGACAGACTATAATCTGATGGATTACGAGGCGCAACATAATCTGAGGTATAGTGCGTCTGATGAATCCACATTTGAATTGGATTCGACGTGTACTGACCAATTTGAAGGCATTTTGTATAAAACTGTACAATGTGATTCAGCGACTATTGTTGTGTTCTGCAAAAGAGACATATTTAACATATTTGTGAATAAAATAAGATCTGACTTTGCTCTCGGGAATGATGAAAATCTGAAGTGTATTACACACATTAATAGTATGAAAACTAACATTTCAATTGACATACATGCGACAACTGTAACAGCTACTGGAGTTGGACACATGGTCTGGAGATCTCTTAGTTTAGTTAATAGTGCTAAAAATGTTCTGTTCCAGTACTTAAACCAGGAAAATAAGCATGATAGCATTAACAGCTGTTACAAACAGGCATCACCAGTCCAGCCGAAACGATCTACTGATACAAAGCCACGCGTTGTCGGAAAAGGACATGTAAATCAGTCTCAAGTAAATGCTGAAAATATCACAAAAATCAACAAGAATTTGCTGGAAATTCAGAATAATTTTTTGTCTTTGCAAAACGAACTATTAAAAGGAAGAGAATGTCATGGAGTGTTGCAAAATGATAGTCCTGTCCAAAATAGTGAGCACACTAAGCATGCTTCTCAATCCTTACCAGCACAGAAACAGAGCGAAATATGCAAAGACACTCCGATTTACAAGATTGGGACAATTCAAGGGAACAGGCAAAATGTTCACATTAAGCATATAAATAATCAAACTCCTCTGACACACAATAGGGAAGAAATCAAACCAAGAAATAGTACTCGTAATGCTATGAGATCAAAAACACTTATTATTGGATCTTCTATACTTCATGGTATTAACCCACAAGGACTTACACAAGGAACGCATAAACATTCAATAAGTGGCGCTGGCATTGATGACATAGCAGATGATATTTTACTGTATGATTTGTCAAGTTTTAGCACGGTTATCATCTACATAGGGGGTAATGATGTAGCCAGGGGTATGTCTGGTCAAATGTTCAAGGAGAAATATATGACCCTGTTAGAAAGCTTAAAAATCAGCAATCCAAAAATGGCCATTGTAGTATGTACTCTTTGTCCTCGCGGAGATGTAGATGTGTTTCAGGTCAATGACTGCATTGAAGAACTTGCTGCAGAAGCTTGTATACATTGCATAGACATGTGCCAAGCTTTCCGTGATAAGGATGGCAATCCCATCAATTATTTCTTTAACTTTAATGATAACATCCACCTATCCCGATCTGGTATAAAAAGACTATTGGGTACAATAAATAACTTCACCCAGGTTTGTGGTGACTTTAATAGATGTGTATTTGTACCACGAAGAACATCGCTTGAAAATGGAAACAACATCTATAGCACCAGTGAAACAGACATATGGAAATCGACGTGGGCTAATCTAAGTCAACATGGGGATACTCATAGACATCTTCAGTGGAAATTCTCGGGAAGGTGTTTTAACTGTGACCGTCTTGGCCACAAGGCCATACATTGCTATAAGCAATAGAAATCAGGCCATGTTGCCAATGCTGACGTGTCTGGTAATGACTTTGATGTCACTACATCCAATAGATTTAATCTTTTGCAAACAATATGTTCACAATGTGAATTAAATGTTCAAGGTCTTAATAATTTAGACAAATTTGAAGAGGTAAAGTTACTTATGACCTCTGATAAAAATAAAATTGATATTATGGGGCTGAGTGAAACAAAATTTAAAGATGATGTAAATACAAATGCTTATTTAATTAAAGGATTTTTACCTCCATTTCGTAGAGACCAAAATGACAGAAATGGTGGTGGCGGAATTGTAGTTTATGTTAAAGATGGGTTAAATGTGAAACGCCGTTATGATTTAGAAACGCATGATATTGAGGTTGTTGTTCTTGAAATATATTGTAAATATTGTAAACCATTTTTTGTTTGCAATGTGTATAGGCTCTAAAATAGAGTGGAAAGACAGATTTGAATTGTTTATCGAAAATATGTTCTATGAAGATAAAGAAATAATTTTATTAGGTGATTTCAATAGAAACCTCACTGATTGTTATACAAATGATGAATAGGCAAATTTTTATATCCCACTAGGTCTTACACAGTTAGTAACGGAACCTACTAGGGTAACTAGATCATCTGCATCTTTGATTGATCACATATATACTAACATGGAAGAAAACATTGCCAATATGTATGTTCCAAAGCTTTCTATCAGTGATCATTACCCAGTATTCTGTAATCGTAAAGTCAACTTTTCAAATAATAAAAGTATGCATGAAACAATATCATATAGATCATTTAAAAACTTCAATGAGGAGTCCTTTTGCGAAGATTTACGTATTGCAGACTGGACCTTTGTTTATTTATATGATGATCCAAATGAAATATTAAATATGTGGTGTAAACTATTTTTAGAAATTGTACATAAGCATATTCCAATAAAAACTCAGCGAGTGAAACGGAAATATCAACCAGACTGGATAACAACAGAAATCTTAGATACTATGAAAGAACGCGATAAAATGAAGCAAGATAAATCAGAGCAAGGTGTTAATCAATATAAACTACTTAGAAACAAAGTGTAGGCAATGATTAATACAGCAAGGAAAGAGTCATGTGAAAGAAAAATAGAGTCTGGTAAAGATAACCCACGTACTGTCTGGAAGATTTTTTAAAGAATTTGGTTCAGGAAAATCAACACAATCTGGAAACAATATTAACTCAATATACCATCAAGGATCTGATTACTCTCAAAATGTTGAAATGGCAAATATATTTAATGAATTCTTTGTCAATGTTGCATCTAATATCAAAGATCCAGTCCCTGATCACTTAAACTTTGACTATATAAAAGATTTTATTAATGAACATGTACCTGTTGATGTAGTGTTTGAAATACTAGAAGTTACACAGAGTAATATCAGAAAGCAATTACTCGAACTTAATGTTTCTAAAGCTACTGGAATCGATAATATTGGACCAAAGCTGTTAAAACTTTCAGCTGATATCATTGTACAACATTTAACTGTTATAATAAATAAGAGTTTGCAAACATCAACTTTCCCTGAGGCTTGGAAATTTGCAAAAGTCAAACCATTATTCAAAAGTGGAAAAACCAATGACGTCAATAACTATAGACCTATTTCAATTTTACCATCTTTGTCGAAACTTTTTGAAAGACACGTGCATAAATCGCTACAGACTTTTTTTGATCACTTCAATTTACTTCACAAAACACAAAGTGGTTTCAGAACTGGCCACTCAACTGAATCAGCTTTACTTTATATGATGGATAAATGGATTCGAGCACTGAATGAGGGAAAATTGATTGGAATTGTAATGGTCGATTTTCGAAAAGCTTTTGATCTGGTCGATCATACTGTTTTGTTAAAGAAATTATCATTATATAAATGTAGCAACAATACTTTGAAGCTTTTTCAATCATATCTTTGTGATAGAAAGCAAACTGTTTCTATAAATGACGTTTTATCTGAAAATAGAACTGTTAATTGTGGAGTCCCGCAGGGCTCAATATTAGGACCTCTTTTATTCTTACTTTTTATCAATGACTTACCACTAATGTTTTCAAATAAAATCACCGGTAGCGATTTATATGCAGATGATGCTACATTATATGATATCCATAATAAGAACGAAGTGTTAGAAACAAGATTACAACAAGCTTTGGAAGACTTGAAATACTGGTGTTTCCAAAATGGAATGAAGATTAATACAGACAAAACGAAAGTTCTATTTATGATGACAGCCCAGCGAAAATGTGCTTTCCCTAATCCTACACTCTCTTAAATATGAAAATATATTATTGAAAACCAGCAAATCAGAGAAGTTGCTTGGAGTGCACATTCAGGATTCATTAAAATGGGACTCACATATCAAATATATTGTGAAAAAGATTTCAACTAACATTTGGCTATTAGGTAAAATACGGTATGTTGTTAATCTGAACTACAGAATACTTTATTACAAGGCATATATCCAACCACATTTTGATTATTGTTGTATCATATGGGGAAACACCACACAACAAAATATTAACACACTATTAAGATTGCAGAGACGAGCTTGTAAATTCATTCTGGGCCAAGATTATATTTCTTTGAGTGAATCAATGTCTGAAATTAATATAATGACTTTTGACCAACGGATTATTTTTCAAAAAGCAGTAACAATGTACAAAATTATGAACAATCTTGTACCGAATTATTTGAATGAACATTTTCAATTAAGACATTGCAATTCAGTTACTTAAGATATGACATTGAGAAATGTTTCAAATATGGATCTCTATATTCCAAGACCTAGATGTGAAATGTATAAGAAATCATTAGAATACTCTGGTCCAAAGATATGGAATTGTCTACCATTTGAAATTAAGACATCCAGATCTTTAAATATATTCAAGACAAAATGTAAAGTATGGATACAACGCTTTAATCGGTAGACACTAGACAGTTATATATATATATATATATATATATAATGATTGTAAATCAATATGCTTATGTCGTTTTGTATTTCTATCAAAGTACCTGATTTACTTAGGCTGTTGTTTAAGTTACATTGTACAACATTATGCATGTATATTGTACGGCGTAACTATGTTATAATTATTGTGTATGTACATTTATTCTATAGTGTTAACAAATTGAAGAGGGCCCTAAGGAGGATTAGTTCAAAACTAATTAGGTCACCCTCTATAAATAAAGAAATCTATCTATCTCTATAAAAGGTTATTAACGTCACAAATGCCCTGTACATTTAAGGCATGATAACCTGTCCTTGTAACAAACAAATGTTCGTCAACCGATGGAGCTTTTATTGGAATAAAAGTTCCATCTAATGCCCCAATTACGTTGGGAAATGAAGCTATTCTGTAATAGTATTGTTTTACGGCCAGCTGGCTCGCAGCGGTGTTCGGGAACCGGATGTAGTCACCAACTTGTTGTGAAAGTTCTGACGACACGAGATGGATGCTTCTTGACACTGAATCGATCCCGACTCCGTGACTGTCAGCGATGACAGACTGAAAACTCCCTCACGGTTGCGTGGAATCTCAAAGCCAATGTTATTTGCAATGACACCGGAAGTGCATGATTTCGATAGGTGTGTCTTTGAAGTGCCCCACCTACAGTATTGCATAGATCAATAATTGATCATCGGTCGAGGCGGTATTTTCTAATTAATTACATGTCATCCATATAATCCAGAGGATTCATCCTGTCTCTAATAATCCGCCGAGGAATATTATTTCCTCTGTTTTGTAAATCCATCAGTAAAAATAACGCAATTTTGAACAAAACAATCAATTAAAAAGGAAAACACGTTTTTGTTTTCATGAAAATCTTATTACGATTACGCTGAAGTCACCTCGGATTCACCTTAGTTTAAGGTCGGGTTTACGATCGGCCCTTAAGTTAAGATGTTTTGAGAGAGCCGGCAAAACGCTTACGAGGGGCTTAAGGTCGGTTTACGATTATTGTAGCACTTAAAGTGCTTTCAGATATTGGGCCCAGTAAAGTACAGTAAATAAAGTACAGTAAAGTACATTAAAATACAGTAAAGTACAGTAAAGTAAAGTACAATAAAGAACCATGGAACGCATTTCGAGTGTTTACGTCGTAATATGGTAGATATTAAGAAGTACTTTAGTTTAAACATATTTATTTTCTGTCAATACATGATTATTTACAACAACTGATATAAGGAATTGGACAGAAAGCTGTATAGCTTATGATTGTCCTCTCCTTTCTAAATAATATACACAAACATTTCATGGCATAATAGTTTACAATTTCATAAATCAATGATTTTTCTTTAGGGAAAATGTAATGTTTTAGAATGATAACATATATGTACTTACATATAACATTACTAAGCTTAATTCATAATATTTATATAAATATGTAATACTTAAGAGTACAGAACATGACAGGTTTTGAAAATTAAATGAAAGAGAAACAACAATTAGAAGATGAGAAACAAAAAGTAAATGAACATAGAGAAGGAGAAAAGAAATATACAGAATTAATGAACAACACTCCACCATGATTCTTGGAAGCGACAGGGCGAGAATTTCGACACGAAATTGCACTACATTGTCAGTGATGGAAAGGAAAATCTACTCATTCGAAATAAAATGTATTATAAACCATTGTATACCTACTTCATTTCACAAACTAACTGAAGTAAAACCGTTGTGTGTCCCTAATATAATTACGTATAACACTGAACAATGCTGCGTTCGATTCATATGTAAGCGTCGGATTTCCTTGCAGAATGACATCCATTGTAGGACTACAAACTTGAGAGATTGAATTCAGCATTTCTGTCCGTAAATGTGTGTCAAACAAATCAGAACAAAGAGAACTGCAGTGAGTACGAATTCTTGTGTGAAGTATTTGAAGTTTTCGATCTCCTGTATAGAAATAACCTGGCACTTTCGGTAAGTCATTGTTTAACAGACGTTTGAAGGCTGTTACTGTGCCTGCATTTTGTGTCAAAACCGGAAGAGCATTAAAATATCTAATAACTGATGGAAGAAATGACTTGTAATAAAAATCTGTACGTGTAAATATGGTCTGTATATTTTGTGAATTTCTTAATGGATACCGATGAACGTTACCAACAGATGATGGAACAAGATTTGAAAGATAGGCTGGAGTAAGAATGTTTTTCATTTTATAGAAGAGAATTAGTTTATGCTTGAATCGTCTTGTTTCAAGTGATTTCCATCCAACTTATGTCATAAGTTTAGCAATTGATACCAGTTTCGTAGTCCCGGTAACAATTCTGGCACCCTCTTGTTGAATTTGTTCCAAATCTATTTTTTCATATTGGGTACAGTTGTCAAATAGAATATCACCATACTCGAGAATCAGTCGTATAAATGTTAGATATATTATCTCTAATGACCTTCTATCGAGTTGGAATTTTAATTTTTTCATTATATTTATCCTTTTCCATACTTTAGTTTTCATGTATTCTATATGTGTGAACCAGCGAAGATCATGTGACAGATGCACACCTAGGTGCTTATGATGCCGGACTTCTGTTATCTGTTGAGTTTGCATTTGAAGTGGAGGGTGATAATTATTTCTTTGGTGTTTACGTGATACCAGTAAGGATTCAGTTTTAGTAGGATTGAACTTTACAAGCCATTTTGAAGCCCATGAATCTATTGTGTGGAGATCAGAGTTAAGGATAGCAGAAGCCGTAATTGGATTTTCAACAACAATGTATAGACTGGTGTCATCAGCATAAAGTCTAATATTAGCTTGAATATCTCGAACAATGTCGTTAATATAAATAAGGAAAAGAAGAGGTCCGAGAATTGATCCTTGTGGCACACCAGCAGTGAGAAAATTATCCGAAGAGTTACAACCGGGGAGAACCACACGTTGTTTTCTGCTACGCAGATAAGACGAGAACCAGGATAGCAAGGGCCCAGAAATACCGATTGAGTTAAGTTTAAATAATAACCCTTTGTGCCAGACACGATCAAAGGCCTTACTGATGTCACAGAAGATCGCTCTGACTTCTTTACCGGAGTCAATTTCCTGTGCGAAAACATTATGCATATAAGTTAATTGATTAATGGTGGAGTCACCCGGGACGAATCCAGACTGTAAAGGAGTAAGGATGTTATTGGCATGTAGAAAGTTGAAAGTGTGTTTAAATACAATTCTTTCAATTACTTTATTTAAATTACTTATGAGCGATATTGGACGATAATTGTTAACTAGAGAACGATCACCAGATTTGAATAGTGGAGTAACATTTGCATCTTTCCATATATCAGGTACTATAGAAATGTGAATTGAGTAGTTGAAAAGTGAACATAGTGGATTGCTTAGTTCAGAAGAAAGTTCACGAAGTAAGCGATTATTGATTCCATCAGGGCCAGCCGCTTTTCCAAGGGTGAGTGACTTTAATACAAACTCTACTTCTTCAGCAGTAATAATAATATCATGTAGTTGCGGATAATTAATGATGGGTAATTCAGGAAGCGGAGGGGCTAAGGTTTCATCAATTCTCGTTTGATCAGTAAAATAATCATTTAAAAGATTGGCCTTTTCAATGTCATCGTCAATGATATGAGAAATCTCAGGATTTAAAAACGAAGGAAGCATTAAATCATTAGTTTGGATATGCGGTCCCAACCATGTTTCGGAAAATGCTAGGATATCGAAATCCTTTAATTCGGTGTACAGTAAATCTAACTTTGGAAAAATACTTTGTACATTGTAGTGGACGAGTGAGAGATGCTTTGAAAGACCAATACAGCTACTACCGGAAGATATAGAAGACATAGATGATGTTCTAGAGTCATTTGACAAGGGTCCGGGGTTTTGATGAACGTCTCCTGACAGCAGTATAATACAAGATATATTCCAGAACTGGACTGCTACAAATAACATTGCGATGAGGATAATAGAATAAAGGGAAAACTGCATGTTACTAAGTTGGTTATTACTAACCGTATGTCTGCGACGGTTCAACGGAAGTGACATATTGTTAAATATCAATTCATGTTCACGAATAGTGGAACTAATGACAAAAGGGAAACAACAGTTACAGATCGAATTGAGCAGCATTATTAAACTTAGGAGAAACCTAAACTTGAATTGTAGATGGAAAACTCTCAGGATGGCCATTGATTTCATTTTAAGTCTCATGTTATTGTAAATAGTAGAAACATAAACATTAGTGTGGCCAACATGAGAGGATAGCAGTGTACTGGTAATAAACGTGTTGGTGTCGATGCCCATATGGGAGAATCAGAGGTGTGTGTGTTCATCTTTAAGAAAAAGTAAAAAAAAGAAAGCACGAAGAGGACAAAAGAGCGCAAAAAGTAGTAACTACAAAACATCGGTAAAAATAAGACTTTGGAAGAATGTTACGAACAATACAAAAAGAACTGACTTTGTTGAGAGAAATGTACATAATGTATGTATAGAAACTGATGTTTACTTAATCAGCGGGGTATAAATGTAAAATGTAAAATGCAAGAATGCCCCCTTACAGTAATAGGAGCAAAACATATCATATTATATTATTACAATATAAACAAAAAGACTGCAACTGTTAATAATAATATAGATAACTTTAGAAGAATATGGGAATCTATAAACGTATTTATGCCAGAGCTGTGTTGAAATGTTGTTGTATTTGATTTTCTTTTTTTTTACCAAACTGTACAACTTTGGTCGATATTAAAAGCATTACCTCATGTATGTAAACGCATCTAAGGTAGAAATATTGAGAAGCAAGATATACAAGTTTTATCTATATACGCACGGACAACGATAAGACAGGCGGGTGTTTGTGAGTGTGTGTATTTGTGTGTGTGTGAGTGTGTATGTTATTCGAGTATAAGTTATTGAGCTCCCTTTGCCATATTGATATAAAGATGCTGTATGATATGGTGGGGGTACAATTTGTGTTGTTGTATGTGTTTTTGTTGTGTCTGTCAAATATTTATTTATTACATTGTTATATGTATATATATATATAGATAGATTTCTTTATTTATAGAGGGTGACCTAATTAGTTTTGAACTAATCCTCCTTAGCGCCCTCATCAATTTGTTAACACTATAGAATAAATGTACATACACAATAAGTATAACATAGTTACGCCGTACAATATACATGCATAATGTTGTACAAAGTAACTTAAACAACAGCCTAAATAAATCAGGTACTTTGATAGAAATACAAAACGACATAAGCATATTGATTTACAATCATTATATATATATAACTGTCTAGTGTCTACCGATTAAAACGTTGTATCCATACTTTACATTTTGTCTTGAATATATTTAAAGATCTGGACGTCTTAATTTCTGGACGTCTTAAAAACAATTCCATATCTTTGGACCAGAGTATTCTAATGATTATACATTTCACATCTAGGTCTTGGAATATAGAGATCCATATTTGAAACATTTCTCAATGTAATATCTGAAGTAACTGAATTGCAATGTCTTAATTGAAAATGTTCATTCAAATAATTCGGTACAAGATTGTTCATAAGTATATGTGTATGGGTATATATGTGTATGTATATATGTATATATATTTGTTTTAATAATATAATATATTCTAATTACATGTAATTAATAATACACACACTTTTCTCAATTTATATAATGATGTATGTTAGTTTTATTCTAACCGCCATGTTATTTGATTTATGGCGATGAACATGTTATATGTTTATGCCAATAAAATATATGGTTGCATTATTGCTGTATACGATTTAATCGGGGGGGGGGGCAAATGGGTTGTGCTACAAGTTATGACAACATTATGTACAGTCATCCACTTCAAATCTCGCCGTGCTAAAACCAGTCGTGGTTCGGTGATTACTCGATGAAATAAAATCCTACCGTACACAAATACCCTCTATGTCTCCCGCGACGCATTACTAAAAAAACCATATTACATTGAAAATATTGACAATTTCCTATACAGTTTAAATTGACTTGGGGAATCCCCGTATAGGTATTGATTATCGATCTACAATATAAATAGCATTAGTCGACTTTACAACCCTGTACTATTACATGTATGAACATGATATTAAATAGTTTATAAGGACAACTGTTTAATGTTATATTTATGCAGATACGAAGTTTTAGTCGTTAACTCCGACTGATGTGATTATTAATAATCGTTTAAATCTGATTGGATCATAATGTTATATAATTGTTTCTATACTTTGACAGTATATTAAGTCGCCCAAATGCATTTATGTGGTGGCGACTTTAAATAAAATTACTTCGTTCATTCGTTCGACAGTATATTACTAAATAAAGAAACGAAATCAAAGCTCTAATTATAAATGTATTTACAGTAACTTGTAAATTAAGTAGTGACTTGTAGATGAACAGATCATTTGCATGTTCTGTATTGATCGTTATGTGTATGCCATATATACTAATGATTTGCAATAACATATGATTAAACTAAAATGAACAGACGAAGTGCTATGTACCTGGAATTGTAAACGTGTTGGTCGCAGTATATTTTACTACACATATACATGTATTCGGACTATTCCACGCGTATAAGGAACGAACGTCAAGTAAAAACAAGTAATATTTTATTTATATGATTTTTTAAAATATTATTTTAATTTTATTTTGTTATAATCTGGCCAAGAAGGGGTTTCATTGGCCGAGTTGTGAAGATGTTTTATTTTGTTATAAATCTGCACATGTCCAAGAAGGGTTTTCATTGGCCGAGTTGTGAAGATGTTTGACTTTGAATAATTTGTCGCACAACGCTGTGTGTTCCAATCTCACTTGGGGTGTCGAATTCTTTCAAGTGCGGGCCGTTGTCTAATGTTGTTAATATTTGTGGTCCAAACCAGTTCATGATATGTATTGTATCTGTATGTGTATGAAATATGCACTATTGATTTGCAATAAAATACGGTTAAAATCACAAAATCAAAAAAAATCTTTCAAGTGATGACGCTATCCACTTGACTCGCGGGTGTGACTGAATCGACGACTTCAGAAGTATATCAGTCATTTTATTGTTCAAGCGATAGCCCCACCTGAAAGATTGATTATGGCTAGACGGGGGATCGAATCTGCGATCCCTGGATTCGCAGTCCAGCGTGTTTTATCAACTGGATCACTCACCCGTCTATTCGACAACGTTTTTTCTTTCAGCAGTGTGTTTTATATTATAGGATACCCCAACCTCCGTGTCCTGAAAGAGCAGACTCAACAATGTTCTCAAGCGACAGTGCCTCAATCTGTGGCGAACATGCTTTTACAGCAAATCTTGATCGATTTGAGACACTCGAAGCAGTTACTAAAGCAATAAAACAAGAAGGCGTTACAGACTGTGGTCTAATATTCGGTACGATATGTATTTATCCATCTTTGATACGAGGTCATATAGATGAGGGTGATGATGATGATGATGATGATGATGATGATGATGATGATGATGATGATGATGATTGATATGAGGCCATATAGATGTGTCTAGTCTGGGTTTGATATGAGGTCGTATAGATGTATCTAGTCTGGGTTTGATATGAGGCCATATAGATGTATCTAGTCTGGGTTTGATATGAGGCCATATAGATGTGTCTAGTCTGGGTTTGATATGAGGTCATATAGATGTGTATCTAGTCTGGGTTTGATATGAGGCCATATAGATGTACCTAGTCTGGGTTTGATATGAGGTCGTATAGATGTATCTAGTCTGGGTTGGATATGAGGCCATATAGATGTATCTAGTCTGGGTTTGATATGAGGTCGTATAGATGTATCTAGTCTGGGTTTGATATGAGGTCGTATAGATGTATCTAGTCTGGGTTTGATATCAGGTCATATAGGATGTATCTAGTCTGGGTTTGATATGAGGCCATATAGATGTACCTAGTCTGGGTTTAATATGAGGTCATATAGATGTATCTAGTCTGGGTTTGATATGAGGCCATATAGATGTATCTAGTCTGGGTTTGATATCAGGTCATATAGATGTATCTAGTCTGGGTTTGATATGAGGTCATATAGATGTATCTAGTCTGGGCTTGATATGAGGCCATACCGATGTATCTAGTCTGGGTTTGATATGAGGCCATATAGATGTATCTAGTCTGGGTTTGATATCAGGTCATATAGATGTATCTAGTCTGGGTTTGATATGAGGTCATATAGATGTATCTAGTCTGGGTTTGATATGAGGCCATACCGATGTATCTAGTCTGGGTTTGATGTTTGATATGAGGTCATATAGATGTATCTAGTCTGGGTTTGATATGAGGGAATATAGATGTATCTAGTCTGGGTTTGATATGAGGCCATATAGATGTATCTAGTCTGGGTTTGATATGAGGGAATATAGATGTATCTAGTCTGGGTTTGACATGAGGTCATATAGATGTGTATCTAGTCTGGGTTTGATATGAGGCCATATAGATGTATCTAGTCTGGGTTTGATATGAGGCTATATATACTGAGTCAAAAAAGAAACGATACCAAACTAAAAATGACGTAAAACGGATAAAACCATAGAAAGGTTTAATATATTATTACGTATCAGTACCGGGTATCTTATTGCAACGTCAGCCAACCATAAACACAGGTAAATAAACACCCGATAATCCTGGAACGCCGAATTTCCGATTTGCACGTGCTCCTCAACAAAGACAACTTCCTACACATGTACAAATCGGAAAACCAGTTTATTGTACTGGTATTGCATTATCATCGAGGAAAAACACCTTACATACCAATTGTTACCTCTAACAAAATGCCTAGGCTAAACCACAATCAGAGAATGCGTGCCATTAGCATGATTGACGGTGGTTTACGTCAGCTTGATGTCGCAAATCGACTCGGGGTTACGCGGATCACGATAACACGTCTACTTCGATGTTATCGAACACATGGATCGGTGGACGACTGTCCAAGATCTGGTCGACCACTTGTGACGACGCGTGAACGGGACCGTCACATTCGGACGTCAAATTTACGTGACCGGTTCCTACCTGCTACGCACACAGCTGCCGTTACTCCTGGGATGACCAACAATCGCATCAGTGCACAAACAGTCAGGAACCGGCTCGGTGAACGTGGCATTCGTGCCTATCGGCCATACGTTGGAGCCATCCTGACACGACGTCACCGTGACGTACGGCGGGAATGGACGACGGAACGTGCTGGCTGGACTCGGTTACAGTGGAATTCGGTGATGTTTAGCGATGAATCGCGGTTCTGTTTGCGTCGAGCGGATGGCAGAGAGCGGGTATATCGCAGACGCGGTGAACGTTACGCCGACGCATGTGCACGTCAGGTCGATCTGTTCGGGGGCGGAAGCGTTATAGCGTGGGGCGGTATCACCTTCGGCAGTCGCACTGAACTGTTAGTTGTGGACGGGAACCTAAACGCCCAGCGGTACTGTGATGAGATCCTTGCGCCAGTTGTTGTGCCGTTCTTTAACGCCAACCGAAACGTCACACTGTTCCAACAGGACAACGCCAGGTGTCATACTGCTCGGATTTCCACCACATTAATGGAGCAGAACAATATTGAAACCCTGCCGTGGCCTGCTTTGTCACCAGACTTGTCACCCATAGAACATTTGTGGGATACATTAGACCGCCGCGTCAGACGACGTCAGCCGGTAACGTTAAACCAACTGAGGGATGTTTTGCGTCAGGAGTGGACAAATATTGACCAGCAAGAGATTCAGACACTCTTCCGTTCGATGCGACGGCGGTGCATTGCAGTGAGAGACGCAAATGGTGCCCATACTCGGTATTGACGTCTGTGTGAAAACTCCATTAGACCCCTGTCCGACGAATTACGTCATCACGCAGCAGACAGTTTCGGAGGCTCATTATGCTTTATGTGCTCCTCTTTCAAACATGTTGGACTATCATCTTATGAATTTTCAAAGAATTTTCTTAATAAATGTTGAAATTATAGACACATAAACACCTGGTATCGTTTCTTTTTTGACTCAGTATAGATGTATCTAGTCTGGGTTTGATATGAGGTCATATAGATGTATCTAGTCTGGGTTTGATATGAGGTCATATAGATGTATCTAGTCTGGGCTTGATATGAGGTCAAATAGATGTATCTAGTCTGAGTTTGATATGAGGTCATATAGATGTATCTAGTCTGGGTTTGATATGAGGCCATACAGATGTATCTAGTCTGGGTTTGATATGAGGTCATATAGATGTATCTAGTCTGTGTTTGATATGAGGCCATATAGATGTATCTAGTCTGGGTTTGATATGAGGCCATATAGATGTATCTAGTCTGGGTTTGATATGAGGTCATATAGATGTATCTAGTCTTTTTGATATGAGGTATGATGTATCTAGTCTGGGTTTGATATGAGGTCATACAGATGTATCTAGTCTGGGTTTGATATGATGCTATATAGATGTATCTAGTCTGGGTTTGATATGAGGCCATATGGATGTATCTAGTCTGGGTTGATATGAGGCCATATAGATGTATCTAGTCTGGGTTTAATATGAGGCTATATTGATGTATCTAGTCTGGGTTTGATATGAGGCCATACAGATGTATCTAGTCTGGGTTTGATATGAGGCCATATAGATGTGTATAGTCTGGGTTTGATATGAGGCCATATAGATGTATCTAGTCTGGGTTTGATATGAGGCCATACAGATATATCTAGTCTGAGTTTGATATGAGGTCATATAGATATGTATCTAGTCTGGGTTTGATATTAGGCCATATATATGTATCTAGTCTGGGTTTGATATGAGGCCATATAGATGTGTATCTAGTCTGGGTTTGATATGAGGTCATATAGATGTGTATCTAGTCTGGGTTTGTTATGAGGCTATACAGATGTATCTAGTCTGGGTTTAATGATTGATATGAGACCATATAGATGTGTCTAGTCTGGGTATGATATGAGGCCATATAGATATATCTAATCTGGGTTTGATATGAGGCCATATAGATGTGTATAGTCTGGGTTTGATATGAGGCTATACAGATGCGTCTAGTCTGGGTTTGATATGAGGCCATATAGAGGTATCTAATCTGGGTTTGATATGAGGCCATACAGATGCGTCTAGTCTGGGTTTGATATGAGGTCATATAGATGCGTGTAGTCTGGGTTTGATATGAGGCCATACAGATGTATCTAGTCTGTGTTTGATATGAGGCCATATATATGTATCTAGTCTGGGTTTGATATGAGGCCATATATATGTGTCTAGTCTGGGTTTGATATGAGGCCATATAGACGTATCTAGTCTGGGTTTGATATGAGGCCATACCGATGTATCTAGTCTGGGTTTGATATGAGGCCATACCGATGTATCTAGTCTGGGTTTGATATGAGGTCATATATATGTATCTAGTCTGGGTTTGATATGAGGCCATATAGTGTATCTAGTCTGGGTTTGATATGAGGCCATAGCGATGCATCTAGTCTGGGTTTGATATGAGGTCATATAGATGTATATAGTCTGGGTTTGATACGAGGTCATATAGATGTATCTAGTCTGGGTTGATATGAGGCCATACAGATGTATCTAGTCTGGGTTTGATATGAGGTCATATAGATTTATCTAGTCTGGGTTTGATATGAGGCCATACAGATGTATCTATTCTGGGTTTGATATGAGGCTATATAGATGTATCTAGTCTGGGTTTGATATGAGGCCATATAGATGTATCTAGTCTGGGTTTGATGTTTGATATGAGGCCATATAGATGTGTCTTGTCTGGGTTTGATATGAGGCCAAATAGATGTATCTAGTCTGGGTTTGATGTGAGACCATATAGATGTGTCTTGTCTGGGTTTGATATCAGGTCATACAGATGTATCTAGCCAGGGTTTGATATGAGGCCATATAGTATATCTAGTCTGGGTTTGATATGAAGCCATACAGATGTATCTAGTCTGGGTTTGATATGAGGCCATATATATGTATCTAGTCTGGGTTTGATATGAGGTCATATAGATGTGTCCAGTCTGGGTTTGATATGAGGCCATATAGATGTATCTAGTCTGGGTTTGATATGAGGCCATATGATGTATCTAGTCTGGGTTTGATACGAGGTCATATAGATGTGTCTATGGGTTTGATATTAGGCATATAGATGTGTCTATGGGTTTGATATGAGGTCATATAGATGTGTATCTAGTCTGGGTTTGATATGAGGCCATATAGATGTGTCTATGGGTTTGATATGAGGTCATATATGTGTATCTAGTCTGGGTTTGATATGAGGCCATATAGATGTATCTAGTCTGGGTTTGATATGAGGCCATATAGATGTGTATCTAGTCTGGGTTTGATATGAGGTCATATAGATGTGTCTATGGGTTTGATATGAGGTCATATATATGTGTATCTAGTCTGGGTTTGATATGAGGCCATATAGATGTGTCCAGTCTGGGTCTGATATGAGGACATATAGATGTGTATCTAGTCTGGGTTTGATATGAGGCCATATAGATGTATCTAGTCTGGGTTTGATATGAGGTCATATAGATGTGTCTATGGGTTTGATATGAGGACATATAGATGTATCTAGTCTTGGTTTGATATGAGGCCATATAGAGGTATCTAGTCTAGGTTTGATATGAGGCCATATAGATGTGTATAGTCTGGGTTTGATATGAGGCCATATAGATGTATCTAGTCTGGGTTTGATATGAGGCCATATAGTGTATCTAGTCTGGGTTTGATGTGAGGCCATATAGATGTGTATCTACTCTGGGTTTGATATGAGGTCATATAGATGTGTCTTTTCTGGGTTTGATATGAGGCCATATAGATGTATCTAGTCTGGGTTTGATATGAGGCCATATAGATGTATCTAGTCTGGGTTGATATGAGGCCATATAGATGTATCTAGTCTGGGTTTGATATGAGGCCATATAGATGTGTATCTAGTCTGGGTTTGATATGAGGCCATACAGATGTATCTAGTCTGGGTTTGATATGAGGCCATATAGATTTATCTAGTCTGGGTTTGATATGAGGCCATACGGATGTATCTAGTCTGGGTTTGATATGAGGCCATATAGATGTATCTAGTCTGGGTTTGATATGAGGCCATATAGATGTATCTAGTCTGGATTTGATATGAGGCCATATAGATGTATCTAGTCTGGGTTTGCACATGTTACAAATTGCCCCACTAATCACAAGTACGCATGCAAATTCCCGTGACCACCCGGGGCTAACGAACTTAAAGACATTGCCCGTCATGTCTTCTCACTAACCGCTTTCAATGCTAACACCTTTATATTGTAACATCCTCATGGAAAGGAATTTACATAAGCTCTCAGCGTGTTTTCCAATCCATTTCAAATATCCTGTGTATTGTATACTGTATATATATTGAATGGACTGAATAAAACATGTTTAAACTAATACATTGGATAACATATTCGTTTAATAAGAAATCACTACCGGCCGTTTTACATGCATTCAGTTCTCTGATTGCAAATACAATTTCTATAGCTGTTACATCCAATTCATCGGTTTGTTCCCACGTTCCCAACCTTTTATTTTCACACATACTAATTATCCCCAATTATCTCTTCGCCCCTCAAACTTACCTGTATTTTCTATACTGTTCAAAAAATAAATGAAAGGCACACATAAACTTGTACTTGCAGTGTACTATTTCAATGTTATTTATCTTGTTCCATCTGTTGAAAATACTTACTTATTCTAGAATAAACTATTTGTTTGTTATTTTTGTTTCCAGTGCATATGCATATCTTTAAGGAGAAAAGTGTTCCTTTAATTGTGTATATATTAAAATTGTCAGTATGTACGTTTAACATTAATAATTCAGATAAAGGTTCATAATAATAAATAGCAGACATATTTTAATTTTGAAATGTGAACTATAAAGATACAAACAATTAACAATATGTATCTATTATTTATTTATGATTATAACAGTTATACTAGGTAATTACATAATTATATATCAACACTATTTTTAATTAGCAATTATGAACTGATTGCAAATTAGTCTGAGAACAACAATAATGATTAATGAAATTAACAATTTACTTATAACTAACTGTTGAAAACTAAGAAAAACAGGTCACTAACTGTAAGTCATTCTTTAACATAGTACATTAGAGCAGCACATTTCCAACAAGGTGGCGCAAATACTCGATAAGCGGGTAAACACTGAACTGAGCCGAATCCGCAAAGATGTTGATAATCGTCTGGATGACTTCAAGGAGTCAGTGAAAGCCGAGTTTGTGGCGGATATAGACGAGTTAAACAACAAGATCCAGAATATTAACACTGGCAGTTCCGGTAACTCTGCCCCTGATTCAGATATTTCCCTGAATATCGTTATCAGGAACTTGCCCGAATCACCCAGTGAAAATGTGAGGAGCAAAGTGAATGCTCTTATAAAAGATGGACTTCATGTGAAAAATGTATCTTGTGCCAGTGTAGAGCGTAAAGTAGTACATAGTGAAACAAAAACTGGTCTAGTTATTGCTAGGTTTCATAATCATGAAGATAAACTGAAAGTCATGTCACAAAAAGCGAAATTGAAGGGCAGCCGTAAGTACGAAAAGGTCTATTTGAACCACGATCTATCTCAGATGGACAACTGCATTGAAATGCAAGGATATTAGTATGCGTGGTTCTCGTGTAGTGCAGGTAAAACCAGATGATCATTCTCGAGACATGTCTGGTCAATCGGGCACAAGTGGCTATCAGCAATCACGTTATAATAGTAATAACTCAAACCAAAGAGCTGGCAGACGCGACGATACTGTGTACACTGCCAGGGGAGGTAATTACAACCGAAACGAGGGACAACGCAGAAACAACAATATTCACAACCGACGAAGATAATTGAAAATCGGGTGTTGGAATGTCCGTGGCTGGAATTCTAATGCCGATTCTGATAACTCTATTTTAAGAACTTCTTGTGTTTTAGACAGTAACTGTGACATTTTAGGCGTTGCAGAGACGCACCTTTTAAACAATGACATTTTAAACATTGACGGTTTCCGCTGGTTCGGATTAAATCGTAAACATGTGCATAAAAATGCTAAAACCGGCTCAGGTGGTGTTGGTTTTCTCATTAAAGATGATATATATAATGAATTTGATATACATGTTCTAGATATCTCATATGAGGGTATATTCTGGTTAGAATTATCTCATAAAAGTGATAAATTTGTTTTTTTACCTTGTGTTTGTTATCTGCCACCCGAGAATTCATCAAGATACTTCGATGTTAACAGTTTCTATGACAATCTTATGGCAGACATTTATAAATACCAGAATAGAGGTTTAATATGTATATCTGGTGACTTTAATAGCAGATGTGGCGAGCTCGAAGATTACATCAGTGGAGTAGATAGTGTACCCGGCCGAAATGTAATTGATTTTAAAACAAATTTATATGGGGAACTATTTACTGAGTTTTTAATCAACACAAACATGTGTATGTTAAATGGACGAAACGGCACTAATAACGATTTCACATATATTTCTGTTAAAGGTATGTCCGTGGTTGATTACTGCTTTGTAAGTCATGAAGATTTATCAAAATTATTTGATTTTACTGTGAATAGGACATCTAACCTAATAAGTAAATCTCATCAGCTAAATGTGCTTGCACCAACTAGTGTGCCTGATCATTCTATGCTCACCTGGAATATTGATATTAGTGCAGTTTCGACCGTTTTTCATAATAAGGATGATGATTGTTGCAGTCCGTATGATAAATTTGATGTTAGAAATGTTACTCATTCGTTCTTAACTGACGAAGGGGTTATTTATGAAGTAAATGTTGTTATTAATAGGTTAGAGCAAGGTATAAGGACTCAAAACCAGATAGATGTTACTTACAGTGATTGGTGTAACCTGTTAAAGACAACTATGTATTCGTCGCTACCATACAAAACTATATATCCTTGTGTGAGCAATAAAAAATGTAGACCGGGTAAGGCATGGTGGTCTGAAATATTGTCTGACCTATGGTCAGCAGTTTGTGATGCTGAAAGAAACTGGATCAACAGTGTTACAAGTAGTGATAAGAAAAAATTAAAACTTGAATATATAAAAGCCCGAAAAGAATTTGATCGTCAAGTGCAGAGGTCGAAACGTCTTCATTGGTATTCGCTGCAGAATCAACTGCTAACCGAGTGTAATGTAGACCAAACTAATTTTTGGAAATCCTTCGGGAAAATAGGAATCGGTTTCTGTAAAAATAAGCAAATTCCGATGGAAGTAATTTTAGAAAATGGTTCGACCTCTACACAAACAGAAGACGTTCTACATAAATGGAAATCAGATTTTAGTGTACTATTAAACCATGTTAATTCTGATACTGTACCTTATGCCGCTGTTGTTAATAGTAATTCTGATTATTCGCCTTTCAACGAAAGTATAACTATTTTGGAAGTTAAAAAAGCAGTAGATGATTGTAAGAAGGGAAGGGCAAGTGGTATTGATGATATTCCCAGTGAGGTACTGCAAAATGATTTGTCAGTTGTGTTCCTCTGAAATATTGTCTGACCTATGGTCAGCAGTTTGTGATGCTGAAAGAAACTGGATCAACAGTGTTACAAGTAGTGATAAGAAAAAATTAAAACTTGAATATATAAAAGCCCGAAAAGAATTTGATCGTCAAGTGCAGAGGTCGAAACGTCTTCATTGGTATTCGCTGCAGAATCAACTGCTAACCGAGTGTAATGTAGACCAAACTAATTTTTGGAAATCCTTCGGGAAAATAGGAATCGGTTTCTGTAAAAATAAGCAAATTCTGATGGAAGTAATTTTAGAAAATGGTTCGACCTCTACACAAACAGAAGAACCTGGCAGTTTATCTCAAGTCCCTAGATATTGGTGTATGGTTGGATAATGAGCGTATATGTATCCTTTTATATGCTGATGACATCGTCTTATTAGCTGAAAATGAACAAGATTTACAGATATTGTTAAATGCTTTGAATGACTGGTGTTCTCTTAATGATATGCATATCAATACTACTAAAAGTAATGTTATTCATTTTCGGCCAAATTCTGTGACACGATCTCGATTCATATTTAGGTGTGGTGAAAACATTATTGATTATTGAAATACTTACACTTACCTTGGATTTCTCTTACATGAACATCTAGATTTCAATATTACTGTTAAACATGTAGCCAGAAGTGCAAACCGTGCCCTTGGTCTTCTCATTGCTAGATGTAAGATAATTGGTGGGGTTCCTTATGACGTTTTTACTAAGTTATATGACTCTATTGTTTGGCCAGTCATTAACTACGGGGCCGCTGTATGGGGAACCTCATCGTTTTCATGCATTAACGCTATTCACAACCGTGCCATGAGATTTTTTCTCGGGGTTGGAAATATACTCCAAACTCGGCTGTAATTGGTGAAATGGCATGGCAACCAACTTCTGTCCGTCAGTGGAAAAGCATTGCGAATTTCTGGTGCCGCATTTCATTTATAAATCATACCCGATTGAATAAACGTGTTGCACTCTGGGCACAGGCAAAATCGAGTAGATCATGCAAGAATTGGTTCTTTGTTGTAAAAAGGCATATGTTTGAATTTGGTTTAGACGATTATTCTGACATTAGTGAAAATATTAGCAAACACCCATGTGTATCCCTAGTTGAATCAAAGTGCATGGATGTATTCATTATTGATTGGCTTGAGTCAGTACAAAGAC
The DNA here is from genome assembly GCA_014843695.1 of Archivesica marissinica. NCBI lineage: Eukaryota > Metazoa > Mollusca > Bivalvia > Venerida > Vesicomyidae > Archivesica > Archivesica marissinica. The sequence goes on along the minus strand of CM026396.1, from coordinate 27,643,111 downwards.
TAGATAGTATATCTGGAAACGGCCGTAACAAACTACGAACCTACCAACTTTTCAAACTGGATTTCGATGTTGAACAATACTGTAAGATTATTATGCCAATAAGCCATCGTTCAGCATTTAGTAAGTTCCGTTGTGGTGTTGCTCCTTTACGCATTGAAACTGGACGATATGAACATCTAACTGTACAGAATCGTACTTGTCCATTCTGCAATGCAGTTGAGGATGAAATGCATGCCATTATATATTGTTATATGTATGAGGATATCAGGGCTATATTATTTGGAAAAGCTTCCATTATCTGTGATAATTTTCTTACACTGTCTAAAACAAATAAATTGATCACGTGTAAGAATGTCACTTAAGTGATTAAGTCTGATATCATGATACAAGGAACATTTCAGTACAAAGTGAATCTCGTCTTCGGTTGACCCTGAATTGCACAACTTACAAAGTCTTTGTTCCGGCGCTTCTCCGACATATCTTCCGGTTTCTATACGTAGTGGTAGGATAACGGAACGGAACTTTCGTTTCTTTGTAAGTTTATGTCCAGATAAGCTTCTTTTTCGAAGATACTCTTAAATTGTATGTATGTTCGTAGTTTTGCGACACGCGTGACTTTCTCATTCCAGTCCGCTTTATAGTGGTTAAGCATTGACAATTTAGCAGATTCTAAACTAACTGGCTCTCGATTGTTAAACTTGTCACTCAACCCAATCTTTGCCATTACTTCTTTAACTTCACTACACCAGTTATTTTGACATTGTAAGTAGTCCATATTGAACACTTGTTTTGTTATTCTGTTATCATTAAGTAACACAAGCCTATTCCACACTCTCAACATATTTACCCAGCGTCTGTGATTGGTTGGAATCCACCCAATGTCCCCCGTTATGGCAAGTATTGGCGTAAATCGGTGAACGCCTAAGAAGTATCTAATCGCCCGGTGCTGCACGTTATCAATCGACTGAAATTTTTTAAAACCCCACACGCCGGAACAGTAATCCATAATTGGCACAACACAAGAGTTATACAGTTTTTCAAAGGTCATGATCCCAAATTCTTTCAGCTCTCGAGATTTGGATATTATTTTACCTAGAGCTCTTCCGGCGCTTTTTGCAAGGATTTCGGCATTTATCGAGAAATCACTTTTACAGTGGAATGTCACGCCTAGGTATTTGTAACTGTCAACTAATTGCAAAACGTTTTCACCGATCTTGAATAAATGTTCAGTACAGTTTGCACGGCCTCGGCGGAAATGGATACATTTCGATTTGTCAGTGTTTATAAGTACGCGCCAACGTCTGCACCAATCGCGTAATATATCCAGGATGCGTTGTAGGTCTTTTTCTGTCTTTGCTATACAAACAATGTCATCTGCATATAGTAACATGGATATCTTCCTGCCGTCAATTTCAAAACCAAGGTCACGGTCATTCACCTCCTTAACTAGATCGTTGACAAATAAATTGATTACGTTATTCACTAATCCGGCATTAATACGTATATGTGCCAAAACCTGTTTTAATATTTTACAGCGTCGTAGTTTTTATCTGTGTAAATAATGTGTACATTATTTTACTAGTGAACAATTTTTGATGTGAACTATGTAAAGGCTGCTAATCCACCCATCCCTGATCTGATCAGAGGTGGTTCTGATTTCTTAAAACATATTCTAATTTGCGCGATAGTGCACCTTTTCCCTGTCAGAATCTTAAAAATCAGTATTTTAAATATTTTTTAACGTCATGATTAGCGACTTTCACATAGTTTTTAGAAAGTAAGACATGTTCCATGTATTGTAAAATGTTATTGTCTCTTATAATTCTCATTTGTAGAATGGCTATGTGCAATGTATGTGTTTATATTAATTGCAATGTATGTACTGTACATAGATGAGACAGAAATAAAGATATAATATAATATAATAGTATAAAATGAAGGTCAGTTTCCTCTGTAATCATAAATCTCTAAAATGGCAAATGCGCTAGTCAATATACGGTTCATAGAGAATAGCAGAGGAAGTCAGATTCTAGTTCTAAATGGTTACATGTACAGCCTGAAAACCAGAAAACGGGAGTGTCGCTACTGGAACTGTGTCAACAAAGCATGCAATGCTAAAATTAACACTAAGAATGAGCTTCCTACCAAAATCGCTGATGAACACAATCACCCAAGAGATGACAGCAGAATTGTTGCTGCGGACATCATGAGTGGTGTCCGAAAGCAGGTCCGAGGGTCAACACAGCCGGTGCCCTCCATCTATAACGATATGCTGGCAGACACAAGATCGATCGAATGGGACAATTCCACCCAAGAGGTTGTGGCTAATCTACCCACTTTCTACGAAGCCAAATCCAGTTTATATAGACAGCGGTCTAAGACTAGACCAGTTCTGCCAAAGACAAGGGCGGATGTCAACTTGGAAGGGAAGTGGATAGAGTCGCTTGCAGGGGAGCCATTCCTAATCGCCAATGACGGTGATGTGGCGCGAATGCTCATATTCGCCACCGTTGACAACCTGGCCCAGCTGTCTACAGCCGAGACCTGGTATATGGACGGTACCTTCTACGCTTCGCCGTCATATTTCTACCAGCTATACACCATCCACGCCATGATCGACGGGTATATGTGTCCCCTAGTGTATGGACTACTCCCAAATAAACAACAGACAATGTACACCAGATTCTTCACACTCATCCAGAATTTCGCCCGTGAACATAACATTCCTCTGTCCCCAGAAACGATAATGATGGACTTCGAAACAGCAGCGTGGCGTGCTGTCAGTATCGTGTTTGTTGGTGTTCAAGTCCGTGGTTGTTTCTTTCACTTCACACAGTGTATGTGGAGAAAAGTACAATATTGTGGTCTTGTAGCTGACTTCAAGGACAATGAAGAAGTGAAGAAACTTGTGCTACGTGCTTCGGTACTGCCACTTGTCCCCCTAGCCTCTGTCGAAGATGTGTGGTTCCAAACTCTGGAAGAATGTGACAATGACTCAGTGCCGGTGTCTAAGTTTAAGGACTATGTGACTGAGCAGTGGGTAGAGGGAGACCGCCACTCCTGGAATCATTACGAGAATGATGGTCCATGCACTACCAATCATGTTGAGGGTTGGCACCATAAAATAAACAACCAACTACGACACTGCCATCCTAATATTTATACATTGATAGACCTGGTCCAGAAAGAGCAGGCTGCTAACGAGGCGAAGCTGTTTCAGCACGCCAACGGTGGAAAGCAGCGACCAAGGAAGCGGGTATACCGTGAGCGTTAGCAAATGCTCATCAGACTGAAGCACCAACTGCGAACTGGCGACATGGACATCATGACGTATGTTGATGCTGCTTCTCACTTAGTCAAATTAAAGTGAATATGTACAATAACAATATTTCAAGATTTATATCTATTATGTGCTATGCATGTTCATGTGTTTGTCTTATCCATGTAAATATCTATGTTTTCGATTTAATGCTTATAACTCAAAATAAAGAATATCTAACTATATGAAACTTATATTTATGAACAACTTTCCCAAGTTTAGAAACACAAATATTCAGTACAGTATAGCAATTTTCACCAATTATCACCTTTCAACTCTATTGTTACACCGAACAATACATTCCCCCAACACCTACCTCAATTTCTATAGGACTAATAAAAGGTTGGGAAAGTGGGAACACACCAATTCATCACATACACTTGCGTTACTATCATTAAAGATCTATGTCGCATTGTGTACAGTTTAATTGATCGCTTATGGTAGCGAAATGATTTAAAACGTGAAATACGTTACCACTATTAGTTCACCGTTTCCTAGAATATTGTCAGAACTGCAAACTCACCAATAAATAACTGAATACAAATAGTATTTCTTATTCTAACACGACCCAGCTAATAACATACATACGTGTAGAGTAAATTCAATCTCGGGTTATTCTGCGATATACCTACCTTGAACTATGCTGCACGCTCATCGTGTTTTGGCTATTCCATTTATACAATGCGTGTAAAGTTTTATGAATGAAAGTCACGTGATGTTTGTAAAAAATACCGTTGGAATTCACGGAAGTGAGCTATTTTTAGAATCAGATAATCTCTTGTCCGTCTTGTTTTTCTGTTAAGTAACGTTTCAGTTACTATTCTGTACAGTTTTATTTGACAAAATAAATAAAATTATTGATCAGTTACAACCTTTGTTCATTTATGCACTAGATTGATATTTTCCATAAAAAATAACGTCATCACCCCTTACGCGGGAGGACATTTCGAAAGCCAAATGCAGCGGCGTTTGAAGAAAATACTCCTTTAAAATTATTAGAAGTAAGTCGTGCTAGAATCGAAATAATAAGTATCAACCGTGGTACAACGGTTGATACTTATTATTTCTTAAATAATATACTACAGTCTACATTCGCTATGTCAAAGTCGGTTATGTAGAATTGTCCGGTTATCTCAAAGTCGGATCAAAGTCCGCTTCAGGCACTATCATTTTACATATAACTGGTTCTGTTTATATAGAATTTCGCTATGTCAAACTTCGGATATGTCGAAATATTTTGTTCGATCCGACGGAATTCGACATAACGGACGTAGACTGTAATAATACCCTGACGTTATCGTGTCCAAATAGTGTCGCGTGCTGGTTGTCCATCTCTCACATACCAGTGATGTTTTGAACATATCAGCTAAATTTAAAATGCATGCAATTCCAGTGCAATCTTGCAATTATTTGATGCAGATTTCACGCAAAGAAAGAGTACTTTCCCTTATGTGTCAATATCATAATGCTCAACTATCAATTAACGGTTCTAAAGCCACCCGTTTCTTGTTAGCAAATTTCGGCAAATAATCCGTACAATATCACCCAAAGCCACGTAATCCCATTCAGAACTTACAAACGTTACGTCATTTTTTGCTACACTTGGTTTCAGCAACCACTAGATTCGCAATCCAGCATGTTAACGACTTGAGCACTGTATCGCCCTCTACTGACAGTGTGTGTGTGTTTTACGTTTATGTATCTTCGCTACCGGTTGCCCATATGAGCGACGCCTCCTGAAAAGATTAGTCATTTTAGATTTTGGAGGATAGTGCAATGATACAGACAGAGACCCATTCCACAGTATATTGTGGTTCTTTTACGTGCACGGTATAAAGCACCGACACGAGATCTCGGTTTAAAGTACCATCTGAAGACTGTTAATTTGATTAGGGTCAGACGGGGGATCGAACCTGACTGTGTAATGAATACTTATGTTATATTTCAGGCATTGATTATACCTTAAGCAACAAGATGCAGGGAACACAGACATTCGGTGGCTTTAACCTGCATCATATATCCAGTGACAAAGTTAACCCATATCAAGAGGTAGATAGCATTTAAAATAGCGATTCTGACTGGCTAATGCAGCCCACGTGATCGCCGTTCATAACCCGATGAAGCTAAAATTAGTCTGTTCTCTAAGTATCCAAGGTGATTATTTATGCGCCTGCGCAATAATCTAGTCTGATTAATCCGAATTTCAAGCACAGTAAACCACCATATACAATGTACAGGTTATTTGTAATGTTTTAAACATTGCCCGTTTATACATACAGTATCAATAAAGGCACACAATTTACCAATATAGTAATTAGCCTGTTTTATTTGATTATATATAATAGAACCCACAATGAAATAATAATAATAAAATTGCAACACAAATTGTCCATTGTGTGAATGCGGCGATATTGAATCCAACTACCATTTATATGTTCCAATGTCCGGATTACTGAGATTACGGGTTTTCAACACCATTAGCCCGCTGACAGAAATTTCTTTCCGATTTTGTTTTGTATTGATTTGATAATATTTTATTGTTGTATATACATATATATAACAATTACAAACAATTACAAATACATAATTAGCAAATGGGTTGGGCCAATACTAAACACGCGATACTTTCGATTAGAGATAATTTAACTAAGATCAGTCTACAAATAAATATGCATAGGCACACATGTGAGATACACGGTAAATATGTACCATACCTCGTGTTATTCAGGAAAACGCGTTGTATTACGCATGAATGTCGACCATATTTACATTATTTTGTTATGTCAACAAACAGTGTATACGACATTTGTTTATTTGTTTGCAAATATTTGGAGTAAAAAAATATACTATATAATAGCAAAATTACATTCTGCAGACATTTGCGTTTTCACCGATGTAGTGTCGCTTTAAGAAAAGCTGTGATTTTGCAGGTGATCTGTATACTAGGCGAGACATTGGAACCGCTGGACGATGATGGCATCATTCCTGCTTACGGTTTCGGTGACAGACGAGTCAAAGACAAAGGAATATTTCCACTTAAGATTGACGTAAGCGTTTACACTAAACACTTATAGACTTATATTCTACTATACATAATCATAACTGTCAGCTGATGACGTACAGTCTCCGTGGCCTGGGGCTTTAAGGCGACCGACTACGGAGAGGGAGGTCGAAGGTTCTCGTCAGGGGTTAATTCAGATATGGCCGGTTGGTGAGCCTGACATGAAAGGATAGAATTCGGGAGGTACTGGTGTTCATCTGACCACAATTTGACCTCCCGTGCCACGCCCATTTTTGATACCGGTGTCACCATTTGAACAACTTGAGCATTGTACATCGACCATTCCAACAAAGATTCGTCAAAATCAGGCAGGCGGTTCGTAAGAAGAAATTTATTTAAGAAATTGTGCTGTTTTTAGACGGTGGCCATCTTGGCTTTCATGGGAACGTTTTTTAACAACTTAGGAATGACTTCACCCAATGATCATACATTTAGCGTTTCTTGAACATTGGCTGATCAGTTCGTGAGAAGACGTTTGAAATCTCTAATAAAAGGTTGATCTTTTGACGGCCATCTTGGATGACCTAATCAGCCAATGTTGATGAAAATTGCATCAGAGTGATCACTTCGAGGATACATTCGATATATGACATGAACGTAGGCAATTTAGATTTAACAATTTATATCTAAGAGTAGGTCTTGTTTTGGACCGAGAATCTCACTGATAGCGGTTGCACATGGTGATGACATGGCTGGCATTACACAGGGCGTGAGGGAATGATGGGATTTTCACATATATGGTCCCTCACACCACGTGTTGTGGCTGTGGTGTAATGGTGGCAATGTGCCCGTCACCATTTTGACGATTGTCTTCAGTTTGTGAGAGTATCGGTCTGGATCAACCTCTATAACCTCTAGTCTTAAGAAACTTATATGTTGAATCGTGTTATATTGTGAATTGTTACTGTTACTGTCTCTTATAATTCATTATTGAGTGGCAATGTACATCGATATGTTTTTATTATATTGAATGTTGCGTGTTGTACATTGATGAGACGTAAATAAAGAATAAAATCTATTCCCTCAAAATAATAGTTTAGTTTAAACTTTATTTATTTTACAACGATTGCGATGCAAGTTTTAACAACTTATATTAATCACTCTCGTTGGCGCGGAGGAAAGCGAATGTGTGGTCAAAATAATAATTGAACCCTACCAAGTCCATTTTTTGATACAGTGGTCACGGTTTGAACAACTTTGAAAGAGCATTGTACATCGATCATTCCATCATTCCTACTAAGATTCGTCAAAATCCGGCTGGCGGTTCGTGAGGAGAAGAGTTTTTAGAAAGTGTGCTATTTGTAGACGGCGGCCATCTTGGATTTCAGGGGGAACTTTATTTTAACACCCTTGAAAAGGCTTCATCTAAAGATCTTACAAGTAGAGTTTCTTGAACATTGGCTGATCAGTTCGGGAGAAGAAAACGTTTGACATTTCTCATAAAAGGTTGCCCTTTTGACCTTTCGATATGAACGAATATAATGCAAACAGTGGTAGGGTTGTCATACTGGTTTCATTTTTAGGCCATTGTAGCCGTGGCGGAATAGGTTCTAAACCTGATTTATGCTTATATCATTGTTTTTTTGTGTAATATTTTATTTATTTTCCCCGTCATAGGTATCAAGGGGGTCGGGGAGCCATCCCCCATTGTACCTTACAATAAATCGCATATTGCAAACAACTTATATCATCGTTAACACAGGGAGAATGTGACGGGTTTGCAGAGGTACTGGATGTATATAACGAAGTAACCGGTGACATAAAACTTGGAGGCCCGACCAACTTTGCTCCTATCATAGAAGAGGCACTTGACATTGTGAAAAAGGAAAAACAGGTATATATATACGGAGTATAGCAGTTATCAGTTACTCCATAGTCTGTCAAGACTGACGGATGCCGAAGATATATTCTAGAGGACATAGAAAACGCACATCTACAGTATATGATTATGGTATATGGTATATTATTATTACATGCAAACTTAATACGAAGGATTCCATCAAAGATATGTCACATCTTTATTACAAAACACAAACTGAGCAACTAAAAATATTCCAAAATATGTCTATGTATTTATATAGTTATTACTTATCCGAAGTGTTCGTTTTCTATGTCCTCTAGTATATTATAATGTTCTCGGTATCATGGGAGACGTAGATAGTATTTAAGATTCTACGACTTCGAAAATAAAATGAATACTTGGAACATACACAACTAAATAACATTCATCGCTATTAGTAACACTAATTGGCTAGAGAATAATGCCGAATAATTAGAACTATAAATTCTTGTTCACAAAACAACATGAACTTGCAATGTATGCGAGTGTCCCGTCGTTTATGCCAACTATCATATTATTGCAATGTATGCGAGTGTCCCATCGTTTATGCCAACACTCATATTATTGCAATGTATGCGAGTGTCCCGTCGTTTATGCTAACTATCATATTATTGCAATGTATGCGAGTGACCCGTCCTTTAAGCCAACACTCATAGTACTGTAATGTATGCGAGTGTCCCGTCGTTTATGCCAACAATCATAGTACTGCAATGTATGCGAGTGTCCCGTCGTTTATGCCAACAATCATAGTATTGCCATGTATGCGAGTGTCCCGTCGTTTATGCCAACAATCATAGTATTGCAATGTATGCGAGTGACCCGTCGTTTAAGCCAACAATCATATTATTGCAATGTATGCGAGTGTCCCGTCGTTTATGTTAAGAATAATACATGGTTGTAATGGCGTGTTTTACGTTTATTTATCGTCGTTACCAGTTGCCCATATCAGCGACGCCTCCTGAATAAAGTAGTCAGTTTAGATTGTTGGAGGATAGTGCAATGATACAGACAGAGACCCATTCCAGAATGGGTTATTTTACGTGCACGATGTAAAGCACCGACACTAGACATCGATTTAACATCCCATCTGAAAGACTATTAATATTATTAAGGTCAGACGGGGTATCGAACCTGCGATCCCTGGATTACCAGTCCAGCGTGTTACCACAAACATGACAAAAAAGTAATACATTCGGCCAAGTATGGTAGTATCTTTTAATGAATTTCGATCTTAGGTTTCACAATGAGAATTGTTGGAATACATTTTAGTATCACATTCTTGTGATTGTGGCGGACGGTCAGGTGACGAGTGAGGAGGAGACAATGCAAGCTATTGTCAAAGCTTCTAACTACCCGCTCTCAATCGTAGTGATCGGGGTCGGCGACGGACCTTGGGAAGTCATGCACGATTTTGATGACAAACTGCCAACAAGAAAGTTTGACAATTTTCAGTTTGTTGAGTTTCATAAGACAAAATCTGAGGCGAGAAATCCTCAGGCGGCTATAGCCCTTGCGGCTCTCATGGAGATTCCGGACCAGTATAAAGCCATCAAGAAACTCAAACTATTGGATAAATTATGAAAGTTTCCTGGCAAACATATTGGCACTAAGCCAAGAAGAGAAATAGACACAGCATTCTAGTGAATCCAAGTGTACATAGAGTAGAGTGTATATAGAAACAGAAAATACCAGGATAAATTACCGAAGGAGCTGTTACATCAATCCAGTTTATTATATATATAAGCATGTTAATTAAGGAAATAATATTTGTCTTTTCGTTGTTTATTGGCGAAAGAAACATGGTTTGGAGTTATAACGTGTAGTAATTAACCACGCAGGCCGACAAACTATATATTATTTTTTTTAATTCTATTTTTTTATTTCCCTATCAACATACATAAATACAAAATCAATATATGTTAACAATACAATGTACTAACATAAATTAATGTATTTTATATAGTATTTCCATGCTAAGTCGCAGATGCATTAAACATCAATACAATGTATACATATGATGGGAAAAATAATTCATTACATTTTTTGGAAAGAGAGAGAGAAATATAGGAGAGGAGAAGTCGTGTGGATGGTTGAGTATGTACTATATAACATTTAAAGATTAGTTAATTAATGTGGTTCAGAAACGGTCTCCAAACTATATTTTATTCCACTATACATAACGCAAATACATATATTATTTCGATTTCTCAGTCGCCCACACCAAATGCATTTATGCGGTGGCGACTTTAAATAAAGTTCATCAGTCAGTTATTTCGATTTCTCAGTCGCCCACACCAAATGCATTTATGCGGTGGCGACTTTAAATAAAGTTCATCAGTCAGTTATTTCTAACATGATCAAAATATCTAGTAAAATGACATCACGTTTGATATTACGTGCTGAACCATGTTTTATTGCCGATTTAAACATGGTACAAAATCCTTCTTTGCCTATACAGGCAAAATGCCAAGTCATGTTAGAATGCATGTTATTAAATAGACAGAGACTGAATATATCATATACCATACGCATTTATAAATGCAACGCGATATTGAGGACGATACCATTACACTAAGAAAGGGTGAAACACGCTTTTATTTTGACTAAGTGATTGTATCTCATTATACCTGGTCGATACCAACTACCTGGATCACCTATATCGTGTTTATTTTATTGCTTTTCTGTTTATATACATATTTCACATATCGCGTTGGACCAGTACTAGATAGAACACATATCTTGAATACCATGCATGTCCGAAAATAGCATAGTTATTTAGCATAGTTATTTAGCATGGTTATTTAGCATGGTTATTTAGCATGGTTATTTAGCATGGTTATTTAGCATGGTTATTTAGCATGGTTATGCCGATATGAAACTAGCTACGTAATAACCTCTACATAATTGTTTATGGTTTACTGAGCAAGGTCATAACCCGTCAGTCAGGAGAAAATGCAGGAACGCATATTTCTATTACATGCAATTTGATTACAGGTCCGTTTTTGACGCCATGTTGAACTCACGTGTGAGGGAACTTGTAGATTTATTTTAAAACATGGTATGCCTTTGTTATGCATATGTTTAATCAAAGGCTTTATATGCACCAATGATCATAGTAAAGTATTCCATCTGCTATAACAGAGACTGGCTATAATGTATTCACCGACAATCGGTAGAAGTCCGAAAACAGGTACGGTCATGATAATAGTCTAAGAATGTTTGGAGTTATTGTTGTACAACCTAGGAAACGGAGATCAGCGGTTGGTTTTCTTATCTGGCGTCATGGAAGTTGTTTACAACGGTACCACAACGCTACGACCAATCAATAAGTTGTATATTTTTAGCGGTCGGACTGGTGCAGTTTTGCAGTCAAAATAGTTTGCTACTCAAAATGCATTCCCAAATTCAAATAGTCCAAGAGTATATTAGTCAATATATATACTAATGATGTTGCTGTCCTAATATTCCGCAAACGAGTATAACATAGTCTGGTTCCAGTTCAATATATTGAATAACGATATGAAAAAAACATTAAAAGCACACATTAAATCACACGAAAGTCCGAAACTACATACCCGTTGCCGTTTCTTACCATGTGTTCTTACCATGTGTTACTAATGTGTTCAATAGTACTAATTCTACGTATGTTCGGCGTAACACTGGAGCGTGAAACAATTGCAAGCACCAACATAACAAACATCGGAGGGATCGGAGCAGCGGCCCCAGAGGCCGTGACCGCGGCCCCAATATGTTGGCCAGGCAGGCGGATTTTTTATTTTATACTTGTGGAAGTTATGTCCGCGGCCCCAATATGTTGGCCAGGCAGGCGGATTTTTTATTTCATACTTGTGGAAGTTATGTCTGCGGCCCCAATATGTTGCCCAGGCAGGCGGATTTTTTTGTAAAATAATATTACAAAATAACAACACGTTTATAAAAAATAAGTTTACTTTTTATGTCCAGAAGCCATTAAAATCGTTTTTACGGTATCTACATCTCAAAAATGTCCAAGGAGAGCATGCACCCGGACCCCCTGGCAGATTCGGGCCCCCGGACACTCTAGCAGACTCGGGCCACTTCGTGCCCCTCAAACGGCCCCATTGTTCAACAATATAATTGGTATTCAGTGTCTCACAAGTCATTATTATACAAGTAGTAACATTCATTTATTTAATTAATACCATTTCTTTTACTTGTTGCTAAATAAATATATTTAGCTAAATTGACAAGTTTGCTTTTTGGTGTTGAATTCATGAATTACTGCAATGATAACTAATCTTAACATCATACTGTTCCAATTACTTGCCATGTATTTCACTGTATGTATAGTTGTAATGTAATGCGTGACAAATATTCAATAAAACATATATTATTAATACATATATTTTGTTACTATTTTATAATAATGTGATCTACACTCAACAAAATTCCACAGACGAATCTGTAGTCCAGTGGTAACACGCTGGACTGGTTCTATCCCCCATCTGACCCTAATAAAAATAACAGTCTTTCATATGGGATTTTAAACCGAGGTCTCGTGTCGGTGCTGTACACCGTTCACGTAAAAGAACCAGAGGAGATTCTGGAATGGGTCTCTGTCTGTATCATTGCAATATCTTCCAAAAATCTAAAATTACCAATCTCTTCAGGAGCGTCGCTCATATGGGCAACAGGTAGCGATGATAAATAAACGTAAAACACACTCAACAAAATTCCTAGTCGGTCACCTGGTGCTTTGTAATATTGGGAGCCCAACAAATAATCGTATACTCTCCCTCCCCTCTCTCCCTCCCTCTCTCCCCTTCTCTCCTCTCCCCTCTCTCTCTCTCTCTGTCTAGAATTCGTATAAATGCATTATGCACACGACAATGCGATGTCAGGGCCGTCGCTGGAGCTATTTTGATGATACGCACGGCCAAATATGCTTGTTTGTCGAGTGAGCATAACGAGCGAGTACGATAGGGGGTCCTATGGTATGCCCCCGGATATGTTTATAAAATGAAGCAATTGCCTGCATTTCAATGCATTTTGTAACATACAATTGCAGGACGACAATCCATATAAAGGTATACATTAAGGCTAGATGTATAATATACATGATCTATCGCCCTTATCAATTAAACAAGTATATTTGCAATGGGCTCAATTATTCCACCACTCCACACATCACGTATGTATCCCTACTACCCCCTGGGGGTTTTAATGCATTATTGGAGTTTTCATTTTTTTCATTTTCTGAGACCAATGATACACACGTGCCTACTTGCGTATACCCAGCGACGGGCCTGGATGTCATTCTTAATTTCACTGAAATATAACATTTTGACGAGCATGTATCCAGTCCTTTTAAGCTTATACGTAGTGCAGTTTAGGCTACAACCCTCATTTTCAGAATCACAACAAAATCATAATTTCTCTATTCCTTTATACACAGTGGCAGCACTGTTTACCAGTACAGTCTACATCCGTTATGTCGAATTCCGTCGGACCGAACAAAATACTTCAACATAACCGAAATTTGACGTAACGAAATTCTATATAAACGTAGCCAGTTATATGTACAATGATAGTGTATGCAACGGAACTTTGATCCGACTTCGAGATAACCATAGAATTCGACATAACCGACGTTGACATAACGGATATAGACTGTATATATATATTGAAATAATCTGATGACAGTAAATAAGAAATGTGGCATGATTTTATTATTTTGAAATGTACATAAAATATTAAATGCTTCTATGCATGTAATACATAAGTTCTGTAATGTGTGGGTTTTTAAATTTAACTTTATTTATCGTCGCAACCGGATCACCAACAACACCTTTCCTGAGCAGGCTCCAGGGGCTAACCAGTACTTGATGCACCAAACCTCCGTAAGAAACTGCCAAACGTTTTAATATTATAAGCTGTATAGCTTTCTGTCCAATTCCTTATTTCAATTGTTGTAAATAACCATGTACATGATAGAAAATAAATATGTTTAAACCAATGAGTGGATGTAGGAAGGAGAGGACAACCATAAGCTGTATAGATGTCTGTCCAATTCCGTATTTCAATTGTTGTAAATAACCATGTACATGATAGAAAATAAATATGTATAAACCAAACTTTTTTCATATGATTGAATTTAGTGGAATCGTCAATACATAGTTCCCACGGCAGTCAAAAACACTAATAAGATCTTATCTTGGCAGCCATTTTGACCGGCAAGTTTTATTAACGGCAATTTCATGATTTTACTAGTAATACTTTAATTGCAATAACTTTATTAATTTTTGTTTCTAATTATAACATTTGGTATGATTTTAAAGGTATTGAAATGTACTTTTTAAATATTAATTTATTGTTTGACAATGATGTATGGATTATAAATTATAAGAACTTAACTTGCACCTATTTTTGAAAGTCTATTTTCACAGTTGAAATATTAATATACAGGTAAATTATTATGTATTCATTATTGATACAAAATTTGTGAAATGGTACAACAAATATGTCCATTGAGAGCTTTCCAACAATGTATGAACCGCGGTGATGTGATGAAACATAAATATTTTATGAAGAAAACAAAATGACGCTACTATGTATTATATATAATATCTGATCAACTTTGCCATTCAAAATGGCAGCCACAGAATGATGACGACACACGGGGAACTATGTATACATCGAATAATAGGTCACATCACTGGTACAATAACGAGTCCGACGGTACATATTTGTTATAAAACAACCAACACGATTTCTTCATATTTGTTATGTGTCGTTTATATATAGTTGGATCGGAAAACTTCCTAAGACAAGACTCGCACTGATATGGGTATGTACCCTCGTGTTTCCGTATATGCCGTTTTAGGTTGGCGTTGTTTGCCTAATTCTGCTTACAGTATGGACATTGAGTGTCTGACGGTGTGATTGAAGGGTATATCGGTATTTCACCCTTCCGCTTTCTGCTGCGGATTTCCTTGGCATGGCAGTCGAGAGGGGACCAATCTCCGAACAGTTCTGTACCATACGTTTTTTCCATAATGTCATCATCTGAAATGAAAAGCAAATTTATCCTAGTTACGTAAATATTTACACCGCTATTGCATTTTCGAGCAGTCCCGGGTTCGATACTCGGTCAGGCCACGTATGTAGTGTCATTGAGCACCTCACACACATTGCTTAGTACTGGTTAACAACTAAGGTCGGCTAAGCCTGCCCAGGAAAACATGTATAGGTCCCCGCAAGGGGTTTGACATTAATGGAACATACATACATACATACATTTCCTACGATGAATTTAAATGTCCTGTTGGTATCCATTTTCGCATGAATTGCATCAGTAATAATATGCAGCTGACATGCGTACTCGATGATACCGGCATCCGCTCTAACTTTAAACACTTCTAATGTAGTTCATACCTGATGGAAACTATTGATCAGAGATTGGCTGTTCGATTAGCGAAGTGGTTAGCGCGCTCGCTTCTCACCAATGCAACCCGGGTTCGATCCTCGGACCAGGGAAGGATGTGAAATGGTACGGTGGTCGCCAGATCGGATAGGTGGGTTTTCTCCGGGTTTCCTCCCACACGAATGACCACATTTACGCTTTCATCCGCGCCAACGAGAGTGATTATTATAAGTTGTTAAAACTTGCTTCGCAATCGTTGTGTAATAAATAAAGTTTTAAAAAAATATCCGAGATTCATTCCTTAATAATGGTGAAAAACGGCCTAATGAACGTTGCTCTGTTAGCAAGTCCCTAATGAACTTTGCTCTGTTAGCAAGTCCCTAATGAACGTTGCTCTGTTAGCAAGTCCCTAATGAACGTTGCTCTGTTAGCAAGTCCCTAATGAACGTTGCTCTGTTAGCAAGTCCCTAATGAACTTTGCTCTGTTAGCAAGTCCCTAATGAACTTTGCTCTGTTAGCAAGTCCCTAATGAACTTTGTTCTGTTAGCAAGTCCCTAATGAACGTTGCTCTGTTAGCAAGTCCCTAATGAACTTTGTTCTGTTAGCAAGTCCCTAATGAACGTTGCTCTGTTAGCAAGTCCCTAATGAACTTTGTTCTGTTAGCAAGTCCCTAATGAACGTTGCTCTGTTAGCAAGTCCCTAATGAACTTTGCTCTGTTAGCAAGTCCCTAATGAACTTTGCTCTGTTAGCAAGTCCCTAATGAACTTTGCTCTGTTAGCAAGTCCCTAATGAACTTTGCTCTGTTAGCAAGTCCCTAATGAACTTTGCTCTGTTAGCAAGTCCCTAATGAACGTTGCTCTGTTAGCAAGTCCCTAATGAACGTTGCTCTGTTAGCAAGTCCCTAATGAACGTTGCTCTGTTAGCAAGTCCCTAATGAACGTTGCTCTGTTAGCAAGTCCCTAATGAACGTTGCTCTGTTAGCAAGTCCCTAATGAACGTTGCTCTGTTAGCAAGTCCCTAATGAACGTTGCTCTGTTAGCAAGTCCCTAATGAACGTTGCTCTGTTAGCAAGTCCCTAATGAACGTTGCTCTGTTAGCAAGTCCCTAATGAACGTTGCTCTGTTAGCAAGTCCCTAATGAACTTGCTCTGTTAGCAAGTCCCTAATGAACGTTGCTCTGTTAGCAAGTCCCTAATGAACGTTGCTCTGTTAGCAAGTCCCTAATGAACTTTGTTCTGTTAGCAAGTCCCTAATGAACTTTGCTCTGTTAGCAAGTCCCTAATGAACTTTGCTCTGTTAGCAAGTCCCTAATGAACTTTGCTCTGTTAGCAAGTCCCTAATGAACTTTGCTCTGTTAGCAAGTCCCTAATAAACGTTGCTCTGTTAGCAAGTCCCTAATGAACTTTGCTCTGTTAGCAAGTCCCTAATAAACGTTGCTCTGTTAGCAAGTCCCTAATGAACTTTGTTCTGTTAGCAAGTCCCTAATGAACTTTGTTCTGTTAGCAAGTCCCTAATGAACTTTGCTCTGTTAGCAAGTCCCTAATGAACTTTGCTCTGTTAGCAAGTCCCTAATGAACGTTGCTCTGTTAGCAAGTCCCTAATGAACGTTGCTCTGTTAGCAAGTCCCTAATGAACGTTGCTCTGTTAGCAAGTCCCTAATGAACGTTGCTCTGTTAGCAAGTCCCTAATGAACGTTGCTCTGTTAGCAAGTCCCTAATGAACGTTGCTCTGTTAGCAAGTCCCTAATGAACGTTGCTCTGTTAGCAAGTCCCTAATGAACGTTGCTCTGTTAGCAAGTCCCTAATGAACTTTGCTCTGTTAGCAAGTCCCTAATGAACTTTGCTCTGTTAGCAAGTCCCTAATGAACTTTGCTCTGTTAGCAAGTCCCTAATGAACGTTGCTCTGTTAGCAAGTCCCTAATGAACGTTGCTCTGTTAGCAAGTCCCTAATAAACTTTGCTCTGTTAGCAAGTCCCTAATGAACTTTGTTCTGTTAGCAAGTCCCTAATAAACTTTGTTCTGTTAGCAAGTCCCTAATAAACTTTGTTCTGTTAGCAAGTCCCTAATAAACCTTTTGTGACGTCATAAGTTCATAAATTAAATATCATTTTACGACTCGATTACAGTCAAGCACATTCCAACTGTAAACAGGGGCGTATAAATTGGACGGCAAGTGCTAAAACGTTTCTGATCCCCATCTGACTCTAATAAAATTAACAGTCTTTCAGATGGGACTTGAAACCGAGTTCTTGTGTCGGTGCTGTACATCGTGCACGTAAAAGAACCAGATGAGACTCAGGAATGGGTCTCTGTCTGCATCATTGCACTATCCTCCAAAAATCTAAATTGACTAATCTCTTAAGGAGGCGTCGCTCATATGGGCAACAGGTAGCGACGATAAATAAACGTAAAACACACAAACACGTTTCTGTACGACTATGGCTTTGCCTATGTTTTTGAAAGAACAATTCTTCATCTGTGTTTTCAGACTATGCATAATTAACTCATTCACACAGCAAGGTACGGCTCTCTGGAAACGTCAACAATAGTTGAGATCTTTTAATTATTTAAACTTCAATTTGAGTACGATATTTATTATTTCGCCCACATCGCCCTCTAGAATGATCCCTGCATATATAGACTAAATAATTGCAACTTTATAATCTATTTTCATGAATAATAACAATCATAGCGGGATAATTCTTTGTTACAAACATTGATCGGTATATATTACATACAGTCTACATCTGTTATGTCAAATTCCGTCGGACCGAACAAAATACTTCGACATAACCGAAGTTTGTCTTAACGAAATTCGATATAAACGGAGCCAGTTATATGTACAATGATAGTGTCTGAAACGGGATTTTGATCCAACTTCGAAATAACCGGAGAATTAGACACAGCCGACTTTGACATCACGGATGTAGACTGTAGTTATATCAGAAAAACTAGAAAACTATACGATGGTTTGTTTACTTCTAACATCACACATTTAATTATCTCCCTTTACCTGCATAAACAAAAAATGTTTAAGATACCAACGAAGAGGGTCATGATGGCTCACCTGTCTCATTTTTCGCAGGGTGCCACCATCTTAACAACTTTGAAAGAGCATTGTATTTCGATATATCTACCAAATGTCGCCAAAATCCGAACGGTGGTTCGTGATATAAGATATTGAAGAATTTGTGCTATTTTTAGATGTTGGCCATCTTTTATTCTACAAACCTGAAAACGCTACACTCATGGAATATAATTGTGAAATTTGGCTACCATTGGCCATGCTATCTTGGATGACAACATCATCTGACTTTGATAACAATTGCATAATAGCGATAGCCTTCGATTTGATATATGACATGATCATATTCTCTCAAAAAATAAAAGTTGACCGTGTTTCATCTCCCGTGTCACGCCGATTTTTGGTTCCAGGGCATTGATTTGAACAACTTTGAAAGAGCACTGTACATCGATCATTCCTACTAAGATTCGTCAATATCCGGCTGGCGGTTCGTGAGAATTTTAAGAATTTGTACTATTTTTAGATGGCGGCCATCTTGGACTTCAGTGGAACTTAATTTTAACAACTTTGGAAATGCTTCAAATAATGATTAATTGATTATAAAAATAAAGTTTCTTGAACATTGGTTTATCAATTCGTGAGAAGCCGTTTGAAATGTCTCATAAACGGTTGACCTTTCGACGGTCATCTTGGATAGTGTAATGATCCGATTTTATGAAAATTGCATTATTTTGATCACCTCATCGATACCTTCAATTGGATATATAACATGACCATATTCGCTCAAAAATAATATTTTACCACTACTTGACCTCCCGGGCCACTCCCATTTTGGATCCCGGGGTCACCATTTGAATAACTTTGAAAGAGCATTGTATCGATCCAATATTCGTCAAAATGCGGCTGGCGGTTCGTGAAAAGATTCTTTAAGAATGTGTGCTATTTTGAGACAGCAGCCATCTTGGATTACGTAGACATGCGTTCTACAATTATGTAATCCGCCACCTACCCATTGGTTACTGAGAAGATGTTTGAAAATGTTCACGGACGACGGATAGACACATTGCGGAAACAACATCCGCCACCTACCCATTGGTTACTGAGAAGACGTTTGAAAATGTTCACGGACGACGGATAGACACATTGCGGAAACAACACATCACATGAGATTTGCTCGGCTGAGCTTAACACAATAAATCAATATAAGAGAATACAAGGCTTTATGTATTGAGCTTTATAATATAAGTGCACAGTAATACTCTCGAAGACTATTGATATTATTTAATTTTAATTTAATATTTAAAACTTTAATTTAACAAGGAAGTCTCCTTCCGTTGTCGAGTCGTTAATATCACTGACATGTATACCACTCTAATGCACATCGCCACTGACGGTCACGGGTACCAGCCTCGCTCACACCGTGTCGCTTTATATGAAAAAGGTTGGCAGCTTCGTGCGAAGGTTGGTGCACAAGGTACTGGTTAACCGCTGGAACCTGTCCAGGAAAGGTATTGTAAGGTAAACTGACAGTCGCTCATATGATATTACTAAACTTAAAAAACAAATTAACAAGGAAGTTCCGCGAGAAAAGATGCGCATTAACTCCCGGAGTTCTCGTTAAACCCTTACTATTACAGATGGCATTCAGTATATAAATATCTAGAATTATTAAAGACATCTGCTAAAATAATCTTATTTAAATTAGCAAAATATATGACAAAAGCTTTGTATTACAGACATTCTCAAACGACAGTATACTGTTTTTCTAAATAATATTTGATACATGTACTTGATAAAAGTAATTATGATATTCTACTGTTCATCCTCTGCTACTAATACAATGAACACACATGAATATGTATCTAACCAGTCACGTAATGCAAATATATTATACAAGTATCTATGTATTATAGGATTACGTATTATGCACAAGTCTGATAATAAAATGCTGTTCTGTTCTTTTTTTTAAATAATATTTTTATTGCATTTTTTCATACAATTATGTTATATATGTTATATTTCGGGTTTTACGCCTGCATCAGCACCATTTTGGGCTATATCGCCGGCGGGTAGTTTACCTAACAACACCTTTCCTGGGCAGGCTCCAGCGGTTAACCAGTACTTGGGTGCACCAACCTCCGTAAGAAACTGCCAACTTTTTCATATAAATGAAACACGGTCTGAGCGGGGCTCGAACCCGTGACCATCAGTGATGATAGGTTACAGTAGTATACAAGTCAGCGACATTAACACTCGACCACGGTGGCGGAGTTTTTTCATACAATACATTACATATATACATACAATACTAAGAACAAATTAGAGATTAATATGTAATTATATGATTGCAGTATACGATACATTTGTTTTGTCGAGGGGGAAAAAAGAGTTATAACAAACATTATTTACAGCCCTCCTACAGTTCTGTTCCTAAAACAAGTATCACTCCAATGTCTCCCAAGGACTATTTTCAGGCGCTGTGATAAAATGAATAGCGTGAAATCTTCCATTTTAAATGTGATATAGGGTGGATGGACTATTAATTTATTTATTATCCAGACTAAGTGTAGAATTAGAAGAAAAACATGATATATATTCAGATTGTTCATTGAAACATTGACGATTACGAAAATAATCTGGATCTAACCTTTTTGAATGATTGACAATACATAGTTCCCATGTGACGTCATCATTCCTACTGTGCCTGCCACAGTTGATCTTTCTGCAAATGCTACTTAGGCACGCCCCCATAGTTACCGGTGCTCGCTGTAACCACGCGAGACAAGCTATCTAACAAAATGGCGTCTAACACAGTCCTGCATCGAGTTAATCTAGATAAAATTCCGTCGAATTTCTCGGTTTTATTTCACCCAGATAAGAATATTTCGTTGAAAGCAAGACAGCAATTGGTTTAAGTTCTTCAGTGAAGGTTATTTCTCTAAAGTACAGATATATTTAACGGATGAGGATGTGCTAAGTGTTCGTGGAAAATGCTTTCGCAATCAACGGAAGAGTGAACAACCATATCGTGTCAACTTTGACATCAAAAGAAATGAAATATGCCACCGTCTTGAGAGACTCGACCCTATGCCTCCTAGAAGACTCGAACATTAGGCCCAAAAACTGAACACCAGTATGTTCACTGAGCTAATATGGGAATCCCACAGCTCTGCACATGCCTGTGTACTATTACTACTATCTGATCCCTAGTCCACCATCCACGACAATATGTATGAACCACATGTATAATTTTAATCACCATTATACTCACATATCTCTTGTGAACAGTAAATCTATAAATGCAGAATACATTTTTTCGAAATATTTTATTATGCATAAATAAATTAATTTCAACTTACTTTTGTGCAAATATATATGTTTGCATTAATTTTGGATGTATTCAGCTGGTCGTTTGGTCGTCCACACAACTTAATTCACCTTAGACATGTTTCAAGATTTGTCTTAGGTTTTGGAAATGGCACGAATTTAACGTCACCTATCAATCGATCTGGATATCTACTATCACTGTCACACAGATCGTAACTACATCTTTTCACCATTGTCAATGACAGACAGCATTAATTAATTTGTAATTATTTTTCAAAACATAATTTCAGATCACGATCACTCGTTATCAGATTTGATTAAAACTTTACTAAATAACTCGTTTGTCTGACAGAACGATAAAACAATGACTCGGTGTAGTAATCAATACTATAATTATGTGCACACATTTTATAATTGACCAATTAGCACACTCAGTGCTAAATTCCGATGTGCAATACTTTGATCTTGATAATAGCAGTAGGCCCCTATCGGGATATTATAAAGTCGGCGGTCTCTGTGATGTACCGGTATTCGGTAAGTTGTTGATTACTCCCAATAAACAGTGTGACACGCTTAAATTTGATTGCTGTGTTTGCTAGAAAAGAATGACTATATGGGGTCAGTCGGTGTTTTTATAGATGCATTGTTTTTAAAGCAGCTGTCTGGTATTTTGTGGTTCATATACACACTTTTAGATTTGTCCAAGGATTTTGAAATGGGTTGAATTTAACGTCGATCACCAGGATATCGACTACTTGTGTACTATAACTAACCCACACACCAAAGCTACACATTTTCAACATCATTAAAACAATTTTAAACCCGTATTTTCGATCAAATTCACGCCCTTTCAAATTTGTCTACTCGTTACTAGTTTGTCTAATATGCATTGTTTGTCTAACAAGATGGCGGCGATAAGCCGTTGCCGGGGGTGTGCGCGAATGGTGCGATGCGATTGGCTAACGCCAGCTGTCAATCAAAATCGGCAGAAAGGTCAGTTGATCAGATATTATATATAATATATAGTGGCGTAATTTGGTTTTCTTCATAACATATTTATTTTTCATCCCATCACCATGGTTCATACATTGTTGGAAAGCTCTCAATGGACGTATATTTGTATCATTTCACAACGAATAAATAATAATTTACCAGAATATTAACATGTCAACTGTGAACATAAGACTTTCAAAAATAGGTGCAAAATGTTAAGTTCTTATAATATATAATCCATACATTATTGTCAAAAAATAAATTAAAATGTAAAAAGTGCATTTCAATATATTTAAAAGAACCCAAAATTAATTAAGTTATTGCAATCAATTAAAAAATTAATAGTAAAATCCTGAAATTGCCATTTATAAAACTTGCCAATCAAAATGGCGGCCAAGACAAGATCCTATCAGTGTTTGTGACTATTTTCAGTGTTGTCACAAGCCGTGGGAATTATGTATACCCAAACACTGTCTTCACGCCATTAAGACAGTTTTGAACTACAATTGATGTGGATTCCAATAGGGATGTCATGGTGTATCGATATATTGCGATATTTGTGCTATACAGTTGTAACACGATACGAAATTATTCTAAGACTAATGACCGTATTGATTGTTTACGATATTTTCAAACAAAGTTTATTTCCGATATTGTGCGATTCTTTTGTCAATTTGCATCATCATCTCGATTGGTAAATTACATAAAATGGACATTAAGTCGAGTGGACATCTATCATAGTCGTTGGTGCTCTTGGTTTATCAATCATGTCAGTATCACGAATGTGTCTCACGTGTTCCAATAAGACAGAGAGAAACTATATAAGCTCTGCTTCCGTTTTGATCCTTTCCTATTCTTTGATTTTGTGTGCATGTATTGTTTTGTGAATGTATATAGTGGAATAAATATGTTTAAACCAATAAGACAGACAAGTGATTCTTTAGGCATCAATACAATTTGAATTGTTGAATTAAAACACAATGTACTATCATTCTCAAGTGCATGAAACAATATAGTGTGCTACACATTGCATAACGCTGCTATATTACCATATACCAGGTATGCGTATAGAGACACACTCATACTTTC
Source organism: Archivesica marissinica (assembly GCA_014843695.1). Classification (NCBI taxonomy): domain Eukaryota; kingdom Metazoa; phylum Mollusca; class Bivalvia; order Venerida; family Vesicomyidae; genus Archivesica; species Archivesica marissinica. The sequence goes on along the minus strand of CM026396.1, from coordinate 27,619,056 downwards.
AAACGCTAAAATCATATGCGGACCAGCCTGGCGTATCTTCAATACAACCATATGTACACCGCAATTGGTGCCTCTTCAGGCTCTCTTTCCATTGGAACATTTTGCCACACTCGCATGCTTTATCTGCATCCCCATGCTTGCCTTCCATGTGCATGTTCAGTCTACTAAACAAACGAAACTTTGCACCACATATATCACACACGTGCATTTCTCGTTCCTTTCGTTTTCCAGAAGCTCTGGAGCATTGTTTGCTATGCGATCTTAGGCTGCTTCTATAATGGAAAGTAGCACCACACATGTCACACACATATGGTTTTTTGCCCGCATGCAATAACTTTATTAATTTTTGTTTCTAATTATAACATTTCGTATGATTTTAAAGGTATTGAAATGTACTTTTTAAATATTAATTTATTGTTTGACAATGATGTATGGATTATAAATTATAAGAACTTAACTTGCACCTATTTTTGAAAGTCTATTTTCACAGTTGAAATATTAATATACAGGTAAATTATTATGTATTCATTATTGATACAAAATTTGTGAAATGGTACAACAAATATGTCCATTGAGAGCTTTCCAACAATGTATGAACCACGGTGATGGGATGAAACATAAATATTTTATGAAGAAAACAAAATGACGCTACTATGTATTATATATAATATCTGATCAACTTTGCCATTCAAAATGGCAGCCACAGAATGATGACGACACACGGGGAACTATGTATACATCGAATAATAGGTCACATCACTGGTACAATAACGAGTCCGGCGGTACATATTTGTTATAAAACAACCAACACGATTTCTTCATATTTGTTATGTGTCGTTTATATATAGTTGGATCGGAAAACTTCCTAAGACAAGACTCGCACTGATATGGGTATGTACCCTCGTGTTTCCGTATATGCCGTTTTAGGTTGGCGTTGTTTGCGTAATTCTGCTTAGGGTATGGACATTGAGTGTCTGACGGTGTGATTGAAGCGTATATCGGTATTTCACCCTTCCGCTTTCTGCTGCGGATTTCCTTGGCATGGCAGTCGAGAGGGGACCAATCTCCGAACAGTTCTGTACCATACGTTTTTTCCATAATGTCATCATCTGAAATGAAAAGCAAATTTATCCTAGTTACGTAAATATTTACACCGCTATTGCATTTTCGAGCAGTCCCGGGTTCGATACTCGGTCAGGCCACGTATGTAGTGTCACTGAGCACCTCACACACATTGCTTAGTACTGGTTAACCACTAAGGTCGGCTAATCCTGCTCAGGAAAACATGTATAGGTCCCCTCAAGGGGTTTGACATTAATGGAACATACATACATACATTTCCTACGATGAATTTAAATGTCCTGTTGGTATCCATTTTCGTATGAATTGCATCAGTAATAATATGCAGCTGACATGCGTACTCGATGATACCGGCATCCGCTCTAACTTTAAACACTTCTAATGTAGTTCATACCTGATGGAAACTATTGATCAGAGATTGGCTGTCCGATTAGCGAAGTGGTTAGCGCGCTCGCTTCTCACCAATGCAACCCGGGTTCGATCCTCGGACCAGGGAAGGATGTGAAATGGTACGGTGGTCGCCAGATCGGATAGGTGGGTTTTCTCCGGGTTTCCTCCCACACGAATGACCACACTTACGCTTTCATCCGCGCCAACGAGAGTGATTATTATAAGTTGTTAAAACTTGCTTCACAATCGTTGTGTAATAAATAAAGTTTTAAAAAAATATCCGAGATTCATTCCTTAATAATGGTGAAAAACGGCCTAATGAACGTTGCTCTGTTAGCAAGTCCCTAATGAACTTTGCTCTGTTAGCAAGTCCCTAATGAACGTTGCTCTGTTAGCAAGTCCCTAATGAACTTTGCTCTGTTAGCAAGTCCCTAATGAACTTTGCTCTGTTAGCAAGTCCCTAATGAACGTTGCTCTGTTAGCAAGTCCCTAATGAACGTTGCTCTGTTAGCAAGTCCCTAATGAACTTTGCTCTGTTAGCAAGTCCCTAATGAACGTTGCTCTGTTAGCAACATTGTGAGTGATGTCCCTTTGGAGTAGGAACTAAAAAAATATAGCTCTGAATAAAATTGGAAATTTATTGTGTTTTAGGATGCTTTATGGATAATATTTGGATTATTTAGACAGACAAACTGGTAACATCATCATACTATACTTGAAAAGAATACAAAACCTTTAAAATGCTTCATTTTTATACAATCAGTTAGTTAGTTGTGATGAAGGGATCCTATGGAGGACGCCATTTTGTTCTAGACAATACATTCCATTGTATAAACCTTATATAATCCCCTGTTCAGTGTAGCACAATAACATACAAAGAATGCACTATATGTGCATGGGTCACGCTCGATGAAACTATAGATACAGGGTGTGTGAAAAGTAATGGCGGACTTGAATTCAACTTCAAATGTAGAAAGTGAACTAAAAAAGAAACGGAGTCACAGTGAACTAAGTAGTGTAAGTGAAACTGACTCCAGTATGAACACGACACCACTTAAAAATCCCAAGAAGAAGCCTAATAAGGAAAAATGTCCAGATAGGAATGGAAGTGAAAGTAAAAATGAAGACACCGAAACTTCCCTGAAGGATATCAAACAACAACTGCTGCAAATTAACAACAAACTTTCCAATGTAATGCAGAAAAACGATGGCAGCTTACGATTGATGATAAAAGATACAATTTCTGAAATGAAGAATGATCTGTTGAACTCGGTTGTGAAACGAATTGAAATTTTAGAAACAACAATCTTCGATAAAGATAGTGAAAACGACAGTCTCAAGAAGACAATTGAGAAGCTAGACAAAAAACTAGATGGTCAGAATAATGAAAATAGCCGATTAAGACGTGAACTCAGAAACAGTGAGAATAAAACAGATGAATTTTTAAGTAACACCGAGCAATACAACAGACTCAATAGCATTCGAATAAATGGCATAATCGAAGAAACAATGGATAAGGTCATGCCAATAAGAGTAGGTGGAAAACCAGAAACTCGAGTCCATGATGAAGACAACCAAGAAAAACCACCCTTGCAATTGGTTACAAGAGTACCAGAGAACGCGGACACAACAGCAGCTGTCGTCATCAAGACACTAAACAAAGAAATGCCAGGTCTACAGCTACAAGTTGGGGACATCGATATGTGTCACCGATTGGGCAAGAAATATGATACTAAAAATAGACAGATCATTGTTAAATTCACTTCAAGGCTCATACGCAACAATATTTTGAGGCGTAAAAAGGAACTACCAAAGCCTATGTTTGTCACAGAAGACTTAACCAAAACACATCATCTTGTACTAATGAGTGTTAAACGGAAGCAACCGGACGAAGTAGATACAGCCTGGACCATGAACGGCAATATTTTCTACAAGGACAAAATGGGCAATGTCCACAAAGTTCTGTACAAAGACTTTGATTCTTGGCTGGACCTACCATGGCCATCTACATAAACAATGAAAGTGCAAAATCTGATAAATTTGTATGAATCAAAACTTTTGAGTGGAACTGTACATTCAAAACTTCGTGTTATATAATTATAAATATATCTATATAGCTATGCATTATGAGAGCACTTTATATTACTGTTATATGCATGATTTACCAGACTAGGCCAGGAATGAAACATGTCTGTTCATTGTTGCTTGGCTGAATATTAGCAGACCGTTGATTGTCGACATAATGAGATGATTGGCAGTAAACAAACACTATATATTTTGTTGGCCTAAAATGATGCATACAGTCGTGACGTATCATTTAAATGATCAACGATTATCTATATTCGTATATGCATAGGACTTAGGCCGAAAACTATCTAAAATGCAGACTATTGGCCTGTGCGCGGTGCGTAGCGCAAAGCTCTGGGCACAGCACCAATATTTAACATTTTGGTCCAGTTTGAGGCCTATATATTACTTATAACACAAGCGTATATAATTATCAAGATCTTATTAATTAAATGTCGTAACATTACGTATATGATTTAATGTAATACTCCGACCTTTGGACAGCAGTTCAATATTGATAATAATGGACTGCCAGTAAAAAGGTATGACGTCACGATTGTATTTGAAGGAATGTTGAAATATGTCTATTTGAAGTCTATATGTCATAAACAAACATGCCAATATTGTCGTATAGTAAGTAATTATATCCAAATGTAATGGACTATATATATATTTTTTTTTATCTTAGACCACGAGACTGGATTAAATGCCACGGAATATCAACGTGAATTGATCAATTGTTATTGCGGTATCCCTCACAAACAATTCCTATTTTTTCGTTTCGTTAGGTTTTTGCCATACAGGGTTGATAGCTTAGACTGACAATTTGATCTGTGTAACATCCACTTGGTGTCTGTTCCGAGGAGTGTATCACAGCTGTGGCGATATCTTGTTGGTAGAGTTTGACTCTATCACTTGAAATATACTCTGTAATGCAGCCCTTGGAAGCAGATTATATTTGGAGTGTTCTAACTTGCCATAAATGGACCAGCATATATTTGTCTCTGAATGTTTATATGCCTAAGTTATTATTTCAATTAACGTTTAAATGCTATTCTTCCGTGAAGATGGAATAAATGGCATGTGAACCATTCCTACAGGTGAAAGGATTGAGTAGTAGATACCGATTCAATCGGATTGGTACATACATGTATACGCTGTCATATTGATATATATGAAAGATACAATTTAGTTACTTCTGCATAACACGCAACATTATAATATTGGTGTTTTAGATATGTATATACTTACTCTATGCCCATCAAACATCAATTACCTATGTAAATTGTATTACATAGTTACTCATTTGCTTGTACTGGATCCGAGCATACATACTATATATATATATTTTAAAAATTGAATTCTAGAAAAATCTTTAATGCTGCATGTAAAATTCTAGATCCTTTCCTGTTATGATACTTATATACTTACCCAATACACTACTATGTTACTCATTTACAGATGTAAATACTACATAATGACATTGTTTTACCGGATTCGTGAATATTTCCTATAAAGTTTTCGAACCTAATCCCAGACAAAAACCTTAATGATTCACGTACAATTCTGGATCATTTCCGGTTTTGATACTTATATACCTACCCAATACTCTAGTATGTTACTCATTTACGGATGTACATACTACATAATGACATTGTATTACCGCATTCGAGTATATTTCCTATACAGTTTTCGAACCTAATCTCATTCAAGCACTACAATGTGGTCGGACATTTTCCTGGATCCTTTCATTACAACTACATACACTTATGCCCAAGCTTTGCTATTTTTCTAAACGATCGTTTCCATCATGGATTCATGTTTATCTTTCATTTGTAAAGCAAAATGGAAACCTTAATATGTTCATATAATGTCCGCGGGCTTGCAAACACCAAGAAGCGACTGCAAATATTCCAGTGGTTAAAAAGCAAAAAAATGTCAATATGCCTCTTACAGGAAACTCATTCTACTAAAGAATCATTTGGAAAATGGAAATCAGAATGGAAAGGTGAGGCATATTTTAGCGGAACAAAACACAATAGTGAAGGTGTCGCAATTCTTATTAATGAAGCATACCCATGCGTAATCACAAACTTTGAAGAAATAATAAACGGTCGAATAATTTCACTGGAACTAAAAATAAAAGAACTTCAATTCACTTTAATCAATATTTATGGACCAAATACAGATGACCAACACTTTTATAAAGTGCTAGAAAAATACCTGTTAGAAAATAATGATAAAAATGTTTTAATAGGCGATGATTTTAATACAATATTAGATGTTGACAAAGATAAGAAAAACGGTCGAAAGGATACGCATCTTAAATGTAGGCAAACAATTTATGACGTTATAAAACAAAACAATTTGGTAGATATTTGGAGACATTTAAATCATTCTGTTTCTCAATGTACATGGCATTCAAATACGAATCCACCAATATTCAGCAGACTGGATTATTTCCTAATGTCGGAGTACCTATGTAATTTTGTTAAAGAATCTGTGATAATTCCAAGTTTTAAATCTGATCATTCAATAGTTGTTCTAAACATGGAGATATTTAATCAAAATAGAGGAAAGGGATATTTTAAGATTAATAACAGTTTGCTATTAGATGATGACTACCAATTGATTATCAAAAAAAGTATTATCGAAACTTCTACATTTAATAAAAATGCAAACCCCAATACACTATGGGAAATTATAAAAGGAAACATTAGAAATGAATCGATAAAATATGCAACAGCTAAAAAACAACAACAGTGTAAACAAGAACTTAAACTGAGGAAAACAATAGAAGAATTAGAACATAAACTAGCCGATGATAATACAAACACCGACAATTTAAGAGAACGATTAAATGAAACACATGACCTGCTTAACAATATACTTGAACAAAGAATAAATGGACTTATGATAAGAGCAAAAGCTATTCATATTGAATCTAACGAATATAATACAAACTATTTTGCTAATTTAGAAATACGGCACGCTGAGCAAAAGAATATCACTGCACTTAACGTTTCCAATAAAATTATAACTGATCCAACCACAATTCTAGAAGAGGAAAGGATATTTTATAAAAACTTATATAAACACAAACAAACAGCTGCTTCATGTCTCAACTTCTTTAATGAAACAGTAACTAAATTAGAATTAGATGATTCGCGACAGTGTGATGGCCTTTTAGCAGAGTTTGAATGTTCCCAAGCACTATATGAAATGAAAAATAACAAAAGCCCTGGTTCCGATGGTTTAACAGTTGAATTTTACAAAATATTCTGGAAACATTTAAAGGAATACTATATTAAATCGATAAACTTCTCTTTTCAACAAGGTGAATTAAGCAACATGCAAAAACAGGGCACACTAACACTCTTACCAAAATCAGGAAAAGACTCGCAACTTCTGTCAAATTGGCGGCCTATTAGTCTCCTCAATGTAGACTATAAAATAGCGACTAAAACTATTTCAAATAGAATTAAAAAGGTTTTGCATAAAATAATAGGTCCTGAACAAACCGGCTTCATGAAAGGTCGCTATATAGGCGAAAATGTTAGGCTGATATTTGAAATCATTGAATATGCTGACGAAAATGATCTCCCTTGTCTGCTCTTCTTCTCGGATTACGAAAAAGCATTTGACAGTCTTGACCGCGCGTTCATATTCAAGTGTTTAAATCACCTAAAATTTGGAGAATCATTGACTAATTGGGTTCGCTTGTTCTACAATCAGTCAACTAGTGTCATCATCAACAATGGTAATATGTCTGAAGCTTTTCCAATTGAAAGAGGTGTACGACAAGGATGTCCATTGTCATCTTCTCTCTTCATTATATGTATGGAACTACTATCAAACTTCATTACAAACGATAATACAGTAGTTGGAATAAAAATTAGAAATAAAGAACTAAAACAAACCCTGTTTGCGGATGATGCGACATACATTAACAATGGTCAAAAAGAATCTTTTGAACGCCTAATTATGATCATCAAAGAATATGGTAAGGAGTCAGGATTAAATTTAAATGTTTCAAAATCAAAGGTATTGCGTTCAGGCTCTTTAAAAACTTCAAATATAAAATACAGTGTAGAAACATCTTTTATTTGGACGTCAGAATCCGCTAAAACTTTAGGAATGAACTTCTTTAATGACAAGGAAAGAAATATAAAAATAACCTAGAACAAAAACTACTAGAGTTCAGAAATTGTTTAAAACAGTGGCAACATAGAAAGCTAACTTTAATGGGAAAAGTTATGATAATAAAAACTTTTGCTTTACCAAAGCTTGTATATCCGTTCACTGTGCTCCCTAACCCTGAACCTGAAGTCGTAGCAGCGATAATGAAATCAATATATTGTTTTATTTGGGATAATAAACCAGATAAAATAAAAAGAAACGTACTGATACAAAATTTTGAAAAAGGAGGATTAAAGCTTACGGATGTAAGAACATTTTTGTATTCAATAAAAGCATGCTGGGTAAAAAGAATACTGAATACTCAAAACAATGGACTTTGGAAAATATTTTATGATAAAATTCTAAATAAGTATGGAGGTGATTTTATATTTGAATGTAATTTATCTACAAGGGATATTTCGGATATTTGTGGTAACAACTATTTCCTAAAGGATGTATTGTCAGCATGGTTTAAAGTAGTCTCCGACTTCAATAAACAGTCAAAACATGATGGAATTAATGAACATACAATTTGGAATAACTCACTTGTGAAAATAGATGGCAAAATAATTTTTTTCCAGACTTGGTTCGATAAAGGTATACGCTTTATAGAACAACTTTTTGACTTTCGAACTAATAAGTTTTTAACCTTCAATGAAGCAAAAAATATATTTAATATGGAGGAGCGTGACTTTCTAAAATACCACCAGGTCATAAGCAATATACCATTTAACATAAAATCGAATTTAAATAAATATATGCTAATGCAAAACAGAAAAGAAACTATTGTTCAAAAAGTAAAAAACTCTAAGAACACAAATCAATTACTATACAAAATACAAATGGATAATATGAATAGGGAAACATTAAAATCTGAAGACAAATGGTCAATGCTCCTACATGAGCGAAATCTCCCATGGAAAAATATCTATAGTGTTCCACTCGCGGCAACTATAGATACAACGCTAAGATGTTTTCAATATACATATTTAATGCGGTTGATGCCAACAAATAAATATTTGTATAGATGCAAGTTAAGTACTACAAACCTGTGCGACTTTTGTAATATGCATGTTGAAAGTATTGAGCATATTTTCTGGGAATGCCCACCTATACAACATTTTTGGAAAAGACTAAGTGATCTATTAAAATCAAAAGGATTGTGTGTCGAGTTCAATTTTAAAGATATATGTTTTGGTAAAATAGATAGAAAAGGAAATGATACCATTGTAACAAATTTCATAAAAGTCCCTAATGAACGTTGCTCTGTTAGCAAGTCCCTAATGAACGTTGCTCTGTTAGCAAGTCCCTAATGAACTTTGCTCTGTTAGCAAGTCCCTAATGAACTTTGCTCTGTTAGCAAGTCCCTAATGAACTTTGCTCTGTTAGCAAGTCCCTAATGAACGTTGCTCTGTTAGCAAGTCCCTAATGAACTTTGCTCTGTTAGCAAGTCCCTAATGAACTTTGCTCTGTTAGCAAGTCCCTAATAAACGTTGCTCTGTTAGCAAGTCCCTAATGAACTTTGCTCTGTTAGCAAGTCCCTAATAAACCTTTTGTGACGTCATAAGTTCATAAATTAAATATCAGTTTACGACTCGATTACAGTCAAGCACTTTCCAACTGTAAACAGGGGCGTATAAATTGGACGGCAAGTGCTAAAACGTTTCTGATCCCCATCTGACTCTAATAAAATTCAGGAATGGGCCTCTGTCTGCATCATTGCACTATCCTCCAAAAATCTAAATTGACTAATCTCTTAAGGAGGCGTCGCTCATATGGGCAACAGGTAGCGACGATAAATAAACGTAAAACACACAAACACGTTTCTGTACGACTATGGCTTTGCCTATGTTTTTGAAAGAACAATTCTTCATCTGTGTTTTCAGACTATGCATAATTAACTCATTCACACAGCAAGGTACGGCTCTCTGGAAACGTCAACAATAGTTGAGATCTTTTAATTATTTAAACTTCAATTTGAGTACGATATTTATTATTTCGCCCACATCGCCCTCTAGAATGATCCCTGCATATATAGACTAAATAATTGCAACTTTATAATCTATTTTCATGAATAATAACAATCATAGCGGGATAATTCTTTGTTACAAACATTGATCGGTATATATTACATACAGTCTACATCTGTTATGTCAAATTCCGTCGGACCGAACAAAATACTTCGACATAACCGAAGTTTGTCTTAACGAAATTCGATATAAACGGAGCCAGTTATATGTACAATGATAGTGTCTGAAACGGGATTTTGATCCAACTTCGAAATAACCGGAGAATTAGACACAGCCGACTTTGACATCACGGATGTAGACTAGTTATATCAGAAAAACTAGAAAACTATACGATGGTTTGTTTACTTCTAACAGCACACATTTAATTATCTCCCTTTACCTGCATAAACAAAAAATGTTTAAGATACCAACGAAGAGGGTCATGATGGCTCACCTGACTCATTTTTCGCAGGGTGCCACCATCTTAACAACTTTGAAAGAGCATTGTATTTCGATATATCTACCAAATGTCGCCAAAATCCGAACGGTGGTTCGTGATATAAGATATTGAAGAATTTGTGCTATTTTTAGATGTTGGCCATCTTTTATTCTACAAACCTGAAAACGCTACACTCATGGAATATAATTGTGAAATTTGGCTACCATTGGCCATGCTATCTTGGATGACAACATCATCTGACTTTGATAACAATTGCATAATAGCGATAGCCTTCGATTTGATATATGACATGATCATATTCTCTCAAAAAATAAAAGTTGACCGTGTTTCATCTCCCGTGTCACGCCGATTTTTGGTTCCAGGGCATTGATTTGAACAACTTTGAAAGAGCACTGTACATCGATCATTCCTACTAAGATTCGTCAATATCCGGCTGGCGGTTCGTGAGAATTTTAAGAATTTGTACTATTTTTAGATGGCGGCCATCTTGGACTTCAGTGGAACTTAATTTTAACAACTTTGGAAATGCTTCAAATAATGATTAATTGATTATAAAAATAAAGTTTCTTGAACATTGGTTTATCAATTCGTGAGAAGCCGTTTGAAATGTCTCATAAACGGTTGACCTTTCGATGGTCATCTTGGATAGTGTAATGATCCGATTTTATGAAAATTGCATTATTTTGATCACCTCATCGATACCTTCAATTGGATATATAACATGACCATATTCGCTCAAAAATAATATTTTACCACTACTTGACCTCCCGGGCCACTCCCATTTTGGATCCCGGGGTCACCATTTGAATAACTTTGAAAGAGCATTGTATCGATCCAATATTCGTCAAAATGCGGCTGGCGGTTCGTGAAAAGATTCTTTAAGAATGTGTGCTATTTTGAGACAGCAGCCATCTTGGATTACGTAGACATGCGTTCTACAATTATGTAATCCGCCACCTACCCATTGGTTACTGAGAAGATGTTTGAAAATGTTCACGGACGACGGATAGACACATTGCGGAAACAACATCCGCCACCTACCCATTGGTTACTGAGAAGACGTTTGAAAATGTTCACGGACGACGGATAGACACATTGCGGAAACAACACATCACATGAGATTTGCTCGGCTGAGCTTAACACAATAAATCAATATAAGAGAATACAAGGCTTTATGTATTGAGCTTTATAATATAAGTGCACAGTAATAATCTCGAAGACTATTGATATTATTTAATTTTAATTTAATATTTAAAACTTTAATTTAACAAGGAAGTCTCCTTCCGTTGTCGAGTCGTTAATATCACTGACATGTATACCACTCTAATGCACATCGCCACTGACGGTCACGGGTACCAGCCCCGCTCACACCGTGTCGCTTTATATGAAAAAGGTTGGCAGCTTCGTGCGAAGGTTGGTGCACAAGGTACTGGTTAACCGCTGGAACCTGTCCAGGAAAGGTATTGTAAGGTAAACTGACAGTCGCTCATATGATATTACTAAACTTAAAAAACAAATTAACAAGGAAGTTCCGCGAGAAAAGATGCGCATTAACTCCCGGAGTTCTCGTTAAACCCTTACTATTACAGATGGCATTCAGTATATAAATATCTAGAATTATTAAAGACATCTGCTAAAATAATCTTATTTAAATTAGCAAAATATATGACAAAAGCTTTGTATTACAGACATTCTCAAACGACAGTATACTGTTTTTCTAAATAATATTTGATACATGTACTTGATAAAAGTAATTATGATATTCTACTGTTCATCCTCTGCTACTAATACAATGAACACACATGAATATGTATCTAACCAGTCACGTAATGCAAATATATTATACAAGTATCTATGTATTATAGGATTACGTATTATGCACAAGTCTGATAATAAAATGCTGTTCTGTTCTTTTTTTTAAATAATATTTTTATTGCATTTTTTCATACAATTATGTTATATATGTTATATTTCGGGTTTTACGCCTGCATCAGCACCATTTTGGGCTATATCGCCGGCGGGTAGTTTACCTAACAACACATTTCCTGGGCAGGCTCCAGCGGTTAACCAGTACTTGGGTGCACCAACCTCCGTAAGAAACTGCCAACTTTTTCATATAAATGAAACACGGTCTGAGCGGGGCTCGAACCCGTGACCATCAGTGATGATAGGTTACAGTAGTATACAAGTCAGCGACATTAACACTCGACCACGGTGGCGGAGTTTTTTCATACAATACATTACATATATACATACAATACTAAGAACAAATCAGAGATTAATATGTAATTATATGATTGCAGTATACGATACATTTGTTTTGTCGAGGGGGAAAAAAGAGTTATAACAAACATTATTTACAGCCCTCCTACAGTTCTGTTCCTAAAACAAGTATCACTCCAATGTCTCCCAAGGACTATTTTCAGGCGCTGTGATAAAATGAATAGCGTGAAATCTTCCATTTTAAATGTGATATAGGGTGGATGGACTATTAATTTATTTATTATCCAGACTAAGTGTAGAATTAGAAGAAAAACATGATATATATTCAGATTGTTCATTGAAACATTGACGATTACGAAAATAATCTGGATCTAACCTTTTTGAATGATTGATAATACATAGTTCCCGTGTGACGTCATCATTCCTACTGTGCCTGCCACAGTTGACCTTTCTGCAAATGCTACTTAGGCACGCCCCCATAGTTACCGGTGCTCGCTGTAACCACGCGAGACAAGCTATCTAACAAAATGGCGTCTAACACAGTCCTGCATCGAGTTAATCTAGATAAAATTCCGTCGAATTTCTCGGTTTTATTTCACCCAGATAAGGATATTTCGTTGAAAGCAAGACAGCAATTGGTTTAAGTTCTTCAGTGAAGGTTATTTCTCTAAAGTACAGATATATTTAACGGATGAGGATGTGCTAAGTGTTCGTGGAAAATGCTTTCGCAATCAACGGAAGAGTGAACAACCATATCGTGTCAACTTTGACATCAAAAGAAATGAAATATGCCACCGTCTTGAGAGACTCGACCCTATGCCTCCTAGAAGACTCGAACATTAGGCCCAAAAACTGAACACCAGTATGTTCACTGAGCTAATATGGGAATCCCACAGCTCTGCACATGCATGGGTACTATTACTACTATCTGATCCCTAGTCCACCATCCACGACAATATGTATGAACCACATGTATAATTTTAATCACCATTATACTCACATATCTCTTGTGAACAGTAAATCTATAAATGCAGAATACATTTTTTCGAAATATTTTATTATGCATAAATAAATTAATTTCAACTTACTTTTGTGCAAATATATATGTTTGCATTAATTTTGGATGTATTCAGCTGGTCGTTTGGTCGTCCACACAACTTAATTCACCTTAGACATGTTTCAAGATTTGTCTTAGGTTTTGGAAATGGCACGAATTTAACGTCACCTATCAATCGATCTGGATATCTACTATCACTGTCACACAGATCGTAACTACATCTTTTCACCATTGTCAATGACAGACAGCATTAATTAATTTGTAATTATTTTTCAAAACATAATTTCAGATCACGATCACTCGTTATCAGATTTGATTAAAACTTTACTAAATAACTCGTTTGTCTGACAGAACGATAAAACAATGACTCGGTGTAGTAATCAATACTATAATTATGTGCACACATTTTATAATTGACCAATTAGCACACTCAGTGCTAAATTCCGATGTGCAATACTTTGATCTTGATAATAGCAGTAGGCCCCTATCGGGATATTATAAAGTCGGCGGTCTCTGTGATGTACCGGTATTCGGTAAGTTGTTGATTACTCCCAATAAACAGTGTGACACGCTTAAATTTGATTGCTGTGTTTGCTAGAAAAGAATGACTATATGGGGTCAGTCGGTGTTTTTATAGATGCATTGTTTTTAAAGCAGCTGTCTGGTATTTTGTGGTTCATATACACACTTTTAGATTTGTCCAAGGATTTTGAAATGGGTTGAATTTAACGTCGATCACCAGGATATCGACTACTTGTGTACTATAACTAACCCACACACCAAAGCTACACATTTTCAACATCATTAAAACAATTTTAAACCCGTATTTTCGATCAAATTCACGCCCTTTCAAATTTGTCTACTCGTTACTAGTTTGTCTAATATGCATTGTTTGTCTAACAAGATGGCGGCGATAAGCCGTTGCCGGGGGTGTGCGCGAATGGTGCGATGCGATTGGCTAACGCCAGCTGTCAATCAAAATCGGCAGAAAGGTCAGTTGATCAGATATTATATATAATATATAGTGGCGTAATTTGGTTTTCTTCATAACATATTTATTTTTCATCCCATCACCATGGTTCATACATTGTTGGAAAGCTCTCAATGGACGTATATTTGTATCATTTCACAACGAATAAATAATAATTTACCAGAATATTAACATGTCAACTGTGAACATAAGACTTTCAAAAATAGGTGCAAAATGTTAAGTTCTTATAATTTATAATCCATACATCATTGTCAAAAAATAAATTAAAATGTAAAAAGTGCATTTCAATATATTTAAAAGAACCCAAAATTAATTAAGTTATTGCAATCAATTAAAAAATTAATAGTAAAATCCTGAAATTGCCATTTATAAAACTTGCCAATCAAAATGGCGGCCAAGACAAGATCTTATCAGTGTTTGTGACTATTTGCAGTGTTGTCACAAGCCGTGGGAATTATGTATACCCAAACACTGTCTTCACGCCATTAAGACAGTTTTGAACTACAATTAATGTGGATTCCAATAGGGATGTCATGGTGTATCGATATATTGCGATATTTGTGCTATACAGTTGTAACACGATACGAAATTATTCTAAGACTAATGACCGTATTGATTGTTTACGATATTTTCAAACAAAGTTTATTTCCGATATTGTGCGATTCTTTTGTCAATTTGCATCATCATCTCGATTGGTAAATTATATAAAATGGACATTAAGTCGAGTGGACATCTATCATAGTCGTTGGTGCTCTTGGTTTATCAATCATGTCAGTATCACGAATGTGTCTCACGTGTTCCAATCAGACAGAGAGAAACTATATAAGCTCTGCTTCCGTTTTGATCCTTTCCTATTCTTTGATTTTGTGTGCATGTATTGTTTTGTGAATGTATATAGTGGAATAAATATGTTTAAACCAATAAGACAGACATGTGATTCTTTAGGCATCAATACAATTTGAATTGTTGAATTAAAACATAATGTACTATCATTCTCAAGTGCATGAAACAATATAGTGTGCTACACATTGCATAACGCTGCTATATTACCATATAGCAGGTATGCGTATAGAGACACACTCATACTTTCAAACGCTAAAATCATCTGCGGACCAGCCTGGCGTATCTTCAATACAACAATATGTACACCGCAGTTGGTGCCTCTTCAGGCTCTCTTTCCATTGGAACATTTTGCCACACTCGCATGCTTTATCTGCATCCCCATGCTTGCCTTCCATGTGCATGTTCAGTCTACTAAACAAACGAAACTTTGCACCACATATATCACACACGTGCATTTCTCGTTCCTTTCGTTTTCCAGAAGCTCTGGAGCATTGTTTGCTATGCGATCTTAGGCTGCTTCTATAATGGAAAGTAGCACCACACATGTCACACTATATGGTTTTTTGCCCGCATGCGCATTCATATGTCCATCCAAAAGCATGGCTGATGAGCAGTATTTGTCACATACAGTGCATCGTAATTTATTTCTGTTTCTTTGGAGTGTTTGAATTCTTTTTTCAATGAGATCCTTTGCGTTTTCTGTTTGCAGCAACGCCAGTTCTTTTCTTCTTTCTTTCTCCTTTGCGTTTTCTCTTTGCATCTCTTTCCTTCTTTCTCTGATTTCTTCGCGCATCTCCTTTCTTTTACCTCCGAATAGCTCGTTTAGTTCATCGTGCAAGTGAGATCTGTGTATATGCGCATTCAAACTCCTCAGGGAATTGAATTCTTTGATACAAAATTTACAATTCAATTTTTTTCCATCTTCGTGCATAGTCTTTATATGCTCCTTGAGAAGATTGCTACAACGGTATGTTTTATCGCACATGCCACACTTGTATGTGTGGTTCTTGTGGTGGCCGTTGATATGGTTAACCAAACTGCTTGCGGACTTGTCAGTGAAAGGACATTCATCACAATCATATACCATCACGCCATTCTGTATAGAGTGCCTAGGTTTTCTCTTCATCGGTTTATAATCGGCGCGTTTATGAGTCACCCAAAGATGTCTTCTGATATTTGATCGGAATTTGGCGGTATAATCGCATTCGTCACAACAAAAGCGCTCATCTTTCATGATGTACTTAGCTGAAGCTAACTTCCGGTACTCTAATTCGCTAACTGACATATATGTTCTTTCAGTTGGCGACTGTTCTTTTTTAGAGCCTTTGATATCTGAAAATAATTGGTTGAGTTAGAGAATTACTCTGGACTCACATTGAGATTGAGATTGTTGAAACGTTTTATAACAGTGGACCCATGAAGTCCCAACCTGCAACAGACATAGTTAATGTACGACAGGAAATATATTTATCGTATGATGTTTTCTGAAAAAAGGAACTTTCATTTTCTGTATTAACAAAAGTTGAATGGCCTTGTATTTGCATTGACCTTTGATCATCGCAGCTTGGTATGTATGTCTTGCATGTAACAATATAGTTACACGATGATCATCGCAGCTTGGTATGTATGTCCGCAGCTTGGTATGTATGTCTTGCATGTACCAATATAGTTACACGATTATCATCGCAGCTTGGTATGTATGTCTTGCATGTAACAATATAGTTACAAGATTATCATCGCAGCTTGGTATGTATGTCTTGCATGTACCAATATAGTTACAAGATTATCATCGCAGCTTGGTATGTATGGCTTGCATGTTGCAATATAGTTACATGATTTTCATCACCTAAAAATATGTTATATTTATATTTCGGGTTTTACGCCTGCATCAGCACCACTTTGGGCTATATCGCCGGCGGGCAGATTACCTAACAACACCTTTCCTGGGCAGACTCCAGTGGTTAACCAGTACTTGGATGCACCAACCTCCGTAAGAAACTGCCAACTTTTTCATATAAATGAGACACGGCCTGAGCGGGGCTCGAACCCGTGACCATCAGTGATGATCGGTTACATTGGTATACAAGTCAGCGACCTTAACCACAAGACCACGGAGGCGGACCACCTAAAAGTACCAAAGGGGGTCGGTCATATATGGTGTCGCTTGGAAGGTTTTACCTATGTACACGTATTCTGTAACAACTATAATCCAATAATTGACACCACCAAAGTGCTGTTAACCCTTTCAACACCAAGTAACTGACATGGACTGGTCCATGATATTTTTAGACCAATAAATTAATAACACAATTACATTTGGATCAGTTCATTTATCAAAATGGGTAATTTATTTTCTAAAAATAGTTATATTACTTGAAAAAAGTGCAGATCCTGATGAGACGGCTCGTCACGAGCCGGCTCATCTGGATCTACACTTTTTTGTAAGCCAATTTAGAGGTATGTGGTGTTGAAAGGGTTAAAGGCATGTTATCGTCCTGAACAATTATCTATTCAAAATTACCAAGTGCTTGCAGAGATGACTATATGTCTCCGTCCCATTGATTTGTACAGAGTCTGTTGACTGTGGATAGGACAGCCAACATGTTCAGGGTAGAACGCAATACTCAATGCTCCAACCGCCGCCCTGATTATAGCGTTGAAAGGCGAGTTATCACAATGGTGTGCTAAACCACTAGGCCACGGGGTGTATTGGCTTAACGGCCCCTCAGCGCAGTCCATGCTATACCACGCCAGGTTATAAGAATATTGTAATTAATATGCAAGCCAATAGAGACATATACGGAATTAACCAACATATGTAATTGTTACAATACATGACACATTACAATGCGACTCTGATGAGACTCTGGAATGGGTCTCTCTCTGTATCATTGCATTATCCTCCAAACTCTGAAATGACTAATCTCTTCACGAGACGTCGCGCATATGGGCAACCGGTAGCGACGACAAATAAACGTAAAACACACAACACATCAAAACGTTAATAATCAATTTAACGTTGAAGACGACATCATTTGGTACTTTGATGTCAGTTGACGCGCGTCAAAGTCTAAGGTCCCCATCAGGGGTTTGACTAATAGGAAGATAGATAGATAGACATATGGACAACCGGTAGCGACGATAAATAAACGTAACACACACAACAAATCAAAAGGAGACGACATCATTTGGTACTCGATAATATGTGTAGACATTTCTGTTAATGAAACAGGTTATTCCTACTAATATACTATTCCCTCCCAAGACCCCATTTCTGATGGAATACATCGCCAAAACGGAGAGGAAATGGCATTGCGGATCAAGTGGCGTGGCTCCAAATCACAAGACGGATTCAATATCCACCGTGAACTCTCTAATCATAATACACTACGTGCAATACAATCCACCAATATATTCCACGACTTAAAAAGATTACAAACAAATTCTCAGACAGACAAAGCAAAGCTGAATTACAGTTGAATGAGGATGACATTAACAATTCAGATGCCTCCAGTACAGATGCATTGACACAGTTGTTCTTGCTATAGAAATGTCGGTATTACTGTAAGTACAAATACAAGTAGTGTCAAAAGAATTACTAAGACGTATATGAACAAGCACGTTTTATTTTCGCAATCAAGAAAATTAGTAAAAAGATCAACTGGTATAAAATTAGTTTTTTATATATTGCTGTAAAGTAAAAGTAGAGTTTGTTGAAAGAGCAAGCCATTTCTGACTTATGAGACACCTCTTATGGACACCACTACTTCCCAAATCGTATCCTGATTGAGCCAAGTGTAAATCTCATCATCAACCAATCTAATGTCTTGATGTCCGAGTTTGAGATCTCAGAAATGATTTACAGCCTCGGACCATAATCTCAAGTGCACTGAGTGAACTCACGTTTTCCTATTTTAAGCTAAGATGGAAGTATGTTCATAGTATATAGAGGACCGTTGATCAAGTCCCAAAACGCACACTTTGTATACATTCAAACTTCTCCCAACATCCTACCATACGTCAGCTGGATAGCTTCCTCACTTGAAAGAAGTTGACAATCCCATTGGGTTTCGAACACACAGCGACGAGGGATAGGTGATTTAAAGTCAACGACTTTAATCACTGCAATCAATGCAGTTCTGAATTCCTAAATATAGATGGTTTTTTGTTGTTTTTTTTTTTTAGATTAAAATATTAAAGTCGCACCAACAGATTAGGTCAAATGGCGATTCTCCCAGCTAGTATTGGTGGAGGAAGACCCCTGTGGGCAGTATACCAGGCCCGAACGTGCAACTGGGTAGAACCATCTACGTTCTGCATGCCAGCTAAAGATAGATTTGAAAACATAGCTTAAAGTTCTACCATACATAATTGTGTCTCATATCAGTAACCACTAAAATGCGAATCACAAGATTTCTCCCCAAAATCTAATCTAACCAACTTCGTAACTGATTATTACAAATCTGATCTAGCCAAATATATGACTGCTCAATGGCCTTAAACAGCATCTAGTCAACTTCATGAATGTATACTGGCAACTTTATGATCGATTATTGATCTCAAATATTATCTAGCAAACGTCATGACTGTTTATTCAGATCAACTTCATGATCGATTATTGATCACAAATATCATCTAGCCAACTTTGTGACTGTTTATCGGCCTCAATATCATAGAATCAATCACATTTATGACGATTTTGCTGACCTCAAATATTAACTAGCCAACTTTATAAATAATCATTTTAACTGTTTATCGGCCTCACTATCACAGAATCAACTTTATGACGAATTGCTGACCTCAAATATTAACTAGCCAACTTTATAAATAATCATTGTAACTGTTTATCGGCCTCAATATCACAGAATCACCTTTATAACGATTTTGCTGACCTCAAATATTAACTAGCCAACTTTACGGATGATCATTCAGGACATTACAGGTCTGCATATGCCGTGAATAGCTATTTCTCCACCGGAATGTTTTACCACACGTGCATACTTTATCCATTTGCCCGTGTTTGCCTTGTATGTGATCTACCAAGGTGCTACGGCGTGTAAACTCTGCTCCGCACGTGTCGCATATGATCTTTTCTTTCGGCGGGCGAGGCATTTTAACCCCAGGGCATGTTACACGATGTTTTGTCAGGCTACTGACGTACCGGAAAACATTTCCACAAATGTCACACATATGCGGTTTTTTACCCGTATGCATATTCATATGACCATCATAGTGACCACCCTCGGTGAAGTATAAATCGCATATTTTACAGTGGTGCTTCCTGATTCGCTTAGAGCCGTGGTCTTTACGTAAGTGTCTATACAATGTCGTTCTTGCATTGCATTGCTTACCGCATAATTCACACGTTATTTTCCTATTCTCGTGCACGCATATTATATGTTCCTTAAGATTGAAGACATTGCTGTACGTCTTGTCATTACAAATGCCGCACTTGTACACTTGCTTTTTATGCTTTATGTTAATATGGCGAATCAAATTACACGAATGTTTACTTGTAAATGAGCACTGCTCACAGACGAATACTCCATTCTCCTTAGTAAATCTGGCTCGAATTTTCTGTGGTTTACACTCGTCACGCTGATGAGATTTCCACAGGTGACTCCTTAGGTTATGGGTAAAGTTTGATGTGTAGTCACATACATCACAACAGTAACGGCCATTCCTTTTGATGTACATGGATGGGTGCTCTAGTTCACTGAGAGAACTATAAGTTATTACTGGTGCTGCTGCATCATCGAACTGTAGGGAATCTGAAAATTACGATGTCTCGTTAATATAATATTAAATCTTAAAGACTTTATACAGTAACTTGGGAGTACCATGAAGACATGTACCGCTATGTATTTAGTAACCCGGCTGTATATTGTTCAATGTATCACTGAACATGGGGCTTGGCTTCTAGGACGAACGGTCTGCTTTCCATTGAATTCTGCAATATCATGAAGGTTTTACAAGGAACCATGACCAAGAAAATAATGACAAACACACTATGGAATAATGACCAGGAAACAAGAGAAAGCTGAACTCAACTTATTTAGGTTGGAAAAACCAGACAAAACACTTTTCAGAAGCTGGAAAACATTAGAGCGATATAGTCCATTATCGAATTCATATCAAAATTACATTTAACCATTTTAACACCAAGTAACTGACATGGACTGGTGCATGATATGTTTAGACAAATAAATTCATAAGAAAATTACATTTGCACCAGTTCATTTATCAAAATGGGTAAATTTGTCTGAAAATAGTAAAATTACTGGCAAAATGTACAGATCCCGATGAGACGGTTCATCACGAGACGGCTCTTCTGGGTCTACACTTGTTGTAAACATATTTAGAAGTATGTAGTGTTGAAAGGATTAACAATCCTAAATTTGAGAAACGATTATACCGCCGCTTCATTTTGCATGACGGCTTTTGTGAAATAACAATATTGCAAAGCCGAACTTTAAAACATTACATGTACACCGTAATCTAGACATTGTAATCTAAACACTAACATAATATCACACTATTTGATAATCTAATCTTGAGACATGATTACTGTATATGTACATGCAAAATTCAAAGTCAAAACTAAGTGTGAAGCGATTCGGTCAGAAGGACAGACGCACAGACGTGTTGTTGCCGCGCAATTGCTTGGTTGCTTTACAGGATAAACGATCAGTTAGACATAGGGAAATCGATCTCGAATTGAGCACAATTCCACGCTGCTGTCCGTGTGGATTTTACATAATAGCAAGAAATAAGGAATCAAATTATTGCTAACCAAATAATCCCATCTTAGAAACTGTAAATGTGTGAAACAACAGATTTCAATCATATTTAACATTTAGGTCTACCATTGTTATTCATAGCGCTTTCAAAGCGACCAAACATGGAATGAGTAAGTGTCCTATTGTAAGGACATGCGTAGGCGACATCGCAGCTGAGCATGGTAACCGTGAAGGGGTCTTTATAGGGGTTTTCAGAACACAAATGTTGTGTACGTGCAGCCATATGAGGGGTAACAACACCATGTTGAATGGCATTTATTGGGTCGGATAGGAGTTTTCTGTTTTTTCCAGTTGCAACCCAACGTTTCAGTACAGGCTTTAGTTCTTTCTTCACTTGTTTCTGGTAATAATCTTCTGTGATCGTACCTTATTACAATGCGATCTCCACACTATATAGTTTTTCCGTTTATCTCTCATCCGAAAATACAAACTTTTCTCAATCTTCAGATTTTAAATGTATGTATTATATTGCAAATGTCAACTGTCATGAGTTGAGATTATTGCCATGTGTTTTAGATGTTTTTTCAATCTTCTTTGTGGATTCATCACACTTGTAGTACTTCACTCCGTCTATCACTTTCTTAACCCTACCCACTACATTCGCAGGCCGCCCCGACCGTCTGAAATCAGTATTGTGGCCTAATGTCTCCCATCTACTCTTCCACTTACGTTCAGATTTACAAATACACTTCACAATTTGTCAGTCAGCTTAATATTCTTAACCCTTTCCCTCATAGAAGCACCTCTTGACGACATTACCAATACGACATACATTGACAATGTAGTAGCCAAACCAATGTTCCTAATAAAGGCCAGAATCTCATGTAGTCCCAGTAATATCTATGGAGGTGGGATATATATGGAAACTACTTATCCACTGCATGATAGATAAATGACTGTCGTTTGTATGGAGATATAATAGTATATTAACCTAAACCTCTATGAAGGAAAGGGTTAAATGCCAAAATGTGCACATTCGTGTTGCATAGACAGTGACTATCGGTACCTTTGAATTCACCGGCGGCATCTTACTAACAGTTTCTTTAATTGAAAAATCCAATTCAATTGAACATTATTACCAAATACCAAGGGTAAATCATGACTTTGCAACCCGAACAAACATTTCACAGGGTTCATTCTAGGTCAGAATTTTTGGGAGAAGTGAGAAAGCGCGTGATCACTTCCTTAAATGGTGTTCTTTAATATACTTCTGCAAAATAGGGTTAAAATACACAGTATGACCATTAAATACAACATTTGAATAGAAGGAGTGCTTTATAATGGGCTAGTGTATCTTACTACACACAATTTTGTTTGAAAATCGTAAAAACCAAAAAATAAATTTTAAAAAAGTCAGATATGGTCGAAGTCAGGGTCCCTAGGGCGACAATTTCGCCCACATCGCCCTCTAGAATGATCCCTGATTTTACATACTCTTTACTATCCGAACATAGTGTTACTTGCATACGAATTTAATATGTGTCGACAGTAGTTTCCCGTACTATAAACAATGATGCATAGAAGTAAAGTTAGTGCCAATTCACCTATTTTTGCTAAAGATTATTTGCATACAATTATAGATATTGCACTTTATCGATACGTGTATCGTGGGATTATTGATTTTATTGTATCGTCATGTTAATCTTCCCGAAAACGAACAGAAGCATTTACCATTTCTAAGTCTTTTTCAACAATGGACGTTGGTGTATATTCATGCGAGGACACTATAATCTGCACGAATAATCTCATTCATAATGTCATGGCACTTCCATTTATATTATAAATTTTTATAATTTAAACACAAAAACAAAACTGAGTATACACTATTTTAATATAAATATTTAACATTCCGTTACACAATACTACCAGCATAATTATTGCCATTGTTTATGCATATACAAATTGTTCACATAACTTTGTTTGTATTTAGTTTCATACGTTCTGTTCCATCTTCTCTGGCGCTATGCTATTTGCAAAAGCGACGTTTAATTGTGATTGGACGGTTTTATGGGTAAATACAAGCTGAAGCACAGAAACGGATGTAGGACAAGTTGATTCAGAGGCAACAACTTAAATCAACATTGCCTCTTATTACTCAATACTTTGTGTGTGTTTTACGTTTATTTTATCGTCGCTACCGGTTGCCCATATTAGCGACGCCTTTTGAAGATATTAGTTATTTTAGATTTTGGAGGATAGTGCATGATACAGAGACCAATTTCAGAATCTCCTCTGGTTCTTTTACGTGCACGGTGTAAAGCACCGACACGAGACCTCGGTTTAACGTCCCATCTGAAAGACTGTTAATTATATTAGTCAGACGGGGGATCGAACCTGCGATCCCTGGATTACCAGTCCAACGTGTTACCACTGGACTACAATACTTTAGTGCATGTAGTCTCCCCTACACTGTTATTTAAGCACGATAAATTATTTGCAGTTATTGGCACCCACTCGTATTCGTCATTGGCTTTAAATTTCACAAATGTTTCTTACAAACAGAATGAATGAATGGTGTTTTACGGCGCATCGACATCTAAGGTCATGTAGCGCGCATTTCTTACAAACAGATGGAGACCAAATGTGACATTCTTGAATTCTCAGATTCTCTTACCCTCATGGCGATGGCTTCCAATCATCCCATAAATAATGGAAATGTGAATAAATTCTCACGGTTCTGTCCTATTTAAGAATACATTTACAAACTATTATGTCGCATTGTTAATTACCACAGATGGACCAGCAGTAACAGCTTGGTCATTATTAATTCCAATCCCTGTAATCCTAGATGACTTGGATCGTTTCCCTGCATGTTTATCCTGCAAATATTTGCGCCGATTCTGAAGATTCTGTCCCAGTCTCTGCCAAACCTCACGTCTACAACAGTGCAACTGTGGAGCAACACTAAATACGGCGTTGAAGAAAGAATCCTGCTCGTGTTCCGTGATCTGTGCTAAAGTTGGTGCTCTTTTCCAAATGTGGGCGATTTCGGCCGCCACACGGATTAGGCTAGAGAAGAACGACTGCGCCTTTGCAGCCTTTCCCCTTTTCTCTTTCTTTTCTAACATTTCCTCTATAGCATACAATGCACATTCACTATAAAAAGGTCTCAGTGTGGGTCTTGGTGAATAATTCATATTCTCGGTGCTGAAATAGTTCATTCTTTCATCTTCATCTATTCTTTCAGAACCAATATCTGCTTTAACCTCTTGGCTTGCCTCCGAGTTTATCGTCATGTATCTAGCATCTGTGTCTGCTCTGTTTCCAAATGCAATTCCTGAAGAAAACAAAGTGAAGTGAAATGTTACAATGTTGAAAGAAAAACCAACAATATGCGATGCTATGAAGTGTTGAGAACCATCAATAGTTTACCTAAAATGTAATAACCAACCAAGCCTTACCAACTTGAACAGGAATTAATATTAAAATATAATATTTAAATTAATATTTAAATGATATCAATTGACATTTAAAACACTGTTGTGCCGCCATACCTTTGTACTTGCAGTCCATTATTATTAATATTGGACTGGTTTCAAAAGGCCATAATATTATATTAAATACTAAGCGTACATGCAGGAAATTAACAATTTTAATTAGTAGGATCTTCTTATATAAGTGTGTGTTTTAAGTAAGATATAAGCCTCAAACGGATCCGATATGTAAACTATTGGTACTGTCTTCGGCGCTACGTGCCACACACAGCCCGATATTTTACATATTGGATCGTTTTCAGCTTATATCCCATACATAAACTGTGTGTATGCATATAACACGCACGTGCACTAAGAACGAACTACGGCATGGCGTCGGTTTTCTCCATGTACTCCAGTTTTCTCACACAAAATGTAAATGTTCTACAATTGCTGGCTCTCATGGCATATGGGTCTTTTGCATATGGTTTCAGGGTTCATTCTACGTCAGAATTTTTGGGAGAAGTGAGAAAGCGTGTGATCGCTTCCTTAAATGGTGTTCTTTAATATACTTCTGCAAAATAGGGTTAAATGCACAGTACAACCATTAAATACAACATTTGAATAGAAGGAGTGCTTTATAATGGGCCAGTGTATCTTACTAGACAACATTTTACTGAATGTACTGCTACATTGTTGATACAAGCCACTAATCACATGGAACAGGTAGTAAAGTATAAATCTTTACAATTGGACGGGGTCAAACTGCAGGCCTGGATACTTCTTGCCTCTTTGGGGGAATAACTGGTACATTTACATTACTGAATGTCTTACATCACTGCTATAATTTACCCATATATATACAA
Organism: Archivesica marissinica; assembly: GCA_014843695.1. Lineage (NCBI taxonomy): Eukaryota > Metazoa > Mollusca > Bivalvia > Venerida > Vesicomyidae > Archivesica > Archivesica marissinica. The sequence continues at coordinate 27,592,678 of CM026396.1, read as the reverse complement.
TGTACAATGCTCGTGCAGAGTATGCAACACTATGACAGTATTATCCCGTTATTTACAGCTATGGATAATTTACAGTTTGTAATTTTCATGAACGAATGTGAATTGAGCTTTTAATTAACTTAGTAACGCCCTACGTCATAATGATTATGAGAACTATTTGTACTAAGGTTTTACTGGAATGTTGATGAAAAGTAATTATAAAAATTTCGAAAAATAAGTGCACTCACTGACTTGCACAATACATGCAAACTATGACGGTACATTTTATATTGAAGATGATTCTGTAATAAAAGTTATGAGCATATACTTATGCTTTGGACTAGAGATCATTATACTCCGCTGGACAGTACAATGTATAATGCGGGAACAAATAGCCGACAACTAAATAACAGTTAATGATTGTGTGTGTGTTTTACGTTTATTTATCGTCGCTACCGGTTGCCCATATGAGCGACGCCTCCTGAAGAGATTAGTCATTTTAGATTTTGGAGGATAGTGCATGATACAGACAGAGACCCATTCTAGAATCTCCTCTGGTTCTTTTACGTGCACGATGTAAAGCACCGACACGAGACCTCGGTTTAACGTCCCATCTGAAAGACTGTTAATTTTATTATGGTCAGACGGGGGATCGAACCTGCGATCCCTGGATTACCAGTCCAGCGTGTTACCACTGGACTACAGATCCGCCTGCAGTTAATGATTGTGCGATCCGTAGCTTATTTATAGTAGCAAAACATGTTCGTCAGCTAATCATTCCCACACTATGCATTGTAACACATGAACCGTTACAAAATGTGAATGATAATATCAATCAATACCGATCAAACTTTTATGCAATACAGTTTGCGCCATAAGTATTGGCCATAACATTGTGTTACTAGTTTTCAAAAGGTATAAGTTCATTACTGCTTGTTATGCGATGTATCCTCTGAGCTTTGTCTTTTACCAACACTACACCATCATAAGTCCAGCAACTGTCTATGTTCTCCCTTTTCACCAACAGTCTTAGACGGGTCAATATATGAACAATAATGACCTTACCCCAAACAAATTGCAACACAAGGTTTTATTGTTTTAAATGCATTGGGGGGTCATACTGAACCTCAGAAAAAAAGTCTTCGAAAATCCCACCACGGGAAAGGGGTTAATTAGCATAAATTCAAAATGGCCACGCCCTGAAATTTCAATGTACTACACACTTTTTTATGGATGGAATTAGACCCTATAAATGTAATACCAATAGATAAAAACATGATACCTCTTAACCAAATAAGCATGTTTAAAATGTTCTATGATGTCACTGTGATGTAGAAATGACGTCACCATGACGTCACAGGTACCGTATTGTAGGCCTACGCACGCAAACATGGACACAAAAGTTGAAACAGAAGGTTAATTGAATAATTTTCATATGAGTTATTGTCTGATATTAACTCTTGCTGATGGTGATTGATTCTTGTCTTTATTTTATTAATTTTCAAAACGAATAAAGTAGGGTAGGGTGGGGCAAGATGCCCACATGAGGTAAAAGGCCCACCCCTCATATCTTGTGTTTACAAGCTTTGTCCACCAGGGTTTGTTTTTCACATTGGTGCTGCCACCTTGTAGATCAAACAGTCAAAACATCCTGCAAGTGCAGACAACAGTAAGTACACAAATATGCAGTTGTGCATGTTATGCACAAAACTTAGTCATAACATGCATTACCATTTTGTGGATAACATCACAGGGAATTGTCATTCTGTCTGGATAAATGGAAATGTGACAAGCTAAAATACTTATTAGTGATATTGCAAACGATACTTTGGTGATAATGGGCGAAAGTAGAGTGTGACCTTTCTATTGTTTTTAGTGGGTCAAATGGGGCAAGAGGCCCACCATGATATGGGGCAAAACGCCCACCCATGGGCCTTTTGCCCCACCCATGGGCCTTTTGCCCCTTATACAAGCAGATATTTGAAGCATATATTTTAATCTGATATAGGCCTTTTCCTTCTTTTCAGTAGTAAAAATGAGTGCAGCTGAAGAAATCTGCCCTATATGTAATAAGGAAATCAACAATGATGACGCAAGTAACATTGCCAAGCTTTTCCAGAAGGGAGCTGATAAGATCAATGATTCAAGTCGTAAACGAGGTTGTGATAATGTTGTTGTGACAGAAGGTCAAATAGTTCATAAAGACTGTCGTAAATGGTACACCAATGAACAAGATATTAATCGAACTTTGAAACGTGGTAGAGAATCATCACCTTGTGTAAGAAAGAAAAGTGCTCGAGTCAGCATCGGACCATACAATTTTAGAACAGATTGCCTCTTCTGTGGACAAGCGGCTTTAGGGGATAGCCATGGTCACAGTGATAATGTTAGTGAAGTTAAAACTGATGCCTTTCCTAAGACTGTCTTGGCGCATTGTGAAGAACGATCTGATGACTGGTCCTTTATTGTACAGGGCCGAATCGAGTATTTTTGTAAAGATTTGCATGCAGCTGACTGTATTTATCACCAGCAGTGTAAACTCTCGTTCCGGGTGTGACATACCAGAGCAGTATAGGACAGAGCCAATGGCAAAGTGCAGACAGTCTGGTAGGCCCAAGAATGAAGACCAACAACAGGCATTTCTCAGGGTCTGCGCTTACCTAGAAGCAAATGATGAGGAACAGTTAACAGTAACTGACCTTGCGTACAGAATGAGAGACTATTGTTTAGATGAAACCTCTGTTCCCTATGGCAACCAGTACCTGAAGGAAAAACTGAAAAAACAGTATGGTGATTCTATATATATAGCAGAACAAGGAGGTGTTCAGGACATTGTGACCATGAGGGACAAGACTTCCCAAATACTTCGAGCATACTTCAAGAGTGCTAAAAGCAGTGATGAGGAAAGCCAGAAAATGGCAATTATTGTGACTGCAGCAAAGCTTATAAAGTGTGATATCAAGACGGATGTACAATCAATAACTGATCAGTATCCGTCTTCTCAAAGCCTTAAACTGGATGCTGCCCTGAACTATCTGCCCTCATCCCTTCGTATGCTCTTGAATTTATTATTTGTTGGTACACACAAACACGAAAAGGTTGCTTCCATTGATCAGTCAATTATTCAAGCAGTCCGACCTAGGGCTGTATTGGCACCACTGCAAATAGGACTTGCTTCTCAACTGCACCATATATATAGGTCCAGGTTCCTAGTTGATACTCTTTCTGTGATGGGGTTTGGCTCCCCTTATGGGGAAGTTCATAGATTTCAGATAAATGCTGCTGGCTTGGTCGCTCCCGATGTACTGGGTGAAGACGTTCAAGGGATGGCGTTATTTGTAGCAGACAATGTGGACCACAACATCCTGACACTCGACGGAAAAGGAAGCTTTCATGGGATGGGAATTATAGCTGCAATAACACCTGGAAAGGAGATAAACCATGTGGTACCAAGGAAGAATGTTTCTGCTTGGAATATAACAGAACTGTCCAAAATAGATATAGTTGACTATCGCTTTTCAAACTATGCTCGCAAACATGTCATGTTCGATACTCTTCCAGTAATGCCTAGTTGCGTGCCAGCTGTAGACGTTCTTTGGGAGCTTTCATTCTGCTTTCACCAGCAAACTCCCAATTGGCAGGGTATGATGCATCTTCTTCATGGCGGAAATGAACACCCTGTCAAGTCCTCTGTACACTTCCTGCCAATGATAGATATGTATCCAGGAGATCCCACATGCATTCTGTCCACACTCAACTACATTTGCAATCTGGCAGATAGATACAAATTTTCCCCCATAATAACCTTTGACCAACCTTTGTTTTGGAAGGCCTCCGAAATCATCTATAACGCACAAACGAACAGTCCACTGAAAGAAATAACTTTGATGCTTTGCAGTTTTCATACATTTATGAATGTGCTAGGTGCCATCGGTACACTGATGCAAGGCTCTGGCTTAAGAGAGACTCTGGAGGTAGTCTATGGAGAGAATGCGGTTAAGCATATGTTCACTGGAAAATCAGTGCAACGGGCATTCCGTGGACACCTGTTAGTAGAGAAATGTATAAATGGCATGATAGTATCTGATCTCATTGACAGTGACTCTGAGTTTGCTACCTTAGTCGATCAGTATGAGGATATTTACACCTCACTGATTGCAGGAGAAAGCAATTTGGAATCCCTAGCTACATCTGATTTGAAGATTAAAATTGAACAAGCACTGGAGAAAAGGAGACAAGAACTCACTAGTCGATCAAGGACAAATAAACGATGGCTTTCCTACATTAATATGGTTAAAGTGGGTAGGATGCTGATCATGGCCGATCGTATGGGTTCGTGGAAGGCGCATCTTTCTGCTGTGGCTGAATGCCTGCCAATATTCGCTGCTGCAGGCCATTTCAATTACTTGAAATCAGCATTTGTTTTGTGGGGTGTGTTGGTTTGGTGGTTTTTGTTTTGGGTTTTGGGTGGTTTGGTTTTGTTGTGTGGTTGTGGTTGGTTGGTGGTTGGGGGTGTGGTGGGGGGGGTGTGTGGTGTTGTTTGTGTGGGTTTTTTGGTTTTGTGGGTTTGTGGGTGGGGTGTGTGGGTTGTTTGTTGTTTTGTGGTGTTGGTTTGTTGGGTTGTTGGTGTGTGTGTTGTGTTTTTGTTGTGGTTTGTGTGGGGTTTTTTTGGGGGGGTTGGGTGGTGTGTTTGTTGTTGTGTTTGTGGTTTTGTTTTTGGGGGGGTTTTTGGGGGGTTTGTTTTTTGTTTTTGTTTTGTGTTTGGGGGTTGTGTTGTGTTTGTGTTTTGTGGGTGTTTGTGTGTTTGTGTTGTGGTGGTTTTGGGTTTGGGGGGTTTGGGGTGTTGTTGTGGTTTTTTTGGGGTGTTGTTTTGTGGTTTTGTGTTGGGTTGGGTGGTTTGTTTTGGGTGTTTTGGGGGGGGGTTTTTGTGGGTTGGGGTTTTTTGGGTTGGGGGGTGTGTTTGGTGGGTGTGTGTGTTTGTGGTTGGTGGTTTGTTTTGGTGAAGACACTGATTTGCTCATTCTCCTCCTCTACCATTCAAAACCAGAAAGAAAATGTCTATACTATCGTTCGGACAAGTCTAAAAGCCAAATTCGAGTTTACAACATTAACAAGCTAAAGTGCCTGTTGGGTAATGAGATATGTTCTCTGCTGCTCTTTGTTCACGCATTTACAGGGTGTGATACCACCTCACGCATCTTTGGGATAGGGAAAAAGGTACTGTTTCAGAACATTTCGAAAGGAGACACTAACATGAAGTATTGTGCCCTTGCGTTCACTGAACCAGGCCAAAAAAGTGACACTATTGAAGAAAATGGATTGAAAGCGATGATTCTTCTGTTTGGCGGAAAGGTTACATCTGACACCTCACCTCATTGGACATAGCATCTTAACAAAGAAAGTAGTTTCTGCCACATCATTTGTAACACCAAAACGGCTTCCACCAACTGCATCTGCAACAAAATACCATTCCTTACGAGTCTACTATCAGATCATGACATGGATGGGAAAGAGACTAGCCTCGATGCAACAGACTGGGGATGGAAATCTGAGGCCAATCAATTCATCCCAGTAATGACTGATAAGAATGCAGACAATCTACTAAAAGTAGTCCATTGCAACTGCACACAGGCTGCAGTACACAACGCTGCACTTGTCGAACCTATGGATTACCCTGTACATCTGCTTGTGGACAGTGCCAATTGATTCATGCAACAACCTCATAACCATTCGCAGGCGGATCAGGATACTGGCAATGACGATGACAATGATGACCTGTAATCTATCGTATGTGGCAATGTGGCAATGTGGCAATGTGGCAATGTGGCACTACTATTGCTCATTTTCATTGGTTTTTGAAAATTTAGTGCAATACATTAGCCGTGACATCATTTCTACGTCATGGTGACGTCATTTCTACGTCACAGTGACGTCATAGAAAATTTTCAACATGCTTATTTAGTTAAGAGGTATCATGTTTCTATCTATTGGTAATACATTTATAGGGTCTAATTCCAACCATAAAAAAGTGTGTAGTACATTGAAATTTCAGGGCGTGGCCATTTTGAATTTATGCTAATTAACCACTTTCCCGTGGTGGGATTTTCGAAGACTTTTTTTCTGGGGTTCAGTATGACCCCCAATGCATTTAAAACAATAAAACAATGTGTTGCAATTATTTTGCTATAAAATGCAAAGCTGTGTTGTTGTGTCAAATCTTCGTTCATATATGTCCTAGTTTGTCCTTTGGTTTTGAGAAGGGCCCTCGCTTTATACATGCGCTGACGAACTCGGTAAGCTATAAACTTGACAATGATGGGTCTTGGATTGGTCTCATTGCGTTTCCCCACTCGGTGACACCGGTCAATTTCTGATATATTCATACCGACATTTAACGTTTTACAAGTATCAAGTACAACTTGGTCGGTATTTTCATCTATGGATTCTGGAATTCCAGTAATCCGGATATTATTCCTGCGACTATACTGTTCAGCAGAGTCGGCAGCACATTTCAGCTTATTTATACTTGTTCTCAATTCAGAAGTTTCAGTTTTAAGTTTCAAGTTGTCAGTTTCGAGAGATTTAACTTTTTCTTGAAGCCCTGATAGAACACCATCAATGATTACGTTATCAGATGAGCCAACAGCCTCTTTCACTAGTTCCATTATTTCTGTTTTGAAAGACGATTTTAGCACCTCAGCTATTACTATAAGTACTTTAGTGTTATTAATCAGATTTATATTAGTAAGTGCATAGTAAGTACTATGGGTGTTGACGTCATCATCATGGTGATATTTTCACCTCTTTATTTTTGTCGTTGCATTGGGCTGTTTTGTGTTGATAGTAAGTACTATAGGTGTTGACGTCATCACCATGGTGATATTTTCACCTCTTTATTTTTGTCGTTGCATTGGGCTGTTTTGTGTTGATAGTAAGTACTATAGGTGTTGACGTCATCACCATGGTGATATTTTCACCTCTTTATTTTTGTCGTTGCATTGGGCTGTTTGTGTTGAGAGATAGTACTTTTTTGTATCAACAAAATATGTTTCAATTACCAACTACTAGATGATAATTCAATTGACGCATCAATACATCGCCAGGTTATCATGTTCGGATTCAATTTGTACAATACGAAAACTTTGCATTCAGTTTAAAAAATTATTATAAATGTATAGTTAATGGAATAATGTTATATAAAGAAGCAACACATATATAAGTATAATAGTCTAATATTTATTACGGTTAATGAGAGAAAACTCTAATTTTGTAATTACCTCCCTTGGCAGATAATGTCTGATTTATTCCAAAATGTGAATAGGTCCTTTTAGTTAGAATCATTTGTGGTTTTTACTGTTGTTCCCTAACAAGATGTTGCGGTATGATAAATGTGATTTTATCAAAATCGTGTTAATTAACTGATAACATTCTTTTACAAATAAGTACCCATTGCATATACTGTAGCATATCTGTCGAGATATAATCATTTATTACTCGTAAGAAGCGAAAGTGGATTAAATTGCTAATATGTTGTGCAAAGGAAACAACGATAAAAACAGAGGAAAACACTTAATAGGACCTACCTACTTTTAGGGAGTATTCAGGGGCAGTAACTGACCAATGTCTCTCATTGCATCTCATATAATTATCATATGTTTTATGTTAATACGCACATGTATTTATGCATAATTGTGTGTGAATAAAAGGGGCGTTGTTCTCGAGAAAAAAAATGGAATAATGATATATGACAGATAGTTTATTTTCAAATTCAGAAAGCCAGAGGCCCATGTGAAACAAACATAAACATATATATAACACAATGACGCAACAAGAAGACAATGGAATACACACAAGGAATACAATACACATGCAATCATAAATCCAGGATATTAATGTGTGTAATGGCTATATGTGTGTTTTACGTTTATTTATCGTCGCTACTGGTTGCCCATATGAGCGACGCCTCCTGAAGAGATTAGTCATTTTAGATTTTTGGAGGATAGTGCAATGATACAGAGGGAAAGACCCATTCCAGTGTCTCCTTTGGTTCTTTTACGTGCACAGTGTAAAGCACCGTCACGAGTCCTCGGTTTAAAGTCCCATCTGAAAGACTGTTAATTTTATTAGGGTCAGACGGGGGGATCGAACCTGCGATCCCTGGATTACCAGTGCAGGCTATATATAATGGCTATGCAGATTATATAGATACGCATTATCATTTAGAGAATCTAGCTTCGTATTACGCCCAGAATATACGTGTACATAGTCATGCGGAGACGGTGTTTAACTACACAACCACATAGTTATGTATTATCTTCATTGATGCGTTGCATATATATAATTATATAATAATAATATTCATTATTATTGAATATTGGAGTATTACATTAAAGCATATGCGTAAATGTACGGAATTAATAATTTTAATGTGTTTTAAACTCAATAATAGTTGGGCGATACGGAACAGGAAGAAGGTACATCACAGGACTTGTCACCCTAAACAGGACGAAGTTACACCACAAGACTTGTCACCCTATACACGAAGAAGTTACATCACAGGACATGTCACACTGTACAGGAAGAAGTTACATCACAGGATTTGTCACCCTGTACAGGAAGAAGTTACATAATAGGACTTGTCACCCTGTACAGGAAGAAGTTACATCACAGGACGTGTCACCGTGTACAGGAAGAAGTTACATCACAGGACTTGTCACACTGTACAGGAAGACGTTACATCACAGGACATGTCACACTGTACAGGAAGACGTTACATCACAAGACTTGTCACACTGTACAGGAAGAAGTTACATCACATGACATGTCACACTGTACACGAAGACGTTACATCACATGACTTGTCACCCTCTACACGAAGACGTTACATCACATGACATGTCACCCTGTACACGAAGACGTTACATCACATGACATGTCACCCTGTACACGAAGACGTTACATCACATGACATGTCGCCCTGTACAGGAAGACGTTACATCACATGACATGTCACCCTGTACAGGAAGACGTTACATCACATGACATGTCACCCTGTACACGAAGACGTTACATCACAGGACATGTCACCCTGTACACGAAGACGTTACATCACATGACATGTCACCCTGTACACGAAGACGTTACATCACATGACTTGTCACCCTGTACACGAAGACGTTACATCACATGACGTGTCACACTGTACACGAAGACGTTACATCACATGACATGTCACCCTGTACACGAAGACGTTACATCACATGACTTGTCACCCTGTACACGAAGACGTTACATCACATGACGTGTCACACTGTACACGAAGACGTTACATCACAAGGGTTGGGTTTGACATGTCACCCTGTACACGAAGACGTTACATCACTGACTTGTCACCCTGACACGAAGGTTACATCACATGACGTGTCAACTGTACACGAAGCGTTACATCACAAGACTTGTCACCCAGTACATGAAGTAGAAGCCTTCTTCCTTCGGATGTCAACATTTTACAGCACCATCACCAGAAACGTCAAGGGCACCATTCTACTACACATATATTCAACAATCATCATCATCATTATCATCATCATCATCATCATCATCATCATCATCATCATCATCATCATCATCATCATCATCATCATCATCATCACCACCACCACCACCATCATCATCATCATCATCATCATCACCACTACCAGCAGCAGCAGCATCAGCACCGCCGCCGCCGCTTCCGCCGCCGCTTCCGCCGCCGCCACCATCACCATCATCATCAACACCATCATTATCATCATCACCATCACCATCTGGAGTAGCGATATCATATGCATTGCGTAACACAAAACGCATACTATTCTGGCGGTTACGCACTGATGGCAACCAATGTCGAGTGCTATTAGTCTATGCGCATTTATTTGAGCTCGACTGCGAAAAGAATGAGATACATCTCTAATTTTCTATTACCTCCCTTGGCAGATAATGTCTGATTTATCCCAAAATGTGAATAGGTCATTTTAGTTAGAATCCTTTGTTTTTACTGGTGTGCCCTAACCAGATGTTGCGGTATGATACATATGATTTTATCAAAATCGTGTTAAATAACTGATAACATTCTTTTACAAATATGTATACATTGTATATACTGTAGGAGATCTGTCGAGATATAGTAATTTAATACTCATAAGAAGTGATAGTGGAATACAAATGCTAGCATGTTGTGCAACGATACAAACAGAGGAAAACACTTAATTGGACTTATCGACTTTTATGGAGTATTCAAGTGCTAGCATATTGTGCAATGGAAACAACGATAAAAACAGAGGAAAACACTTAATAGGACTTATCGACTTTTATGGAGTATTCAAGTGCTAGCATATTGTGCAGTGGAAACAACGATAAAAACAGAGGAGAACACGTAATAGGACTTATCGACTTTTAGGGAGTATTCAATTGCTAGCATATTGTGCAATGGAAACAACGATAAAAACAGAGGAAAACACTTAATAGGACTTGTCGACTTTTAGAGAGTATTCATGGGGCAGTAACTGACCAATGTCTCTCATTCGTACAACATTTGCTTAATCACTCTCGAGACCTCATTTCTGGTGGAATTCGTCGACACGATAAGTAGTAATAAATAATACTGATAATAGTGAATAATAATATTAATAATAAAAAATAATAAAAAATAAAACAAGGAAACATTTATAAATAGATAATAACAACAACAAAATAATAAAATTAAAAATAATATTATAACAGTGTCTTTAAATGTAGAGAAATCAGTTAGGTCGATCGTCTAATCATTCAGGTGGTCCTCGTTAATTGTATTTGTGTTTATGCGACGCCTGCCTCCCTGCTGCTATGTATTGTTGCTGTTAATCAGTTGAAGTCACACATAATAGCGGCAAACTCTGAAAGATATAACAATGGAATAGGAATGTAGTTTCGGCTTGATGTATTTGAGAGAGAGAGAAGGGAAATATATATAGGGGAAGGAAGGGGATATAGTGGGGGAGAGAGCGTATGTGGAGAGGGAGAGAGAGGGAGAGTGGGAGAGAAAGGGGAAGAGAGAGCGAGATATGTATAGAAATAAAGAGAGACGAGAGAGACAGAGAGGCAGAGAGAGACACAGAGAGAGAGAGAGAGAGAGAGAGAGAGAGAGAGAGACAGAGAGAGACACAGAAAGAGACAGAGAGAGACAGACAGAGAGAGAGAGAGACAGAGCTAGACAGAGAGAGAGACATAGAGACGAGAGACACACATAGAGAGATACACAGAGAGACAGAGAGAGACACAGAGAGAGACAGAGAGAGACAGAGAGAGAGATACAGAGTAACAGAGAGAGAGAGAGAGAGTGACACAGAGAGAGAGAGTGAGAGAGAGAGACACGGACGGACGGACAGACGGAGAGACGAATAAAATATTACTTTAAATACAGACTACACAAAGCAGTGAACGGTTTGTTGCGTTACCTTCTATTGATATGTTGCCATCACCATCGACATCAACCATCTTCAACATGTTCCCAAGTTCCTCCTCGTCAATATCCTCACCACATTTCCTCAATACACTGCGAATCTCATCCGCGGATATTGTACCACTATATAACACAACAAAAGAACACAATAGATACAGACGAACGGATCTGTATTCCAGTGGTTAACACGCTGGACTGGTAATCCATGGGACGCAGGATCGATCCCCAGTCTGTTCCTAATACAATTAACAGTCTTTCAGATGGGACGTTAATCTGAGGTCTCATGTCGATGCTCTACACCGTGCAGGTAAAAGAACCAGAGTAGATTCTGGAATGGGTCTGTATCATTGCACTTTCCTCCAACAATCTAAAATAACTAATCTCTTCAGGAGGCGTCGCTCATATAGGCAACCGGTAGCGACGATAAATAAACGTAAAACACAATAATAGTTACACTGTTTCTTTGTTGTGTATCTGCCTCCATGGTCGAGTGGTTAAGGTAGCTAACTTGTAACCTACCATCACTGATGCTCACGGGTTCGAGCCCCGCTCAGAACGTGTCTCTTTATATGAAACAGTTGGCAGTTTCTTACGGAGGTTGGCGCACACATTACTGGTTAACCGATGGAGTCTGCCCATGAAAGGGTTGTTAGGTAAACTGCCCGCCGACCATATAGCCCAAAATGGACTGTACGATGTTGTACAATACATTGTCGTGTTCATACTTCGTATTTTGTTTTGACAATATTTGAAGACCTTGACGTACATTTCAGTTCATATCAGATTGTCCCAGAAAATTAAAAATCTAAATCCCGAAAATGCAATAATAAAGTGTAGGATGTGAGTATGGTGTGGGTACAGCTATGAAAATATCGACATTTGAATGTCTACGACGCACATTAAAATACGTCAAAAGTTCACTCTTGACTTTCTAGGGTTCACAATTGTCCTTGGGGAGCATGCCCACATATCCCTCTAGCAACATCACATTTGACGCGCTCAATTTATTAATCGGGCTAGACTGTGCCATATCTTTGGAACATAATAATCTAAGGTAGCATGTTAGGTGGAAAACGAGTGTGGTCATTTTAAATTGGCGTTGTCAGTTCGATAGTTTCGCCCCGGATAGGAAATTTTGCACACAACCCAAGTTGTTCCTTGGGGTCTTATTAGTCTATAACAGTTGAGTTATCCACGCATGCGCATATATGTCTTAGCTTGGCCATCTACTATTGGAATATTGTCCGCCTCCGTGGTCGAGTGGTTAAGGTCGCTGACTGGCATACCACTGTAACCTATCATCACTGATGGTCACAGGTTCGAGCCCCGCTCAGACCGTGTTTCATTTATATGAAAAAGTTGGCAGTTTCTTACGGAGGTTGGTGTACCCAAGTACTGAGCCTGCCAGGAAAGGTGTTGTTAGGTAAACTGCCCGCCGGCGATATAGCCCAAAAATGGTGGTGAACAAAAAACAAACAAAAAGCATGTTGCACCTCTTGTCTTTATCGAAGACACGGAAAGCCGCAGCTATTTCGTTAACTTGTTCATCGACATCATCTTTGTGTGATTGGAACAATTTTCGGAACTCTCCTTTCGAAACATATCCTTTTTCTGAAATTAAGAGACAATGTCGCGACGTCATTATTATTAATATTGGACTTGCTGTCAAAAGGCTTGCGTAGTATATTAAATCCTAAGCGTACATGTACGAAACTAACAATTTTAATTAGTAGGATCTTGTTATATAAGTGTGTGTTTTAAGTAAGATATAAGCCTCAAACGGATCCAATATGTAAACATATTGGTACTGTCTTCGGCGCTACGTGCCTTACACAGTTCAATAATTTACATATTGGATCGTTTTCGACTTATATCCCATACATAAATCCGTAGCCAGGGTGCGTCGCTATCGGCAAACATATATTTAATTTCAAGTGAAATGTCAAAGGCACATATATAGAAGATTTTATTCTTTATTATTTCAGTCTCATCAATGTACAGTATATAACAAACACAGAATATAGTTTACATATTAAAAAGTACATTGCCACTCAATTCAGAGTTACAAGAGACTATGTATATATACATCATTCATCTATAACATATTGCACTACTATAGTATATACATGTACATGTGATAACTACATGTGTGAGATAAAGCTGAAAAGCAGTCGCTAATTGAAATTTAAAATGTATATGTTATGTCCCTATTTAATAAGAGTGTCTAGAAGACCTAACATTTATACAGACAGATATGTAGTCCAGTGGTTAGCACGCTGGACCGGAATCCAGGGATCGTAAGTTCGATCCTCCGTCTGACCCTAATAACATTAACAATTTTGGGACTTTAAACCGTGATCTCGTGTCGTTTTTTACATCGTGCACGTAAAGGAACCAGAGGAGATTCTGGAATGGGTCTCTGTCTGTATCATTGCATTATCCGCCAAAAATCTAAAATGACTAATCTCTTCAGGAGGCGTCGCTCATATGGGTAACCGGTAGGGACGATAAATAAACGCACGCACGCACACAGGTTATAGCTTCCTACTTGTTTTCCCATGTCTTCTAAAAGTAGTTCGTGTTTATATGAGCCAAACACACACATACCTAGCATTGTGCACGGAACTACTTCACGAGGCACACACCACTAGGGACATTAGATTATTAGCAAAGTGTGCCATCTTACAATACGACACGGCTATTTGTATACACTGAAGATTGTTTCCCACAAGGAAATTACACAGGAGTATATGAACTGTTGATTGTAGTAATTATTGTGCATTTAAGCACGCACTATTACATTTATTTATGCAAATTTATTTTAGCCTTATTTCGAAACGTGTTCTAACAGCATTTAGTTCAATCGCTCTCGTGACCTCATTCGTGATGTAATCCATCTTCATGACTGAGAGATAAGAGATAACTACATCCGTTATGTCAAAGTCGGTTATGTCGAATTCTCCAGTTATCTCGAAGTCGGGTTAAAGTTCCGTTTCAGACACTATCATTTACATTATAACTGGATCTGTTTATATTGAATTTCGTTAAGTCAAATTTCGGTTATGTCGAAGTATTTTGTTCGGTCCTACGGAATTCGACATAACGGATGTAGACTTATGTTATATTATGTGTTCATATTTCGCATGAAATGATCCATAACTTCGTGATCGTTTCTGCAAGGATGTCCGCGTGTGAGCCCACCCAAGTATAGAGATAGTTTCCAACCCGTATGTGACTTCAATGGAAGTAGGCCTACACGTGTTTTCTAAAATGATAAATTGTTCATTTCTTGGTTAGCTTGTATACTATCAAGCTCACCACATCTATTACAAAATACCGCTTTCGATTTAAACATATTTATTTTCTATCATGTACATGCTTATTTACAACAATTGAAATAAGGAATTGGACAGAAAGCTATACAGCTTATGGTTGTCCTCTCCTTCCTAAATAATTTACACAAACATTTCATGGCATGACTATTTATTTACAAGTTCAATAATACTTTCTGTTATGAATAGGGAAGATGTAATGCTTACAAAGCTTAATTCATGGTATCTAAATTAATTTGGTGATACATAAGAGTACAGAGCTTGAAAAGTTGTGGAGAAAAAAAACAATTAACCGAAAGAAGATGATAAAAAATACAAAAAAGGATATAGAGAAAGGGAAAATAATTGAAAAGGATGAATGAACAGCACGCCACCATGTGTTCTTATACAGCTTTGAGACTTATGATGGTTACATAACAGAACAGACGGATCTATAGCTCAGTGGTAACACACTGGACTGGTAATCCAGGGATCGCAGGTTCGATCCCCCGTCTGACCCTAATAAAAGTAACAGTCTTTCAGATGGGACGTTAAACCGAGGTCTCGTGTCGGTAAAAGAACCAGAGGGGATTCTGGAATGGGTCTCTGTCTGTATCATTGCACTATCCTCCAAAATCTACAATGACTAATATCTTCAGGAGGCGTCGCTCATATGGGCAACCGGTAGCAACGATAAATAAACGTAAAAAAAATAAAAAATGGTTACATACTGGTTTATTATTGGAATTTTCGATGTGTCCTAACTCGTAACCGATGTGTCCTAACTCGCAACCGATGTGTCTTAACTCGCCACCGATGTGTCCTAACTCGCAACCGATGTATTCGAGCCGTCCGTCAAAACCACCATGGTTGGGTTCTTGAAAAAACTCTTTAATATACATTGCCGCTTCTCTCTAGCTTATGGCAACGGGAATTCCACCAGCACTGAGTGCAATTAAACTAATGTTACCACATCAGATACATCGCTTTCGAGACCTCATTCCTGGTGGAATCCATCGTCCTGACGGAGAGAGAGAATTAAAAAAAACTCTTTAATATACATTTCCGCTTCTCTCTAGCTTATGGAAACGGGAATTCCACCAGGACTGAGTGCAATTAAACTAATGTTACCACATCAGATACATCGCTTTCGAGACCTCATTCCTGATGGAATCCATCGTGCTGAAGGAGAAAGAGAAGAGGCATTGTGGATTTACGTTTATGTGCGAAAGGGTTTAGTTTAGCTTAATTGCGGGAAAAATCGTATCAAATAAGTGTATTCGCTCTCGAGACCTCATGCCTGATGTTACCAATGACCATGAGGTTGAGAAGAGGCAAGGTGGATTTAAGTGTTTGCCTATGGATATATACATGGCAGCTCTGACAATGTGGATTTAAGTGTTTGCCTATGGATATATACATGGCAGCTCTGACAATGTGGATTTAAGTGTTTGCCTATGGATGCATACATCACAGCTCTGACAATGTGGATTTAAGTGTTTGCCTATGGATACATACATGGCAGCTCTGACAATGTGGATTTAAGTGTTTGCCTATGGATGCATACATGGCAGCTCTGACAATGTGGATTTAAGTGTTTGCCTATGGATGCATACATCACAGCTCTGACAATGTGGATTTAAGTGTTTGCCTATGGATACATACATCACAGCTCTGACAATGTGGATTTAAGTGTTTGCCTATGGATACATACATCACAGCTCTGACAATGTGGATTTAAGTGTTTGCCTATGGATACATACATGGCAGCTCTGACGGTGCTCGAATTCGGTTGCAATATCTCGGCTGCAAGACGGCGGACAAAGTGTATACCTTTAGGGTTGCATTCCTCAATCATTGTCTCGGCCTCCTGCTTGGTTGGGTTCATGCCAAGGATCTGTGCCGCCTTAGTCAACTCATGCACTGAGATGCGACCATCGTGATTCAAATCCATCATTTCGAATATTTTCTCAATGTCTGAAATGTACAGATTAGAGCAAACTATGTGATAACAGATTATTTGCGGCCGCAACCTTGTTGTGTGGCTATTGTCGTGTTATGGGTATGGTGTACTACAGGTATATGTCCATACAGTTTGCAGCCGCAACCTTGTTGTGCGGCTATTGTCGTGTTATGGGTATGGTGTACTACAGGTATATATCCATAAAGGGGGACAATTAAAAAGATAGTCAGATCCCTTTAACCAGTTCATTTGTAAGCAGATAAAAAATCGACATTTGACTTCAATTCAGATTCAAAGATTAACCGAGGTAGCGATCAAACGTGTGTCTTGGCTAGTAGGAGTGAGAGAGAAAGTATACACCAGTGTGAGACAAGGCTATTCCACCCTCGTGGTGAGAATACAATTTTGTAATTATATACTAGAGGACATAGAAAACGCACACCTACATTATATACTGGAGGACATAGAAAACGCACACCTACATTATATACTAGAGGACATAGAAAACGCACACCTACATTATATACTAGAGGACATAGAAAACGCACACCTACATTATATACTAGAATACATAGAAAACGCACACCTACATTATATACTAGAGGACATAGAAAACGTATACCTACATTATATACTAGAGGACATAGAAAACGCACACCTACATTATATACTAGAGGACATAGAAAAACCCACACCTACATTGTATACTAGAGGACATAGAAAACGCACACATACACTATATACTAGAGGACATAGAAAACGCACACCTACATTATATGATTATTATTACATGAACACGAAATACGATGGATTCCATCAAAGATATATCACATCTTTATTACAAAACACAAACGGAACAACTAAAATATTCCAAAATGTTTAAAACTATGTATTTATATAGTTATTGTTTTTCATGTAAAATCACACTTATCCGAAGTGTGCGTTTCTATGTCCTCTAGTATACATGTGTTTTGTTAGTTATTGTACAGAGCTACTAGAATCACAAATTAGTAAACTAGAGGATAATACTCGCAGAGATTCGAACCACCTGGTATTTGGCACAAGAACATAATTATACTTGGTTTTACAGTGACCTATTATCAATGCGAATGGACACGTCAGTGACCACCCTGACCACAAACATTATATATACTATAAAAAACTGTGCACACAGACGGATCTGTAGTCCAGGGTTTACACGCTGGACTGGTAATCCAAGGATCGCAGGTTCGATCCTCCGTTTGACCCTAATACATTAACAGTCTTTCAGATTCAGATTTCAACAACTTTGTTTGCATCAATAAGTCGTATGTTATTTACCGTGAATAAATACAGCTCAATTGTGAGAACATATTAACACATAGTTATAATCAAAGATATCAAATCCAAATATGAATCGCTCACCTCCAATTTTTTATGTTGTTTTCTATCTCGAATCCAACATTATCATAGCCAACTGTGGTTGTGTAGTTTGGTGCTAAGTGCATTTGGTCTTTCTGTTGCACAACCACCATCATACATTAATATATATTTCGAATTTAATAACATCACAGACGGATCTGTAGTCCAGTGGTAACACGCTGGACTGGTAATCCAGGGATCGCAGGTTCGACCCCCTGTCTGACCCTAATAAAAGTAACAGTCTTTCAGATGGGACGTTAAACCGAGGTCTCGTGTCGGTGCTTTACACCGTGCACGTAAAAGAACCAGAGGAGATTCTGGAATTGGTCTCTGTCTGTATCATGCACTATCCTCCAAAATCTAAAACAATAATCTCTTCAGGAGGCGTCGCTCATATGGGCAACCGGTGGCGACGATAAATAAACGTAAAACACTTAATAACATCTCACATTCCAAAACTATTGAGTTGTATTTGATAGTAGTTGTGTTGCCCACTATAGTCGGTATGTTTTGTAAATGATTAGTAGGGAAGATTGTTATGTTATATTTCGGGTTTTACGCCTGCATCAGCACTTTTGCATTGATAGACACATTCATAGAGAAGTTTTAGTATTCTTACCATTCAAAGTTCTGAGCTTATTTTAATACAATTAGATTATAAAGAAACCTACATGCTCATCTGATTCAATGTATAATTTTGTTTAAATGCTTAAGAGATTGCTTATAAGAGATTCGTTGTTTTATTGAAATTGTCAAGCTGTAAATATGTTGATGAATGTTGTTATGTAAATGTTGTTATAATCTAAATAAAAGAAGAAAAAAAACAAAAAAAACGCCTGCATCAGCACCATTTTGGGCTATATCGCCGGCGGGCAGTTTACCTAACAACACCTTTCCTGGGCAGGCTCCAGCGGTTAACCAGTACTTGGGTGCACCAACCTCCGTAAGAAACTGCCAACGTGTTCATATAAATGAGACTTGTTGTTTTTGGGTTGTGGTTGTTTTGTTTATTCAAAGAAATAAATATTGTTTAGACTAATTTAAAAGAAATTAAATTAGAATGTCGAAAGAATCAGTAGAATGTAGACGAACACGCTGACGAATTGGTTTGACATGGAGAGACTGTGGTGTCAGGGCCTGCTCTGGCTCTTAATTTTTTGTAGCCAATTTTTAGTAGTTCCTGTGTTTCCTTTAGCCAATTCCGACTCACGCCATATCCCCCAAACAGAGTATTTATAGTATATTAATGTATTATATGTATCTCAATATGCCCATAAACTACAACTGAGGTAAGGGTTACATTTGCAGTGATACATTACTTGACAAGTTGTGTCCACTTTCATTTTCAAAATCATTTTAAAATCCATTCCTGCACGAGTTTATTAAATGTGTAAGCTGATGGGGGAGTGTATACATCAAATTTAGCATGCTTACTAAGGGTTCATTCTAGGTCAGAATACACAGTATGACCATTAAGTACAACATTTTAATAGAAGGAGTGCTTTATAATGGGCCAGTGTATCTTACTAGACACAATTTTGTTTGAAAATCGTAAAAACCAAAAAATAAATTTAAATTGGAACTACGAAGGTTAACTTTTATGTGTGTAGTATGTATTACTTGTATTACTTGTGTAGTATGTATTACTTGTATTACTTGTGTAGTATGTATTACTTGTGCAGTATGTATTACTTGTGTAGTATGTATTACTTGTGTAGTATGTATTACTTGTGTAGTATGTATTACTTGTGTAGTATGTATTACTTGTGTAGTATGTATTACTTGTGTAGTATGTATTACTTGTGTAGTATGTATTACTTGTGTAGTATGTATTACTTGTGTAGTATGTATTACTTGTGTAGTATGTATTACTTGTGCAGTATGTATTACTTGTGAGTATGTATTACTTGTGTAGTATGTATTACTTGTGTAGTATGTATTACTTGTGCAGTATGTATTACTTGTATTACTTGTGTAGTATGTATTACTTGTGCAGTATGTATTACTTGTGTAGTATGTATTACTTGTGTAGTATGTATTACTTGTGTAGTATGTATTACTTGTGCAGTATGTATTACTTGTATTACTTGTGTAGTATGTATTACTTGTGTAGTATGTATTACTTGTACAGTATGTATTACTTGTATTACTTGTGTAGTATGTATTACTTGTATTACTTGTGCAGTATGTATTACTTGTGTAGTATGTATTACTTGTGTAGTATGTATTACTTGTGTAGTATGTATTACTTGTGTAGTATGTATTACTTGTGTAGTATGTATTACTTGTGTAGTATGTATTACTTGTGTAGTATGTATTACTTGTGTAGTATGTATTACTTGTGTAGTATGTATTACTTGTGCAGTATGTATTACTTGTATTACTTGTGTAGTATGTATTACTTGTGTAGTATGTATTACTTGTGCAGTATGTATTACTTGTGTAGTATGTATTACTTGTGCAGTATGTATTACTTGTATTATTGTGAGTATGTATTACTTGTGTAGTATGTATTACTTGTGTAGTATGTATTACTTGTGTAGTATGTATTACTTGTATTACTTGTGTAGTATGTATTACTTGTGTAGTATGTATTACTTGTGTAGTATGTATTACTTGTGTAGTATGTATTACTTGTGTAGTATGTATTACTTGTGTAGTATGTATTACTTGTGCAGTATGTATTACTTGTATTACTTGTGAGTATGTATTACTTGTGTAGTATGTATTACTTGTGTAGTATGTATTACTTGTGCAGTATGTATTACTTGTATTACTTGTGTAGTATGTATTACTTGTGTAGTATGTATTACTTGTGCAGTATGTATTACTTGTGTAGTATGTATTACTTGTGTAGTATGTATTACTTGTGCAGTATGTATTACTTGTGTAGTATGTATTACTTGTGCAGTATGTATTACTTGTGTAGTATGTATTACTTGTGTAGTATGTATTACTTGTGTAGTATGTATTACTTGTGCAGTATGTATTACTTGTGTAGTATGTATTACTTGTGTAGTATGTATTACTTGTGCAGTATGTATTACTTGTGCACTATGTATTACTTGTATTACTTGTGTAGTATGTATTACTTGTGTAGTATGTATTACTTGTGCAGTATGTATTACTTGTGTAGTATGTATTACTTGTGTAGTATGTATTACTTGTGTAGTATGTATTACTTGTGTAGTATGTATTACTTGTGTAGTATGTATTACTTGTGTAGTATGTATTACTTGTGTAGTATGTATTACTTGTGCAGTATGTATTACTTGTGTAGTTTGTATTACTTGTGTAGTTTGTATACCAATTATGCCCTAGATAGCATACACTAATTCTAAGAAAACATACATTACTTCGCATCTGTTGAAATGACAAAAAAATGTATACAAATTTAATTTAGTTCGATTGCGAAACAAGTTATTCCAACTTATATTAATCACTCTCGAGATCTCATTCCTGATGGAATTCATCGCCATGGAGGAGAGAGAAGTGGAAATGTGGAATTTAAATGCCTTGCATAAGGGCACAATCGTAACGGCTCCAGCAGGGCTCGAACTCCAGACGTTTCGCACCTGAAGCGAACGCGTATCCACTGCGCTATCACGACTTCCGCCTATCATATATGTAGAGTATATTACACCTGTAATGCTTTTATACAAGTATTCATACGTTAACCAGTCTTGTACAGGTAGGTTGAAATGACATAAGTTAGAATTGACACCATGCGTTGGTCTAGTTCTTTAAGGGTGCCTTCCTCAAGAATGAAGTCATGTGTGTGTTTTACGTTTAGGGATCGTCACTACAGTTGTCAATATGAGCGACGCCTCCTGATGAGATTAGTCATTTTAGATTGTTGGAGTCTTCTCTGGTTCTTTTACGTACACGGTGTAAAGCACCGACACGAGACCTCGGTTTAAAGTCGCATCTGAGGCTGTTAATCTTATTAGGGTCAGACGGGGGTCGAACCAGCTATCCCTGGGTTACAGATAGGTCTGTTAATGAAGATTCAATTACCGATATGTATGGAGAAACAAAGAGTGGCCACCCGCAGACGGATATGTAGTCCAGTGGTAACACGCTGGACTGGTAATCCAGGGATCGCAGGTTCGATCCCCCGTCTGACCCTAATAAAATTAACAGTCTTTTAGATGGGACGTTAAATCGAGGTCTCGTGTTGGTGCTTTACATCGTGCACGTAAAAGAACCAGAGGAGACTCTGGAATGGGTCTCTGTCTGTATCATGCGCTATCCTCCAAAATCTAAAATAACTAATCTCTTCAGGAGGCGTCGCTCATATGGGCAACCGGTAGCGACGATAAATAAACGTAAAACACACACAGGCCACCCGCCATAGCAAAGTGTACAGCAACAAACCTCCTTTCCCCGACTTTTTCTGTTGCTTCTTTCCCACCTGTGATTTCTTCGAAGACATGACGTATTTCACTATTAAACCCTTATTAATCCAAGTTATATCACGTACTAAATCAATGCGAACATGTTCAATGCGCTGTCTATTTTCAATGCCCGCTGAATTCCCTTTGAGATAGAGAAACGATGTCTAAGTTATGCTAACAATAAATGCATCCTCACAAATGTAATGTAATTAAAAGTCGTGTGTTGCGTCTACTTTTGTCTATGTAATATATTTATTATTCTGGAATGATACGTGTGATATTGTAGTCATCTTCCTTTGGACTGAGCGTATGATTCGTTCAGCCAACTACCACATCGTTCTATACAATCTTACAAACCAATCGAGCGAATATGATCATATGTCTTTCATAATGTAATAACATGGTAATGTTAAAAAACCTTATTTGCAATCATGATTTGTATCAATAATGTATACACCACCCGTTTAACCCCACTGACAAAGACCCTGTTATTCTACAGTTCGTCTAGTGTAGAGTTTGTTGTCTTGTTCATAACGTAGAGATGAGCGGTATACATTATCTACTAACGCATGGAAATACGTTAACACGAAGATATGATTTACGATTTTTGAATTCAATAATGAGATGCACTAACTAATGCCCTGTATGGGGTTGGTTGTATTTTGTTCTTTTTAAGTAGCTTCTCACCAATGCATCCCATGTTTGATCCTCGGACCGGAAAGTATGTGAGATAGTACGGTGGTCGCCAGATCGGACATGTGTGTTTTCTCCGAATTGTCGGTTTCCTCCCACACGATTTGCGAAGCAAGTTATTAGCAACTTATATTAATCACTCTCGTTGGCGGATGAAAGCGTACCTGTGGTCATTTGTGTGGGAGGAAACCTGTGTACCCGGAGAAAACCCTCCTGTCCGATCTGGCCAATATATTGATACTTCAAATTATCTGGAACTTATGAATGCATATAGACGGGCCTTAATTATATATAATATTACATTATATTAACCCGTATATACACAGGTCGTATAGATGACGACAATACTCGATATAAACAATTGCTACATGAACCGTTTAGTTAAACGTGCCCATGTACGTCATAATAATTAATATATTTGGCACAAATACATATTGATGATATGATCGCAAAGGTATCCGAATACAGCTTAAATGTAAACACCCAAGATTTTCAAAATGTCTACCATACTACAATTCGAAACGCATGTCCTAAGGAATTAATCACGGGTATTGAGTTGTCACCGGGGTACGAACTACATTTTGCGTATTTAATGTTAGCGTGGAGTTATTCGGTTTCGGCCACAACCTTAAGCCCGCCAAAGTAGTTCATAACCTAGTGGAAAATATTAGCACTGAGTCTTTACTATATTATGTATTTGGAAGGGAAGAAGTGGTCACTCTTCCATGCATATAATAATGAGTTCCTGCCTGCCTGCATGCCTGCCTGCCTGGCTGCCTGTCTGCCTGCCGCCTGCCTGCCGCCTGCCTGCCGTCTTACTGCCGCCTGCCTAGCGAGATAACCACTGATCCACCTGCCTGTCCAGCGAGATCACCACTGATCCACCTGTCTGTCCAGCGAGATAACAACTGCTCCACCTGCCTGTCCAGCGAGATCACCACTGATCCACCTGCCTGTCCAGCGAGATCACCACTGATCCACCTGCCTGTCCAGCTAGATAACCACTAATCCGCCTGCCTGTCCAGTGAGATAACCACTGATCCGCCTGCCTGTCCAGCGAGATAACCACTGACCCGCCTGCCTGTCCAGCGAGATCACCACTGATCCACCTGCCTGTCCAGCGAGATAACCACTGATCCGCCCATAATGATTAACATGGGAACTATAGGCTAATAAAAGGTAAATGCGGAAGGACAATACACTTAATTACTCTGTTCTTTACGCTCAGCTAAGCGTGTAACAGATATAATGTTAGTGTCAAAACTGTGCTCATTGCTGTTTTAAAGCGACATTACATTGCAAAAAGCAAATAAAATGCATATTTTGCACGTATAAATGCATTGCTATTACAAAATGTTCTGAGTACATTCGAACACTAACATTGCATTAAGAACAGTATTTTTGTGGTATACAAACTTTCAAAAGCGAAAGTAGGATTTAATATAACGGCCACCCATGCTCCTGAATTGACGTTTGCTGTGATTGAAGTCAATACTACTAAACATGCGACACTTTCGTTTAGAGATAATTAACTAAGATTAGTCTGCACGTAAATATGCACAGAGATATCACGGTAATTATGTACCATAACTCGTGCTATTCAGGATAAACGCTTTGAATTATGCATGAATGTCGACTCTATTTACATATGTCAACAATCCGCGTATACGATGTTTGTTTATTTGTTGAAATACTCAGTTTTTGTTGCAAATATTTGGACAGAAAATATACCATGTAATAGCAAATTACATTCTGCAGACATTTGCGTTTTCACCGATGTAGTGTCGCTTTAACGCGAAAATCAACACAGTTTTCAAAAGAAGTCCGTATGACTTTTTTAAAATTCGCTTAATAGAAAAATGTGATACGCGATCAAAAAGTTCAAATTACTCTGTGGTGATTTTCCATAATGAGAAAGAGTGACAGGGTCATTTAAATGTTGAAGTGGGTAACACAAAAGTGTTATTTATATTTCATTGAACGTATGTGTAATTTCTTTGTTTAAGCATCTGATGTAGCTACAATCAAGGATGTAAAACAACTCTTAAGATAGTTATTGTGTGTGTTACGTTTATTTATTTATCGTCGCTACCGGCTGCCCATATGAGCGACGCCTCCTGAAGAGATTAGTATTTTAGATTTTTAGAGCATAGTGCAATGATACAGACAGAGACCCATTCCAGAGTCTCCTCTGGTTCTTTTACGTGCACGGTGTACAGCACCGACACGAGACATCGGTTTAACGTCCCATCTGAAAGACTGTTAGTTTTATTAGGGTCAGAACATGACGTGGTTCGAACCGGACGCCTTAGCCACTAGGCCACGGGTACGTATTTCAATGAATTAAACAGGAGTATGACTGTCACAGTAAAAACAGAAATGCATACATGATAAAACCGTCTCCGTGGCCCAGTGGTTAAGGCGTCGGGAGGTCGATGGTTCGAATCTCATCAGGGGTTCGTTCTGATATGGCCGTTTGGTGAGCCGCCAGCTAGTTAAATACTGGTTACCGATTGCCTACCAGCCTGGCGTCTGGCATACAAGCATATGATTCAGGAAGTACTGATGTTCATAAAAAGAGGTGTCTCATAAGTCAGAAATGGCTGGCTCTTTATATAGGGGTGACACTATAATAAACAAACACTATAGATGATGGGCAAGCCCTGGAAATCAAATATTTAGCTTGGCTAAACTGCAGTTAAACTATATTGAATCTTAATGCACCTCGATATAATACGGATTAACGAATTATCAATAGTTATACCACAACCTAAGAAAACAAGACTTAAACAGATAAACATTCCTGTTTTAAAATGACAATTGAATAGTATATAGATTTAGACGTATTAAATGGAATTTAATATTAATACTTCATATTGGATTAGGTCAGAAAGTATATTATGTTGTACTATTGTATTAGATTTAGATCTGTGACAATTGATTTTCCTCTATGTCTTTTCAGGTATTGATACAAAACCATGCGTTCATTGATTAGTTTATACCCGCGAGATAGAATGATACAGTTCGATTATGGTTCGATATGATAGATATAAAACTCTGAGACATTAGTGGATATATTAAAAAATAAGGTTAGTCGGTTCTTATTTAATTTTTATTCGTCAGTTTCTGATACTTCCTTCTATCTATAATAATAATAATAATAATAATAATAATAATAATAATAATAATAATAATAATAATAATAATAATAATAATAATAATAATAATAATAATAATAATAATAATAATAATAATAATATTAAAGACTTTATTTTACGAGAGACCTCATTTAACAAACGTTAATGTACCACGAGGCCCTCAACATATATACATACATGTATACGCTTCTCACTAATGCAACCTGGGTTCGATCCTCGGACCGGGAAGTATGTGAGATGGTACGGTGGTCGCCATATCGGACAGGTGGGTTTTCTCCGGGTACTCTGGTTTACTCCCACACGAATGACCACATTAAATTTTACGCTCTCATCTGCGCCAACGCCAACGCAATTATATCTTCCCCCAACAATAGTTTGGCACAAAAGACAGTAGTTTTCAACAGACTGGCATTTGAGCCACACAAAAATGTCAAATTTCAATATGGTTGACCGATTGCGGTTTTTTAAATTTCCCAATAAAGGCACCCACCCCCTACTCTGAAGGTAATTTGGTGGTGCATATTGCACTGACACCTGCATTTAATGGTGTTTGCTTGTCACCAAATAGTCTGCAAATATGGCCAAGATGGAAAGTCTAAGCAGCTATGATACCAGGCTACATACGTATACCCGGTCTTGTGGGGTCGTATCGCCTACTTAGCTCGCTCTTCAGTACCAAAGAGGCCCGGAACCGTAATTCTGTGGTTTTCGAAGGTGTGGTCGTGAGTTGACTAAGTGTAGGGTACACCCAGGCCAAGATGGAGAGTCATACTTGGTGTTTCTATGCAGCTATGATACCAGGCTACATACGTATACCCAGTATTATGGGGTCACATCGCCTACTTTGCTCGCTATTCAGTACCAAAGAGGCCCGGAACCTTTAAATCTGTGGTTTTCGAAGGGGTGGTCGTCAGTTGACTAAGTGTAGGGTGCACCCAGGCCAAGATGGAGAGTCATACTTGGTGTTTCTATGCAGCTTTGATACCAGGCTACATACGTATACCCAGTCTTATGGGGTCACATCGCCTACTTTGCTCGCTATTCAATACCAAAGAGGCCCGGAACCGTAATTATGTGGTTTTCGAAGGGGTGGTCGTGAGTTGACTACGTGCGGGTTTTTTTTTATTTCCCACTAAAGGCACCCAGGCCCACCCTCTACTCTGAAGGTAATTTGGTGGTGAATGTTGCATTGTCATCTGCATTGAATGTTGTTGACTTGTCACTAAATAGTCTGCAAATATTTTAAAATATTCCAAAATGCAGCTCATATTTTGTATTTTAATATTTAAAGGTCATTTTCACTATTGCTGACAATACCTACTCAGCCAATCAGTTCATGTACCAATAACTCTTAAGGGCTTCCGTACACTTTTCCAACCAATCCGAGACCACTATATCAATAACACCGTCTGACCTTATATGTTATACATAGCTTCGTGTCGGTGCTGTACACCGTGCACGTAAAAGAACCAGAGGATATTCTGGAATGGGTCTCTGTCTGTATCCTTGCACTATCCTCCAAAAATCTAAAATGACTAATCTCTTCAGGAGGCGTCGCTAATATGGGCAACCGGTAGCGACGATAAATAATCGTAAACCACACAAAGGTAGCTATGTGTATATCTCGCGATAGTTGATGTAACGGTTCATATCAGCCATTGAATATTTTCTTTTGAATTCAGAGAATGTGAAAACATTTCCAATACTGAAGTCGTATAAATGTTTAATTTATTGTATTCAACCTTTCATTATATAGTGTTATTATCTAATTAAATTGTGTATACAAATATATTTTAGCTCGATTGCGAAACAAGTTTAACAACGATTTATTAATCGCTCTCGAGACCTCATTCCTGATGGAATACATCGCCATGAGGGAGAGAGAAGAAGCAATGTGGAATTTAAATGCATTGCCTAAGGACACAATAGTAACGGCTACAGCTGGGCGCGTGCTCGTACGCACTACCACTGTGCTATCAATACTTCCTCTATTGTGCGAGTTTATTCATAGTATTTTATATTTTAACAAATATTTCATACCTAGCGCCACACCCAACGAACATACCCCCTTTAAATTTTGTTTAGGTTTATTTATCGTCGCTACCGGTTGCCCATATGAGCGACGCCTCCTGAAGATATTAGTTATTTTAGATTTTTGGAGGATAGTGCATGATACAGACAGAGACCCATTCCAGAATCTCCTCTGGTTCTTTTACGTGCACGGTGTACAGCACCGACTCGAGACCTCGGTTTAACGTCCCATCTGAAAGACTGTTAATTTTATTATGGTCAGACGGGGGATCGAACCTGCGATCCATGGATTACCAGTCCAGCGTGTTACCACTGGACTACAGATCCGTCCTTTAATTTTAATCATACGTACTACGTATATAGTAAATTGTTTGTGGCATAAATAATTGACCTAATACATATTTTACACATATTAGTATACAGTCTACACCCGTTATGTCGAATTCCGTCGGACCGAACAAAATATGTTGACATAACCAAAGTTTGACTTAGCGAAATTCGATATAAACAGAGCCAGTTATATGTAAAATGATAGTGTCTGAAACGGGAATTTGATCCGAATTATTATAATTAATTACATAGTCTATTGTTGAGTGTGTGTTTTACGTATATTTATCGTCGTTACCAGTTGCCCATATGAGCGACGCCTCCTGAAGAGATTAGTCGTGGAAGTCGTGATAGCGCAGTGGATGTGCGTTCGCTTCAGGTGCGAAAGGTCCGGAGTTCGAGCCCCACTGGAGCCGTTACGATTGATTGTGCCCTTAGGCAAGGCATTTAAATTCCACGTTGCCTCTTATCTCTCCCTCGTGGCGATGGATTCCATCAGGAATGAGGTCTCGAGAGTGATTTATATAAGTTGAAATAACTTGTTTCGCAATCGAGCTAAAATAAATTTGTATAAACTAAGAGATTAGTCATTTTAGGGTTTTGGAGGATAGTGCATTGACACAGACAGAGACACATGTCAGAGTCTCCTTTGGTTCGTTTACGTGCACGATGTACAGCACCGACACGAGACATTGGTTTAAAGTCCCATCTGAAAGACTGTTAAGTATATTAGGGTCAGACGGGGGATCGAACCTGCGATATCTGGATTCCCAGTTCATCGTGTTAACCACTGTACTACGTATCCCTCTGTAGTCTGTTGTTGTGGTTTATATAACTAACCCAATACCTGTGTTATTTCGCATATTAATATACTTTGTATATTCCATTTTTTTTCTTCAGAGAACGACTGGAATGTCACATCTTGCACGTAAATAACACGAGCTTTGTTTCGCGGTGCAGTCTTAGGTGTAGTACATACATACATGACTACAACTACACAACACAAGCCTAAGAACAGTTGCATTTAGGACAGGGTTTATTTATAGACTTAAAATGGTTGAACCAATAGGATGGTCGAGTATGCGGCATTCGCTCCACTACAAAACTGTGTTTCCGACTGTGCCGGATGTGGGAATGCAGGCCACACTCCATCAAAATCTTGCTAAGCGTCTTCAACCTAAAGAAGCTGTCATCATGGTGAATCAACACAACATTGAAATGGCCCGTAAAATACTGCATCGCCAACGCGTTGCGCTAAGACTGTATTCCGGAAGTAGGCTAAATCTGAAGGGTTCCACGTCACATGAGACGTCAGCGCGGCTTCACCGTCAGCCGCTACGTCAATCGACGTGTCCGGATGGATTCTATAGAGACAATTCCGATGCATTTTCAAATATGCGTTCTGAAGCGTCCACGCTGCTTACCGAAGCCTCTCTTTACGGTGTACAGCGCGAGAGCCTCACACGTGATAACACATTACCGGTCTTACAGGAAAGAGGGCGTGGCATGAGCACAATACCCGGAAGTGCGCGGACAGATCTATCCGACTCTCCGCGGTATGGTGATCCGGAAAAGCTCCCAGATACACGAGGGTATCTCGTCCGGTTGAAGAAAGCGATTGTTTACAAACGAAAGTATACCGAAAATGAAATTCAAACCATTGTCAAACGCTTAACGGACTACGACCCGGCTACTCATCCGGCTGAGTCTAAGGGTCCTTCCGTTGTAACACAGGTACCGAGACAGAGTATGACACGGATTAAAAAGTGTACTGCGGAGGAAGTGCAAGAAATAGTAGAACGTTTGTACAAATTTGACAACTCTAAATTTCCGGCGGAATCGAAGAATCGACCCCAGGTATATTCCGGAAGACCACGAGGTGTTCAGACGGCACCAGATAGTGTTATCCGACAGGTGAGTGATGCTACACTGCCGCCGCCTTCAATGTCTGAAGAAGTGAACGAAACTGTCATCATACCCACTGAATAGGACAGTATGAATATTGACAGCTTGTTTATTAACCAGTTCGCTGTCAACATCAAATTCAGTTGGAGCCTAATATGACCTTGATCCAAGGAGGCTCCCATTACGTTTGACATGAAGTCATATTCTTATTATTTTGACGTTAAGCGAGTTGTACTTGTATAGTGTATTCAATTTCAATCTAACGAATTGTCCTGTGTGTTTTTACGTTTATTTATCGTCGCTACCGGTTGCCCATATGAACGACGCCTCCTGACGAGATTAGACATTTTAGATTTTGGAAGATAGTGCATGATACAGACAGAGACCCATTCCAGAGTATCCTCTGGTTCTTTTTTACGTGCACGGTGTACAACACCGACACGAGACCTCGGTGTAACATCCCATCTGAAAGACTGTTAATTTTATTAGGGTCAGACTGGGGGATCGAACCTGCGACCCCTGGATTACCAGACCAGCGTGTTACCGCTGGACTACAGATCCGTCTAGCATTAATTTTAGCAACATACTTTATATATATGGCAATTAACTAATAGTTCTACCTGAGATCAGGAACGGTTTAATATGCCATAAAGCGTTTCTTACGGGGAGGTTATCACATATGCAACGGGGGCCCAGTTGTTAGGACTTGATCCACGACACTCTGTGATACAATGTTCGGAAGTGGACAGGGGCGCATGCGTATTATGTCATCACAGACAGACGTGTATTACAGAATTACGTCCATGTCGTATTATCACTGAAACGATCGAAATATTAAATAATCATGTAATTAATATATATATCTCTCCTGTCGGTATGATGTTGTCGGTTATCGGCACTGGGATCAATATGGCTATTAATTAATGTTGGTGCCGACGATTGACACATTGTGCTATGTGTACTATGTAAATCTATGTAAACAAAAATAATAAGATGATAAGATTCTACTATTAAAATCCATATTCTTATAAGAGTGTTACTGTAATCGCTTTGTAATTTAATTTATTCACGTCACAGTATCGTATTATTGTATTGGTGACATATAGGCCCATTGGGCCGGGTGTTGAATGTTAATTGGTGTTGTTAATATGCTTTTGTAAATATACACATGTCACAATAATAAATCATTTACTTACTTTACTTAATTACTTTATTTTCTTGTGAATAATGCTCTGTGTGTGTTTTACGTTTATTTATCGTCGCTACCGGTTGCCCACTCGGGTTATTCTGCGATATACCACGGTTGATAATTATTATTTCGATTCTAACACGACTTACCCATATGAGCGATGCCTCCTGAAGAGATTAGTCATTTTTGGAGGATAGTGCAATGATACAGAGAGAGACCCATTCCAGAGTCTCTTTTGGTTCTTTTACGTGTACGGTGTAAAGCACCGACACGAGACCTCGGTTTAAAGTCCCATCTGAAAGACTGTTAATTTTATTAGTGTCAGACGGGGGATCGAACCTGCCATCCCTGGATTACCATATGAACAAGATGGTGTCGTACCTGCTGATATTTGCTTTTCACCTGCAAATAACCAGACATGCTAGTAAAATGACGTCATATTAGACATCACTCGCTAATCAATGGTTTATTGTAGAATTCAATAGCCAATACGCAGAGCCATGCCAACATACATAAATCAATGTATTGGGTATTTCGCCATCCCCGAGTCTCTCCTCCACAGCGTGCACGCCGTGACCTAGGCAGAGCTCACAGCAGGAATATGGGTCAAGAACTTCGCTGACGGAAGCCGCGCCATCGGACCAGTAGAGGTCGCGCGACTCTATACGAGTATAAACATACTACTAACTTACCTACTTGGCGAGACAGCGCTCTGTGCTGGCGACGTCAGATAGCTGGGGGTTTTAGCCGGCTTCTTCAAGGGGACGGTGCTCCTTCAAGGAAGACGCAAAGAAGACGGTGGGACGCTAACTTCTTGATGGCGTGAGGACCCCAGCGAAGAAACTGGAACCATTATTGCTGCTGTGAGCTGACACATCGTGGATGATGTGGCGCTAATAGGGACCCCTTCGAAAGATAGGATACAGGATTTGTCACCCTGAGAAGAACGGAAGATGCCTTTCCAGGTGTCAACATAAACAACATAGATGACGACGTAATCTACTTAGAGAAACCAGTCGCCCTAATGCCTCGGTGGAGGCGACTATAAAGAACACTATATCGTTCGTTTCGCCAACAGACCTCATCACCGGCCTTGGACTGCTTCCCCCCAAAATGAAACCTCTTCCTTCTAGCGAAACCCTTTACATATGCACATAGTTTCATGAAGGCCACATAGAATGCGTTACCCTGTCCATAGACAGTGTGAAATACTAGCGTCACGGTTCGAAATATCCGCGAGCGTTGTTAACTAGTGTAACTGCACCTGGATGCTTGTACAGATTGCGGACTTGTTTGATACGAGTTATACCGAAATTACTAGTCATACCGAGGTTGCGTCCCTTTTCGTTTTGTATCCGCCATTTGTACACGATTCAAAGCGACACTGCGTTCAAGATTTATTGCGACTGTGTTGTTAGCCATGGGATGGCCTCAACGAGATAATTATTAAGTCTCGAAACGGTATACTTTTATGTTCTGTGCTAACTGTAATTATGTATGTCAACATCTCAGAAAGCCAGTTTAATTTAGTTTCCTACCCACATTCTAGAAAGAGCATGCATATTTTCGCGGCAGCACGATTTACCCAAATCTACCCAAATCTTACCCAAATCTTCTTTTATATGCTATGTATGGCCATATTTATGTGGTTTCCATACAATATATGGTATCATATTTCACCAACAAAATTACCAGGTTTTCGCCAAAATAACACATGAAACGCATACAAAATTATTTTACTACCAAGGGAGGTAACATGTATCGTATTATATTAAGCTGTAAGAGTTATCTAACTTTTCTTTCCGTTTTTGATAGGTATCATGTGAATTGTATGGAAACCACATAAATATGGCCATACATAGCATATAAAAGAAGATTTGGGTAAGATTTGGGTAAATCGTGCCACCCTATTTTCTGATGTTCTCAACATTTTTCTTATGCATTTTTTTTATCATTTTCTTTCAGTTCGATGTATATAAATTAACGTAGCATATGCAGTCAATGCGCCGCCCATGCCACGAAACGTTTACTGATAACTGAAAAACGTAACCTGCCGCCACCACTATACTGAGCAAAACTAGAAACGTTCCTCCATATTTAACAGGTTGGAGAACAGTCCAGATCGAGCTATAATGTAATGAATACAAACGTTAAAAATCGTATATTTTTCACATTTATCCGAAATATCGAACGCGGACGGAAAGTATGCCACTTACAAATGTTGTAAATGACTCAAAAAGAAATATTTTTTTAACGATCCACCTCAACAACTATTAGACATTTTGGGGGTAAAAGTATGAATTTTGAAAATTACCTACAAAATGACCGTATTATTATCAATATGCATTTTTAGCACTTTATCTTTTTGCAAAAATGGTACTGTAGTTACTTCCCCTTGTGGGTTGTGTTAAAAAGGATCTGATTAAAAGAATTCCTTGGTTTTATGCAGTGTTGTTATGTTGAATGTTAATTAGGAACAGGGTGTGAACAAATGTATTGGTTTTGTATATTTATATTTATCTATGAACATAGGGGATCATTGTGTTAGGTAGTGGGCATTTCTTGTAATAATTATGTCCAGTTGTGTAAATTACTACAGCTGGCTTATTTTTTCGTTCTATATCCAGTTGAACAGTACAGTGCGAGAAAAGTTGCATGGTCATCATCAATAAAATAGTTTACTATTAAAATGCATTGCTCATGTGCATACAGACAACATGACGAATTTAGTGGTGGTAAAGAAAGCTATATTCATAAAATTAGTAACAAAAAAATAAAGGCTGATGTTTTAAACTTTATGAATATAGCAATAATCTTGTGCCAAATATGACGATTGTGTATCATGTTGTGACGTGTATAAAGATGCAAACTCATTAACTATGTCACCGCCAATGTCGCATAAAAGCGGCTTTGCAAAAAGCAGAAAACCTGTTCAGACAGAACAGAACTTGCCGTCTGATCAGACTGTATGCTGATTGGTCTTTAGACAGTAGAGCTGAAGCACCTGTCCGAATAGCAAACAACATAGATCCTGATCAGAAGCAGCGTTACGTTGCTCTAATTTTATTCGGCGCTGAAAGAGTTAAAGAAATTCTCAGTTTCCAACTGGATGAGATGTAGGAATCCTGTTTTAACGAAATTTCTGATGTCGTGTGCAGATTGCATAAACTAAAGATAATAATAAAAAACAATTATGCATTGCCAATGCTGTCAGCAGTGTATACAAAGGCCGCAAACTTACATATGTCGCCCCATTGCCATTCTGCCAAAACCTTATTGCCTATTACATATGTGGCAATACATTAGTGACACAAACACACAGTGGACAACAGGCATGTGGTAGCTATGCCACTCTTAAACGATGGCTAACCTCTAGTGCAAAATAACCATTACAAACTATGCCCAAAGGTGACCAGGTAACCTTTTTCGACAATAACCAGACAATAGTCAGACATTGGCGGGTTATGTTTGGCCATACGACCACGGCATCTGTGATTACAATGTTACTGCATATTCAACCAAATATAAGTACATCTCTCCAGGACTTTTGCATTTACACATCATTCACTACTAGAATACACCACTCACTGCTGGATAAAATACCACTCTGCTGGAATACACTACTTGTATATTTCGCCACTGCTCATTGTTGAAGTAAAGCATAATTGACCTTGTTTCCGGTTACACAACCTTCCCATAAACATTTTTCGAAAGAATAAATCATATTTTTTTAATTTATACATCATTCACTACTACAATACACCACTCACTGCTGGATTACACCCCCACCCCCGCTGCTGGAATATGTTACTCGTACATTTCCCTACTACTCACTGCCAGAAAAGCAAATATATGGAAACAACTATATTTTTTATTATTTTTCCCCGAACATTTGCATTTACACATCATTCACTACTAGAATACCCCACTCACTGATGGAATACCCCACTCACTGATGGAATACCCCACTCACTGATGGAATACACTACTCGTACATTTCCCCACTACTCATTGCCAGAAAAGCCAATATGGAAAAAACTATTTTTGTTTGTTATTATTTTTATTTATTCACCGAACATGTGCATTTACACATCATTCACTACTACACTACATTATTCACTGCTGGATTACACTACCCACTGCTGGAATACACTACTCGTAGATTTCGCCAATGTTCACTGCCAGGAGTATAGAACTGGAATTAGCCGCTCATTGCTGAAGTAAAACCTAATTGGGATGTTTCTGGGGTTACCAAATATATCGATTTTTTTTATTAAAAATAACTTTATTCTCGAAACTTTGCATTTCCACACATTTATATGTATTTACACATCATTCACGACTAGAATACCCCACTCACTGATGGAATACACTACTCGTACATGTCCCCACTACTCGTTGCCAGAAAAGCCATAATGGAAAAAATATTTTTATTTTTATTCATTTTTTATTATTCCCACGAACATTTGTATTTACACATCATTTCAC
Source organism: Archivesica marissinica (assembly GCA_014843695.1). Lineage (NCBI taxonomy): Eukaryota > Metazoa > Mollusca > Bivalvia > Venerida > Vesicomyidae > Archivesica > Archivesica marissinica. Next base: position 27,556,357 of record CM026396.1, on the reverse strand, counting down.
TACTAGAGTACCCCACTCACTGCTGGAATACACTACTTGTACATTTCCCCATTATATTATTTTTATTTATGTTCTCGAAAATGTGCAGTAACACATCATTCATGTAGAATACACCACTCACTGCTGGATTACACTACTGGAATACACTGCCAGCAGTACAGCACTTGTATGAGCCGCTCATTGCTAAATCACACGTCTCAGTGAAAGCCTAATCAGTCTGTTTCCGGATAACCAACCAGCCCGTAGCAATTTTCGAAAAAATATCTAATTAAAAATAAGTTTTTCTAAAAATATTGCATTTACACATAATTCATTAGTACAATGCACAACACGCTGCTGGAATACACTACTCGTACATTTCACCATATGTTTATTTTATTTTTTTTTGAAAATTTCCATTAACATCATTCATGTACAATTCACCACTCGCTGCTGAATTACACTACCCACTGATGCACTACCCCCCTATAGACCAGAAGCAAAACCAGTTCACAGCAGCAATGGAATCCATGTACGTACACCAATTTTAGCATGGCTTTAACAGGCAAATAGAAATCAATAAATGTCTAGAAATTTTAATTTTAATAATGATATATTTTAAAGCACGATTTTCACAATGTGTACACAATAAAACATTAGACAAATACGTTGATGTAATAATGATAAAAGTTTAGCAAATTCTCGTCAAATATGCGTGCTACATATACATACATGATGTAATGTGTGAGATCGAAGTCAAACAGCTAATATGCTGTAATGGTTTAATTGGAATCTCGTGAATATCAAATGTGTTCCAATAGTCTACTATGCACAAAGCATGTAAGCGAAACATATATAATTGATATATTTATTTATGAAATAATATGTCTTTCAGTTATTGTTTGGAGAATAAAACATGGTTTGGAGTTCTGACAAGTAGGAATTACCCACATACAGTTTAACGATCTCTCACTGTCGCTCTTCAATCTAAAGGTGGTATACGCGCGCATTTTCATTTGCGAGCCTGCCCATGGCTAAACATTAACGCGAACTCACACATTACATCATTTAAAAAAATGATGGCGTATAAATGTAGACACTGAGGTAGTTCGATCTCTGACCGTGGTGGCATTGATAATAGTTGGCCAAGAAATAGAAAATCACTGGGAACTGGTTTAACGAAACCACAAATAAAGGAGCCGCTTATGTCAGATGGGAAATATTATACTTTCCAACGTCTTCGGCGAACTTTAGATTTGGAACATATTGGGATAACGCCGCGTCTGATCAGGATCTATGTTGTTTGCTATTCGGACAGGTCCCTCAGCTCCATGAGGAGCAATCAGCATATAACCTGATCAGACGGTACATTCTGTTATGTCTGATCGGGTTCTCGGCTTTTCGCAAATTTGCTATTAAGCGAAAGAGTTAAGGGAGCTTTCCAATAGCGTACGTGTGACTTCATATAGGTGGATGGGTGATTTTCAAGATTGATTGATATGCATAACTCGTAGTACAGATTCATAAGAAACTGGATATTTGATAGTAGTTCTTACAACATTAGTTTAATCGCTCTCGATAAATCATTACAGATTCAAGATAGAAGACGCAATGCATATTTTGCCTATGGGACACCAATACCGTGGTTCGGTGTGATTGCAACACCCTATCTATCGATTACGAGGTGAACGACGCCGTAACCACGAAGACTCCAAATACAAGAATATCTCTGTTCACGTATCACATTTACAAAATACAATGACATAACTATTTAGAACGAATAAATGAACAACAATAATTTTTAACAATTAAAAATGTGAATGTTCTTTTTTTGCGTTTCATTGGGTCACGAAAACAACTGTAATGTGTAAATTCCAACTGTTCTTATAAACATATTAGGTGCAAGATACTGGAAGTTCAAACCTCGACGAAACGCAGAAAAAAAACATTCACAATTATTATAATTACAAATTACAAAACAAGCTCTCTTTTTATAACGTCCAGAATCGTTTCCGCTGTACACATTCCAATAGTGTTGGAACTGGCTATGTTTTCTCCCAGTCGCACACTTATAACCGTGGGTACTTAGAGAATAGCATACATTTTACGCTTCATCGGGTTATTAACCGTGATCACATGCGCTGAATCAGCCAATCAGAATGACGACATTGCAAGAAGTTGCAATGTTAAAACAATGATAAACAATGTAAAGAAAATATATTCAATATTGAATGTATTGAAAATTAGCGCCCAAAGTTAGTATCATTTGCAATATTTCTAGAAAATATGTTAGACAAAGATACGTCACAAGTACTCATGTAAACAGACATGGAGGCTATACAATCTTTCTCACAGTCCAAACTAAAGCTCAAACGTTTCAATTGGTGGAATCTGAGGTTTACACCCAGGTCAACCAATCAGAAGACTTGAGATTGAATAAACGATTTATAAACCCTGTGGCAAGGTCTTGGAATTCACCTGAAAGCATAAGTGAGACACTATCTTCTTCTGCACTTCTGTATTGTGTTACGCTGTACATTCAGCTATGGTAGTAATTGTTTTTGAGTCTGTTTCAAAATACATGTTACAAGGCGACACGACACGAGTTTGATGTCGTATTCCAAACCACTGATGCACAAACTTATAATTCCACTATCGATCATTTGACGCAATTTGATTGGTGAATACCGAACGTTTAACGTTTAGATTTCAATAAAGCCCCGCGTTGAAGAAGACGGACTACTTTTGACATGTTTTCAAATAAAACATTAACTTGTATGTGTTGTTCTATGGAACGTATATTTACAAAAAGAATACAATTTGCTACGAATCTGGTGTACGTATTCATTCTTGGTTGCAAACAAGTTTTTATAACAGCTTTTCACATCTTCCATGATCACATAGACAGCGTACAATTGGGGCTTTTTTTCAAGAACAAATTTATGGAATAATTATATATCAGTTTATATGAATTACGAGCTTTAAATTGTGATGGTAAGGAATTATCGATTATTTTGTGTTGGAATATTCGATACGGAAGTTAATCGAATACTTGAATATTCTTATCGTTTTGTCCAATGAAAAATAGCTATTGTGTTATTATAATAAAAAATACAGTCACAAAGGAAAAACAATCGATCACTACGCACGTTAATTACGCATAGACACGGTAGGTTAACCACGCCATATATATAGGGGTAATTTCCGTAGTTTTGAAAAATAGTCGCCCAAATGCATTTATGCGGTGGCGACTTTAAATAAACTTATATAGATAGATAGAGTTTTGAAATGGCAGGTGTCTCATCGATTTCGAATGAAAGCAACAACAAACTAATTGATTTTTGATAATTGGTTTGGAAAATGTTTTCCGAATATTCGAATACTGTACTAGTACTCGGATACAGAACAGATATTCGTACATTCGAATGAATAATCGACAATTAATTGCCATTACTAGTTTTAGCAAATTCAGACTGGTTATAACAGTTGGTCCGAAACTCTTTCTGTATGCGACTGTGATTGCACTGTAGAACGACTTGGACTGGGGACGTTCTTAAAGCTGCGCATGCGCATCAATTCTAGATGGCGATATATTGGTTTTCGGTCCCATACATGAGATGATCGATCTTCTGAAATTGCAAGAGAGACATACCACATAATGTTCATTAATTTAATGGTATATGTCATATTCGTTTTCGATCCCATATGCATATAACCTGATCAGACGGTACATTCTGTTATGTCAGCATTAACTGAAACCTCGAATGTAGTTTTAATAATATATGCATATAGGTATTTCAGTTTGGTAAACAATGCATTTTCTTTTCCTGACAGACCGCGGATAGACTTTCTGTATTTTGGAGAAATGACATGACTTGAGAAGAAAATTCAGACTAAAAAATCATATTCAGTGTACCTATAATGCCATATTTTGTTGTAGAAATGAATGTTTGACCAACCCAGCTACTCATACGTGAAAATGGATACGACTGGACTGACCATTAAGTGTTGTACTAAAATATAAAAGAAGCCCGGTCCATAATGATGTAAATTACAGACGGATCTGTAGTCCAGTGGTAATACGCTGGACTGGTAATCCAGGGAGCGCAGGTTCGATCCCTCGTCTGACCCTACAAAAATTAAACCGAGGTCTCGTGTCGGTGCTTTACACCGTGCACGTAAAAGAACCAGAGGAGATTCTGGAATGGGTCTGTATCATTTCACTATCCTCCAAAACTCTAAAATGACTAATCTCTTCAGGAGGCGTATATGGGCAACCTGTAGCGATGATAAATAAACCTAAAACACACACACACACACACACACACACATTATATAAATGTAAGACACATATATAGTTACCCAGAAAGCTGTGTTTGGTCTCTATTTTTGATGACAGTTTGAAAGACTTTCTGAAAATGTTTGCCCTCTTCCGGAACTGACGTAAGAATGGTGCCGTAGATATGGTGTATAGGACGGGGTTCACGGCCGAGTTCAGTGGTAAAACGAACACCGCCACCCACGCGAACACCTACAAAGATACATAACTATGTGGTAAAACGAACATCGCCACCCACGCGAACAGCTACAAAGATACATAACTATGTGGTAAAACGAACACCGCCACCCACGCGAACAGCTACAAAGATACGTAGATATGTGGTAAAACGAACATCTACAAAGATATGTAGTAAAACGAACACCTACAAAGATATGTGGTAAAACGAACACCTACAAAGATATGTGGTAAAATGAACACCTACAAAGATATGTGGTAAAACGAACACCTACAAAGATATGTGGTAAAACGAACACCACCACATAAACACCACAACACTCACACACCACATAAACACCACCACCACACGCACACACCACATAAACACCACCACCACACGCACACACCACAACACACACCACATTAACATCACCACACACACCACATAAACACCACCACACGCCACATAAACACCACCACACCACCACATAAACACCACCACACGCACACACCACATAAACACCACCACACGCACACACCACATAAACACCACCACCATACGCACACACACACATAAACACCACCACACGCACACAACCAAAACTACCACCACCACCACCCACAAAACACCACCACCACACACGCACACACCACATAAACACCACCACCACACCACATAAACACCACACCACACGCACACACCACATAAACCCACCAAACACACCACACCCACCACCATACCACACAACACACAACACCACCACCACACCCACACACCAAACACACATACCACCACACACACCACAAACACACACACCACCATCACACACACCACACACACCACCACATCACACACACCACCAACACGACACACACCACCACCAAACACACACCACCACCACACACACACCACACACACACCACCACACACAAACCACCACCACACACACCACCACCACACAAACACACCACCACCACACACACCACACACACACCACCACACAAAATCCACCACCACCACCACCACACACACACACCACCATACCACACACACACACCACCACCCCCACCCCACACACAACCACACACCACCACCACCACCACCACACACACACACCACCACACACCACCACCCCACACAACCACCACACCACACCACACACCTACCACCACAACCACACCACGCACCACACCACCACACGCACACACACCACCCCACATCACACCACCACAACCACACACAACACACACACCACCACAACACACCACCACAACACACACACCCCACCACAACACACAACACCCACCCCCCACCCACCCAAAACCCACCCACCACCCCACCCACCCCCACCACCATCCACCACACATACATAACACCACCACACACACCCAACATACACACCACCCACGCACAAACAACCACACGCACATACCACCACCACACACACACACCACCACCACCACACATAAATACCACCACCAGTCCACCACACATACATAAACACCACCACACACACCACATAAACACCACCACACGCACACACCACCACACACACACACACCACATACCACCACACACCACAAACACCACCACACGCACACACCACATAAACACCACACACACCACCACACCCAATCCTACCCACACACCACCCTACTCACACACATTACCCACACACAACATTACCCACACACACCACCACTCACGACATACCAGCACTCACGCCACACCACCACCACACATACATACCACCACCACACATACATACCACCACCACACATACATACCACCACACATACATACAAACCACCACCACACATACATACATACCACCACCACCACACATACATACCACCACCAGTCCACCACACATACATACACACCACCACCACACCCCATCCTACCCACACACATTACCCACACACAACATTACCCACACACACCACCACTCACGATATAGCAGCACTCACGCCACACCACCACCACCACACATACATACCACAACCACACATACATACCACCACCACACATACATACATACCACCACAACACATACATACATACCACCACCACACATACATACATACCACCATCACACATACATACATACCACCACCACACATACATACCACCACCACACATACATACCACCACCACACATACATACATACCACCACCATACATACATACCACCACCACATATACATACATACCACCACCACACATACATACAACCACCACCACCACCACACATACATACGACCACCACACATACATACCACCACCACCACCACACATACATACACACCACCACCCCACATATATACACCACCACACACACCACCACACCCCCATCCTACCCACACATCACCATACCCACATACATTACCCATACACAACATCACCCACACACACCAACACTCACGATATACCAGCACTCATGCCACATACTACCCACACCACCACCAACTAAAACCCCCTCCCCCCACCACACACCACCACCACCACCACCACCACCACCCACCACACCACCCACCACCACCACCACCACCCACCACCACCACCACACCACCACCACCACCCACCACCACCACCACCACCACCACCACCACCCACCACCACCACCACCACCCACCACCACCACAACCACCACCACCACACCCCCACCCACCACCACCACCACCACACCACACACACCACCACCACCACCACCACCACACCCACCACCACACCACCACCACCACCACCACCCCACCACCACCACACACCACCACCACCACCACACCACCACACCAAACCACACCACCACCACCACCACCACACCACCCACCACCACCACCCACCACCACCACCACCACCCCACCACACCACCACCCCCACCCCCCCACCACACCACCACCACACCACCACACCACCACAACACCACACCACCACCACAACACAACACCACCACACACAACACCACAACACCACCACACCACCACCACAACACCACCACAACACCACACCACCACCACAACACCACACCACCACACACAATACCACACCACCACAACACCACCACAACACCACCACAACACCACCACACACAACACCACACCACCACAACACCACCACAACACCACCACACACAACACCACACCACCACCACCACACCTCCACACACCACACCACCACCACACAACCACACCACCACACACCACACCACCACACACACAACACCACCACACACAACACCACACCACCAAACACAACACCACCACACACAACACCACCACACACAACACACCACCACCCCACCACACCACCACAACACCACACACACCACACACCACACCACCACCACCACCACACACACACCCACCACACACCTACCCCCCACACACACACCACACACACCACATAACACCACCACACGCACACACCACAAACACCACCACAAACCAAGACACCACCCACACGCACACACCACAAACACCACCACACGCAAACACCACCATACGCACACACCACCACACGCACACACCATATAAACACCACACGCACACACCATATAAACACCACACACACACCACCAACATACACACACCACCACCAACACACACACCACAAACACACCACACACACATATATATATACATACGACACACCACACCATCACACACACCACCACCACACACACCACCACCACACACACCACCACAACACACACCACAACACACACACCACCACACACCACATAAACACCACAACATACACCACATAAACACCACCACACACACCACATAAACACCACCACACGCACACACCACCACACGCACACACCACACACACACCACATACCACCACACACCACAAATACCACCACCCGCACACACCACATAAACACCACACACACACCACCACCACCACCACCATCACCACAACCACCATCACCACCACCACCACCACACATACATACACACCACCACCCCACATATATACCACCACCACACATACATACACACCACCACCACACCACACATACATACCACCACCACCAAACCACACCATCCTAGTCATACATACCACCACACCATCCTAGCCATACATAGCACCACCACCACACCATCCTAGCCATACATAGCACCACCACACCATCATAGCCATACATACCACCACCACCACACCATCCTAGCCATACATAGCACCACCACACCATCCTAGCCATACATAATACCACCACCACACCATCCTAGCCATACATAGCACCACCACACCATCCTAGCCATACATACCACCACCACCACACCATCCTAGCCATACATAGCACCACCACACCATCCTAGCCATACATACACCACCACCACACCATCCTAGCCATACATAGCACCACCACACCATCTTAGCCATACATGCATACATACCACCACACATATACACATACCACCACCACACACACACATACATACCACCACACCATCCTAACCATACATACCACCACCACCACACCATCCTAGCCATACATACATACATACCACCACCAGTCCACCACACATACCACACATACATACCACCACCACCACATATATATACACACCACCACCCCCACCCCATCCTACCCACACACCACCCTACCACCACACACACCACTCACGATATACAGCACTCACGCCACATCATCCCACCACACACACTACCCACACCACCACCACACACCATCCTAGCCATACATAGCACCACCACCACACCATCCTAACCATACATACCACCACCACACCGCACCATCCTAGCCATACACACCACCACCACCACACCATCCTAGCCATACATATATACATACCACCACCACCACACATACATACCACCACCACCACACATACATACCATCACCACCACACATACATACATACCACAACCACCACACATACATACACACCACCACCACACACCACCCTACCCACACACACCACCACTCACGGTATACCAGCACTCACGCCACACCCCCACATCCTACCCACATCCCCCCACACACCACCTCCTAACACTACCCCCACACCTAACACCACCCCCACACACCACCCCAGGCACAAACAACACCCACACCACCACCACCACCACCACCACCACCACCACCACCACCACATACACATACCACCACCACTCATACATACCACCAGCACCACCACACATACCACCACCAATACATACATACCACCAATACATCATACCACCACCACAATACCACCCACCACACCACCCACCCAACCACACCACCCAACCACCACCACACCACACCACCCAACCACACCACACCACCCAACCACACCACCCAACCACACCACACACCACCATCCTACCCACACAGACCCACCCCCTAACACTACCACCCCCTAATACTACCACCACACCACCCCCATATCACCCGCTAACACTACCCACCACACACCACAACACATACACAATCATGGTCAAAAACTGCCTAAATAAACATTATTTTAAGTCGCCACCGCATAAATGCATTTGGGCAACTATATTAGTCAGTACCTAATAAACATTTCGAGATGTCATATGTTCACATATGATATGATAAACGTCAGCATGTCACGCATGGTATCAGAAAATAGGATAATATATATATAATATTAGGTTACTGTCTTATGAATTTCTATAAATTTTAATTTATTTGGCTCGCCTCCGAAATCCGGGAAGGGCCGTTTTCTAATGTTGGTTATAACTTGTGGCCCGACCCTTTTGCAATGTTACACAAATGTATGTATGCATCTTATACATTGTTAATGTCTATTCTGTATCACGCATGTATGTCAATTGTACTGTTTAATATGCATATGCAATAACATATGGTTAAATCAAATCCGAAATCCAAAAAAAGAAAGAAAGACAGTAACCTAAATATTCTCTATTTACAATAATACGGTAAAATCAAAGAAGAACCTCGGTTGGAATATCCGCCCCTGCCAATGATGCGAAGCCAAGCAGGGTGATTGGTACCCAGCAGAAGAAGTCGGTGGCTACTATCAGAGTCATTCTTCTAGCCATGGCACTGTCATTCTTGTCCTGTATCTTCCGTACAGCACTACGCGTCTGCTTCGCCACAAAGAACATGCGCAAATATGAGAAAAATATCACGAGGAATGAAGCAAAGTTGAGAATCAGAAAAACTGCAACGGAGTATTCCCATCCTTTTGGCTTAGAGTTTGTGATGTGGAAAGCCAAACATACACCGGATCGGCCGTAGAAATTCCCGAAATAGTCAATACCAGCTAATGGAACGGCCGATATAGCGAGCACGAGAACCCATACAAATAGCATCACGTAAAACGCGTCCTTTAATTTCAGTCGTCGTAAATGTAGAGGAAATATTATGCATATCAGCCTGTCTAGCGTGATTACGGTAAGTGTTAACACTGATAACTCGCTTGAAAATGTGGATATGAACCCCGCGAATTTGCACAGCTCACTTTCGCGCCAAAATCTGTCGTAGAGAATATATTTGCCGCGGTAGTAGGAATCGACTACGGCGATGGTCATCATGTACACTCCCATGAGGAAATCTCCAATGGCGAGGTTGGTGATCAGGAACGAGTGTACCTTGTAATAGAAGAATACAATAATAATAGCACGACAATGATAGACCGATATAGTGATACAAGCTATTTCATAATTTCACGACCTGGCCTGGAGGTTGTAAAACTTTTCTCCAATCTCAAAACTCAGTCTCAGTCGTCTGATTGATTTAGCTGACAGTATCACTCGGAATCAACCAATCAGATCTCTTGAGCTTGAGATCTGAGAAAAGTTTTATAACCTCTGTACCTGAACTTCCGAGATTTCTCGAGTTTAACTTCACGCATTCAATCAAGAGTTTATGATTGATTTCATGAATGAGTGAAGTTGAAAACGTGAATTCGTGTAGTTGAAATCGTGAATTTTTGTAGTTGAAAACGTGAATTTTTGTAGTTGAAAACGTGAATTCGTGTAGTTGAAATGATGAAATAATAACTGTCACAGAATATGCAACCTAACATTGTAACACTGTATATCACGCCGAGCAATTGTTAACGAGGTTAAAACTGATCGCTATTCGAGGTTTTTTTTCAGTGAGATTTAACAGTGTTAGTTTCACACGAGTGTTTATTTTATTGTGTCGCGCACACTGATTTATTGTATTATATTTACAACTTCTTGCAATATCGCGATTCTGATTGGCTGATGATTCAAGCCATGCGATTGCAGTTCATAATCCAATGAATTACAAAATTATTCAATTCTAATTAATATTCATAGCGAACTACTCTGTGTATAGTGTGACTAATAAAAAAAACTTATTTAAATATAACAAATTGCAAAAGACGTGATTCTGAAAGCTGCCAATGTCATTAACGACGCCATTTTAGCATTGACGTATGTCACCACGCCATTTTAATCTATAAAACAAAACGGAAATGTGTTTGTTTATGTGAACGATGGAATCGTTTGTCACTAATGAACATTGTAAGCTAACTTGAAACGTAATTTGAGCAAATAGTGTCCTCTATTGTGCATACCTTGCCATTTCGGAGATCTCTCGTTCTCCAGACGACGACGACAATATTTCCCCAGAAGGCAATCAGACCCAGTACCCATATACTGATACGCAGCAAGTAATTGGACATCAAGTCCGTACAAGACGAGAACTCGTCCGGCTCCGGTAAACAGCGGCCTGCGATCTGGGCAGCACAGCAAAACCGGAATTCGTCAGTAATTCTACGAATATATGTTAACGTTTACTATAAGGTAAACAGTAAATTGTGTATATATGAGTGTTGTTTATAATCACATTTAAAACATCATGCGTTTCCAGTACCAAGAATAATTGAGCAACATATAATTTTCTAGTTTTATAATACCCAATAATCGTTCTCGAGACCTCAATCGTGATGGAATCGAAGAAAGATGAATATAAGCTCAAATATATTTTTACACAGATTGATAACACGATTTATTACAAATATTAATATAAAACTTTCGCATTGTTACTGGAATGTGATATATCTAGAGAATGCTGCATGTATTTCGAAATAATATTATCACACATATTATACCGTCTATTTATATATGACGTAGTATGTCTGAATTTAAATAATAACGGTTGTCTGATTAGCTCTGGTTAGTACGCTCGTTTCTCACCAATGCAACCCGTGAAGTATGTACGGTGGTCGCAAGATCGGACAGGTGGGTTTTCTCCGGGTACTACGGTTTCCTCCCACACAAATGACCACATTTACGCTTTCATCCGAGCCAACGAGAGTGATTAATATAAGTTGTTAAAACTTGCTTCGCAATCGTTGTAAAATAAATAAAGTTTAAACTTAAATAATAAACTACTTACAGGTTGTCTAACGTTTCCAGACCATCAAATACATTCTCTTCCACGATCTCAATCGAGTTGTGTGAGATATCCCTAGTAACGAGAAACCAATAAAATATCCATTTATAATAATAACTAATTATGTTTGTTTTCGGGACTAAAAAGTCGAATCAGCAGCAAGTATTGGCGGAAGAAAACCTTGTGTCCGTTCGGGCAGTATTCCAGACACAGACGGACACCTGGATACAACCAGCGTCCTTCCACAACAAGCCAGCTCGATAGCATTCTCACGTGAAATAATTAGACATCCCCGGTAAGATTATAGCATACAACTGTGAGGTGAAAGCGTTTTGAAGTAAACTGTCATAACCGTTCAACCACGGAGGATCCTCCATTAGGTAATGATGAAGATAAAAACTGGACCATCAGGATGGTATGGGGGTGTGGGGTGGAGTTATGGCAGCTATGAATGTACAGTGTGTTGCTCGTACACATTCAAATCTCTAGCAAATTAAGAGGGCGTCGTTGACTTCATATTCCGTTTACCGTTATAGACTCGCATCCCAAGGCAGAATGTCAGTGCTCTACAAGGGTGCCCGGCGTCTTATAGCTGGCTAGTCGTCATATGTCTTAAGCTGTTGGTTCGACATTACACACCCCATAGAAAAACAACGAAGGCAATTAGTATACGTAAACCTAAGCAATTACGTACAACTAAAGAATTTGTTGGGTTAAGTACTCATGAAATCCCTATGTTTGGTTGGGTACTCATGAAACCCCTGTGTTTGGTTGGGTACTCATGAAACCCCTGTGTTTGGTTGGGTACTCTTGAAATCCCTATGTTTGGTTGGGTACTCATGAAACCCCTATGTTTGGTTGGGTACTCATGAAACCCCTGTGTTTGGTTGGGTACTCTTGAAATCCCTATGTTTGGTTGGGTACTCATGAAACCCCTATGTTTGATTTGGTACTCCTGAAACCCCTATGTTTGGTTGGGTACTCTTGAAATCCCTATGTTTGGTTGGGTACTCATGAAATCCCTATGTTTGGTTGGGTACTCGTGAAACCCCTATGTTTTGTTGGGTACTTATGAAACCCCTATGTTTGGTTGGGTACTCCTGAAACCCCTATGTTTGGTTGGGTACTCGTGAAACCCCTATGTTTGGTTGGGTACTCTTGAAACCTCTATGTTTGGTTGGGTACTCCTGAAACCCTTATGTTTGTTTGGGTACTCGTGAAACCCCTATGTTTGGTTGGGTATTCATGAAACCCCTATGTTTGGTTGGGTACTCCTGAAACCCCTTTGTTTGGTTGGGTACTCGTGAAACCCCTATGTTTTGTTGGGTACTCGTGAAACCCCTATGTTTGGTTGGGTACTCATGAAATCCCTATGTTTGGTTGGGTACTCATGAAACCCATATGTATATAAATGGTTGGCAACGGTTATGCGCATATTTTATCATTATTTGGTTGCTACACCTAAGTAAGCCCTGTGACATACAGGTTACACCAATAAAATGATCCTCATAAAAGGAAGATCCAATTTCCTCCTGAAGACAAAAAGTCCAATCTTTCACAAAGGCCTCTTTCAATTAGTATGTTTAATCACGCCGGGTTAAGGTCCTTGACTTCAAAACTCTTTACCCATCACCGCTGTTGGTTCGACTCCCACTGTGGGTGTCGAATTATTTCATGTGAGGAGGGTATCCAGCAGGCTTGCGGAAGGTCGGTGGTTCTACCTGTTGTACTGCTTGAGGGTCATCCAGAGTCTTTCTCCACCATGGATGTAAGCCGTTAGTGAGAATATAAACACCAACAACAAACAATGTTATTATGTTATGTTATATTTCGGGTTTTACTCCTGCATCAGCACCATTTCGGGCTATATCGCCGGCGAGCAGTTTACCTAACAACACCTTTCCTGGGCAGGCTCCAGCTGTTAACCAGTACTTGGGTGCACCAAGAAACTGCCAATCATATAAATGAGACACGGTCTGAGCGGGGCTCGAACCCGTGACCATCAGTGATGATAGGTTACAGTGGTATACAAGTCAGCGACCTTAACCACTCGACCACGTAGGCGGCCAACAACAAACGAAGTGTGTATATAAACACCAACAACAACAAACAAATGATTAGTCATGAGCAGTAAAATGATTCACTGCAACCATGTTCTTCTAAGCAATATAAAACATTACTATCGGAATAAAAACTGAAATGATTAATCTCTTCAGGAGGCGTCGCTCATATGGGCAACCGGTAGCGACGATAAATAAACGTAAAACACACACACACAAAACTGAAATTACCAGGTTTGGAAATAGTGTTTTTGTTACAATAATGATGCATTTTGTAACATCGTCAATGCGAACGATTTCGACATTCAGCGACGTCATTGTGGCATTATTTAAGCATATACTTTAGTGCCACTTAACGTACGTTTCCTACCTTAAACGCATTCCTATCATATAATGAATACACTATTTGTTCCATTCGGTGTAAGATCGAATATATTTCGTCCAGTAACATAGAAAACTAGTGCCACTTACACTTATAGTGATTTCAGTGTTCATCCGGTGAAATGTAATTCCGTCATGCACAGAGATAAACAAATATACTCTTATTTCATCGTCGACTTATAGTGCAGTACATTTAGCCAAAAATAAGTTCGAACCAGAGAAAAAAATTGAACAGATAGTGCACGTATATTGTCATCATCTATAAGGATTAATCTTTCAGAAAAAATTTCTGAGCGTGGTGGAAATATATATTTTTCAAGGTCAAGGTCACCAGGAATGGTAAAAGCATGAAGTGGCGATATATAGCATTATCCAAATATATGTAGTATACAAACAGTTAATACTCGTCGACTTAACATATAAAACAGTTTTGGCTTACAGCAGGGCGAGAAACTTGAGTCCGTGGAATACGTTCGTCTTCACTGTAATCATCACGTTATGTGACAAATCCCTGAAATAAGCAACGTTTAGTTGTAGTCTGTATTCAAATCTATCTGACAACACGTACATACAGTCAAACCTGTCCTAAGCAGCCAGTCAAGGGAATCACAGAAAGTGGCTGCTTAGCGCAGGTGGCTGCTTAATAGAGGTCAAATGTATAAAAAAAGAACATATTGGGAATATGGAAACTGGCTGTTTAATACAGGTTGGCTACTTAATAGAGGTGACCACTAACACAGGTTTGACTGTATACACTCAACAAAATTCGTAACCGATCACCTGGCCCCGAGGTTATAAATCTTTTCTCAGATCTCAAGCTCAAGTGATCTGATTGGTTGATTCTGAGTGTTACTGTCGGGTGAACCAATCAGACGATTGAGACTGAGTTTTGAGATTGGAGAAAAAAGTTTTATAACCTCCAGGCATGACCCCGACATTTACGTCAATCAAATTTGACAGGTTTATCCATCAACGTCAACATGTGACGGTAAAGTGATTGATGAGGTCATCGGAAGATATGACACGTGGTACGCACCTCGTTCAAGTTCACCCTCAAGGTCAACCTCAACCACAAGAAAGGCTAATACGCAGCCTTCTATACTACTTATATTTATGCGGGGTCTCGATGTCCGAGTGACGGTAGTTACTTCACGTCACTGTCCTCTCACCGATGTCCGAATCCCATTGTGGTGTCGAATTATGTTTGTCCAACTCGCTAACGGTGTATCGGTGGTTCTATACGGGTGCCTGAAATACTACTCCCCATCACCAAGAGCTGGTCATACTATATACAGTCTACATCCATTATGTCAAAATATTTTGTTTGCAAATAAAGGGAGATAATTAAATGTATGATATCAGAATGAAGCGCTATGGAAGTCGTGATAGCGCAGTGGATGCGCGTTCGCTTCAGGTGCGAAAGGTCCGGAGTTCGAGCCCCACTGGAGCCGTTACGATTGTGCCCTTAGGCAAGGCATTTAAATTCCACGTTGCCTCTTCTCTCTCCCTCATGGCGATGGATTCCATCAGGAATGAGGTCTCGAGAGTGATTTATATAAGTTGAAATAATTTGTTTCGCAATCGAGCTAAAATAAATTTGTATAAACTTGTATAAACTAGAATGAAGCGCTAGTTTTCTTTTTTCTGATATACAGTCAACAACCGTGTTGTCAAAGTCGGTTATGTCGAATTCTCCGGTTATCTCGAAGTCGAATCAAAGTCCCGTTTCGGACACTATCATTTTACATATAACTCGATTTGTTAAAGATAACCGGAGAATTCGACATAACCGACTTTGACATAGCGGTTGTAGACTGTATTTGTAACTGCAGAATTAATTTTTATCTCGACTGTAATATCGCTGCTAATTACATTAGCTGTGATCTGATCAAAGCGAATTAAGAGTTCATATGCTTAATCAGTGTACATAGTATCGATGTTTGTTTTTCCGTATTTTATCATTGTATTAGAGCAGTATCTACTATCCGATTAGCAGTGATTATGCAGCATTATTCCATACGTACTGTGATATATAATATTATGTTCATCACGTATATCTCCACGTTGTCGTGGCATTGTACTGTTATGGTGTATACTATATAGTTATGTAATGTTATGTAAATACTGTTGTTACAATGATAAATGTAAATACTATATATGTAATGTTATGTAAATACTATGTAATGTGTAGTGTTATGTAAATACTGTATATGTAAAGCTATGTAAATACTGCTGTTACAATGATGTTATGTAAATACTATATATGTAATGGGTAATGTTATGTAAATACTATATATGTAATATATAATGTTATGTAAATACTGATGTTACAATGATGTTATGTAAATAAAGATTACTTACTTATTTTACTATTATTTGTTTGACGATAAATACTTACAGAATTACTAAGCGTTCTAAGCCGCGGAAGGTACCCTCGGTAACGTAGGATATAGAGTTGTGTGATAGATTCCTTTAAAAAAAGAATGGAAACAAATATAAGAATTAGTTCTCACATATGGTTAACACGTTAGACTGTGAATCCAGTGATAGCGAGTTGGATCCTCATTCCCACAACACTAATATTAACTGCGCTGGATCCTCAGTCCCACACTACTAATATTAACCGAGTTGGATCCTCAGTCCCACAATACTAATATTAACCGAGTTGGATCCTCAGTCACACAATAGTAACATTAACCGAGTTGGATCCCCAGTCACACAATACTAATATTAACCGAGTTGGATCCTCAGTCACACCATACTATTATTTACTGCGTTGGATCCTCAGTCACACAATACTAATACTAACTGCGTTGGATCCCCAGTCTCACAATACTAATATTAACCGAGTTGGATCCTCAGTCCCACACTAGTAATATTAACCGAGTTGGATCCCCAGTCTCACAATACTAATATTAACCGAGTTGGATCCTCAGTCCCACAATACTAATATTAACCGAGTTGGATCCTCAGTCACACAATAGTAATATTAACCGAGTTGGATCCTCAGTCACACAATAGTAATATTAACCGTGTTGGATCCTCAGTCACACAATAGTAATATTAACCGAGTTGGATCCTCAGTCACACAATAGTAATATTAACCGAGTTGGATCCTCAGTCACACAATAGTAATATTAATTCTCGTTTAGTCTTTTGAATTTGCGCCACAGCGTGTTATACAGTGTTTAATGTGTTAATTATAATATTATATACGTGTTAAAATAGTTATGTTATATTTCGGGTTTTACGCCTTCATCAGCACCATTTTGGGCTATATCGCCGGTGTGCAGTTTACCTAACAACACCTTTCCTGGGCAGGCTCCAACGGTTAACCAGTATTTGGGTGCACCAACCTCCGTAAGAAACTGCCAACTTTTTCATATAAATGAGACACGGTCTGAGCTGGGCTCGAACCCGTGACCATCAGTGATGATAGGTTACAGCGGTATACAAGTCAGCGACCTTAACCACTCGACCACGGTGGCGGACTTGTGATAAAATAGTATTAAATTAATTAGACAAAGACACAAATAATGTTCGTCGCCGCCACCGCTATATGCACCGCCACCATCGTAGCCCATGCACCGTTGCCGTCACCATCGTAGCTCATGCACCGCCCCGCCGCCGCCGCCGCCGCCGCCACCACCACCACCACCACCACCACCACCACCAACATCATCTATATTTCATTGGGAAGCATAAAATAACTACGATTCTTACAGAGTTCTCACATTCCGTAGTCCAATAAATGTATTTGGTAACAGCCTCTGCAATGACTGGTAACTCAGATTTCTGCAATAAACCAACATACTCATAGAATATGGAAAGGAGTCCATGAATAGCGATTTTTTAAAAAAAGGTTATGTTTTAAAATCGACGTCGCTTGATTCGTTAAAGTGACACTACATCGCAAAAAGCCCAAAAAAATGTATTTGTTAACGTATACATGCATTGCTATTACAAATTCTTCTGAATACATTCGAACTCTAACATTGTACCTAGGCATTGTATAATTGTCACGTATAATTGTCATGTATAATTGTCACGTATAATTGCCACGTATAATTGTCACGTATAATTGTAATATGTATTATATTGTGTTCTTTGTAAATTAGATGTTTATGTTTATATTGTATGTGGCTCTCCCTGCAGTGGAGGAAATAAAGTTATCTAAATGTGTTCATAAAATAAGATCATTCGTAATAGTAAATACTTAGTTACTCACAGTTGATGGAGATGAGACAGTCCCATGAAACCTAGAGGAGATATCTCTCTGATTTTGTTTCCACTCATAAACCTTTGAAATACATAATTATTGTTATAAAAACACGTTACGCTTCAATTTGATATCAAACAGACGGATCTGTAGTCCAGTGGTAACACGCTGGACTGGTAATCCATGGATCGCAGGTTCGATCCCCCGTCTGACCGTAATAAAATTAACAGCCTTTCAGATGG
This sequence comes from Archivesica marissinica, assembly GCA_014843695.1. Lineage (NCBI taxonomy): Eukaryota > Metazoa > Mollusca > Bivalvia > Venerida > Vesicomyidae > Archivesica > Archivesica marissinica. The sequence continues at coordinate 27,536,609 of CM026396.1, read as the reverse complement.
GACTTCTTTAAACCGAGGTCTCGTTTCGGTGTTTTACACCGTGCACGTAAAAGAGCCAGAGGAGACGCTGGAATGGGTCTCTGTCTGTATCATTGCACTATCCTCCAACATTTTAAAATGACTAATCTCTTCAGGAGGCGTCGCTCATATGGGCAACCGGTAGCAACGATAAATAAACGTAAAACACACACACACATTTGATATAGCATATAGTTGCAATCTTTCTTATAGTCTCGTCTATGTACATAGCATAATTCATATCAAGCAAAGCATGAACAATAATCAACATTACATAGCCATTCAATGTTAATGCATTATATGAGACTTACATCACAGTTATATATATCACACAATCTCACCTACTATCAATGTTATATACAACAGGGTACAATGTCGCCCACATCGCCCTCTAGAATGATCCCTGGCTATTCATAAACAATTTGATAAACCATCATTTACAAAGAGACTGGTTATTTTGTAAATAATAAGAGGATATTTATTTCAGTGTATGATCAAATTATATTTGACTGAATTGAAAGCATTATTGTTGTTTGTTTGTCATTGTAAACAGGGTTCATTCTAGGTCAGACTTTTTGGGAGAAGTGAGAAAGCACGTGATCGCTTCCTTAAATGGTGTTCTTTAATATACTTCTGCAAAATAGGGTTAAAATGCACAGTACAACCATTAAATAAAACATTTGAATAGAAGGAGTGCTTTATAATGGGCCAGTGTATCTTACTAGACACAATTTTGTTTTTAGGGAGAAGTGGGGCCCCCAGAGGGCGAAGTCAGGGTCCCTAGGGCGACAATTTCGCCCACATCGCCCTCTAGAATGATTCCTGAATCAAGGTAAAACTGAGCAGTAGCCGTTAATTGTGAGTATATATACTCTTATATATACAGCTAGTCTACTTCCGTTATGTCGAATTCCGTAGGACCGAACAAAACACTTCGACATAGCCGAATTTCGACGTAACGAAATTATATATAAACGTAGCCAGATATATGTAAAATGATAGTGTGTGAAACGGGACTTTGATCCAACTTCGAGATAACCGGAGAATTCGACATAACCGACTTTTGACATAACGGATGTAGACTGTATGTGTGTTTTTGCATATACTTATTGTGTTATTACACGCTAATCTCTCTAATCCACGAACAAGCATATTCAATTACGTATAATGGATTTTCTTAGACGTAAACGATTATACGCTACACGTTGGTAACATTAATTGTTTTCAATTCTTCTCGTTTATTTTTACAGACGGATCTGTAGTCCAGTGGTAACACGCTAGACTGGTAATCCAGTGATCGCAGGTTCGATCTCCCGTCTGACCCTAATAAAATTAACAATCTTTTAGATGGGACGTTAAACCGAGGTATCGTGTCGATGCTTTACACCGTGCACGTAAAAGAACCAGAGGAGACTCTGGAATGGGTCTCTATCTGTATCATGCACTATCCTCCAAAAATCTAAAATGACTAATCTCTGCAGGAGGCGTCGCTCATATGGGTAACCGGTAGCGACGATAAATAAACGTATAAACGTCGTTTATTTTTAGTATTCTCTTAAGCGTATCCCGTCATTTTCTTATTCAATCCAAACAATAATTGTCTTGAAAGACGTACTTATATTAGTACTACATACATCGGAACAAATTGACAGCAAATTTGAGCTTTTGGAAAGGGCTGTTGCTAATGTTTTCAAAACTTGTAGCCCAATCCTTTTGCACTTTAAAAATGTCATGTATATGTATATGGATATTAACAGGTTTTATGTATGTTATTAATGCGACAGTAATGTTATTGTGATTTGTAAATTGTATTCGTCATTATTGAAAAAGTTATTTATTTAAGTTTATTTAACGTCGCTACCGGTTTCCCATTTGAGCGACGGGCAGTTTACCTAACAACACCTTTCCTGGGCAAACCATAAATTGAAGACAAAATACGCTTATCTAGTTCCAAAATACATGAGTATAGTATAGAACATCACGTATTAAGTTATAGTTATATTTCGGGTTTTACGCCTGCATCAGCACCATTTTTGGGCTATATCGCCGGCGGGCAGTTTACCTAACAACACCTTTCCTGGGAAGATTCCAGCGGTTAACCAGTACTTGGTCACCAACCTCCGTAAGAAACTGCCAACTTTTTCATATAAATGAGACACGGTCTGAGCGGGGCTCGAACCCGTGACCATCAGTGATGATAGGTTACAGTGGTATACAAGTCATCCACCTTAACCACTCGACCACGGAGGCGGACCATCACGTATTAAGTGGAATTCGTGATAGCACAGTGTTAGCGCGTTCGCTTCAGGTGCGAAAGGGCTGGCGCTCGAGCAGCGCTGGAGCCGTTACGATTATGCCTTAGGCAAGGAGGCATTTAAATGCCACATTTCCCCTTCTCTCTCCCTCCCACGATGGAATCCGTCAGGAATGAGGTCTCGAGAGTGATTAATATAAGTTGTAAGAACTTGTTTCGCAATCGAGCTAAAATAAATTTGTATGAACTAAAACGTAGATAGTAGGTTGCTCCTTGGAGATGTTGAGAACACTACACTCAATCCCGAAATTATACATATTACCATCCCCATAAAACATTACTCTACTGTCAAGTTAAATTGCGCCTATCATACTCTGATGATAAAGTTCTCAATTATAATGATTTTATAAGAGTTCAGGCTTTCACAGCAATCAGTTACCATTATATCTCTCCAATATTTCCACTATTGTTTCTGCTGCAATTCTTAAAACATTAATCCTAAATCGTAAACAACACGTATAGTGAATAAATCTATGATGTGTTTTTGTAAGCCATTATTTGCAAACAAACAAATATATATAGATCTACTCACATAAGTAAATATGACAGATGTGCGTGCGTGCGTGTGTGAGATTTAGTTCTTGTTTTGTGTCCCCGAATGAATTCCATATACTATTAAAACTTAGTTTATACAAATTTATTTTAGCTCAATTGCGAAACAAGTTATTACTATTACAACTTATATTAAATGCTATTGCGATCTTTCCAAACTTTCCAAACTTTTATTTTTCATACATGCATAATGGTTTACATACAGCAAACAGAATTAGCATTATCATATACATACGTAACATTCTAAATCACATAACACACATAGCAGCATGATTATACTATTAGCACATATCTGAGAACACAAAGAGGAGGAGCGACTATCTGGTATTTCTTGTTTGTTGGTCTACGTTTTCTAGGTAGGGTTTGAACGTATATCACATTCCTGGGACAGCGTTTCCTGACACCTACATTGCAAGTATCGAGCGAGAAAGAAGACACAGTGTGGAAGTTTAGTGCCTTGCCTAAGGGTACACTCGTAACGATGTCCAGCTCTCCGATTAGCGCAGTGGTAAGCTGCTCCGAGGATCGAACCTGGGTTGCATTGGTGAGAGGCGGGCGAACTAACCACTGCATTAATAGGACATCCTATGATATTATATCATACACTATTAGGGATGGCAACGAATTTTCGAATATTTTGAATGTTAAAATCATATTCGAATATAAAAAATGAATTTTAAATCTTTCAAATTGAATGACACTTTTAATAAATTGCAGTTAAATCATATAACTTTAATTTCCAAACATTTAAGAGTCAAACATAAAACAGTGCCGCCATGGATACCACGATGTGCGTACAATTAACAAAAGCAGCCCAACGCCACTCCGAGAAGAGCAGTTTAATAAAAGTGAACATATGTGATTATATGTTTTAAACACAGTCCTAATACAACTCATGTAATAGTTTCCCAAGGTTTTGTCTGATCTTTCTAAAGTAGGGTATTAATTTTGCCAAGATCTGTCTAAAGTTAGTCAGGATTTGATAGGCCGCCATGCCATTCCCCTCCCAACAATTTTGTCAATGAGAGCCACCCGTCCCTAGGATAGCCTTGATGGTAAGTTAACCGATTTGGTGTATGAAATGATAGGGGAGGTAACTAGGTTTGATGTTACGTTAACAGATTTGGTGTATGAAATTATAGGGGAGGTAACTAGGTTTGATGTTAAGTTAACCGATTTGGTGTATGAAATGATAGGGGAGGTAACTAGGTTTGATGGTAAGCTAACCGATTTGGTGTATGAAATGATAGGGGACGTAACTAGGTTTGATGGTATGTTAACCGATTTGGTGTATGAAATGATAGGGGAGGTAACTAGGTTTGATGGTAAGCTAACCGATTTGGTGTATGGAATGATAGGGGACGTAACTAGGTTTGATGTTAAGTTAACCGATTTGGTGTATGAAATGATAGGGGAGGTAACTAGGTTTGATGGTAAGCTAACCGATTTGGTGTATGAAATGATAGGGGACGTAACTAGATTTGATGGTATGTTAACCGATTTGGTGTATGAAATGATAGGGGAGGTAACTAGGTTTGATGGTAAGTTAACCGAGTTGGTGTATGAAATGATAGGGGACGTAACTAGATTTGATGGTATGTTAACCGATTTGGTGTATGAAATGATAGGGGAGGTAACTAGGTTTGATGGTAAGTTAACCGATTTGGTGTATGAAATGATAGGGGAGGTAACTAGGTATGATGGTAAGTTAACCGAGTTGGTGTATGAAATGATAGGGGAGGTAACTAGGTTTGATGGTAAGTTAACCAATTTGGTGTATGAAATGATAGGGGACGTAACTAGGTTTGATGGTAAGTTATCAAATTGGTGAATGAACAGATAGGGGAGGTAACTAGGTTTGATGGTAAGCTAACCGAGTTGGTGTATGAAATGATAGGGGAAGTAATTAGGTTTGATGGTAAGTTAACCGATTTGGTGTATGAAATGATAGGGGAGGTAACTAGGTTTGATGGTAAGTTAACCGATTTGGTGTATGAAACGATAGGGGAGGTAACTTACAGCGTGCGCAAGTTTGTTAGTCCTTGGAACGTGCCGTTACTAATTCTGTCAATTCCGTTGTTTTCAAGATTCCTGCAAGCAATAAATATAAACAGTATTGTAAATATATATATCGTAGCAAGATTGCATTCCGCAACAAAAGAGTACATTGTTATATTTGTTATATTTCGGGTTTTACTCCTGCATCAGCACCATTTCGGGCTATATCGCCGACGGGCAGTTTACCTAACAACACCTTTCCTGGACAGGCTCCAGCGGTTAACCTGTACTTGGGTGCACCAACCTCCGTAAGAAACTGCCAACTTTTTCATATAAATGAGACACTGCCTGAGCGGGGCTCGAACCCGTGACCATCAGTGATGATAGATTACCTTGGTATACAAGTCAGCGACCTCAACCACTCGACCACAGAGGCGGACCGACAAAAGAGTACAATGTGGAGGGAACGTATCATAGGACCAAATAAGATTGATGAGGTTAAAGTGGTGTTGCTACAGAGCCATTTCCTTACATACACAAACAGCTCAAACATTGGATACCTCATCATTATCAAGAGGACAAGTGCATATTGTCGGAAATTTCAGGTCCGATAATTATTTCTTAAATATGCCTCTTATATTTTGGTTTATACATATTTATAATAGCTCGATTGGTAAACAACTTCCTACAACTTATATTAATCACTATCTAGAAACATTATTCCATCTCTACGAGGGAGATTTATATACAAATTTATTTTAGCTCGATTGCGAAACAAGTTCTTTCAACTTATATTAATCACTCTCGAGACCTCATTCCTGATGGAATCCAGCGCAACGAGGGAGAGAGAAGAGGCAATGTGAAATTAATCTAAATGCCTTGCCTAAGAGCACACTAGTAACGGCTACTGCTTGGTGTGAACTCCGGCCCTATCGCACCTGAAGCGAAAGCGCTATCGCGACTTCCACTCTCTTCTATATCACAATGGACCACATCTGTTGATTGTGGTTGCAATCTCGGTAGATATCATCGACATCAATTGAGAAAGCGCATACTGCCTGAACGTTCGTGTTGGATATGTTTTCCTGAGTTACGTCCCCCTTTACACTGAACTATATTACAATGCAACACATTTGAACAGTCATCAAGAAATTTTCGGATTTGGAAGTTGGACCAAACTTAGTTTAAACTTTATTTATTTTATAACGATTGCGAAGCAAGTTCTAACAACTTATATTAATCACTCTCGTTGGCGCGGATGAAAGCGTAAATGTGGTTATTCATGTGGGAGGAAACCGGAGTACCCGGAGAAAACCCACCTGTCCGATCTGGCGACCACTGTACCATCTCACATACCTCCGAACCAGGGTTGCATTGGTGAGAAGCGAACGTGCTAACCACTGAATCGGACAGCCAACTCAACAAGCAATCTTCATTTTTTTAATTTGAAACTTGGTTTACATCTTTTACATACCACTTAGTTAAAGCTACATTTGTAAGTCAAATTTAAGTGAAGACAGAATAAGTCCAAGTCCAAATTAATATAATCAGTAGGGCATCGAGTGTTTTTACGTTTATTTATCGTCGCTACCGGTTGCCCATATGAGCGACGCCTCCCTGAAAAGATTAGTTATTTTGAAGGATAGTGCATGATACAGAAAGATACCCATTCCAGAATCACCTCTGGTTCTGTTACGTGCATGGTGTACAGCACCGACACGAGACCTAGGTTTAACGTTCCATCTGAAATACTGTTAATTGTATTAGGGTCAGACGGGGGATCGAACCTGCGATCCCTGGATTACCAGTCCAGCGTGTTACCACTGGACTACATATACGTCTGTATAGTGCATCGATTTCTGATTGTGTTGGTTTTGTTTACATCGCAGCTCATACACACTGAAGGCACGCGAGTGTTTAGGGATATTCAGGATATTCAGGTGTGATATTTGTCTTGAATTATACTCTCGCTTGTACTTGTTCTGTCTTTCCTATTGTTTTCATCAAGACATTATTGTGAGTAAAATCTACATCATTTCATCAATTTGAATGGATAACAGTAACACATAAAGTAGACAAGACTTAGCACGTCGGGTCTGATAAATTGTTGTAAGTAAAATCTACATAAGTTCATCAATTTGAATGGATAACAGTAACACATAAAGTAGACAAGACTTAGCACGTCGGGTCTGATAAATTGTTGCAATTAAAATCTACATAATTTCATCAATTTGAATGGATAACAGTAACACGTAAAGTAGACAAGGCTTAGAACATCGGGTCTGATAAATTGTTGCAAGTAAAATCTACATAATGTCATCAATTTCAATGGATAACAGTAACACATAAAGTAGACAAGACTTAGCACGTCGGGTCTGATAAATTGTTGTAAGTAAAATCTACATAAGTTCATCAATTTGAATGGATAACAGTAACACATAAAGTAGACAAGACTTAGCACGTCGGGTCTGATAAATTGTTGTAAGTAAAATCTACATAAGTTCATCAATTTGAATGGATAACAGTAACACATAAAGTAGACAAGACTTAGCACGTCGGGTCTGATAAATTGATAAAGTTGTTAACAACATTAAGCCACAAAAACAGACCAACAAAGTACACCAGGCTTGATTCATCAGGGCTGTGAATTCAAATTGGGATATTCTAACACATCTGCCATCTGCCGAAATACTGTAGGATAATAGCAAAAGTGTATTTTTTTGGGCATCTTACACCAAATATTGACAGTTTTTTCCCCAGGATATTAACCGAAAACCCCCCAGGAAATTCTCTAAAAAGAGGAAGGTTCAGAGCCCTAATTCATACATTTGGTATTTTAACCGTTGTACTTTTGAGTTTCTACAGACAATACAAGATGCCACAAAAAAGGCACGCCTTCCGCGTTAATGCTACAATTATAAAGATGCTCAAATGAATCCTTACAGAGTCAACAACCTCCAGAGAGCTTTAAACGATCCATCTGGTAATATCTCTATTCCGTTGTTATTCAAATCTCTGAAAGAGAAGAAAACGATAAACATTTATATGTAGTTCATAATTTATGTAAGCTTCTTTCGTGTCGATTTCGACATTGGTTATTAGCATATTTACAGCAACCGCAGCTGAGACACCTCATTCCTGATGGAATACGTCGCCATATGTAAGAGAGAAGAGGAAGTGTTGGGTGTGAGTGTCTTGCCTAAGGGCACTACCCAGTTCTTAACATATTTACAGCAACCGCAGCTGAGACACATCATTCCGCATTTCTGATGGAATACGTCGCCATATGTGAGAGAGAAGAGGAAGTGTTGGGTGTGAGTGTCTTGCCTAAGAGCACTAACCAGTTCTTAACATATTTACAGCAACCGCAGTTGAGACACATCATTCCTCACTCCTGATGGAATACGTCACCATATGTGAGAGAGAAGAGGAAGTGTTGGGTGTGAGTGTCTTGCATAACGACACAACCAATAATATTGTGGCGTGTCTCCAACTCATAACCAATTGTATAGTAGGCGGGCAACGTGTCAACAGATAGTCCATTTACAATTACGTAGTAATACATGGTGATAGATGTGTCGGATATATAAATTGGATATATATGAAATCAATAAGCTTGGCATAGATGACTGTCAAGGACAGCCAACCTCATTTTAAATGAATATGTCTTATTGATCGACGCCTCCTGAAGAGATTATTCAGTTTAGATGTTTGGAGGATAGTGCAATGATACAGACAGAGACCCATTCCAGAATCTCCTCTGGTCCTTTTACGTGTACACCGACACGATACCTTGGTTTAAATTCCCATCTGAAAGACTGGTAAATTTGATTAGGGTCCGACGGGGGATCGAACCAATCCATTCTCTATTAAAACCCATAATGATATTTACAACATAAAAAGTGCTGGACTTAGTTAGCATGGTAATGATAAAAGATAGTAACATTAGTAGTATATATATATCCACCACCAGCCTTCTTCAAGACATGTCCCTTTCATTACTAGTTCATGTCATTCTGGATACAAGTTGACGTATCGCCTATCTGATCCTCAACGCTATAATCCTAAATGTCTTTTTCTTGGGCATGTGAGTTGTATGCACGCGCCATTTGATAAGTCGAAAACTGTATTGATTGTTCTTTCTGGATTTATTCGAGGAGATTCCCACAATGAATCAAATGTGGTTATCTACATCAACATATGTATGGCTATTGAGAAGAGTAAGGACAATGTGATGTGTATGTTTAGACATCTCTAAAGCATTTGGTCCTGTAAGGCTTACTGGTATGCTATAGCATAAGGCTATTGACAAGGGTAAAGAAATGTGATTTGTATTTTTAGATATGTCTAAAGAATTTGGTCATGTAAGGCATAATGGTATGTTATTCAAAATATCCTCAGATGATATGTGAGGCCAATTTCTGTCTGGCGCAGTTCTTATTTGTCTAATCGTAAACAACGTGCATTTTTCGCTATATAAATTCGGAATGGTGTGCTATCATGGCACATGTACAACCGTCAGTGACTGGAATACTGCTCTGATGGGCACCCGGTGTCTTCCCCCACCAATAACCGCTAAAATAGTCGACATATGACCTAAGCTGTTGGTGCGACGTTCAACCCCATATAACAAACATACCAAACTAAACTAAACGATTATATTTTCAATAACGATATAGTTTGCATCTATTTTTCAACAAAATAGCCCGAATGTTTCTTTTTCATTGTTATTGTTTTACGTTTGCACTCTTTTTATGACTATATATATATAATAATAATAACTATAATGCTGATCAAAATATGTCATTGCATAAAGAGGTAAATAGGATATACGCCCCTTCCTGATAGAACCTTGTAGCGCAATTGCTACATTGTTCTTCTGAAGCAACCATACATTATCGTAGCGATGTTTGGTATAGCCGGTACAAGTAAATAAACCTCTTTGACTTAACACAATCACATTTGCCCTGAAGCGGTTACTGACTATGAACTGAACAAACTAGCTAATACAAATAACTTACAGGTAGACAAGCTTGCTCAATGAATTGAACATCGTATCGGTGATGTTGATGCTGTTTCCGCCCAACTTGCTGAAGAAACCAAACATGACGATGCATGACATAAATTGTTATGTTATTGTTATATTTCGGGTTTTACGCCTGCATCAGCACCATTTTGGGCTATATCGCCGGCGGGCAGTTTACCTAACAACACCTTTCCTGGACAGGCTCCAGCGGTTAACCAGTACTTGGGTGCACCAACCTCCGTAAGAAACTGCCAACTTTTTCATATAAATGAGACACGGCCTGAGCGGGGCTCGAACCCGTGACCATCAGTGATGATAGGTTACAATGGTATACAAGTCAGCGACCTTAACCACTCGACCACGAGGCGGACGGCAACAATTGTAGTCGGCAATACTGTATGGATTGTAATACTCACACAGTGCAGTTAATAAAATATTTTGATGCAACCACATTTTATTGCATACTATTAGACAAGTTTACATACATCCATGAATCAGATGCATATATTTCGGGAAGGGCCGTAACTAATGTTGCTAGAACTTTTGGCCCGACCCGTTTGCCTTTCGTTAATGTGTGTTTTGTATTCCCATGTATATGCCAATCGAGCAATATAATATTATTAAATCTACGATGAAAAATTAGATAACAAATTATAAACATATACATATATTTGTGTAACATAGCAAACGGGTTTGGCCACAAGTCATAACCATCATTACAAACCGGCCCTTCCCAATAACATAGTTAAAGTCAAAACGATTTGACTGAGTTGTCTAGTCCAAGACGTCCACTATGAAATAAACTTCACAATCCGCTCCACCCACCCCTATTTCTTACTCTCATTCAATACTACACGTCAATACTTCCAGATCTCAATTCTGCATAAATTATTCTATTTCATTTTCATACTTATTTCCTTTTTCTATTTCTAAGCCCTTAGCTACCGATTTTCAGATATGTATAAGCGTTTCGATGAGTGTCCAATTTGAATTAAACATATTTCATAGTTCAGGTCATTTTCGATATTACGCCATTTTTTTAAATTGCCATATATACCCGGTACTAACATCTAGTACGCAGTGGAAAGAATTACCGTAAGCTTTTAGCTTTCAGTTCAATCCACATATCCCGATATAAATGTATGTTTCTGTATATTTCTCAATGTATATTACATGTATCCTGATAAATAAATATGTTTAAACCAATCCATATAGCACGATATAAATGTATGCTTCTGTATATTTCTCAATGTATATTACATGTATCCTGATAAATAAATATGTTTAAACCAATCCATATAGCACGATATAAATGTATGTTTCTGTATATTTCTCAATGTATATTACATGTATCTTGATAAATAAATATGTTTAAACCAATCCATATAGCACGATATAAATGTATGTTTCTGTATATTTCTCAATGTATATTACATGTATCCTGATAAATAAATATGTTTAAGCAAATAACATAGCTACAATAATGACCCATATATGTCCACCATTATTAATGGTTGATGCTCCATCGCTAATTGGTTAACTCTGTTGATTTCACATCATTTGTGAATCAATGCAACTGTATGTTAAATTCTACCCAGCACGCTTGCTGACTGCTATACGAGGGTACCAGCACGCCACGATCACTGGTATACTACTAGAAGGGACAACAGGGTCGTCCTCCATCAATAAATGTTGGAGAATCGCAAATAATGCTTTTGGTGAGACTTTAGGCATACAATAAACAACTATAAAATTGAATATAGTTATCAAGAAATATTATATGTAGGCACACGACAGTTTTGTTATTGGCATGCTGAATCTTGATTAGCCTATGTATTATCTATGGTGTTTGTGTAGTATGCTACATCGAAACGATACACTATACCAGAGGACATAGAAAACACACACTTCGGATAAGTCTGTCTTTACATGAAAAACAATAACTACATAAATACATAGTTTTAAACATTTTGGAATATTTTTAATTGTTCAGTTTGTGTTTTGCAATAAAGAGGTGATATATTTTTGATGGAATCCTTCGTATTTGATTTTCATGTAATACTAATCATATAATGTAGGTGTGCGTTTTCTTTGTCCTCTAGTATATAATATAGGTGTGCGTTTTCTATGTCCTCTAGTATATAATGTAGGTGTGCGTTTTCTATGTCCTCTGGTATATAATGTAGATGTGCGTTTTCAATGTCCTCTAGTATACATATTAGTTGCTCCAAAACCGTCCAAAAATGTGTCTTACTATTTGGTCATATCTTCTCGGCGCAGATCATACGGTAACCTTAAAAGCCCCTTGTTCTCGCAATCCATATCAATGTCCATACAGTAACACACATCCTCTGGTGCTGGGCAGGGAAAACCTGAAACACAAATCTAAACCGTGTCAATGAATGTCCTTACAGTAACACACATCCTCTGGCGCTGGGCAGGGAAAACATGAAACACAAATCTAAACCGTGTCAATGAATGTCCTTACAGTAACACACATCCTCTGGCGCTGGGCATGGAACACCTGAAACACAAATCTAAACCGTGCCAATGAATGTCCATACAGGGCAGTGCAAGTCTGCAACGAACAGGCAGTAGCCCCGCTGGAGCCGTTACGATTGTGCCCTTAGTCATGGCATTTAAATTCCACGTTGCCTCTTCTCTCTCCCTCGTGGCGATGTATTCCATCAGGAATGAGGTCTCGAGAGTGATTAATATAAGTTGTAAGAACTTGTTTCGCAATCCAGCTAAAATAGATTTATATAAACTAAACATTATCATAGCACGCTGGGTTTTCGCCAGTGAAATAAGAAAACATATCCAATGGCGTTATTTTCTGTCTGCAGCGCAAATTATGTTATAAAAGAAAGTATTGGAAACAAACAGAAAACGATCCAATATGAATACTATTGGACTGTGTGAGGCGAGTATCGCCGAAGACAGTACCAATATTTCACATATTGCTCCGTGTGAGGCTTATCTTACTTAACCCTTTCCTTCATAGAGATTTAGGTTAATATACTATTATATCTCCATACAAACGACAGCAATTTAACCCTTTCCTTCATAGAGATTTAGGTTAATATAATATTATATCTCCATACAAACGACAGCAATTTAACCCTTTCCTTCATAGAGATTTAGGTTAATATACTATTATATCTCCATACAAACGACAGCAATTGAACCCTTTCCTTCATATAGATTTAGGTTAATATACTATTATATCTCCATACAAACGACAGCAATTTAACCCTTTCCTTCATAGAGATTTAGGTTAATATACTATTATATCTCCATACAAACGACAGCAATTGAACCCTTTCCTTCATAGAGGTTTAGGTTAATATACTATTATATCTCCATACAAACGACAGCAATTTAACCATTTCCTTCATAGAGATTTAGGTTAATATACTATTATATCTCCATGGTTAATATACTATTATATCTCCATACAAACGACAGCAATTGAACCCTTTCCTTCATAGAGGTTTAGGTTAATATACTATTATATCTCCATACAAACGACAGCAATTTAACCCTTTCCTTCATAGAGATTTAGGTTAATATACTATTATATCTCCATACAAACGACAGCAATTGAACCCTTTCCTTCATAGAGAGTTAGGTTAATATACTATTATATCTCCATACAAACGACAGCAATTGAACCCTTTCCTTCATATAGATTTAGGTTAATATACTATTATATCTACATACAAACGACAGCAATTGAACCCTTTCCTTCATAGAGATTTAGGTTAATATACTATTATATCTACATACAAACGACAGCAATTGAACCCTTTCCTTCATAGAGATTTAGGTTAATATACTATTATATCTCCATACAAACGACAGCAATTTAACCCTTTCCTTCATAGAGATTTAGGTTAATATAATATTATATCTCCATACAAACGACAGCAATTTAACCCTTTCCTTCATAGAGATTTAGGTTAATATACTATTATATCTCCATACAAACGACAGCAATTGAACCCTTTCCATCATATAGATTTAGGTTAATATAATATTATATCTCCATACAAACGACAGCCATTTAACCCTTTCCTTCATATAGATTTAGGTTAATATAATATTATATCTCCATACAAACGACAGCCATTTAACCCATTCCTTCATAGAGATTTAGGTTAATATACTATTATATCTCCATACAAACGACAGCCATTTAACCCTTTCCTTCATAGAGATTTAGGTTAATATACTATTATATCTCCATACAAACGACAGCCATTTAACCCTTTCCTTCATAGAGATTTAGGTTAATATACTATTATATCTCCATACAAACGACAGCCATTTAACCCTTTCCTTCATAGAGATTTAGGTTAATATACTATTATATCTCCATACAAACGACAGCCATTTAACCCTTTCCTTCATAGAGATTTAGGTTAATATACTATTATATCTCCATACAAACGACAGCCATTTAACCCTTTCCTTCATAGAGATTTAGGTTAATATACTATTATATCTCCATACAAACGACAGCCATTTAACCCTTTCCTTCATAGAGATTTAGGTTAATATACTATTATATCTCCATACAAACGACAGCCATTTAACCCTTTCCTTCATAGAGATTTAGGTTAATATACTATTATATCTCCATACAAACGACAGCCATTTAACCCTTTCCTTCATAGAGATTTAGGTTAATATACTATTATATCTCCATACAAACGACAGCCATTTAACCCTTTCCTTCATAGAGATTTAGGTTAATATACTATTATATCTCCATACAAACGACAGCCATTTAACCCTTTCCTTCATAGAGATTTAGGTTAATATACTATTATATCTCCATACAAACGACAGCCATTTAACCCTTTCCTTCATAGAGATTTAGGTTAATATACTATTATATCTCCATACAAACGACAGCCATTTAACCCTTTCTTCATAGAGATTTAGGTTAATATACTATTATATCTCCATACAAACGACAGCAATTGAACCCTTTCCTTCATATAGATTTAGGTTAATATAATATTATATCTCCATACAAACCACAACCATTTAGCTATCATGCAGTGGATAAGTAGTCGCCATATCTATCCCACCTCCATATATATTACTGGGACTTCATAGAGATTTAGGTTAATATACTATTATATCTCCATACAAACCACAGCCATTTAGCTATCATGCAGTGGATAAGTAGTCGCCATGTCTACCCCATCTCCATAGATATTACTGGAACTACATGAAATTCTGGCCTTTATTATGAACATTGGTTTGGCTACAACATTGGTTTGACTCAATCACTGGATAGGTTACACGCTGTGATACACTTCTTGGAAGCAAGAACAATTGCAAGAAAAATTTCACACAAAAAAGAAGAAGAAAAAAGAACAATTTCTGTGTACGATGGCTTATATAACGTGGCAATTATCGATATCTGGATGCTATTAAATATTATGTATATTTACGTTTGGTTTTAAGTAGGACATACGTATAGATATGTCCGCCTCCGTGGTCGAGTGGTTAAGGTCGCTGACGTGCATACAACTGTAACCTATCATCACTGATGATCACGGGTTCGAGCCCCGCTCAGGCCGTGTCTCATTTATATGAAAAAGTTGGCAATTTCCTTACGGAGGTTGGTGCACCCAAGTACTGGTTAACCGCTGGAGCCTGCCCAGGAAATGTGTTGTTAAGTAAACTGCCCGCCGGCGATATAGCCCAAAATGGTGCTGATGCGGGCGTAAAACCCGAAATATATATATAACGTATAGATATACCATTAGTAAGCTGTGCCGTAGACATTGTAAGTACTAATACTATGCAATACCAATAGGAACCTTCTCCATATTATATAATTATTGTATATGTATGCATGTATTGCATTTGTCTTGCCCTTTTCACGTTCTATGTAACCTCAGGGCTTTTGGCTGTCCGATTAGCGCAGTGGTTAGCGCGCTCACTTCTCACCAATGCAACCCGGTTTCGATCCTCGGACCGGGAAGTATGTGAGATGGTACGGTGGTTGCCAGATCGGACAGGTGGGTTTTCTCCGGGTAGTCCGGTTTCCAACCTCACGAATGACCACATTTACGCGTTCATTTAAAAACTTGCTTCGCAATCGTTGTAAAATAACTAGTGTTTAAAGTAACCCCATGGGCCTTATTGGCGTGATGGAATATTGAAAATAAACTTAATTTACAAGCAAAGTTCCTTTGCACTCATGCATATTAAATGACTCGTAATACCACATTCTGTTATGTGCAAAACGGTTAGAGGAATATATTGTAGCACAAAGTAGTTCCTGTGTTCGTTATCGCAAATATTTAACAATGCATGAACCTATTAGCTTTTAGCAGTTCTTTGCATGTTACTGTTGCTATTTTCCAAAATTAATAATATATCGTTATGCGAAAAACGCATTAAACACACTATGCCATTACTGGCATGCCAGGCGTGTAGCTGCCTGTACGCAAACACACAGTTGCGTACACATCGTTTGGAAAAAATCGAAAATTTAATTAGTCAAATAATGGATTAAAAAACTGAGGGGCGTAATGATTCTTTCGTGGGAGCCCGCCCTGGTACCACTCCCTCGTATAGTCTCGTCGTGGTCGCACTCTCAGTGCTCCCATATATTGCGTACCCATAATTTGGTCTGGCTACGCCCCAGATAGCACACTAAAAGCCTGTTTATGTGAGCTTGAATATTTCTAAGAGCCAATTAGAATGTTATAAGACGCCCAACATAACATGTGCTTTTTCAGTGTATTGACGGATTTTAAATGAGAGAGTTATAAGTTTTGCTAAGATTCCTTACTTGTTTATTTGATTGGACTGTTTCTTACTTAAACATTAAATTAACATTCAAACCTACCTACCAGTATGTGTAATTGCTCAGGGGTGCTGAACTGAACTGGTTAAATTTAGGGTTCAATTAAATTCGTTATGACTAATCTATTAGTCTAGTATTCCCTACGTTCGTTTTATTTGGGAATAGCTCGTACTTTACTTAAAGCGACACGACATCAGTGAAAACGCAAATTTCTACAGAATGTATTTTCCTATTATATGGTATAATTGTTTCCCAAATATTTGCCTTAAAAACTGAGTATTTCAACAAATAAACAAACGTCGTATACGCGGTTTGTTGACATAACAAAATAATGTAAATAGTGTCGACATCCATTCGTAATACAACGCGTGTATCTTGAATAACTCGATTTATGGTACATATTTACTGCTATATCTCACATGTGTGCCTATGCATATTTATTTGTAGCCTAATCCTAGTTGAATTATCTCTAGATGACAGTATCCCGTGTTAACTATTGACTCCAATGACAAACAAACGTCAATTCAGGAGCATGGGTGACAGTTATATAAAATCATACTTTCACCTTTGAAAGTTTGTAGACCACAAAAACACTGTTCATTGATTCAATGTAGTAGACGTGCATGTGTACGTTAAATGCATTATTTGGCTTTTTTGCGATGTAATGTCGCTTTAAGGATTGAATCGAGGGTTAATTGTTAACCATCGGGGTATGAACTACATTTGACGTGCTTAAAGTGTGTGAAGGTCGAAGGCACCACACTACCGACTGAAAAAATGCGCCGCAAGATATGAATGTTCACGGAAGGTGTACGTACTAGCAAGGCACACAGTGAAGTGTTTTAATTTTGATATTCAGCATGGCTACGCTACTTTGCTCTGCATGCCTGCTAACTATAACCGCCGCAATAAATGCGTTGGTAATCAATAACAATGCATTACAATTCAGCAGACAACTCGTGGGAGGGTATACACTTTTAACTGTTGCTGGAATAAGTGTAAGTGATTGTTGGTCAAAGTGTGAAGAACGCATATCATGTCTTTCCATCAATTATAAACGACTAGGGCTCCACTGCGAGTTAAATTCGGCAAAGGAAGACACAGCCAACGGCATTCAGCTAAGTGTTGTGAAGGGATCAGCTTATCGACAAAAATACGAGCAGGCAGTGAGTACAAAGCACGCTTACACCATTGTTATGTAAGGTGTTCATACTCTGTTAGTGATGATATTAGTTTATACACCTTTAGTTTAGCTCGAAAGCGAAATAAGTTTTTAACTTGTGGCCCGACCCTTTTGCTATGTTACACAAATGTATATATGTGCCTTATAATCTGTTAACTTATTTCACATCTGATTCATGCTCGTATGTACTACATGTATTGTATTGTCGAATGTATTACATATGCAATACAATATTGTTAAATCAAGTTCTTACAACTTATATTAATCACTCTCGAGACCACATTACTGATGGAATCCATCGCCATGAAGAAGAGAAGAGAAATGCCTTGCCTAACGGCACAATCGTAACGGCTCCAGCGGGGCTTGAACTCCTGGCCTTTCAAACATGAACCGAACACGCTACCACTGCTCTATCATGACTTCCAAAATTGGTCCTGATGTTATAAATTTTACTTAAGTCTCAAGTGTCTGATTGGTATAGCCAAATCCAATCAAATTAAAGTATCTGAACTTTGATGATGATGATTGAGCTTATTTACCCTCGCCTCAGGCGAACCATGTGGACGAGCGAAAACTTTGAGGTCTGAGAACAGGTATATAACCTCGGGCCCCAGACATTATTCTGTACTGTTACGATAATGGAATTTAGGAACCGATAAACAAGCTACTATATTCACATTACCTCCCTTTATTAGTGTTCTAATACAGCGGCATTGGGACATCTATACTGTCATTGGGACATATACACCGGCATTGGGACATATACACCGGCATTGGGACATATATACCGGCATTGGGACATATACACCGGCATTGGGACATATACACCGGCATTGGGACATATACACCGGCATTGGGACATATACACCGGCATTGGGATATATACACCGGCATTGGGACATCTATGCTGGTCGTCTGTACAGTCACCACATATAGGTGTCACTACAAAGCTTGTACAAAGTAGTATCTATAATATTATTATTTCACGCTGGACTGGTAATCCAGGGATCGCAGGTTCGATCCCCCGTCTGACTGATAATCCAGGGATCGCAGGTTCGATCCCCCGTCTGACCCTAATAACATTAACATTCTTTCAGTTGGGACGTTAAACCGAGGTCTCGTGTCGGTGCTGTACACTGTGCACGTAATAGAACCAGAGCAGAATCTGGAATGGGTCTCTGTCTGTATCATTGCACTATCCTCCAAAAATCTAAAACGACTAATCTCTTCAGGATGCGTCGCTCATATGGGCAAGCGACGATAAATAAACGTAAAACACAACAACAAAATAGTGTTATTACTTTATAATTGATATCTCTGTCCTTCAGCAGTGTGAGTATGTTATGGTTGAATTTGCTGTTTTCATTAGGAAATAGTGTTGTTTAATTGAAACAAGCTTGCAATTGGTTCCAGCAGCTATTACTGGTTTCATAAAAAGAATTACAGTATGGGACACATATGCATATTCAACTTCACGTATGAGAAACATTAGTCAGTTACTGCCCCTGAATACTCCTAAAAGTATATTGGTCCTCTTAATTGATGTCCTCAGTTTTTATAGTTGTTTCCTTTGCACCACATGTTTTTATCCGTATTTTCGTCTTATAATTATAAAAGTATTGTATCTCGACAGATATCCTTTAGCATATCCAATGGATACCTTATTGTAAAAATTGGTTCAATTAATTAACATGATTTTGATAAAATTACATTTATCCTAACGCAACATCTGGTTAGACGACAACAGTAAAAACAAAGGATTCCAACTAAAATGACCAATATACATTTCGGGATAAATCTGAATTTATCCATCAAGGGAGGTAATAGAAACATCAGTAATGTCTCTCATTCACCATGATTTCGCACACGTAGTTTGCTCGTGATTTCGCACACGTAGTTTGCTCGTGATTTCGCACACGTAGTTTGCTCGTGATTTCGCACACGTAGTTTGCTCGTGATTTCGCACACGTAGTTTGCTCGTGATTTCGCACACGTAGTTTGCTCGTGATTTCGCACACGTAGTTTGCTCGTGATTTCGCACACGTAGTTTGCTCGTGATTTCGTGATGTCACACCGTCGGTCTTAGTCTTACGTGGAATATAGTATAGTATTTCTATTAGTAAGACGTTGCAATGTGTTTTTTTCTCTATATGTTAGTTATGTGGAATGCACGTGTGTCATGAGAATACAGCATGCAGTGGTGAGAGTGATCGTTGTACGGTGCAAGGTAAGCCGTTTACAGATACGTATAAAACAAATCCAGGGAGGAGGGCGTTCGATTATAACACTAGCCCGGGCAGCAAAGTTGACCTGACCGCCGCACTTGGCACATTCTAAGGGGAAATGTTTTGAAAATTTGAAGACCAAATGGGGGAAATTTTATAGTACCTGTGGTTTTAAATAGGGGCAACGATGTTATAGGAAAATCTGAATATCAAATGGGGCAATTTTATAGTATCTGTGGTGTTAAATAGGGGCAACGATGTTATAGGAAAATCTGAATATCAAATGGGGCAATTTTATAGTACATGTGGTGTAAAATAGGGGCAACGATTTTATAGGAAGTCTGTTCTCTGGCACTGCGAAAGAAGTTCGGCATTAATTAATCTGATGTACGCATCCATGTCCATTTTACAGACGGATCTGTAGTCCAGTTGTTAACACGCTGGACTGGTAATCCAGGGATCGAGGATCGACCCCCCGTCTGTGACCCCCCGATGAATGAGCTTGTTTACCCTCGCCGCCAGTGAACCATATTGGCGAGCGTACTAAGATACTTAGCTAACGCTAATGTTTTATATGCCAAGGTAGTTATGTGGTGAGCGTTAGTAATATTAGATGAATGCTCAGCCAGGTCATAGATTAGGCTACAAGCGCAACAATATATAGCGTATGTACAGGAGTCACGCTGTACTATCCCGTATCTCATAGTCCCTGTTTTATGAATGTGTTATATGTTAGATGGATAATAGTATTTGAATGCTCAGCCAGGTCATAGATTAGGCTACAAGCCCAACAATATATAGCGTATGTACAGGAGTCACTCTGTACTATCTCGTATCTCATAGTCCCTGTTTTATGAATATGTTAGATGAATACTATTATTTGAAAGCTCAGCCAGGTCATAGATTAGGCTACAAGCCCAACAATATATAGCGTATGTACAGGAGTACACGCACCAAATCAAATAGGGTCAGTACAGGTGTCACTATGTACTGTCCCGTATGTATATCTGATATTCGTTGATGGATGAATATGTTAGATGGATAATATTATTTGAACGCTCAGCCAGGTCATAGATTAGACTACACGTACCAAATCAAATAGGGTTAGTACAGGAGCCACTATGTACTGTCCCGTATGTATATCTGATATTCACTGATGTATGAATATGTTGGATGGATAATATGCTAGAGGACATAGAAAAACGCACACCTCGGATAAGTGTGTTTTTACATGAAACACAATAACTATATAAATACATAGTTTTAAACATTTTGGAATATTTCTAGTTGTTCAGTTTGTGTTTTGTAATAAAGATGTGATATATCTTTGATGGAATCCTTCGTTTCGTATTTGGTTTTCATGTAATAATAATCATATAATGTAGGTGTGCGTTTTCTATGTCCTCTAGTATATAATGTAGGTGTGCGTTTTCTATGTCCTCTAGTATATAATGTTATAATGTAGTTGTGCGTTTTCTATGTCCTCTAGTATATAATGTAGGTGTGCGTTTTCTATGTCCTCTAGTATATAATGTAGGTGTGCGTTTTCTATGTCCTCTAGTATATAATGAGGTGTGCGTTTTCTATGTCCTCTAGTATATAATGTAGGTGTGCGTTTTCTATGTCCTCTAGTATATAATGTAGGTGTGCGTTTTCTATGTCCTCTAGTATATAATGTAGGTGTGCGTTTTCTATGTCCTCTAGTATATAATGTAGGTGTGCGTTTTCTATGTCCTCTAGTATATAATGTAGGTGTGCGTTTTCTATGTCCTCTAGTATATAATGTAGGTGTGCGTTTTCTATGTCCTCTAGTATATAATGTAGGTGTGCGTTTTCTATGTCCTCTAGTATACACTGTAGGTGTGCGTTTTCTATATCTTCTGGTATGTTATAGTAATACTTAGCCGGACCGTTGCTTAGACTACAAACATAACAAGGACACCTATTATAGTCAAACGTGTCTATAAAGACCCTCGGGAAAGTCAAACAGTGGCCTTTGTTGACAGGTGGTCTCTCAATAGAGGGTTAAAATGCATTGAAAATGGCTCGACGGGAGAGAAAAATGGTTGTTTTTAGAGACAGGGTTTTCATATGCGGCCTTTATTGAAAACTCTAATAGTGTATTGAGTGAATAATTTAGTAATTAAATGCAGGCATGTTGACAATAACATGAACCCCTGTCCAACATAATAGTATATACTACATCCCTGCTGGAACATCCGCGAATCATATGGGAACCAAATATTGTTACATAATTTCAACTACGTAAATAGATTGACCTGGCCATTTCTGGATTCCAGCTCAAACCTGTATTTCTATGCCCACACCAGTGAAAACTTGGGGAACTAATTCTCTTAAATCAATTGGACAATTTCAATACCTATAATACGAATACATAGCAGTAATTCTTATCACATAAATTGCCATTCGTCCAGAAAAAATATTATATGTTATATTTCGGGTTTTACGCCTGCATCAGCACCATTTTGGGCTATATCGCCGGCGGGCAGTTTACCTAACAACAACATTCCTGGGCAGGCTCCAGCGGTTAACCAGTACTTGTGTGCACCAACCTCCGTAAGAAACTGCCAACTTTTTCATATAAATGAGACACGGTCTGATCGGGGCTCGAACCCGTGACCATCAGTGATGATAGGTTACAGTGGTATACAAGTCAGCGACCTTAACCACTCGCCCACGAAGGCGGACCCAGAAAATAAAATAGAGCGGGTCGGTCAAGGACTCACTCTGTATAATCCCGTATTACTAGGAGAGCCGCTATATATATAGGATTCATGAAACAAAGCCTGACTTGTACTTGTTCCTGATCTCAAATCCGATTCACATCCCCACGGATTGACGACTACGACTACGATGACAATATGCCTTCTGTTATATATTTGCATTAAATATTAATATGGAACACATTAACTAATACATTATCTGTTGTGAACATCATCAATGTCATCCCTAGAGACGAATGACGTTCACAAAAGGCGTGTGTGTTTTACGTTTATTTATCGTCGCTATCGGTTGCCCATATGAGCGACGCCTCCTGAAGAGATATGTCATTTTAGATGTTGGAGTGCATGATACAGACAGAGACCCATTCCAGACTCTGATGACACGTCAATTCAGGAGCGTGGATGGCCGTTATATGAAATCCAACTTTCAATTTTGAAAGTTTGTAGATCACAAAAGCACTGTTTATTGATTCAATGTTAGTGTTCGAATGTATTCGGAAGAATTTGTAGTTGAAACTCGTCTACATGTCAAACCTGTGTTAAGCAGCCAGCCAAGGGAATCACAGAAAGTGGCTGCTTAATAAAGGTCAAATGTATAATAAAACAACATATTGGGAATCTGGAAGCTGGCTGCTTAATACAGGTTGGCTGCTTAATGGAGGTGACCACTAACACAGGTTTGACTGTAGTTTCATGAAATATCGTACGAAAATCTGACTCAAGATCCTATATGTATGATCTAAACCAAGATAAATGAGTAATTCAAATTTTTTATTGTACATGTGTGTGTGTTTTACCTTTATTTATCGTCGCTACCTGTTACCCATATGAGCGACGCCTCCTGAAGAGATTGGTTATTTTAGATTTTGGAGGATAGTGCATGATACAGACAGACCAATTCCAGAATCTCCTCTGGTTCTTTTACGTGCACGGTGTAAAGCACCGACACGAGACCTCGGTTTAACGTCCCATCTGAAAGACTGTTAATTTTATTAGGGTCAGACGGGGGATCGAAATCGAAGGCGTATCTAGGCCCGACTAATAAATTGAGCACTGACTGTACAGTGGTACTGGGGTGTTCTGGGGGCATTTTTTAAAGCGACATTACATTGCAAAAAGCAAATGAAATGCATATTTTGCACGTATAAATGCATTTTTTTTAATACTTTATTTATTTTACAACAATTACGAAACAAGTTTTAACAACTTACACCAATCACTCTCGTTGTCGCGGATGAAAGCGTAAATGTGGTCATTCGTGTGGGAGGAAACCGTAGTACCCGGAGAAAACCCACCAGTCCGATTTGGCGACCACCGTATCATCTCACATACTTCCAGATCCGAGGATCGAACCCGGGTTGCAGTGGTATGAAGCGAGCGCGCTAACCACTGCGCTAATCGGGACAGTCTGGGGCCATGCTCCGCCAGGACAATTTTGAATCTTAGAATTCTGATGGTGTACGCATATTAATTATTATTAAGACGTTTAAATGTCGATGTATTCTTCAAAATGATACCAATTTATACCACACAGACATGCTATTACACATTCAACTTTTTATTGAATTGTTGGCCTATTTGGAATTTTCATTTTCTGTGGCAATCTGCAGGGCCGGGCCATCGGTGCCTTATAGCAGCTACGTGCCTGTTCATGGATATCTTACTCATTGATTTATTTATTTTATTTATTTATGCCGACCAATGCATGTTCGGTCATCCATAGTTTCGGACGGTATAACCTAACAGTGGCGGGGTAATATGTTTTAATGATACGCCAGAGAGGGCAATATCAAAGAATGGTACACATTCTATGCTATGTTGTTACTATTCGGTGTTTATATTGGTATGCCCGGAGGCAATGCCGTTGAGGGATCAAAGATCGCTCACTCTTTGAGGCTTCACCTGACGTATAATCCATGTCTCCATCGCCTTACCCAGGGTGCTCCCCTGGTTGTAGTATGTCCGGTATGGACAGACATCATGGTCCCGGGTTCGATACTCGGTCAGGCCACGTATGTAGTGTCATTGAGCAAGGCACCCCACACAAACTGCTTAGTACTGGTTAATCGCTTATGTCGGCTGAGCCTGCCCAGGAAAACAGGTCTAAGTCCCCGCGAGGGGTTAGACATTAAAGGAACATACATACATACATACATTAAATAACCGATTCCGCATTTAGATTCGAACATATAGTGGATAGGAGTAACATATTTGAAGCCAATGTTCGGCCACGATGGTGCAAATTCCGAACCCTGTCTCAAACATGGTCAGTCGTGTGGAGCTTTACGAGTGTGCCCTTATGCAAGGCATTTAAATTTAATCTTCTCTCTCCCTCGTGGCGATGGATTTCATCAGGAATGAGGTCTCGAGAGTGATTAATATAAGTTGAAAGAACATGTTTCGCAATCGAGCTAAACTAAATTTGTATAAAGTCGTATGTAACAGGGTAGTAGTCTTGAATGTTACCCTGTGTATGAAGCTAGATAATGGTATTCGCTGCAACAATGTGAATTAACATGTTGGTTGTACCGACAGGATTAACTAGAACACATAAGAGACCTCAGTCAGTTACTGCCCCTGAATACTCCCTAAAAGTAGATAGGTCATATTAAGTGTTTTCCTCTGTTTTTATCGTTGCGTCCTTTGCACAATATGCTAGCAATTGTATTCCACTATCGCTTCTAATGAGTATTAAATTACTATATCTCGACAGATCTCCTACAGTATATGCAAAGGGTACTTATTTGTAAAAGAATGTTATTAGTTAATTAACATGATGACTTTAACACAATTTTAGACCCTGCTTTAGATAAAAAGAATGGGCGTAAAGATACACATGAAAAATGTAGGTCAAAAATACGAGAAGAAATGGAACAGTTTAATATCTCGGATATATGGAGAATAAAAAACTACACATGGCATTCAAATGATAAAACTCCAATATTTTGTCGGTTAGATTACTTCTTGATATCTCAAAACCTTGTTAATTGCACAGTTTCCTGCAAAATAGATATTGGATTCAAATCTGACCATTCCCTTGTAAGCCTAGAACTAAATTTGCAAAAACAACCAAAGGGTAAGGGGTATTTTAAGCTTAATAACAGTCTTTTGCTGAAAGAAGAATATCAAAATATTTTAAGAAATACAAAACTGCAAAAATAAATAAAAAAGCCAATCCGAATACTATGTGGGAAATCATTAAGGGCAATATAAGGAATCAAACAATTAAATATGCGTCACATGTTAAGAAAGAAGAATCTAAAATTGAGAATGATATTAAAAATAATCTTGATAGACTAGAGTCAGAAATATTTAAAGAAACGGATGTATCTAAATTAGAAAAACTCAAGTACGAACTCAGCCAATGTCATGAAAAACTTAATAAATTATATGAACAGAAATTAAACGGAATTATCTTAAGATCTAAAGCACAACAAGTGGAGTATAGTGGGGGGGGGGGACAGTAAACTATTTGATAGCTTAGAAAAAGGAAATTCTGAAAGAAAAACAATGAATCAAATAAATGTAAATGGCTGTATAATTACAGACCAAAAACAAATCTCAGCGCAACAACTGCTATTCTATGAAAATGTATACAAAAATGTAACACAAACGACTTCAAATTTCAACTTTATGGATCCAACAATGACTAAATTAAGTAATGAAGAAAACGAAATATTAAACGTAGAAGTTTCAGAAATTGAATTTGCCACAGCTTTAAAGGACATGAATAATAACAAAAGCCCTGGCTCAGATGGATTAACAACGGAATTCTATAAAATATTTTGGAATGACATAAAACAATATTATATCGAATCTATTTTGTATTCTTACGAACATCGAAACGTAAAGAAAATAAAGATACTCTACACATAGAAAATTGGAGACCAATCAGTTTATTGAATGTAGACTATAAAATAATAGCAAAAGTTATTGCCAACAAAATTAAGAAAGTGTTGCCTTAAATACTAAATCAATGTCAATCCGGTTTTATTAAAGGTCGATACTAGGTGAAAATATTCGACTTATTTTCGAAGTTTTGGAAAATCTGGAAAATTCGGATCAAAAATCTATTTTATTCTTTTCAGATTTTATGAAGGCATTCGATAGCTTAAACCACACTTTCTTATTTGACACGCTTATTTATTTTAATTGTGGGGATTCTTTGACACAGTGGATAAAACTATTTTATAAAGATCCCAATAATTGTGTTATAAATAATGGCCATATGTTGGATTTCTTCAAAATCGAAAGAGGTGTCCGCCAGGGATGCCCCCTCTCCCCATATCTATTTATTATCTGTGTTGAACTATTGTCAAACTGCATTCTAAAACATAACGATATTAAGGGCATTGAAATTAATCATATTGAAGTTAAAAATGTCCTATTCGCTGATGATGCAACCTTTGTCACAGATGGGTCAAAGAAATCTTTCGAAACATTAATAAATGTTCTCGACAATTTTAGTCATGTCTCAGGGTTAAAACTTAACGAAAATAAATGCCATGTGCTAAGAGCTGGTTCACTAAGAAACTCAAACATAGGGTTTTGTTCAAATAAATATTTTAATTGGACATCTGAATGTGCCCGCTCTTTAGGGATAACTTACTACACCGACACTTGTTTATCGTATCAACGGAATGATTAAATCTTTTAAACAATGTTTGAAGCAATGGCAACATCGGAAACTAACACTTCTTGGCAAAATCACTGTCATAAAATCTTTTGCACTCCCGAAGCTGATATACCCTATTTCTGTTTTACCTTCTCCGGACAAAAATAAAATATGTCCTTAGAAAAAAGTATGTTTGAGTTTATATGGGATGGAAAACAGAGAGAAACTATTAAGAAAGACTATTTACATGGGGGAATTAAAATGGTAGATTTGAATAAATTTATATTAGCAACGAAAGGAACCTTGGTAAAACGTTTGATAGATGAAAAAAATGCATCTCATATAAAAAATATATATTTAACAAAAATGTCAGTTTATGGGGGAGCTCTATTATTTGAGTGTAACATAGATAAACAAGAAATAAAAAAATACTTTAAAGATTCTTTATTTTTGCAAGATATTATTATCTCCTGGAACATAATTAAACTTCTGCCAAAATGTACTAACACAAACAAAGAAATTATATGGAATAATATAAATATAAGAAATGGGCAGAGAAGGGAGCTATACACTTGGAACATCTTTATGACTTCAGAAATAAATAATTTTTACTCCTTTCTTAAGATATAGATCTGTAATAAAAAGTGTACCAGCTGACTTAAAAAAACAAATTAAATTAGAAAATGCTGGTAATTAAAGAAATTTCTAGATATTCAGAAAACAAATAAATACATATATGAACACCTAATGCAAACCACGCGACCAAATAATACGGCAGAAAGCAAATGGTCAAAAATATTTCAAAATACGAATTTAAACTGGAAGCATATATATAAGAACATCTTGACATCAACAATAGACAGCAAATATAGGAATTTTCAATTCAAGGTTTTACACATAATAGTTGCAACAAATAAATTGTTACTCAAACAAAAACTGATACACTCAAACTTGTGCGATTTTTGTTCTATGGGTATAGAATCTATGGAACATTTATTCTGGGAATGCCCACACGTACAAACTTTTTGGGGAGAATTTAAAAATTATTTTCGACGAAGAGATATAATCTTAGATATAAATTATGAAATAATATGTTGCTTAATAACAAAAGGTGATGCCGAAAAGAATCCAAAAAATGTCATTATTCTCGTAGCCAAGTACTTCATATACTTAAATAAAATTAAAACATCGATTCCACATATCGACCTATTCATCAAGTACCTAAAAGGTCGGTTAGAAATTGAAAAGACTATCGCATTGATGCATGACAAACTTGAAAAGCATAATGAAAACTTTTCTGTTGTTAATATATTTTAATTATATTATTATACCAACATATATATAAAGATATATTTAGAACACGGTAGAAGTAGCTCGTGGACATATTTTATTTGCTTCTGTACCTGCTGATACGTGCGTATGCTGTTTGAATGTGTGCATGTAAGTGCGAGTGTTTGGGTGAGAGAGCGAGAGCATGAGTGGAAAAAAAACTATATTAATTTCTTATTGAAAATTAAATGTTTTATGTACATGGGAAAACATAAAAAAAATATAAAAAAATCACATTTATCATACCGCAACATCTGGTTAGTGCACAACAGTAAACACCACGTATTCTAACTAAAAGGACCTATTCACATTTTGGAATAAATCAGATTGTATCTGCCAAGGGAGGTAATAGAAAATTAGAGATGTCTCTGAGATGCCATGTTTAGGGGTCAAAACAAATATAGCCGATTATTGAATCATGTAAATATTGATTGATATTTTAGATGCCGAATTATGTGTGACCTACTGTCTAATATGTGTAATTGACTTGAAGACAACGACCCAAACCATTCGAACAAGGAATGCGAACACTACTGTGCCTACAGCTTTAAATTTTCTTTCAGAATGTAAACCACTTGAAGATACCATCGGAATAGTCACTGAAGGCAACATGATGACTAGTGGTAGTGCTATGTTGATGCAATGCAGTGATGGCTTTGTTCCGTCAACCGGAACCGCATTATCGGTGACGTCATACTGTGATACAACGGGCACGTGGAATCCTATACTAGAATGTGTTCCAGGTATTATTTGAATTTGCATAGAATGTTATAACTCTTCTGCAAAACGTTTCGGCTGTACCCTTAATCACGATTAAATAAAACCATTGAGATTCCACTGACAGACGGACGGAACAACGTGCGGTCGGGAAGGCATATCCACTTATATAAATTAAATTTCAATAAATAGAACAATTGAGAATATATTTTGTTTTAGACCGATCGATCTGTACCCTACGGATCGATCGACAGACAGACATGTTAATAATACGTGAGCTTCATCTTCGACCTCGATGGTACAGAAAGTACACTGTAGTGCTATGTGTCAGTCAGAAGAGTGGCTATCGCACACCTAAATTAAATTAATACACGTGTCATTTGGGCCAGTATCCGAATAGTCTGCAATTAATCATCTTTTCATATAATTGTTAATTAAGCTGGTCAGTTATGCTTCACATATACGTACATCGCCTTTCGTATACGGTGAACTGTACATATACTAGTTCTCTTCTCTAACGCACATTCACCAATTTTTACATGAGATTATTCAGCCGATATCACAATCCCACTACGCATTTCTATTGTTTGATATTCGGCGGTTGCCAACCCATATCTCCAGTCACAGCGGCATGTGGTGAGCGTTTACTAGATTCCCTACGTCTAGGTAAAAGGGACAAGTCCGGTGCTGGAGGCGTTGGTGTAGGAATAGTCCGATTAGCGCAGTGGTTAGCGCGCTCGCTTCTCACCAATGCAACCCGGGTTCGATCCACGGACCGGGAAGTATGTAAGATGGTACGGTTGTCGCCAGATCGGACATGTGGCGCAGCCACTGTTGTTTGTATTCCTTGTGGAACAGTTCAAGGAAACCAATACTATCCCGGGAGCCAAAATGGAAACATCGCTATCAGGATTGAAACCTGTTATTTGCCTATGTTACCTGTGCTAATTTAGTTTGACTCGCTGCGACATCAGTTCTTTGTTTTATCATATCGTTAATGACAATATTTATCTTTCCTTGTACATTAGACTTATTAATGTTGTACATGAGTGTTGATTGCGTCTCGTTGGTTATTGTGATCAAGCTTTGGCGTTTCACTTAATGTTCCGTGTTCCACGAATGTGTCCATATATTTTGCTGTTCTGTTATAATATCTGTTAGTTGATTCTGTTTAGTTTGCGCTTCACTTAATGTTCCGTGTTCCACGAATGTGTCCATGTATGTTGCTGTTCTGTTATAATATCTGTTAGTTGATTCTGTTTATTTTGCGCTTCACTTAGTTTCCCGTGTTCCATTCTCATGTTAATCAGTTGTTTCTCATAACAACTAGAAGAAACATAGCAGAAGTCCTTAGCAACCGTGTTACATCTTATATTTGTATGTATTCTACAAGTGTCCCTGTACAATGTGGTGAAGCGCTATCAAGCTATTGATAGCCTGTTCATTTCATAGCCTGTTCATTGCATAGCCTGTTCATTTCACAGCCTGTTCATTTCATAGCCTGTTCATTTCATAGCCTGTTCATTTCACAGCCTGTTCATTCCATAGCCTGTTCATTCCATAGCCTGTTCATTTCATAGCCTGTTCATTTCATAGCCTGTTCATTTCACAGCCTGTTCATTTCATAGCCTGTTCATTTCATAGCCTGTTCATTCCATAGCCTGTTCATTTCATAGCCTGTTCATTTCATAGCCTGTTCATTCCATAGCCTGTTCATTTCATAGCCTGTTCATTTCATAGCATGTTCATTTCATAGTCTGTTCATTCCATAGCCTGTTCATTTCATAGCCTGTTCATTTCATAGCCTGTTCATTCCATAGCCTGTTCATTTCTTAGCCTGTTCATTTCATAGCCTGTTCATTCCATAGCCTGTTCATTCCATAGCCTGTTCATTCCATAACCTGTTCATTTTATAACCTGTTCATTTCTTAGCCTGTTCATTTCATATATGTGTCCATATGTTGCTGTCCTGTTATCTGTGTCTAGTTCTGCGCTTAGAAGGCTTCGTCTCTTTTGGGGTTTTGAGTGTTATTCGGGAGGGCACATTGTTTGCTTTACCTGAGGACGAATGGACATCTTTAATGTATTGTATGTGTGCTTTCGTCCTCAGGTGAGTATGTTGCGTCTTTCGACCTTCTCCATGTTAGAAAAATGCATTTGCATTTTGGTCTGATTATAACCACATACTTATCAGACATATATTACATTCAATCACACTGTCTATTCTTGTTGTGATAGCTCGTACGTATAACCTAAAAAATGTCTATACTATGTATGTACTGTTCGCTAACTGTATATGAATGGTTTAATTCTATGTCTATAGTCATCTGAAGGATCAACGGAGGATGTATGTGGAGTGTGTGTTTTACGTTTATTTATCGTCGCTACCTGTTGCCCATATGAGCGACGCCTCCTGAAGAGATTCGTTTAATTATATTTCATTGCATATGATACAATACATAGCAGGACCATGACAATGGTAGACAACACTGCCTTAGTAAGTTATCAGTATCACTCTTTGCTAGAGCCGCTAGTGCAAATATTGCTCTCAACGATCAGTCGGTGAAATATAATTTGATTACACATTGAAAGACCACATGTGTATCCTCTCTACATAGCTATGTTCATGTATTTTAGGAATGAATGGCGATTTAATAGTTTCCATCGGGGTATGAACTACATTGGGGTGGTTAAAGTGTGTGCATGCCGAAGGTAGCACACCCAATGTAGTTCATACCCCTATGGAAACTATTAACTCGCGATTCATTACTTATATTTACATTAATTATTCTGTCTTCCCGTTTAGGGACAGACATCCATGACTGGAATGTACTTTGTCCTGGGAAATGTTTTTCAATGACACAAAGCAAATATAGCACACTTATTTAAACTGCTTTTAATCCAGATTTGCAACTTACCGTGTCCAAGAACAGGTGAGTAGATTATACTTAGAACATCTTAAACTGTCCATCACGCATTTTCTCACTACGAACGCTGCCTAATAATGCGCATGCCGGTAACTTACGAGTGCGCATATCAGCTGCATATCATTAGTTGGGAGCCCTCATACGAAAATGTATACAATCAGGGACATACGTCCATCGAAGGAAATGCAATAGCGATGTAAATATTGTTCAGTCGGCGAGCGATATATAATTTGGTTACACATTGAAAGATCACATGTATATCCTCTCTACATAGCTATGTTCATGTATATATTCATGTAGCTTGTGTGTAAGGGAATAGTATATGTATCAAATTACTTACGGGTATTCTAATTCACACGACTCTATTCTTTTGACATGATGCGTGCATACACGTACATATGAGATGTAAATTAACATTATTCAGCGCCACATGCAAAGGACTAGCGGATACCGGAATTAGACAGTCAGCATCCTACAACTTTTATGACTGTCGAATATTGAAATGTTTTGCGACTTCAATAACAACAGCGGTATTGGATATACTTTCATTTCAAAACCATCACTCAGTCACGTGACTGACATAGCCATTCATTACACAGTGCATGATCACGTGATGCTACGTTATTATTCTAAATTAACGAAAACACAGCACGAGTCAAAGATTGGTATTTTGTCGACATATATGATGCAGCATAATGTATCAATCTTCATTGACGAGCACCCAGATTTTGCGATAAATCATCTATTCTCGGAAGATAAACCATATATGTTTCTTGGCCTGGTGCCAGAAAGTGTCGCCGAACACAATGGCACAGCACAAGGTTACGCATGTTTTGATAAAGACTACACCTTTCTTAACTGTGATGACAACAGAAGTAATTATTTCGCAGTATTTGCAAACGAAGTGATTGAAATAGACAAAAATAGCCTGACAACTACTAAGGGTATCGGTAGTAATTGGATATTCTGTTCTGAAGTTGTAGATGATGGCAGACTTCTACCAGCAGAGTATATGTTCAACGTGTACGTTGTCGGCATGGGTGGTTGCGATACGTTTATACAAAGTGACTTTCATAATATCGGGGGAATATATTTTGGTCTGCCGTTTGAATACTAAGAACTAGATGGAGGAAATCACAATTTACAATAAAACTATTTACTTTGAACTATTGCTTGACCTATATATTCTGAGAAATCAAAAGCATGTACAAATGAAGAAGATGTGTGAACATTTTGGGCCTAATGAATTAGACAGGAGCACACGTTGTGCAAAGTATATGAAAAACAAACAATATTTGCACGAAATGTTATTATTGTCATATATAAATAACAATGTATTATATAAATACATTAATCTATTTAATATACGACATCATTGATTTACCATGTACTATATATATTTGTATTATGCATATCATCTGCTATCATTTCGCGCCTAAAAATATCAATTCTATGTTCGCACGGGAATGACTAATTATCGGGACTGATTGCACAAGTGGCCAGTTGTGTAATTTTAAAAGGCCGAACCTTTTGGTGTGCGGAAAATCTTAATAATAATATTAGGTAACGAACGTAACAGATGTTACGGCGTCTGTAAGTCTACATGACCATCGCTGGTCTGTATATAAGAAACGAACTTTATTAACCAAATTAGATACACAAAAGGTGACATCCAAGGAACGGATCGTTGCGTGATCTCGAAAATAAGATACAGAATTAACGGTTTCTATGATACTTAGAAGAATATAGACATTACGAGAAAGATAACTTGTGAAAGTTAATTGCGTATTTAAAAATAAATACGAGTTATAAGATTATTCAGCCGAGATAAGGAACATATTTAGTTCCGGTGAATATAATATATTATTGTGAGACGAAGGTTATTGAAGCAGAAACATGGAAGAGATTGTATGAAGAGAGTAATTACGGATTAAAGAGATTAGAGCTGAGTGGGACAATAGCAATAACCAACTGAATTCTGACTTAAATAAATAAAATAAAATTGAATTAAGCAGAGATATATGCATGAGATATAACATAGAAAATAAGAACATACGGAAGAAATATATTATATAATTATATAAGAAAGACAAAACCACTGTGTTGTATTATTATTGTGAGACCGAAGATACAAAATACCCTTAGATAACTCCAGCGGATCTATGATAGGCTAGACCCTGGCAGGAGCTCAACTGAGACATTGAGAGATAAATAGAAGTGTGGGTCACCACACCCACTGGGGGCTCGTCAGCCACAAACATTGGAGGACTACGTGTTCGCTACAATTGGGCCGCTCGTCCGGGATCTGGAAGATTAGCGGGACCATGCGAATTACAGAAGAAAGAAGAGACATAGAGTGACGTATTGTGAAGGACACTACAAGTATATGTTATACAACAGACAGTTAAATAAAGTGGGATACAACGAACTTTTCATTGAAGTGCGAAAACAAAAGGAATACAAGACAGTGTTAAGAATTTATTTTAGAATATTTTAAATTTGTGAAATGTGATCTTTGGATATTATTGGGTAAATACCAATTTCTTTTCATAGAGGCTTTGTAAACAAATAGTAATACAAAAGTATATTAGTGATTCATGTCCTTATATTGAACTCAATTATATAGTAATACATTTGGAGAGACATTACGGGTATACAAATGTTGGGAAATAAAAGAATAAAATGGCTAATACCCGGAGTGCTACTACGGAAGTTAAGGGGCCGGTTCACCCCGAATTACAAACCACAGGTGATGAGATATGGGATAAATTAATGAGACTCCCCTACTTTAACCAGGCAAGTCTAGAACGTCAGGGTGAGATGTATGAGAAAGGGAGAGAGAGAGAAGGAAGAAGTAAAACAAATAGAAGAAAGAAAAGAGAAAGAGAGAGAGAGAGAAGAAGAAAGAAAAGAGAAAGAGAGAGAAGAAAGAACAGAGAGAGAGAGAGAGAGAGAGAGGGGAGAGAAAGACAGAGAAAGAGAGAGATAGGGAGGAAATAATGCAGAGGGAGAAAATGCGGATGGAGTAGGAGAAATCCAGAGAGATCAGGAATCCCACCTCAATAACACCCCCATACCGATAATAGACCATCTAAAAATAACATTTCTATTCCAACTTGGACCTAGACTATGAGGCCAGACAAATTCTTCTCAACATGTGAGAGGTTGTTCGAAGCTAGTCAGATCGCCGAACAAAATTGGGTGGGCTATATCATAGACGAAGTTGTCCGACAAGGCCAGAACTATATATGCCACTCTTCCTGTCCAAGACGCTAATAATTACGATACCCTTAAGGCCGCTATATTGGATGAGTATCGACTCTCACCCACTGCATACAGAAACAAATTTCTTCTCTTGGGTAAAGAGATCTCAGCAGACATATTCAGAATTCATTAAGGAATTAAGGGAGCAAATGTCTCTGTGGACGGAGGACATTGATCCGAGCGAGGTCAACTCGGTTGAGCTGCTCTTGAGATATCGGTTCGATTCCCAGCTAAGTGATGAGCTTAATTTATTCATTCTGGATAAAAGAACATCTACTTTCCAGGAATGCATTTCCCTGGCTGATGAATATAACCTCCATCGCAGAATTAGCGCCCAGAACGCGGATTAATTCAAATCCCAGTATTAGACCCAGAGATACAGAACACCGACCTCCCACCCCAAGGCCATATACCACAGCACCAATCATGCATCGCTCCAATATTATGATAGATAATACCCCAGCTACCCACAGAACGCCCAGGGTAGACAAATACTGTAGTTATTGTAGGCGAAATGGCCACGTATGAATAGAATATTGGGCAGACTCAAACTCAGTAAGGTATAGAGGTAATAGGAATCTAGCCAACGGACATCACATGTCCAATATTACACATAGTTCAGCCTTTATAACCATCGAACCAATGAGCTCAGTTGAAAATACCGAGAGTGTAAATCCATTATTTGCCAAATACACAGGTCAAGCACGCATAGACAATCGGACATATCAAACAACTTATCTGCGAGATACGGGTGCAACGATCAGTTTATTGACGGCTACTGATCAAACAGCTAATTACTTAGAATACACGGATGAGCGAGTAACAATCCGCGGTGTCAATTATATCCCTGGTAACTACCCGATGGCAAGGATTAGCGTTAATTGTCCAATATACAAAGGTATATTAAACGTGGCTGTATTGGAGCACAGATGTACCGCGGGGGTAGATCTTATAATAGGCAACGAGTGTGACACTCCCCCTGTCATTGATTTAATTACCTGTGGCGTAATCACACTCTCCAATAAGAGAATTATCCCGTTTGATGAAACAGTCACATCCGTAACCGACTCAGAAAATATAGATAGGGATCAAGATGTATTACCTTTCCGGAATACAGTTGCGATCGACCCCCCCCCCTGAGAAAGCTAGTAAAGAGAAACATCAAGGTATCCGTTCTATTGATGAGTTGAGTCCTGATACATTGTTCCAAGAGCAGAATAAGGACCCGACCCTAGCACCCCTCTGGGAGATGGCTCATGAAGGAACACCTATTCGGCAAGGATATTACAACCCCGTCTGCTTATGAGACGATGAGTTAGTCCTGATACATTGTTCCAAGAGCAGAATAAGGACCCGACCCTAGCACCCTTCTGTGAGATGGCTCATGAAGGAAAACCTATTCGGCAAGGATGTCACATCCAGCTCGAACCCCGTCTGCTTATGAGACGAGAACAGCCTCAAGACCCGTCCAAGGCTCAAACAGGGAAAATATATGATCAGGTGATTGTTCCACGGGGATTCCGAGATCAGATAACGGGACTCGCCCATGACAGTTTAAGTACGGGACACCAGGGACATAGTAAGACCATGAAGCGCATTAAACGCCGCTTCTTTTGGCCGGGAATCCGCGCAGATGTTAAATGTTCTGCCATAGCTGCGGGCCGTGCTAGAGAGCCGGTAAGGGACAGAAATCCACTGTAGCTCCATTGAAACCCCTGCCCATTATATCCCAACCATTCGGATTTATATCCGCTGATTTCGTTGGACCCATGAAGAAAACTGTTAATGGGAACCAGTATATCTTGAACTTTATTGATCATGCCACTAAATATACAGACTCTTTCCCATTCCCCGCGGCAACTGCTGATAATGCACAAAAAGCCCTAATCGAGATAATATCTCGACATGGAAAACCCCAGATTCTGTTGACTGACCGAGGAAGCGCTTTCATAGCTGAAACATTTACACGCTTCATAGCCGAGAATGATATACGCCATTTAACTAGTAGCAGCTACATGCCTCAAACTAAAGAAATATAACGCCACATTGAAAAATATGTTAGGATCCTGTTAGAAACCACTATAGAGCCGTGGGATGAGATGCTACCCTGGCTATTATTTGCATACAGAAGTACAGAGCACTCTAGTACAGGATACCCCCTTCCACCTTCTGTATGGGGCGCGAATCTAGAGATAACTTAGATTCCACTTATGACCTGTGGCTTAGAAATGAGCGGGATGAAGGAATTCCCATAGATAACTATGTACAAGAATTATGCCATAGATTAGCTGAAGCGTTACGAGATACCGGTGAGAATGCCCAACAGGCCACAGACGGTCGTAAAACCAAGTATGATAGAAGTAAGAAAGCGAAAATGCGTGTATTCCAGCGTGGTGAATTAGTGTTAGTTAGATTACCGTTAAAAGGTATTAAGCTGATGAATGCACTCCAGGGACCGTATCCAATTCACGAAAAGGTATCGTCGCATAACATGCCTGACAAAAGAATGAAATATAGGGTTATGCATGTAAACCAGTTAAAGCCTTGGGCAGTTAGGGAGGAAGGTGCGGCTATAGCTGATAGTAGTACGAGTTATGAGCCCATATACCCTACCTTATTATATTATTAAACCTCTACTGAAATTGAGAAAGAGTTCGATCCTTGCAGTCTTCTTGAATCTGTGCCTAGGAAAGCCCGGCCGGATATCAGTTTAAACATATTTTATTGCCAATATTAAAATGCTTATACAATATAATACATCATAGCAAACTACAGCATAAATATCCGGATATCAGTCATTTAGTCCCAGACCACAGGGATGAGATTAATCAGTTGTTAGACCGTTACCCCGGTCTATTCTCTGGAAAACTGGGATGTTTCCACGGTGTTACCCATGCTATTGGTGTGCAAGGTGCATCGCCCATAGTCCAGCCTTACTACCGCATGTCTCCAGAAAAGAAACAAATATTAAAGACCGAGCTAGATCAAATGTTGGAGTTCGGAATTATCCACTCTAGCAGAAGCCAGTGGGCTTCCCCCATTATATTGGCACGCAAATCAGACTCGGAATGGCGACCGTGTATTGATTATCGAAAAATTAATAATCGGACACGAGGAGAAGCCTTCCCAATTCCTAGAATAGACGATATAATTGATCAGGTAGCATGTTCGAGCCTGACATCCATTCTTGATCTGAACAGAGGATACTGGCAGATCCCTCTAACCCTTCGAGCTAGTGAAATTGCTGCGTTCATCACACAACGGGGCTTATTTGAACCATTAACTAAGTTACCGTCCAACGGGCCATAAACGAGATCATCGCTCAGTCCCCAGGAGAACCCACCCGTGATAGATTTGCCGACGCATATCTGGATGATATTGCTATTCGATCCAGTATTTGGTCACAACACTTAAATCACTTGGATTGGACCTTTCAGAAACTAGAGGATAGTCGTGTTACTTTGAACCCAAAGAAATGTAAAATTGGGTCGGGAACAGTCACCTACTTGGGGCACGAATTAGGATCGGGGGAAATCAAAACAATATCTCTCCCCCACATACCAAGAAACAATTACGAGGATATCTGGGATCAGTGGGATTTTACAGGAAATTCATTTCCCAGTTCGCTGAAATAGCCGCGCCCCTTACTGACTTATTAAAAGGCAAGCGATCAGGGAACATCATACCTCAGTAGAGCGATAAACATCAACTTTCTTTCGATGCCTTGAAGAAAGCTTTAGCTAGTAAACCCATACTGAAGGCCCCTGACTTTAATCAAGATGTCGAACTCTATACTGATGCTTCAGACTTAGGAATCTCGGCTGTACTGACTCAGACCGTTGACAAAGTATCACACCCAGTAGCATTTTATTCACGAAAGCTTGTCCCACGGGAAAGAAATTACTCTACTATCGAGAAGGAATTGTTAGCCATAGTGGCCAGTATCCAACATTTTCGGGTATACATGGGCACTAGCAAAACGCTAATCCATTCGGATCATAACCCTCTTGTATGTCTAAATAAGTCGAAAACGACCAATCAACGCATCTTAAGATGGGCACTGTGTCTCTCAGAATTTAATCTAACCATTAAACATATCAAATGGATTCAAATGGATTCAAAATGTTCTGGCCGATTTTCAAAGTATAGTTCAATTATGGTGTTTGATGAATTAGTAAATGTACGTAGTTCAGTAAATAATGATTGCCTCTATGATTAGAATGTTGGTACCTAGCGAAAGATCTATTACTGTTACTGTATGATTTATGATGTGCTATGTCATAATTATGTTCTATTAGGTTTTAATCTTTATTAAAGTCTCATCTATGTACATACATGTAATACAAACACAAATATAAATAATCAGATTAAAAGTACATAGCCATTCTGAATAGAATTATAAGAGATATATTGCAACAAAACATATCACATTATAAAATCCCACACTACTATTAGTTAATGCTTATTTACATTCTAAAGCCAAGAAATAGTTGCTAATTTATATTTAAATACGAAATAAAACAAAATGGTATAAAACACTAAATCGAAAAACAAGCACTAGTGCGCTTTTAAGAAATATTTTACAAAATCAGTTATCACCCAGGATCA
Source organism: Archivesica marissinica (assembly GCA_014843695.1). NCBI lineage: Eukaryota > Metazoa > Mollusca > Bivalvia > Venerida > Vesicomyidae > Archivesica > Archivesica marissinica. The sequence continues at coordinate 27,496,254 of CM026396.1, read as the reverse complement.
GATCGAGAATGACCTAATTAGCAGTTGCTTCTTGTAGTCTGTAAAAATCATAGATATATAGTAATTAACACAAAAAAGGGCATTATTTACAAAGGTAAAAGTAACGACGCTGTAGTATATTAAAACAGGTTTTGGCACAAAGTCTTATCACTGATTGATTACTGAATAGAAATAGAAATTGATCACGTTTTGTCATATTACAGAAATTATGGTCAGCTAATATTGCCTTCTGCAATAGTAAAGTTCTTAGATCATTATATATGGCACATTCCAATAAAACGTGATGTTCATCTTCTATCACATTACAAAAGGGACATTTACGATCGTCTAATCTTAAATTCTCATACCTTCCGGTTTCTATACGGATTGGTGTAACACCGCATCTAAATTTACTAAATGCCGACCTGTGTCGTGTAGGTAAAATCATTTTACAATATTCCTCAGGTTCAAATACATGCTTAAACTTACAATACGTTCTTAATTTGTTACGACCTCGTCCAGTAGTACCATGAATGCTATTTATAGAGGCATACCAATCTGTTATATATTTGTTCATACCAAATTTACCCACACATTTGACACAATGAGGCTTAGAAATTGGAGCATATAAGTTACAAAATTCTGCAAAATCAATATCCGTAAAATGTTTCTTAACAAAATAGAACCAGTTTTTACAGGAAGCAGATTTCTCGTTTGCCCAAAGTGCAATTCGTTTGTTCAATCTCGAGTTATTTGTATTGGAAATTCGTACCCAAAACGTAGAAACTGTTTTCCATTGACGGACAATGGGAGGTTGCCAACCCATTTCACCGGAAACGGCTGCATTGGGTGTATACTTGCCGACACCATATTATGATGGAGTGAACATTTGTAATTCGTCCGGTGGCGGACGATTTCAAATTTATTTTCCAGGTAGGGAGGATATGAAAAACAAACAATATTTGCACGAAATGTTATTATTGTTATATATAAATAGTAATGTATTATATAAATACATTAACCTATTTAATATACGACATCATTGATTTATCATGTACTGGCATATTCTAATTAACGATCAGTTGTAGGTGCAAAGCGTTTTGTGGATTTTATATACGAGTGTACATGTTTAAGTATTGTACTATTATTTTCATTGCTTAAAGTGTTTATACCAAATAGTAGTTTAGCTACACTTAGACGATGGTATTTTCACTTAATTAAGAAAAACGTGTCTTCTATGCATATCGTATTGCGTGCAACGAAAGAAATAATGTTCTGCATTGTCTGCTAAATATCCACAATTACATATTGAATCTTGACGTAAATGATTATAAAAAAGTCATTATTAAGATTGCTACATCTATTTCTTATTCGGGTATGATGGACCTGGATAAATCTATCTCCATTGAGGAAGATTGACGGAACATAGTCAGGTTTGAACTTATTTGTAATCTTGTATTTAAAAGAAGCTAGTGAACAAGAGTCACGGCAACTCTGTACCTATAGATGTTACTTTCTGATTTGCTCATGTCCGCTATTGTATGCATTTGACTTGTTTTGTGTATACACTATACCCGAATAATAGCTTAGATGGCAAATGTATATTATTAAACGTTATGTAACGATATACATTTAAATTGTTTATTAAACTTTATTTATTTTACAAGCTTTCACAACTTATATTAAGCGGAGAACACGGAGAAAACCCACCTGTCCGATCTGGCGACCACCGTACCATCTCACATACTTCCAGGTGCGAGGATCGATCCAGGTCGCATTGGTGAGAAGCGAGCGCGGTAACTACTGCGCTAATTGGACAGCCTATACATTTTGTATATTACTTACTTAGTTTCTCATATTCGCGATTACAGACGGATCTGTAGTCCAGTGGTAACACACTGGACTGGTAATCCAGGGATCGCAGGTTCGATCCCCCGTCTGACCCTAATAAAATTAACAGTCTTTCAGATGGGACGTTAAACCGAGGTCTCGTGTCGGTGCTTTACATCGTGCACGTAAAAGAATCAGAGGAGACTCTGGAATGGGTCTCTTTCTGTATCATTGCACTATCCTCCCAAAATCTAAAATGACTAATCTCTTCAAGAGGCGGCGCTCATATGGGCAACCGGTAGCGACGATAAATAAACGTAAAAACACACATATTCGCGATTGTATTCATTTGACTTGCTTTGTGTATACAATGTACCGGAGAAATTGTGTAATTTTACATTATTCAGCCACGTGCAAAGGACTAGCAGATACCGGAATTAGACAGTCAGCATCCTACATAGTTTACGACATAGGCAGCCAATCGAATATTGAACTGTTTTGCGACTTCAATAACAACAGCGGTATTGGATATACTTTCATTTCAAAACCATCACTCAGTCACGTGACTGAAATAGCCAATCATTACACAGTGCATGATCACGTGATGATACGCCATATTAGAAACAAAATATACAAACAGTACGAGTCAAATATTGCTATTTTGTCGTCTTATAGCAAGCAGTATAATGTTTCAATATTCATTGACGAGCACCCAGATTTTAATCTACAGAATTCATATGGGGAAACAGAACCCTATATGTACATTGGTCTGGTACCAATAAGTTTTGGCGAACACAATGGCACAGACCAAGGATTCTCATGTTTTAATACAGACTTTACGTTTCGTAATTGTGATGACAACAGAAGTAATTATTTCGCAGTATTTGCAAACAAACTGATTGAGACATACGAGAAAGGTGAAATAATTAAAACGGGTATCGGTGGCAAGTTACAACAGTGTTCTGAAGCTGTAGTAGATGATGGAAGAGTGCTACCAGAAGAGTATATATTCGATATGTACACTATCGGCATGGGTGGCAGCTGCGGTGCTTATGTATTCAGTAACAGTGGTAGCATCAATGGTATTGCCTTTGGTCTGCCATTTGAATATTAACCCATACAACACCAACTACCTGACATGGACGTGTGCATGATATATTTTAGACCAATCAATTAATAAGAAAATTACATTTTAACATTAAATGTTGTCAAAACGGGTAATTTTGCCTACAAATATTAATATTACTGGCAAGCAGTGCAGATCCTGATGAGACGACTCATTATGAGTCGATTAGCTGTCAGATTAGTACAGTGGTCAGTGCACTCGCTTCTCACCAATGCAACCCGGGTTCGATCCTCGGACCGGGTAGTATGTGAGATGGTACGGTGGTCGCCAGATGGACAGGTGGGTTTTCTCCGGGTACTCCAGTTTCCTTCGCAATCGTTGTAAAATAAATAACGCTTAAACTTAAAACTAAACACAAGCCGGCTCATCTGGATCTACACCTTTTGTAAGCCTATTTAGAGGTATGTGGTGTTGAAAGGGTTAAAACAAATGTGATGGTATTGTTATTACTATATAAACAGGATGTGCCATAAAACCAAACTATATTACATAAATTAGTTACTTGGCACTGCATTGGTGAGAGCACTGAAACCTATACTCGAGACGTCTACGTTACGCACATGGTTAAATAAACATAACAAAATTGTCACTGTGCACCTTTTTCCAAAAGGACATAAGAAAAATGTACGTCCTTAACAAATTGATTAAAGTGTTAAATTTTCAAAGATATAGATATCCACAAATCATTTCATATAGATTGAGTTCATTTGAAGTAAGTTCTTGGAATATTGTCCTTAACATGTGTCAATGAAGAATGGCTGCAACAGGCTAAACCTAAACTGTGTTCCTCAGTTACATTTCAGATGTATGCTCGTATAAGGTGACGAATTACTAGCACACATGTCAGATTATGCTCGTATAAGGTGACGAATTACTAGCACACATTTCATATGTATGCTCGTATAAGGTGACGAATTACTAGCACACATGTCATATGTATGCTCGTATAAGGTGACGAATTACTAGCACACATTTCAGATGTATGCTCGCATAAGATGACGAATTACTAGCACACGTGTCAGATGTATGCTCGTATAAGGTGACGAATTACTAGCACACGTGTCAGATGTATGCTCGTATAAGGTGAAGAATTACTAGCACACATGTCAGATGTATGCTCGTATAAGGTGACGAACTACTAGCGCACGTGTCAGATGTATGCTCGTATAAGGTGACGAATTACTAGCACACGTGTCAGATGTATGCTCGTATAAGGTGACGAATTACTAGCACACGTGTCAGATGTATGCTCGTATAAGGTGAAGAATTACTAGCACACATGTCAGATGTATGCTCGTATAAGGTGACGAACTACTAGCGCACGTGTCAGATGTATGCTCGTATAAGGTGACGAATTACTAGCACACATGTCATATGTATGCTCGTATAAGGTGACGAATTACTAGCACACGTGTCAGATGTATGCTCGTATAAGGTGACGAATTACTAGCACACGTGTCAGATGTATGCTCGTATAAGGTGACGAATTACTAGCACACGTGTCAGATGTATGCTCGTATAAGGTGACGAATTACTAGCACACGTGTCAGATGTATGCTCGTATAAGGTGACGAATTACTAGCACACGTGTCATATGTATGCTAGTATATGGTGACGAATTACTAGCACACGTGTCATATGTATGCTAGTATATGGTGACGAATTACTAGCACACGTGTCAGATGTATGCTCGTATAAGGTGACGAATTACTAGCACACGTGTCAGATGTATGCTCGTATAAGGTGACGAATTACTAGCACACGTGTCAGATTTATGCTCGTATAAGGTGACGAATTACTAGCACACGTGTCAGATGGTGTTGTATTTTGTCTCTAGTTGTGTTGAGCTTGACAATAGATGAATGTTGTTGCACTATTATGACCCGCGTTTGGTGTGGGGCATAAAGCCAGCATTTTGTGTACTGTTAATATTTGCGAATTGAGCTCGTGCATTTGTATTGTTATCACACAACTCTTTAGTTTTCAGCAAGCCACATTGTCTGATATTGTTTGTTGTCTAATGTTGTTTGTTGTCTAATGTTGTTACTTGTCTAATGTTGCTACTTGTCTAATGTTGCTACTTGTCTAATGTTGTTTGTTGTCTAATGTTGTTTGTTTTCTAATGTTGTTACTTGTCTAATGTTGCTACTTGTCTAATTGCATTCCTTTCGTACAGGTATTATTGCAAAGTTATCCGACATGAATCATTTGACTGATAATATAGACGTAACTAGCAGCTTTTCAGTAAATGATTTATTGAATTATTTCACTAGTATAATACGGCAAGTCGCCGACCCATTATTTAAAAATACATATACCCATAACTATAACGGAAATGTCCATGTTAATGATAAACCGATATGTAGTAATGCGGAATGGTTTGATGACGAATGTAGCCAGTCTAAACGGGATTATAGATATGCACTCAAAACTTTTAATAGGCTAAAGACCAGCCATAGTAGGATAAAGTTTTGTGATAATAAAATGCGTTTCAAATATCTATGTCGTAAGAAACGGCGCATATTTGAAGAACGTAAGCTACGTGAAATTGGCATTTTAAAGCGATCTAAACCGAAGACATTTTGGAAATATTTTAAAAAGAAGAGTAAATTTTCATGCAATATATCTTTAGAGGATTTGAAAACATATTTCAAGGATTTGGGTGCTGATATATCGGGTTGTGAAAACCCAGAGGCAGAATTGTTTTGTAATACACACGATTTTAATAATGTTGAAAGTCCGTTCCCAGAACTTGATAGGCGCATTAGTATAGATGAAATTCTTAATTCTGCCAAATGTTTGAAGCAACACAAAGCCGCTGGTAGTGATTTTATTTTGAATGAATATCTTATAGAAAGCATAGATATATTGTCAGCTCATTTATGTGATATTTTCAATGCTATATTAGATTCAGGATTGTTTCCTGATAAATGGACAGAAGGTATTATTATACCTGTACATAAGAAAGGTGATGTAAATAATGTAAATAATTATAGGGGTATTACGCTAGTTAGTTGTCTGGGGAAGTTATTTACCACTATCTTAAATAAAAGAATTGTTTCATTTTGTGATAATAATGCGGTAATATCAGATGCGCAGTTTGGTTTTAGAAAGGGACGATCAACAACTGACGCATTGTTTATTTTATCCAATGTTGTCCAAATGTATTTATCTGAAAATAGAAGATTATATTGTGTATATGTGGACCTACGTAAATGTTTTCATACTATTTATAGAAATGCTCTATGGATGAAGCTTTATAACTGCGGTTTACAGGGTAAAATCCTAAGAATTGTTAAAGATATGTACCAAAAGGTAAAGTCTTGCATCCGCAATTTCAGTAATAATTCTAGAAGTTCTGATGATTGTAGCCCCAATTCCGAGAACCCTCTATACTCTGAATATGTTGAATATGCTGTTGGTTTACGACAAGGGGAAATCATGTCACCGATTCTATTTTCCCTGTTCGTGGGGGACCTAGAATTGTTTTTACAAGGGAATGGGGATACAGGCTTATTAATTAATGATATAGCTCTCATTTTCTTGCTATTTGCGGATGATATGGTTATATTTGGTAAGACGCCTAATGAATTGCAAGCAAATTTAAATTTATTACATAAATACTGTGAAAAATGGGGTTTACATGTAATCACAGTTAAAACAAAAATAATGGTGTTCAGAAAAAGAGGGGGGAGTTTTACCAAATGAATCCTGGACTTATAATGGAAACACACTTGATGTTGTAAATGAATTTAATTACTTAGGTACTGTGTTTAATTACACTGGGAGTTTTATATTAAACCAGGAATATCTTACAGGGAAAGCTTTAAAGGCTCTAAATGTTCTTTTAATCAATTGCAGAAAATATCAGTTAAAACCAAGTATTCTATGTCAGCTTTTTGATGCTTTTGTTGGATCGATTTTAAATTATGGTTGTGAGATCTGGGGGTTCACAAAATATAAAGAAATAGAAAGAATACACCTTAAGTTTTGCAAACAAATACTAAAAGTTAGAAACAGTACAAGCTCAGCTGGTGTTTATGGAGAACTGGGAAGATATCCATTGTATATTTCACGCTACATTCGCATTGTTAAATACTGGTATAAAATATTTATAATGAAGTTTTAATTGATGACAATAAGGGTATAACAAATTGGGTTTCCCAATTAAAAGATATGTTAATTAATTATGGATTTTTGAATGTTTGGTATTTTCCTGACTCAGTCAATTTAAATAGTTTATATGTGTATTTAAGCCACGTTTAATCGATTGTTTTATACAGAGATGGGCTGCTGATAAAGAAGACAACGGTGTGGTTGATTTATACCATAGTACAAAATCAATTTTTGAATATGAACACCATTTGGATTTAGTCCCAAGTAATTTACGTTTATTTGTTACAAGATTGAGGATATCTGCTCACACACTTCGAATTCACACTGGTAGATATTCCAGAAACCGAATACCTCGAAACTAGCGATATTGTCAATGTTGTAACAGTGGACAAATTGAAGATGAATATCATTTTATCATTGTTTGCCCATATTATCAAAATTTAAGAATTGTCTATGTAAAACAATATTACCTAGCATGTTTAAATTTATACAATTACTCAAGTCCAAAAATAAGCATACACTATGTAAACTCGCAATTTTTTTACAAACGAGCCATTGAAGAAAGACTTGAATGCTATTACACATGCTTAATTTAAAATATATACCACTTAGAAATATGAATATGCCATTATGCAGTCTTCATTCTAAGAGACCAGTTTTGTTCATCCTCTATGTATGAGTAAATTTGTTTAAGCACTTCACTGTTTATGACGTGATAATATATATATATTGTATGTAATAATTTGTATATGATGATGTACTTTGTACAACTCGAAATAAATTATCTATTCTGTTCTGTTCTAATGTTGTTACTTGTCTAATGTTGTTACTTGTCTAATATTGTTTGTTGTCTAATGTTGTTTGTTGTCTAATGTTGTTACCTGTCTAATGTTGTTACTTGTCTAATGTTGTTACTTGTCTAATGTTGTTACTTGTCTAATGTTGTTAGTTGTCTAATGTTGTTACTTATCTAATGTTGTTACTTGTCTAATGTTGTTACTTGTCTAATGTTGTTACTTGTCTAATGTTGTTAGTTGTCTAATGTTGTTACAACTTTTGTATTTTCATGATAAGTATTGTATCCTTAGTTGTATGATATAAATTATGTACTATTGAATTGCAATAAAATATGATTGAATGAAAGCAAACCACGCTTCCAACGAGTTTTCAATGCCGTGTGGCACCGGGTATGGCTCCCTTTGAATATAGTTCCCAGCTAAAACCACTCAATGTTCATGCATATATAAATGTAGCTTAGAAGGCAAATGTTATGTTATATTTCGGGTTTTACGCCTGCATCAGCACCATTTCGGGCTATATCGCCGGCGGGCAGTTTACCTAACAACACCTTTCCTGGGCAGGCTCCAGCGGTTAACCAGTACTTGGGTGGACCAACCTCCGTAAGAAACTGCCAACTTTTTCATATAAATGAGACATGGCCTGAGCGGGGCTCGAACTCGTGACCATCAGTGATGATAGGTTATAGTGGTATACAAGTCAGCGACCGTAACCACTCGACCATGGAGGCGGACTAGATGGCAAATGTATATTATTAAACGTTCTGTAACGATATGCTTTGTGCATATTACTAACTGTGTTTCTCATATCCGCGATTGTATGCATTTCACTTGTTTTGTGTATACCAATGTACCGGAGAAATTGTGTAATTTTACATTATTCAGCCACATGCAAAGGACTAGCGGATATCGGAATTAGGCAGTCAGCACCCTACATCTGTTATGACATAGGCAGCCAGTCGAATACTGAACTGTTTTGCGACTTCAATAACAACAGCGGTATTGGATATACTTTCATTTCAAAATCATCACTCAGTCACGTGACTGACATAGCCAATCATTACACAGTGCATGATCACGTGATGATACGTCATTCCAGAACAACTACATACAGCCAATACGAGTCAAAGATTGCCATTTTGTCGTCCTATAGCATGACTTATAATGTATCAATCTTCATTGACAAGTACCCAGATTTTAACCTATCGACTACATACGCGAGTAATGGACCATATATTTACCTAGGTCTGGTACCAATAAGTTTCGGAGAGCAAAACGGCACAATACAAGGTTATGCATGTTTTAACAAAGACTATAATTATCGGAATTGTGATGACAACAGAAGTAATTATTTCGCAATATTTGCAAACGAGTTAAATGAGACATACGATGATAGTGGGTCAGTTACATCAGGTGTGGGTATCAAATGGAAACGCTGTTCTCAACCTGTACATGCTGATCGAATGTTACAAGATGAGTATTTGTTCAACGTGTACAATATCCACATGGGTGGCTGCGAGGATCCTGTACACAGCAACGCCGGCAGGATCAAAGCGATGGCTTTTGGTCTGCCCTTTGAATACTAAAGACTGGTTTGCCAGCAACAACCAAGAGCGCGTTTACTTTAAAAGTTTTGTCTTAAATTCTAATATATTCAAGTATAATTGAAGAGGATGTGTGAACGCTGGGAACATACTATATTTGACAGTCTCATATGTTTCCATTAGGCCACATGTGACTTCCGGTGGTCAATATGGCCATCTTCTTCACCGTTTTCATTAGGCCACAGGTGACCTCCGGTGGTCAATATGGCCATCTTCTTCACCGTTTTCATTAGGCCACAGGTGACTTCCGGTGGTCAATATGGCCATCTTCTTCACCGTTTTCATTAGGCCACAGGTGACTTCCGGTGGTCAATATGGCCATCTTCTTCACCGTTTGCATTAGGCCACATGTCACTTTCGGTGGTCAATATGGCCATCTTCTTCACCGTTTTCATTAGGCCACATATGGCTTCCGGTGTCAATATTGCCATCTTCTTCACCGCTATTTGGTTCTTCTGTACATACCTCTAGCCTTCAGCACAATGGCGGACATACTATATAGAGCATAAGTCCATAAATAACTGATTTTTAAGAACATTGTACACGTGGCTCTGTCAACACGCAATTTGTAATAACGAATCCCCAAGTAAGAAAGTTATTTCAGATATGACATTGAGATGTGCTTCAAATATTTATCTCTATATTCCAAGACCTAGATGTGAAATGTACAAGAACTCTTTAGAGTACTCTGGTCCAAAGATATGTCACGGTCTACCATTGGCAATTAAGACGTCCAGATCTTAAAATGTGTTCAAGACAAAATGTAAATTATGGATACAACAACTTTTTCATAGGTAGACACTAGAAAGTTATATATATATATATATTGATTGTCATTCAATATGCTTATGTCGTTTTGTATTTCGATAACATAACCTGCTTTGTGTAGGTTAGATCGTACACCATTATACATGTATATTGCATGGCGTAACTGTGTACGTTGGTTATAATTATTGTATATGTGCATTAATGTTACAGTGTTAAGAAATTTAAAAGGGCCCTAAGGACGATTAGTTCAGAACTAATTAGGTATGCAATGGAGAAAATCTCAATAAGCTTTAAGCTTCCGATTTAATCCATTTTCGTTTTGTATACAATGTATAATATTATGTAATGTACATTATTATAGAATAAATATGTTTAAACCAACTAATTAGGTCACCCTCTATAAATAAATATATCTATCTATATATCTATCTATCTAGCCTATGGATTAGCTATCTAAAAATAATATCCAATAACACGTTTCCGTCTTCATGTGGTTTGATGAAATCGATCCGTAGAGAATTACATTTAAACTATATTTAAAGCGACATTACATCACAAAAAGCAAATACAAAGCATTGTTCACGTATAAATGCATTGCTACTAAATATTCTTCCAAATACATTTCAACACTAACATTGAATCAATAAACAGTGTTTTTGTGGTCTACACAGCTTCAAAAGTGAAAATAGGATTTCATATAACGGCCATCCACGCTCCTGAATTTACATTTGTTTGTCATTGGAGTCAATACTAAACGTGTGATACTGTCATTTAGAGATAATTTAACTAAGATTAGTCTACAAATAAATATGCATAGGCACACATGTGAGATATAACGATACCATAAATCGTGTTATTCAGCATACAAGCGTTGTATTACGCATGTATGTCGACCATATTTACATTATTTTGTCAACAAACCGCGTATACGACGTTTGTTTATTAATTTAAATGCTTAGTTTATGAGACAAATATTTGGAAACAAAATATACCATATAATAGGAAATTACATTCGGTAGAAATTTGCGTTTTCACCGATGTAGTGTCGCTTTAAAACGATAAGTTATATTACGGTTGAAGCAAGAATGAGTCAGAAATTCATTTATCACTGCAATGTATTCTCTGTGTGTGTTTTACGTTGATTTATCGTCGCTATCATTTTAGATTTTTGGAGGATAATGTAATGATACAGACAGAGACCCATTCCAGACTCTCATTTGGTTCTTTTACGTGCACGATGTAAAGCACTGAAACGAGACCTCTGTTTAAAGTCCCATCTGAATAGTAGGGGTGTCACGATATCAGCAACCCATATCGCGATACATTGTGATATTTTATAAAATAATCGTGATATATTGCCTTATATATCTTCATGTAATTTGTCTTGCAGTGTGAGTATACGATGACATGGATTATTTGTACACACTATCTAATTCAACAGTATTTATTAACTTGAAAAACAACAACACACTGAATAAAATAACAACTTAAATCGACTAGAAAATGTTCAGAGAACGGTGAATATATACATAAGCACCGGTTGAAGCGATTGAGTAAGTTGTGTATAAAAACCAGATCCCCTGCATATAACCTTTTACTTGACGATAGCTTTGTTGTAAAATTGTCAGGGCAAAAACTCGTTTTTATAGTGAAGTCATGAAAAACTGATGCCATCCCTCATAGATAATAGGGCTGCAACGATCCACCAGAAGCTCGATCTGATCTGATTCTCTTCCATCCGATGCATTATTCATAGATTACTTTCTAAGAAGCATTACCTTGGTTACTTCGTCTAGAAACCCTAGGTCAGTCTGTCTGGCCTCAGAGCAAACTAATTTACTGGTGTTACTGATGTACAATCCTAGTTCCCTACTACTACTAGATTCCTACTACTACTAGTTCCCTACTACTACTAGTTCCTACTACTACTAGTTCCCACTACTACTAGTTCCCTACTACTACTAGTTTCCTACTACTACTAGTTTCCCACTAATACTAGTTTCCTACTACTACTAGTTCCCTACTACTACTAGTTCCTACTACTACTAGTTTCCTACTACTACTAGTTTCCCACTAATACTAGTTTCCCACTAATACTAGTTTCCCACTAATACTAGTTTCCTATTACTACTAGTTTCCCACTACTACTAGTTTCCCACTACTACTAGTTTCCCACTACTACTAGTTTCCCACTACTACTAGTTTCCCACTACTACTAGTTTCCCACTACTACTAGTTTCCTATTACTACTAGTTTCCCACTAATACTAGTTTCCTACTACTACTAGTTTCCCACTACTACTAGTTTCCCACTACTACTAGTTTCCCACTACTACTAGTTTCCCACTACTACTAGTTTCCTACTAATAGTTTCCCACTAATACTAGTTTCCCACTAATACTAGTTTCCCACTACTACTAGTTTCCTACTACTACTAGTTTCCCACTACTACTAGTTTCCCACTACTACTAGTTTCCTACTACTACTAGTTTCCCACTACTACTAGTTTCCTACTACTACTAGTTTCCTATTACTACCAGTTTCCTACTACTACTAGTTTCCCACTACTACTAGTTTCCTACTAATACTAGTTCCATATTACTACTAGTTTCCTACTACTACTAGTTTCCCACTACTACTAGTTTCCCACTACTACTAGTTTCCTACTACTACTAGTTCCATATTACTACTAGTTTCCCACTACTACTAGTTTCCTACTACTACTAGTTCCCTATTACTACTAGTTCCCTATTACTACAAGTTTCCCACTACTACTAGTTTCCTACTACTACTAGTTTCCCACTACTACTAGTTTCCCACTACTACTAGTTTCCCACTACTACTAGTTTCCCACTACTACTAGTTTCCTACTACTACTAGTTTCCCACTACTACTAGTTTCCTACTACTACTAGTTTCCCACTACTACTAGTTTCCCACTAATACTAGTTTCCCACTACTACTAGTTTCCTACTACTACTAGTTTCCCACTAATACTAGTTTCCTACTACTACTAGTTTCCCACTACTACTAGTTTCCCACTACTACTAGTTTCCCACTACTACTAGTTTCCTACTACTACTAGTTTCCCACTACTACTAGTTTCCTACTACTACTAGTTTCCCACTACTACTAGTTTCCCACTAATACTAGTTTCCCACTACTACTAGTTTCCTACTACTACTAGTTTCCCACTAATACTAGTTTCCTACTACTACTAGTTTCCCACTACTACTAGTTTCCCACTACTACTAGTTTCCCACTACTACTAGTTTCCTACTACTACTAGTTTCCCACTACTACTAGTTTCCTACTACTACTAGTTTCCCACTACTACTAGTTCCCTATTACTACTAGTTTCCTACTACTACTAGTTCCCTATTACTACTAGTTTCCTACTACTACTAGTTCCTACTACTACTAGTTTCCCATTACTACTAGTTTCCCACTACTACTAGTTTCCTACTACTACTAGTTTTCCACTACTACTAGTTCCCTATTACTACAAGTTTCCTACTACTACTAGTTCCATATTACTACTAGTTTCCCACTACTACTAGTTTCCCACTACTACTAGTTTCCCACTACTACTAGTTCCTACTACTACTAGTTTCCCACTACTACTAGTTTCCTACTACTACTAGTTTCCCACTACTACTAGTTTCCTACTACTACTAGTTTCCCACTACTACTAGTTCCCTATTACTACTAGTTTCCTACTACTACTAGTTTCCTACTACTACTAGTTCCCTATTACTACTAGTTTCCTACTACTACTACTAGTTCCCTACTACTACTAGTTCCCTATTACTACTAGTTTCCTACTACTACTAGTTTCCTACTAATACTAGTTTCCTACTACTACTAGTTTCCTACTACTACTAGTTCCTACTACTACTAGTTCCCACTACTACTAGTACCTACTACTAGTTTCCTAATACTACTAGTACCTACTACTACTAGTTTCCTACTACTACTAGTTCCCACTACTACTAGTACCTAATACTAGTTTCCTAATACTACTAGTACCTACTACTACTAGTTTCCTACTACTACTAGTTTCCTACTACTACTAGTTCCTACTACTAGTTTCCTAATACTACTAGTACCTACTACTAGTTTCCTAATACTACTAGTACCTACTACTACTAGTTTCCTACTACTACTAGTTCCCACTACTACTAGTACCTACTACTAGTTTCCTACTACTACTAGTTTCCTAATACTATTAGTTTCCTACTACTACTAAATCCTACTACTAGTTCCTACTACTACTAGTTCCTACTACTAGTTCCTACTACTACTAGTTCTTACTACTACTAGTTTCCTACTACTAGTTCCTACTACTACTAGTTTCCTACTACTACTAGTTTCCTATTACTACTAGTTCCTACTACTACTAGTTCCTACTAATACTAATTCCTACTACTAGTTTCCTACTACTACTAGTTTCCTACTACTACTAGTTTCCTAATACTATTAGTTTCCTACTACTACTAAATCCTACTACTAGTTCCTACTACTAGTACCTACTACTAGTACCTACTACTACATTCTACTACTAGATCCTACTACTAGTTCCTACTACTACTAGTTCATATTACTACTAGTTCCTACTACTATTAGTTCCTACTAATATTAAATCCTACTACTAGTTTCTACTACTAGTTCCTACTACTACTATGTCCTACTACATATGAACAAAGCTTATTTCCATAACCAGATGCCGCCGATAAGCGCGTAATGCAACCCGGGTTCGATCCTCGGACCGGGACGTATGTGAGATGCCAGATCGGACAGGTGGGTTTTTCCGGGTACTCCGGTTTCTTCCCACATGAATGACCACATGTACGCATTCATCAGCGACAACGAGAGTGATTAATATAAGTTGATAGAACTTGCTTCACAGTCGTTGTAAAATAAATAAAGTTTTATAGCAGACGCTGCTGTATGATAAATGTGAGTTTGTCAAAATCGTGTTACTTAACCGATAGCACTGTTCTACACATAAGTTATGTTATGTTATATTTCGGGTTTTACGCCTGCATCAGCACCATTTCGGGCTATATCGCCGGCGGGCAGTTTACCTAACAACACCTTTCCTGGACAACAACTTACATTAAGCCCTTCCCAGTAATGAAAATATACAAAATTATATAACTGGCGACATACAATTTGAGTACATGTAAAGAATGCAAATGTCACGTGATCAATGATTAGAAATTAGATATTAAATTGTGAAATGGATTTAGTTATGGAATAAAGCGTATAGAAACAGTTGTAGTGTGAACTAACTTAAGATATACGAGGATATACGAGGATATATGGGAGGAAACAGCAAGAAAAAGAGGAAAAAGAGCGATGATAGTCTGAACAATGGAAATATTAGAAAGGCGGGAAAATTGTATTGTTCTCCGGAGTCACCTGAAGGAGTAGATGTGAGTCAAATTTTAAACGAAACAAACTCTATATTATTTGATACCGAAGAGAGAATTAACCTAGTGAATAGATTTGAACTGTTGGTAGATTCAGATTCAGACTCTCAATCACAGTCAGAGACAGTCATTTGTGAGCTTCCGGAAATGAGTCGGGTCACCGAGAGGACTGATGTTGGTGCTGGAGCCACTCCGACCAACACAGATATCATGAAGTGTTTGATGAGTATAGATTCTAAGCTGAGTAATGTGGACAGTCGACTTAAAAAGCTAGAATCATTGGAGCAAAAAGTAGGTCATTTTGAGGATGAAATGAAGAAATTATGGACACATGTGTATGATAACGGTAAACGGACGGACGAACGGTTGGTAAGGGTGGAGGAGAAAGTTGAGAGTGGGGATTTTGCTATTGGACTAGTCACTGATAAGGTAGGGACCATGGAGAAGCAGAGGAATTCTTTAAGAGATGAAATAGTATATCTCCAATCGCAATCTATGCGGAACAATCTATTATTCTGCAACATTGAAGAGGCCACATCGAAACGCCAGATATCACGGAAAATAAGTTACGAGAGATAATAGTTCAGAAGATGAAACTGGCACAGAACATTGTAGATGATATGAAATTCGAAAGGGTTCACCGAATAGGCACTAACACGGATAGAACCCGCTGTCGCAATATTGTGGCTAAATTTTCATTGTTTAAGGAAAGAGAACTAGTACGTAAACAGTGGAAACCGTTACAGGGCAGTGACTATTATGTACGTGAACAATTTCCTAAAGAGGTTAATGATAAGCGGCGACAACTTTTACCTAGGATGAAAGATGCTAAGAGAGCCGGTAAGCGAGCCTGGTTGTCATACGACACTCTGTACATCGACGGAAAACCCGTGAAAGATGACATCAGTAGCTAGGAGTTCATACTGAAGATTTCATCGTGGAATGTTAATGGCTTAACGATTGGCAAAAAGGAATCCATTAACTTTCGTAATCTTATTACCGATAATGATATACTATTTGTATATGAATCCTGGACACATAGTGACAGTGACGTGGATATGCCTGGGTATATTGCCCATAACTATTATAGAAAGTTCAAGCACCGTAACGCACGTCATCACAGTGGCGGTATAGTATTATACTACAAAGAGCATCTTAAACCCGGAATAACGGTAATCCGGACTCACCATGACACTATTATTTGGCTGAAACTTGATAAACAATTCTTTAATCTTAAGAGCGATGTTTATGTATGTGGTTTATATATATGGGGCGAGGATTCACCAGCATACGCTATCTCAGCAGTTGATTTATTTGAATTGGTTCAAAATGATATTTATGACTTTGAAGACTTGGGGGCTTTGTATATTGTAGGGGATTGGAACGGGCGTGTTGGTAAACGCCATGATTATATTGTATGTGATGCATTTATTTGTCATACTGATGAAAATTATTATGTACCAGATACGCCGCTGCAGCGAGCGACACAAGATATTGTATGTAATAATTTTGGAGTAAAAATACTTGACCTGTGTAAATCTTCAGGTATGCGTATTTGTAATGGTCGAATTGGTAATGATTATGACTGTGGTATGTTTACGTTTGCCAGTAAACTTGGGGCATCAGTGATTGACCTACTGTTGGCCCGAGAACGTGATTTTAACTTAGTATCTACCTTTTGTATTGATTCATTTAAAGGCCTGCAGTTTGACCCCGTCCAATTGTAAAGATTTAAACTTTACTACCTGTTCCATGTGATTAGTGGCTTGTATCAACAATGTAGCAGTACATTCAGTATAATTTGGCGTATGTAGGTATTTTCTAACGGTTAATATGCACGATCACTCTGTGAGCTGAGAATTAGTCAAAATGAGGCCCTGACAATTTAAGTAAACGTATATTATTGATTGTAAAGAAAATTGATAGTTATGAGTATTCAAACTACATAATCCAGATCAGCCCAGGGAGATAGATTACATGTTATGTAGGTACCTCATCAGCCGTAGCGTAATCACTGAGACTGATAATTTGTATGCATGTATATAATATATGTGTATTTATATGAATAAACTATATGTGTTCGTTATATGGTAACCTTCATTTAATTATATATCTACAGTATTATTCGCAAGTTTTCTGTTATATTTTAAATATTTATCTGTGTCAGTGTGTGTTTACCGATATTGATGCTACATAATAATCACAGTGAATGCTATGAGTACATGTATAATATTATAATTATAATCTCTTGAACATACGAGTATTACACATATTCTGCCGATTTCTACAAGATGCCATTGAGTAAAATAACAATGTATGTAACTGATGAGCAGAGAAAAGAATTGCTGACTTTCTTGCAAAATAAGAACTGGGACGTAGAGATGGAAATAGAAGAAACAGCCACCGCCATGCCCGTTGCAGAGGCTGCTTACGTACCTCCCCCTATGCCTCAGCATGCTGAAGGTGTTGCTGAGTGTCCACTGTGCTTGTGTTCCCCTTGCATAATAAATGAACAGAACAAACAACTTTGGTGGCCTGCTAATAATCGTCCACCGCATAATCTAAATTCACATGAGAGAAAGCTTCTATACAGGAGGTTTTGGGCAATGCTATATAATTGTGGCGCATGGAAAGATGTCAGATATATAGAGAGAAAAGTAGCGGCTAGAAGAGGAGACTGTACTTGGCATAAGAGGGAACTGATGCCTGAATGTGTGGTACAGCAATGTAGGAACTGGCTGCCTAACCCGCGCAACCAGCCTTATTTGGGCCATAAGTGGAGTTGAATTGTTTATACCAGTTGTAAGTACTATAAAAATACAGAACTTCAATTTCAGCAATTTATAACCTCTGATATGTACGTGGGTCATAATAGATATAAGTGGTGCTCGTGTATTAGATGCATACCATGCAGGGCCTCGCATGTGGCAAATACGACGTGCGTCGACCGTCAGATTTGTACCGCTATTCCTCGTGTGTTTAAGGTCAAATATAGGTCAACCTGCAGGCCTTTAACGAATATAGTGATCATGCACCAGTGCTCTTTTCATTGAAATGTAATGTGGTGATTGCTAATCCCCAGTGTAATAACGAGATAAAGTATAAATGGAACAGTAATTGTAAAACACGTTTTCGTAGTGGTATTATTGGGAAATTACCTGTATTTAATTTGCTTACGGAAAACATTGATATTAATTGTAGAGATTCTATAAATAATGTTGTAAATAATTTTACTGATGTTATACGTGAAGTTGCTGATCTATATTTTTCCAAGATACATGTAAATAATAATACCCGGTCGTCGTGCTCAAGCAAATCATATATTAAACAAGCCGATTGGTTTGACAGTGAATGCATAACAGCTAGACAACGCTACATAGAAGCGCTTGGTGTTTTTAACCGATTAAAGTCCGATTACACTAGGGGGCAATTTTGTAGTCTGAAAAAGACGTATAAAGATTTGTGTCGTAAAAAACGGAATGTATTTGAATCCAAGAAAATAAAAGAAATTGAACATTTACGGCACACTAAACCCAAGCAGTTTTGGAAATATTTTAAGAGGAAGAGTACGAATAGTAGCAGTTCTATATCTATAGATGATTTTAAACAGTATTTTGCTGCCTTGGGTTCCGATTTGTTGCAGTGTGATAACCCTGAAGCTGAAGAATTTTGTAATTTACATGATTTTAACGATTTAAATTGTTCATTTGATGAATTAGACAGGCATATTACTGTTAGTGATATTACGGATGCAATCATACAGTTGAAACGAGATAAGGCGTCTGGGAGTGATAATATTTGAAATGAATATTTGATAGAGAGTGTGGATATTTTAGCATCGCACATATGTGATATATTTAATGCAATTATCGATTCGGGTTATTTCCCGGACAAGTGGACTGAAGGCACGATTATTCCGCTATATAAAAAAGGTGATAACGCCAATGTGAATAATTATCGTGGTATTACTTTAGTCAGTTGTATGTCTAAACTGTTTACAACCATTTTAAATAAACGGATTACAACCTTTTGTGAAAATAATAATATTTTATCAGATGCACAATTTGGGTTTAGAAAAGGGCGCTCTACAATCGATGCATTGTTCATACTGAATAATATTGTTCAAAAGTATCTCAATGAAAATAAAAGATTATATTGTGGTTATATTGACATGAAGCGCCGTTTTGATTCTATTTATAGAAATGCACTATGGCATAAATTATATAAAACAGGTATTCAGGGTAAGCTACTACGCATTATTAAAGACATGTATCAAAAGGTTAAGTCATGTGTACGACATTGCGGAAGCTATTCGGAATATTTCCAATATGCTGTCGGTCTAAGACAAGGGGAGATAATGTCGCCTATTTTATTCTCTTTATTCGTGGAAGATCTTGAACTATATTTACAAGAAGATATTAATTCTGGCATTGTCATAGATGACATTGTTCTTATTTTGCTACTTTTTGCAGATGATATGGTCATTTTAGCCAAGTCCCCAGAAGAGCTTCAATATAATTTTAATTTATTATATGACTATTGTACTACATGGGGTTTGGAGGTTAATACTGCTAAAACAAAAGTAATGGTTTTTAGAAAACGAGGTAATGTATATCATAAACGAAATATGGACTTATAATAATGAAAATATTGAAGTGGTTAATGATTTCAATTACCTTGGAACAATCCTAAGTTATACTGGACATTTTGCATTAAACCAGGAATATATTACTGGGAAAGCATTAAAGGCTCTCAATTTCTTGTTATATAATTGTAAACGGTATAGACTAAAATTAAAGATACTTTGTCAACTTTTTGATGCTTTTGTTGGATCAATATTAAATTATTCATCTGAAATTTGGGGATACACTAAGTCCAAAGAAATTGAAAGAATCCATTTAAAGTTTTGTAAACAAATTTTAAATGTTAGATCTTCCACATGCATTGCAGCTGTATACGGAGAACTGGGTAGATATCCCATGTATATATCTCGTTACATACGTATGATTAAGTACTGGTTTAAATTGTTATACTCGGATAATATAATACTTAAGCGCGTATATGCACAATCTTTGATTGACTGTAATAAGGGTATCAAAAATTGGCTTTATAATGTTAACAAATTATTGTGTGAAAATGGATTTGCAGATATCTGGAGTAATCCTCATGTTGTAAATAGAAACAGCTTTTTATGTATATTGAAACAACGTCTGATTGATTGTTTCATACAGGGTTGGTTTACTAGTAAGGCGTCTAGTAGTGTACTTGAACTGTATAATGATTGTAAATATGATTTTGGATATGAAACCTACTTGGACATTTTACCATATACATTGCGACTATATATAACCAGAATAAGAATATCTGCACATTCGCTTAGAATACAAACTGGTCGATATGCATCAAATAGAATACAGAGAAAGGAAAGATACTGTCAATGCTGTAATACTCTGGATGTGGAAGATGAGTTTCATTTTATCGTAACATGTTCATGCTATATAGATTTGAGGAAACGTTATATTACTAAAAGATTGTATACAAGACCAAGTATGTATACATTTTTGAAATTGTTAAGCTCTGATAACAGAAGTGACCTGTATAATTTGGCTCTTTACATTAAAAATGCTTTAAACAAACGAAATAATATATTAAATACCTTGACTTCTTAGATTTAAATATGATATTAGAGTTTATCCTCCGTGCTACATGACAACATTCGTAGCACTTGTATATAATGGCTATTACATTGATTGATTGTGATATGTAATTATGTTTTTATGTGTGGATATATATATATATAATTATGTATATATATCTATATGCATGTATGTATATTTCTATTAATGACTATGTACTTATGTATACGTCAAAATAAACATATGTTCTGTTCTGTTCTGTTCTGTACAAACAGTTAATACTTTAAATGGTTACATTTAATTGAATTGGAGGCACGCGTTTGTAAATGTAAATTGTATCTAAAATATCTTACTAAAGATGGATTTACTGAGATCATTTTTCATTGGTCACTATCCCCGGTTATGTGCTCAAGCTATAACTTCCCAACTAGTAATCATCTGCATGTAGCTACAGGGTTGATAAGATCGGTCAGAATAATAGAATGCGGACTTATGTAATAATCACTTAAAAGATGACCCGATTTGTGACTGTGAACGTGGCGTCGAAGATGCCGAACATTATTTTTTCAAATGCCCTCTATTTTTAAATCAAAGGATAGCACTATTCAGATATACACGTCAATATCATCCACTTAGTGTAAGAACTCTACTTAAAGGTAGAGAAGAACTCTCAGATGAACAGAACCTAAGTATTTTTAATTCAGTTCAAAAGTTTATACATGATACTGCGAGGTTTTCAAATTAGCGTAATAACAGTATTTCTATTTCTTATTTTGCGTGGCGGGTTTCGAGGTCGCGGACCGGGGCGAGCATCACACGAGCACATACACGTGAATACTTCTGCTGGCATTTTTTTTTAAAATAACATATCTTTTTCTTAATTGTACTTTTGTAGCCATAATCTATTTCTGTAAATGAATTGTATTGGGGAGGGCCGTTTTATAATGTGTATAGCACTTGTGGCCCAAACCTTTTGCTGTATATATTTGGCAATAAATTATGTTTAAACAAAAAATAATAGAATAATTATACACTGTCAATCTTGATTAAATCGTGTTGTCAGCTTACGCAGTTCCAATAATGATATATTTACCTGTTCAAGGACACAATAAGTTGCAAAGCTGGACTAAAAACATTTTAAATGTTAAGTGTTCTATATTTTCGTTGTGACATTGAAAAGAATAATTAATGTAGATATAAGTAATGAATCGCATGTTAATAGTTTCTATCGGATCATGAACTACATTGGCCGTGCTTAAAGTTAGCATGGAAACTATTATCTCGTGATTCATTGCTTAACACAAAGTAAGGAACAGCAAACGTCAACAGTTAGACAATACAGAGGATTAAGAGACACTGTACTGTGTTGCGTACATAAGTTTGTGATGTTGCAGCCCTGAAGCATATGTGTGTGGAGGCATCCGCTGTGGCCGAAGCGCTAATGACATTGGCTTCGATTAGCTAAAACCTCAAAGAGTTCGGTTCGAAACCAACTGAGGTATCGAATTATTTCAGTAGCGGGCTTTCGTGAGATTGGTGTTTATACCTGGGTACCAGCAAGGTTGGTGTTTATACCTGGGTACCAGCAAGGTTGGTACCAGCATGGTTGGTGTTTATGCCTGGGTACCAGCAAGGTTGGCATTTCCTAATATACTGATCACTGAGGCACATGTGGTCTTCCTCCAAACTGTTGAGCCAATACGACTAGTATATCGACATGCAAGCGACTGCCATTTAGCTATCACGAAGTGGATAAGTATCTATCCAACCTCCATAGATATTACTGAGACTACATGAGATTCTGGCCTTTATTATGAACATTGGATTGGCTACTACATTGTCAATGTATGTCGTATTGGTAATGGGTCAAGATGTGCTTCTATGAGGGAAAGGGTTTATTATGAACATTGGTTTGGATACACATTGTCAATGTATGTCGTATTGGTAATGACGTAAAAGGTGCTTCTATGAGGGAAATGGTTTGTGAACATTGGTTTGGCTACTACATTGTCAATGTATGTCACATTGGTAATGACGTCAAGAGATGCTTCTATGAGCAAAAGGGTTTATTAACATTGAATTGGAAACTACATTGTCAATGTATGTCGTATTGGTAATGGTGCCAAGAGGTGCTTCTATGAGGGAAAGGGTTAAAGGAAGCTAGTCTAATTTGTATTAAATATATCATACCACAG
The DNA here is from genome assembly GCA_014843695.1 of Archivesica marissinica. Classification (NCBI taxonomy): domain Eukaryota; kingdom Metazoa; phylum Mollusca; class Bivalvia; order Venerida; family Vesicomyidae; genus Archivesica; species Archivesica marissinica. The sequence goes on along the minus strand of CM026396.1, from coordinate 27,472,770 downwards.
TCTAGCTCATCATAGTAGGTCATCTTGCAGTCGATGACTCTGTCACATTTTTCTTCTTTGTCAATACAGTAAGACAATGGACATTTAAACTGTCTGTCTGGACACGTGTGGTTACCTGTAAATATGTCAATTCAGTAGATGAAAATATATTTTGGGAAACATAAATCACATATAACATACAACGACATACATAATACATAATGCAAAGGAACTGTTCGGGCTGTCCGATTAGCGTAGTGGTTAGCGCTTTCGTGTCTCACCAATGCAACCCGGGTTCGATCCTAGGACCGGGAAGTATGCGAGATGGTACAGTGGTCGCCAAAATCGGACAGGTGGGTTTTCTCCGGGTACTACGGTTTCCTCTCACACGAATGACCACAAATACGCTGTCAGCCTTTCACCCGCCGCGCCATCGAGAGTGATTAATATAAGTTGTTAAAATTTACTTCGCAATCGTTGTAAAAAAAATAAAGTTATGGATGGCAACTAGGGATGACAACGAATATTCAAATATTCACGAAAACATTCAAATATTCGAATATTCGCTCAAACGTTCAAATATTCGAATACTGTTACAGTATTCGAATATTCGGGAGAGAAAACAACAATTTTAAACTAATACAAAGGATCATGTAGGAAGCTAAGCTTCTATAAAAGCGTGTTCCTTGCTGTACATCATTTAGGTTGTCTCTATGATTATGTTTGGCTACACTTACATGTACATAATGTCAATATAGTGAAATAACAAACTGTAAACTGGTCATCCAATGACACGTGGCTACACGTAGCACGTAAATATTAAATTGGCCATCTGACCATGTGTGGTTACACGTAAATATTGAATTAAGTACAATGGTCATCTGATCGTGTGTGGCTATACGTACATATTAAATTAATTAAGTTGGCTATCTGATCATGTGTGGCTATACGTATATATTAAATTAATTAAACTGGTCATCCGGTCGTGTGTGGCTACACGTAAACATTACATTAATTAAACTGGCTATCTGATCATTTGTGGCTACACGTAAACATTAAATTAATTAAACTGGCTATCTGATCATTTGTGGCTATGAATACCGGTATATATTAAATTAATTAAACTGGTCATCTGATCATGTGTGGCTATACGTACATATTAAATTAATTAAACTGGTCATCCGGTCGTGTGTGGCTACACGCAAACATTAAATTAATTAAACTGGTCATCTGGTCGTGTGTGGCTACACGCAAACATTACATTAATTAAACTGGCTATCTGATCATTTGTGGCTACACGTAAACATTACATTAATTAAACTGGCTATCTGATCATTTGTGGCTACACGTAAACATTACATTAATTAAACTGGCTATCTGATCATGTGTGGCTATTGAGTATTGGTATATATTAAATTAATTAAACTGGTCATCTGATCATGTGTGGCTATACGTACATATTAAATTAATTAAACTGGCTATCTGATCAGTTGTGGCTACACATACATATTAAATGAATTCAACTGGTCATCTGATCATGTGTGGCTACACGTAAATATTAATTTAATTAACCTGGCCATCCGATCATGTATGCCTACACGTAAATATTAATTTAATTAACCTGGCCATCCGATCATGTGTAGCTACACGTAATTATTAAATTAATTAACCTGGCCATCTGATCATGTGTAGCTACACGTAATTATTAAATTAATTAACCTGGCCATCTGATCATGTGTAGCTACACGTAATTATTAAATTAATTAACCTGGCCATCTGATCATGTGTAGCTACATGTAATTATTAAATTAATTAACCTGGCTATCTGATCATTTGTGGCTATACGTACATATTAAATTAATTAAACTGGTCATCTGGTCATGTGTGGTTACACGTATATATTAATTTAATTAAACTGGTCATCGGATCATATGTGTTTACACGTAAATTCCTTTTTTGCTAGATTGCTAGACAATCTATGTCAACTAACTGTCATATAGCTAGCTCTAAGCGAAACGAGTTTTATGGTAACGCGAGTTGAGAAAAGAGTGTCGATATCTATCGAAATTAAAATATTCCTAGCGGAAGTATGATTTGCCGGAAAGAGCTAATGGATACCGGAAGTATGATCTAATGGGTACCGGAAGTATGATTTTCCAGAAAGAATAATGGGTACCGGAAGTATGATTTTCCGGAAAGAGCTAATCGGTACCGGAAGTATGATTTTCCGGAAAGAGCTAATGGGTACCGGAAGTATGATTTTCCAGAAAGAGCTAATGGGTACCGGAAGTATGATTTTCCGGAAAGAGCTAATCGGTACCGGAAGTATGATTTTCCGGAAAGAGCTAATGGGTAACGGAAGCATGATTTACCGGAGAGAGCTAATGGGTACCGAGCAAGATTAAATAATAAATCTATGTGATCTGGAAGCAAACTGATACTCTTTGATAGTCGAATAAAATCAACAAACGCAAGAGTATGGTAGTACAAGGTATCAACATGCTTCGTCCTATAAAATCAATACATGACAATTGAACGAATGAAATAACACATTGTTGGAAATAGTCTATTTTGTATAGGATATAAGCCGAAATCGATCCAATATGTAAATTATTGGACTGTGTGAGGCGCGCAGCGACGACTGGTGTCAAACGGCCAGAGTATTATATTAAATCCTAAGCGTACATGTACGAACTTAACAATTTTAGTTAGTAAGATCTTGTGTGTGTTTTAAGTAAAATATAAACCTCAAACGAATACAATATGTGAAATATTGGTACTGTCTTTGGCGCTACATGCCTCACACAATCCAATATGTTTATTTATTGGATCGCTTACGGCTTATACCGTGCACGTAAAAGAACCAGAGGAGACTCTGGAATGGGTCTCTGTCTGTATCATTGCACTATCCTCCAAAATCTAAAATGACTAATTTCTTCAGGAGGTGTCGCTCATATGAGCAACCGATAGCGACGATAAATAAACGTAAAACACACTAATATTTATAATGATCGCTCCAAATGTGGTAATTGTGATATTCTTTAATTATGCCTTCTTGATATTATCGGCAAAATTAAAGAACAATTGATCAGACCCGACATTCTAAGTCTTATATATTTTATGTATTACTGTTATCCATTCAAATTGATGAAATTAGATGGATTTTACTTAGAATAATTTATCACTTGATGAAATGATGTTGATTTTACTCACAATAATTTATCAGACCCGACGTTCTAAGTCTTATATATTTCATGTTACTGTTTGTTATCTATTCAATCTGGTGAAATTATTTAGATTTTACTTACAACAATTTATCAGACCCGACGTTCTAAGCTTTGTCTACTTTATGTGTTACTGTTATCCATTCAAATTGATGAAATGATGTTGATTTTACTCACAATAATTTATCAGACCCGACGTTCTAAGTCTTATATATTTCATGTTACTGTTTTTTATCTATTCAAATTGGTGACGTTCTAAGCCTTGTCTACTTTATGTGTTACTGTTATCCATTCAAATTGATGAAATTATTTAGATTTTACTTACAACAATTTATCTGATCCGACGTGCTATGTCTTGTCTACTTTATGTGTTACTGTTATCCATTCAAATTGATGAAATTATTTAGATTTTACTTACAACACTTTATCTGATCCGACGTTCTAAGCCTTGTCTACTTTATGTGTTACTGTTATCCATTCAAATTGATATAATTATTTAGATTTTACTTACAACAATTTATCTGATCCGACGTTCTAAGCCTTGTCTACTTTATGTGTTACTGTTATCCATTCAAATTGATGAAATTATTTAGATTTTACTTACAACAATTTATCTGATCCGACGTTCTAAGCCTTGTCTACTTTATGTGTTACTGTTATCCATTCAAATTGATCAAATTATGTTGTTTTTACTTACGACAGTGTAATAGATGTGATCCGTCCGCACAACCGTTTCTCCCAGCACTCTTCCCATTATAGCATACAAACTGCTTATCAATGCACTGTCCGTTAGTACATGTAAATTCGTCGTCGGCACATCTCGGTCGCACTAGAATAAGCATGTATGACAAGATATGAATGTATAATTTATACAAATTTATTTTAGCTCGTTGGCGAACCAAGTTCATACAGTAATCACTCTCAAGACCTCACTCATCATGGAATACATCGCTACTAAGGAGAGAGAAGAGGCAACGTGGAATTGAAATGCCTTGCCTAAGGGCATAATCGTAACGGCTCTTGGCCCCGAGGTTATAAAACGTTTCTCAGATTGGAGAAAAGTTTTATAACCTCCAGGCCTGGTTTCATTGTAAGGTATACATGTGCAATATATCACAACCGAACACTACACGACCAGAAATTGTCAATATTTATCCAATGCTATAATAGTGATCACGTACCCCACACCATACCACACCAGACAATACAAGTACACATGGAAGCCCGCTACACCACACCACACCACACCATACAAGTACACATGGACGCCCGCTACACAACACCATACCATACAAGTACACATGGACGCCCGCTACACAACACCATACCATACAAGTACACATGATCGACCGCTACACAACACCACACCATACAAGTACACATGGACGTCCGCTACACCACACCACACCATACAAGTACACATGGACGCCCGCTACACCACACCATACCATACAAGTACACATGGACGCCCGCTACACACCATACAAGTACACATGGACACACCACACACCACACCATACAACACATGGACGCCCGCTACACCACAACACACCACACCATACAAGTACACATGGCTACACCACACCATACAAGACACATGGACGTCCGCTACACCACAACCACCACACCATACAAGTACACATGGACGCCCGCTACACCCACATACAAGTACACATGGACGTCCGCTACACACACCATACAAGTACACATGGACGCCCGCTACACAACACCATACACAGTACACATGTACACATGGACGCCCTACACAACACCATACCATACAAGTACACATGGACGCCCGCTACACCACCTACACCATACAAGTACACATGGACGCCCGCTACACCACACCACACCACACCACACCGCACCATACAAGTACACATGGACGTCCGCTACACACACCATACAAGTACACATGGACGCCCGCTACACCACACCATACAAGTACACATGGACGCCCGCTACACCACACCACACCACACCATACAAGTACACATGGACGTCCGCTACACTACACCATACAAGTACACATGGACGCCCGCTACACCACACCATACAAGTACACATGGACGCCCGCTACACAACAACACACACACCATACAAGTACACATGGACGCCCGCTACACCAACCATACAAGTACACATGGACGCCCGCTACACACCACCACACGTACACATGGACGCCCGCTACACTACACCATACAAGTACACATGGACGCCCGCTACACGACATACAAGTACACATGGACGCCCGCTAACACCACACCATACAAGTACACATGGACGCCCGCTACACCACACCATACCATACAAGTACACATAGGTGCCCGCTACACCACAACACCACACCATACAAGTACACATGGACGCCCGCTACACCACACCATACCATACAAGTACACATAGGTGCCCGCTACACCACAACACCACACCATACAAGTACACATGGACGCCCGCTACACAACACAACACCACACAAGTACACATGGACGCCCGCTACACAACACAACACCACACAAGTACACATGGACGCCCGCTAGCAACAACACACAACACCATATAAGTACACATGGACGCCCGCTAGCAACAACACACAACACCATATAAGTACACATCGACGCCCGCTACACAACGACACATCTCACGCACACTCATCAATCTCTATATACTCTAAACACATGGCATAGAGATGTATAAGTAAACAAATACAACAACATAATAGGGCACTGCGGAATGACGTCAACATGACACTTACGACAGTCATTTTCGTCGGAGAAGTCCGGACAATCCCGAACATAGTCACACCAGTACTCCTGCGGAATACACTGTCCAGTCTTACACCGAGACGTCCCGAATGGACACACATGTTTCTCTGAAAGAAATATATATTGCTTTGATCAATTCATAATTTCAAATATGTTGATTAATACCTTATTATTTAGATATGAATGTTAGCCTATTGTGTGCCGTTATTTGCCTACAGCAATACTGTCTACCACCCAGGTTATTTGCCTACTACAATACTGTCTACTACCCAATTTGATACGCTGTGTTTTCCAGTCTGATATACCGTTTACTGGTTCGATATCAATTTTTCTGGTTTGATACGACCACGCTCTCGTATTTTAAGTAGTTCATAAAACAATAACGCATGTTCACTCAGTGCTAGTTTGTTTACTTCCTATAGCGTTTCAATGTATGTCATATTGGTAATGGCGTCAAGAGGTGCTTCTATGAGGGAAAGGGTTAATGTATGTCATATTGGTAATGGCGTCAAGAGGTGCTTCTATGAGGGAAAGGGTTAATGTATGTCATATTGGTAATGGCGTCAAGAGGTGCTTCTATGAGGGAAAGGGTTAATGTATGTCATATTGGTAATGGCGTCAAGAGGTGCTTCTGTGAGGGAAAGGGTTAAGGAACGGGATTCGAATAAGTTACTACCGTCATTTGCTATGTATAACGCGCACTTTTATTACTGAAATATGTAGTTTCATGGTAATATTCCAATCGCTTTCATGTATCGAATTCAGTAATTGTGATTTATTGTGATTTATTCCAGATAAATGGAAAACAGACAGCAGGTTTTTGGTTATTAACTGTTCAAATTCGTATCAAAGTAATACAGATGTTATTACCTGGCTACTTTCATATCAGTCTAGGTATCGACCCTATTATTATAGTATCATTATATATAAAAAAGACTAACTAGAGTTTGTTTTGAGACATAGGAAGCCTACTCAGGGCATAATATGTGTCTTACCGTTGTTTTTTGGCGAATAAACCACGGTTTGGTCGTTGGTCTAAGATGGTAATTCCTACGCATTACAGTGTCAAACAACGATTTATTCGCCCATAATCAACGACGAAACAGTAGTTCTATTCTAACATGACAAGATATAATGTTTTAAACGAATAAATGTGTGGGTTATCTTGTATCCATGTCAGTTATTTGGCTGTTGGCTGGTATACCTCAAATACCTTCTGTATTCCAGTGACACTGATTATGTTATATGTTATATTTCGGGTTATACGCCTGCATCAGCACCATTTTGGGCTATATCGCCGGCGGGCAGTTTACCTAACAACACCTTTCCTGGGCAGGCTCCAACGGTTAACCAGTACTTGGGTGCACCAATCTCCGTAAGAAACTGCCAACTTTTTCATATAAATGGGACACGGTCTGAGCGGGGCTCGAACCCGTGACCATCAGTGATGATAGGTTACAGTGGTATACAAGTCAGCGACCATAACCACTCGACCCGTGACCATCAGTGATGATAGGTTACAGTGGTATACAAGTCAGCGACCATAACCACTCGACCCGTGACCATCAGTGATGATAGGTTACAGTGGTATACAAGTCAGCGACCATAACCACTCGACCCGTGACCATCAGTGATGATAGGTTACAGTGGTATACAAGTCAGCGACCTTAACCACTCGACCACGTGGGCGGACTCCAGTGACACTGAAAATCATCGTCCAGCTATCAAAACTATATTTTCTGTATGGCTGGGTATTAACACTACCAATCCTGCCCAATCGTTGTCATCAATGTAAAATTGTTAAAAGCTCTCGAGACCGCAGTCATGGTGGAATTCGTTGTATGTTAGGACTACCTGTTATTAGATTTGATGTAAATGAAAATCATTGTGTAAATGATGGCTTTATGTATTTTGTTCTCAGCGAAATATACACATACTTTGCTATACCACAAACAACGTATATTATGTGCTTAATTACTTTTAGATCCTAGCATTGTGAATAATGAACATAGATACTCTATCCCGTAAAATATACGACAGTCATAAGTCATGCAACCGCTGGTGAGGCCATGAAATCAGACACGCCGACGTAAAACCAGATACGCCGACGAACAATCAGTGTAGTAAATTGAGTCGGAAACAAGGGGGAAACCGGAGGAGACCAAAATACGAGAAACCAATACATGAATAAATGTCGAAATACTAGGAACCAAGTCAAGAAATAGGTCATAGGGAGCCGTAATATTCACGTAGAAAGTGAAGATTGTGAAAATATAAACAAATGACAATTTGTCATTATTGATACTGAATGTGAAATTGATGTTATTGCGTGATTTTATAATAATGATAAAAGTGTTAGTCGATGAAATAGAATGTTAGTTTAAAGCGACACTATTTTTTTTATTAGTGAAAACGCAATTTCTACAGAATGTATTTTCCTATTATATGGTATAATTTTATTCAAAATATTTGCCTCAAATACCGAATATTTTAACTAATACGCAAATGTCGTATACGCGGTTTGTTGACATAACAAAATAATGTAAATATGGTCGACATCCATGCGTAATATAACACAATTTATTGTACAGATTTACCGTTATATCTCACATGTGTGCATATGCATATTTATTTGTAGATTAGTCATAAGTTAAATTATCTTTAAACGACAGTATCTCGCGTTTAGTATTGACTCCGATGCCAAATTCAGGAGCGTGGATGATCGTTATATGAAATCCTACTTTCAATTTTGAAAGTTTGTGGATCACAAAAACACTGTTTATTGATTCAATTTTAGTGTTCCAATGTTTTCGGAAGAATTTGTAGTAGCAACGCATTGATGCGTGAAAAAATGCATTTTATTTGCTTTTTGCGATGTAATGTCGCTTTAAGCTTATATATATATATATCTGTCTTATTCTTCATACATGTAAATAAACCTCATACAAACTATTAAGCATAATTATATTCACAAACTGTATTGTTTTGTATACCATGTATATGTAATGTACATTATTATCGAATAAATATGTTTAACCCAAACTGTATTGTCATGTTTCTCGAATTTTAGAAATATTACTCTGTCTTGAGAATAATCTGTGCCAATAAATAAGACTTAGTATTTTACACGGGGAGCAAAATGCAACAGCCGTAGCCATGATATGTTGCATTTCGAAACATTGCAAGACATTTAGTGTGTGCTCAAAATGTAACTTGCATCAAGTAGAATCCGAATATCATTTCTTATTAGTTTGTCCTTATTATAATGATATAAGAAATATATATTTACCTAGATATTATTGTTCATGGCCAACCATTAATAAGTTTAGAACACTCATGAATTCAACACCAAAAGGCAAACTTGTCAATTTAGCTAAATATATTTATTTAGCAACAAGTAAAAGAAATTAATATATATTAATTAACTAAATGAATATTACTACTTGTGAAATATTGATTTGTGAGACACTGAATACCAACTATATTGTTAAACAACAATATATTTCGTAAATGTTAATGCTATGCTTACTCGAACCTTATACAATATCATGCTTTTCTGTAACTTTGTATGTAACCGCCAATCATGTTTCTTGGTGATGTACATGTTTATGCCAATAAAAGCTTTGACTTGACTTGACTTGACTTAATTAACAACGGTAGATTTGTACAAAAGTCATGTTAGAATCTGGAATAAATCGACAGAAATAATTATTTGATGTACTGTAGACATTTTTGTAAGTAAGCGTTTATTCATGACAGAAGACATCTCCATTCCAGAAGCATATCTGAGTGATCTGTTTACATGACCGCTGTAAAAATCTGTGTCAATACAATGTCTCAATTCGAAATGTGTTTTATTTGACAGTTTTAGGCTGGGTCGCCACTCCTGAATGTATCATCCGATATATCTAAAGTTGGCGATAACCTTTCATAAACACACAGCGACGAATAAATAGAAAGCGATTTGCGTATCGCCACGTCTGATCAGGATCTATGTTGTTTCCTATTTGGATAGGTGCTTGAACTTCACTGGCGTGAATAGCAATCAGCATGTTCAGACGGCATGTTCTGTTCTGTCTGATCGGGTTCTCGGCTTTTTGCACAAAGTCGCATTTATGTGAAATTGACGGTGATAGTGTTAAAACCTAAAATGATTTTGATTATTTTAGCTCGATTGCGAAACAAGTTCTTACATCTTAATATATTAATCACTCTCGAGACCTCGTTCCTGGTGGAATCCATCGCCACGAGGGAGAAACAAGAGACAATGTGGAATTTAATTAAATGTCTTGCCTAAGGACACAATCGTAACGGCTCCAGCGGGGATCGAACTCCGGGACTTTCGCACCTGACGCGAACGTGTACCACGGCGCTATCACGACTTCCACAAAGTTATAAGATTAACCTTATTATGTTGATGATGTAATTGCATGTTTTTGCATATTATGTTTTTTTTTGTTTTTTTTACATTTATTTATCGTCGCTACCGGTTGCTCATATGAGCGACGCCTCCTGAAGATATTAGTCATTTTAGATTTTGGAGGATAGTGCAATGATACAGAGAGAGACACATTCCAGAGTCTCCTCTGGTTCTTTTACGTGCACGGTGTAAAGCACCGACACGAGACCTCGGTTTAACTTCCCATCTGAAAGACTGTTAATTTTATTAGGGTCAGACGGGGGATCGAACCTGCGATCCCTGGATTACCAGTACAGCGTGTTAACCACTGGACTACAGATCCGTCTGTGTTCATTATGTTGATATGTCTTACCTGTTTATATATAATTATACTATTATGCATTGCATACATGTCATTTATTATTAAATGTCTTATTTCAATTCAATCGGATTTGTGTTTCTGAATTTTGTTTTGGGAAATCAAACAGAGAAAATAAACATTGACATAAATAAATATACACCTATTCTCACCCAATGAATTTGCGTTCAGGTGACATTACTTTGAATTGTAACAAAAATATATAACAGTGAGAAACAATGATTGTGTTATTTCATTGCTTTCAACCAGTAACATAGCGCATCAATTAATTTATATAAAAAAATTATTTTATCATTGAAACGAATAAAATGTTTTTAAATTGTTTTTATCTTACCGCAGTAAAGTTCGTCGGTTCGATCGTAACAGTCCGGTGTTCCGCCGTCACAGCGCTGCCTCCATGGTATACACTGACCATTCTCACATGGAAATTGACTCGAATTACACGGTTTGTAATCTGTGTGAAGTTAGTAATGCATCAGGCAGTGTTCTTTTATTTTTTATTTATATATATTTCGGGTTTTACGCCTGCATCAGCACCATTGTTGGGCTATATCGCCGGCGGGCAGTTTACCTAATAACACCTTTCCTGGGCAGGCTCCAGCGGTTAACCAGTACTTGGGTGCACCAACATCCGTAAGAAACTGCCAACTTTTTCATATAAATGAAACACGGTCTGAGCGGGAGCGGGGCTCGAACGCGTGACCATCAGTGATGATAGGTTACAGTGGTATACAAGTCAGCGACCTTAACCACTCGACCCGTGACTGTCAGTGATGATAGGTTACAGTGGTATACAAGTCAGCGACCTTAACCACTCGACCACGGAGGCGGACTCAGGCAGTGTTCTAGTTTAGCTTAAACACAGATTATTTCAAACCATACAGTATATACAAATATACAGTTTACACAAAATTTAGATACATGAATGAAAAGGGATTAGAACCGAACTCTATTATAGCTCATAGAGGTCGTCTCCTATAGCAACGTACTTAAAATGCAACGTCGAATATTTTCTAAACTATTAATTTAAATTTGAAATAATGGTAGGTAAACGTTTTAATCATGAACTGTAAATTAGAATACCAATAAGATAGAGAGATTATTAAGGTGAAACAAGTGATATGAATATGCTATGAAAAAGGATTAGAACCGAAAGCCTATATTATAAGCGGTGTTCTAAGAATTGCAAGCGGCAATACCATGAGGTCAACTTAGTTTAGTTTAGTTTAATCATATGTTATTGCATTCTTTATATTCAATGTACAATACAACTCAAATTTACAAACATGTTACAGATGAAATAAATAAGATACATGGTACAAACATTATCAGTATGTATATATATGGAGAAGCAAAAGGGTTGGGCCACAAGTTTTAACAACATAGTTTATACAAATTTATTTTAGCTCGATTGCGAAACAAGTTATGTTAACTTATATTAATCACTCTCGAGGCCTCATTCCTGATGGAATCCATCGCCACGAGGGAGAGAGAAGAGGCAACGTGGAATTTAAATGCCTTGCCTAAGGGCACAATCGTAACGGCTCCAGCGGGGCATGCATGTGCTATGGTATTGCACAAATGCATACATCACATAACCTAACCTATTAGCGCAGTGGTTAGCGCACTCGCTTCTCACCAATGCAACGCGGACCGGGAAGTATGCGAGATGGTACAGTGGTCGCCAGATCGGACATGTGGGTTTTCTCTGGGTACTTCGGTTTCCTCCCACACATATGACCACATTAAATTTTACTCTTTCATCCGCGCCAACGACAGTGATAAATATATGTTGTTAAAACTTGCTTCTCAATCGTTTTTAAAATAAATAAAGTTTTAAGAAAATCCTAAAAGCATGTACTGAAGAAAATCGCAACCGTCCCAAACCCAAACTAAAGCGAAAGTGAACATTTATCCAATATACATAAACCGTATAATAATTTTACACTATTAACCCTTTCAACACCACAGACCTCTAAATAGGCTTACAAAAAGTGTAGATCCAGATGAGCCGGCTCGTGACGAGCCGTCTCATCAGGATCTGCACTTTTTGCCAGTGATATGACTATTTTTAGACATAATTACCCATTTTGATAAATGAACTTGTCCAAATGTGATTTTCTGATTCATTTATTGGTTTATAAATATCATGGACCAGTCCATTGTGAGTTACTTGGTGTTGAATGGGTTAAATAATTATGTTGTTAGTTTAACATACCACAACCTTCCTCGTCCTCGCCATGCAAACAATCGGCATAGTAGTCGCATATAACACTATCCATACCTGTAGCTGGGAGGCAACGCCCCTCTGAACAATAGATCTCTGTTTGGGAATCACAGACGGAACTATTCGCAACTGAAACATACAAAATAAAACAATGTAATACCTGCTGACAGCACAAGTACAGAAGAACAAAAGCATATTTTACAAGGATCATATTTACATGCTTTGCACGTTTATTTTCATAATCCAAGTTGCTACATAGACAATATATTATATATATTTCGGGTTTTACGCCTGCATCAGCACCATTTCGGGCTATATCGCCGGCGGGCAGTTTACTTAATAACAACTTTCCTGGGCAGGCTCCAGCGGTTAACCAGTACTTGGGTGCACCAACCTCCGTAAGAAACTGCCAACTTTTTCATATAAATGAGACACGGCCTGAGCGGGGCTCGAACCCGTGACTATCAGTGATGATAGGTTACAGTGGTATGCAAGTCATCGACCTTAACCACTCGACCACGGAGGCGGACCAGCTGCTAAATAGACAAATACATGAGATACATGCAATACATTTAGTGTATACACATTTATTTGAGCTCAATTGGGATACAAGTTCTTACAACATAATTTTTATATTAATCACTCTCGATGCCAAATTCCTGATGGAATCCATCGTACGAGGGAGAGAGAAGAGGCGACGTGGAAATTTAAGTACCTTGCCGAAGGGCACACTCGTAACTGAGTAGGGTAGTCCAGTATCAGTGGACAGTGTTCTAAGGACGCAGGAAGTAGCACAGATATCGTTCTATTGTAAATTATGTGAAATAAGTGAACTGTCACTGTGAAGGCAATGTTTGCCAACAGATTAAGTCTTCAAATTACATCATATAGCTAAACAGGGCTAAACGGCATTAGCTGTCGACACGAGTAGGAGCTCTACTAATGAACATTAACGGCGCCATAGGCCGAACCGAAGCAACACGGCGTCTTAGGCCGAACCGAAGCAACACGGTGTCATAGGCCGAACCGAAGCAACACGGCGTCATAGGCCGAACCGAGGCAACAAGGCGTCATAGGCCGAACCGAAGCAAAACGGCGTCATACGCCGAACCGAAGCAACACGGCGTCATAGGCCGAACCGAAGCAACACGGCGTCATAGGCCGAACCGAAGCAACACGGCGTCATAGGCCGAACCGAAGCAACAAGGCGTTATAGGCCGAACCGAAGCAAAACGGCGTCATAGACATCACCTGAACAGCAAAACTACTAACAAACTTATTTCTCGCTCAGTAAGAGCTCTCTTATACCATTGATTGCCATTGATTGTGTTTTCATTTATGTTAACAGTTGTAAATTTACTCAGTGTGTGCATACCCTTCGTCCTCGTGTCTGTGACCATGAGAGACGCTGTCCCTAGTGTATTCTCTGACAATGGCATATTACTTTCACCATTGTTATAATTAAGTTTCATTCTTCCCTCCTTGCTACCGTATGTGGTTTTAGCGTAACGAGAACCATTCATCACGTCAATGTCTGCAGCTCTGATGAGTTTGTTCTACACTGGATGTTTATGCTTACTGGGTTGGAGGTTGTAAAGCTTGTAGGCCATCTAAAACTCAATCTCTTAACTGACTGGTTGACCAGAATACACACTTTAGATTTATCCAATCAAATCATTTGAGCTCGAGTTTAAAACCAGAGCCAACATTGGGTTGGCAACCTCCAATCCTGGCCTCGAGATTATAAAAATGTACTCCTATCTCATACTCAGCTTCATGTGCCTAAGGTCCGGAGTTGGAGTCCCGCTGGAGCCGTTACGATTGTGCCATTAGGCAATGCATTTAAAATCCACGTTGCCTCTTCTCTCTCCCTCGTGGCGATGGATTCCATCAGGAATGAGGTCTCGAGAGTGATTAATATAAGTTGTAAGAACTTGTTTCGCAATCGAGCTAATATAAATTGTAAAATAAACTCGGTCTCAAGCTTCCGATTGGTTCAGCTGGCAGTAAAACTCAGAATCAACCAATCAAATCATTTGAGCTGGAGTTTGAGATATGAGAACAGTGTTATAGTCTCCTGAAGAGATTTTGGAGGATAGTGCAATGATACAGACAGAAGCCCATTCCAGAGTCGCCTCTGGTTCATTTACATGCACGGTGTAAAGCACCGACACGAGACCCCGGTTTAACGTCCCATCTGAAAGACGTTAATTTTATTAGGGTCAGACGGGGGATCGAACCTGCTATCCCTGGGTTACCAGTCCAGCGTGTTACAACTGGACTACAGATCCATCTGATCGTTTCTTGTAATATGTACTGTATTTGTATCAAGGAATGTAAATCGAACGTAAAAACTAAAAGTCTACATTCATAAAGTGCGCATTAACATGAAAGCGTTTACATCCGGATCATTTGACGTTTGCACGCACCAAAATAATCGTTTATTGTACTGCCTAAAACAATATCGATTGATGCGCATACCACAGAAATATTCATCCGCGCCTAGGAACGAATTCCAGCAATCGTTGTGACCATCACATAGATATTCCTGGGATATACACCTATTACTGTGCTTGCAAATGTAGTTTTCATCTTTTGGGCATGCTATTGTACCTGGAAATTAAATTTAAAAAAAAATTAAACTGGTTAGTGTAACATTAATCGGATAATATTTTTCGGATATCATATACAGATATACCTTTTATATAGAGTCGGTACACATATATAATCTCAAAAACATAATATTTCATATATAACTATTTACCTCAAAAACTGAGTATTTCAACTAATAAACAAACGTCGTATAACATAACTAAATGTAAATAGGGTCAACATTCATGCGTAATGCAACGCGTGCGTCCTGAATAACAGGATTTATCGTTATTATTCACCGTTATATCTCACACATGTACCAATGCATATTTATTTGTAGACTAATCTTAGTTACAGTATAATGCGTTTAGTATTGACTCCAATGACAAACACGCATCAATTCAAGAGCCTGGATGATCGTTATATGAAATCCTAATTTCAGTTTTGAAAGTTTGTAGACCACAAAAACATTGTTTAATGATTCAATGTTAGTGTTCGAATGTATTCGGAAGAATGTGTACATGTAGTAGCAATGCATTTTTATACGTGAACAAAAATGGGTTTATTTAACTTTCTGCGATGTAGTGTCGCTTTAATCGGATACCATTGTTCGGATAACATATACTGATATAGATACATATATAACCTCAAAAACACATGCTATGTATATCTCTCGAACCATTCGTTCATGCGAGATCATTCTAAAAATCAAAACACTCTCTATGGAAATTACGTCATAAACAACAAACACAAACTTCCGATTTAACTTAATGCCAAAGAAAGTAATCGTGTACTGAACCACTACAATCATATCGTGGGTATATCAAACTGTATTTCTATATCATAGATAAAATTAAAATTTTCAGTCACGTTTGAATCTGTATAAAAAATTTTTTAAATTATATCTAAATGCCATGTATCACAGTGATTTATGTACTGTATATATATATATATTGGCTGTCCGATTAGCACAGTGGTTAGCGCGCTCGTTTCTCACCAATGCAACCAGGGTTCGATCCTCTGACCGGGAAGTATGTGAGATGGTACGGTGGTCGCCAGATCGGACAGGTGGGTTTTCTCCGGGTACTCCGGTTTCCTCCTAAACGAATGACCACATATACACTTTCATCCGCGCCAACGAGTGATTAATATGGGACCATTAATATAAGTTGTTAAAACTTGCTTTCGCAATCGTTGTAAAATAAATAAAGTTTAAATTTAAATATATATACATTAATTATATGTTATATTTCGGGTTTTACGCCTGCATCAGCACCATTTTCATTAATTATAAGACAAGATAAATATTACAAGTATTGACACATAGAAATAAATATACATGGCTATGCTTGTGGGAGCTCACATAGATTTGCATAGAATGTATGCATTATGTTTGCACTGTTCGCTAACTGTATATAATATGTATGTATGTCCTCATGGGCTTGAAAGCCTACTGGAATTTAATAAACTATGTCTATATATATAATGTATGCATTATGTTTGCACTATTCGCTAACTGTATATAATATGTATGTATGTCCTCATGGGCTTGAAAGCCTACTGGAATTTAATAAACTATGTATATAATGTATGGATTATGTTTGCACTGTTCGATAACTGTATATAATATGTATGCATGTCCTCATGGGCTTGACAGCCTAACTGGAATTTAATAAACTATGTATATAATGTATGGATTATGTTTGCACTGTTCAATAACTGTATATAATATGTATGCATGTCTTCATGGGCTTGACAGCCTAATTGGAATTTAATAAACTATGTATATAATGTTTGGATTATGTTTGCACTGTTCGATAACTGTATATAATATGTATGCATGTCTTCATGGGCTTGACAGCCTAACTGGAATTTAATAAACTATGTATATAATGTATGGATTATGTTTGCACTGTTCGATAACTGTATATTATGTATGCATGTCTTCATGGGCTTGACAGCCTAACTGGAATTTAATAAACTATGTATATAATGTATGGATTATGTTTGCACTGTTCGATAACTGTATATAATATGTATGCATGTCTTCATGGGCTTGACAGCCTAATTGGAAGTTAATAAACTATGTATATAATGTATGGATTATGTTTGCACTGTTCGATAACTGTATATAATATGTATGCATGTCTTCATGGGCTTGACAGCCTAATTGGAATTTAATAAACTATGTATATAATGTATGGATTATGATTGCACTGTTCGATAACTGTATATAATATGTATGCATGTCTTCATGGGCTTGACAGCCTAACTGGAATTTAATAAACTATGTCTATAATGTATGGATTATGTTTGCACTGTTCGATAACTGTATATAATATGTATGCATGTCTTCATGGGCTTGACAGCCTAACTGGAATTTAATAAACTATGTCTATAATGTATGCATTATGTTTGCACTATTCGATAACTGTATATAATATGTATGCATGTCTTCATGGGCTTGACAGCCTAACTGGAATTTAATAAACTATGTATATAATGTATGGATTATGTTTGCACTGTTCGATAACTGTATATAATATGTATGCATGTCTTCATGGGCTTGACAGCCTACTGGAATTTAATAAACTATGTCTATAATGTATGGATTATGTTTGCACTGTTCGATAACTGTATATAATATGTATGCATGTCTTCATGGGCTTGACAGCCTAACTGGAATTTAATAAACTATGTATATAATGTATGGATTATGTTTGCACTGTTCGATAACTGTATATAATATGTATGCATGTCCTCATGGGCTTGACAGCCTAACTGGAATTTAATAATCTATGTATATAATGTATGGATTATGTTTGCACTGTTCGATAACTGTATATAATATGTATGCATGTCTTCATGGGCTTGAAAGCCTAACTGGAATTTAATAAACTATGTATATAATGTATGGATTATGTTTTCACTGTTCGATAACTGTATATAATATGTATGCATGTCTTCATGGGCTTGACAGCCTAACTGGAATTTAATAAACTATGTCTATAATGTATGGATTATGTTTGCACTGTTCGATAACTGTATATAATATGTATGCATGTCTTCATGGGCTTGACAACCTAATTGGAATTTAATAAACTATGTATATAATGTTTGGATTATGTTTGCACTGTTCGATAACTGTATATAATATGTATGCATGTCTTCATGGGCTTGACAGCCTAACTGGAATTTAATAAACTATGTATATAATGTATGGATTATGTTTGCACTGTTCGATAACTGTATATAATATGTATGCATGTCTTCATGGGCTTGAAAGCCTACTGGAATTTAATAAACTATGTATATAATGTATGGATTATGTTTGCACTGTTCGCTAACTGTATATAATATGTATGCATGTCTTCATGGGCTTGACAGCCTAACTGGAATTTAATAAACTATGTATATAATGTATGGATTATGTTTGCACCGTTCGATAACTGTATATAATATGTATGTATGTCTTCATGGGCTTGACAGCCTAACTGGAATTTAATAAACTATGTCTATAATGTATGGATTATGTTTGCACTGTTCGATAACTGTATATAATATGTATGCATGTCTTCATGGGCTTGACAGCCTAATTGGAATTTAATAAACTATGTATATAATGTATGGATTATGTTTGCACTGTTCGATAACTGTATATAATATGTATGCATGTCTTCATGGGCTTGACAGCCTAATTGGAATTTAATAAACTATGTATATAATGTATGGATTATGTTTGCACTGTTCAATAACTGTATATAATATGTATGCATGTCTTCATGGGCTTGACAGCCTAATTGGAATTTAATAAACTATGTATATAATGTATGGATTATGTTTGCACTGTTCGATAACTGTATATAATATGTATGCATGTCTTCATGGGCTTGAAAGCCTAACTGGAATTTAATAAACTATGTATATAATGTATGGATTATGTTTGCACTGTTCGATAACTGTATATAATATGTATGCATGTCTTCATGGGCTTGACAGCCTAACTGGAATTTAATAAACTATGTCTATAATGTATGGATTATGTTTGCACTGTTCGATAACTGTATATAATATGTATGCATGTCTTCATGGGCTTGACAGCCTAATTGGAATTTAATAAACTATGTATATAATGTATGGATTATGTTTGCACTGTTCGATAACTGTATATAATATGTATGCATGTCTTCATGGGCTTGACAACCTAATTGGAATTTAATAAACTATGTATATAATGTATGGATTATGTTTGCGCTGTTCGCTAACTGTATATAATATGTATGCATGTCTTCATGGGCTTGACAGCCTAATTGGAATTTAATAAACTATGTATATATGTATGGATTATGTTTGCACTGTTCGATAACTGTATATAATATGTATGCATGTCTTCATGGGCTTGACAGCCTAATTGGAAGTTAATAAACTATGTATATAATGTATGGATTATGTTTGCACTGTTCGATAACTGTATATATATGTATGCATGTCTTCATGGGCTTGACAGCCTAATTGGAATTTAATAAACTATGTATATAATGTATGGATTATGATTGCACTGTTCGATAACTGTATATAATATGTATGCATGTCTTCATGGGCTTGACAGCCTAACTGGAATTTAATAAACTATGTCTATAATGTATGGATTATGTTTGCACTGTTCGATAACTGTATATAATATGTATGCATGTCTTCATGGGCTTGACAGCCTAACTGGAATTTAATAAACTATGTCTATAATGTATGCATTATGTTTGCACTATTCGATAACTGTATATAATATGTATGCATGTCTTCATGGGCTTGACAGCCTAACTGGAATTTAATAAACTATGTCTATAATGTATGGATTATGTTTGCACTGTTCGATAACTGTATATAATATGTATGCATGTCTTCATGGGCTTGACAGCCTACTGGAATTTAATAAACTATGTCTATAATGTATGGATTATGTTTGCACTGTTCGATAACTGTATATAATATGTATGCATGTCTTCATGGGCTTGACAGCCTAACTGGAATTTAATAAACTATGTATATAATGTATGGATTATGTTTGCACTGTTCGATAACTGTATATATATGTATGCATGTCCTCATGGGCTTGACAGCCTAACTGGAATTTAATAAACTATGTATATAATGTATGGATTATGTTTGCACTGTTCGATAACTGTATATAATATGTATGCATGTCTTCATGGGCTTGACAGCCTAATTGGAATTTAATAAACTATGTATATAATGTATGGATTATGTTTGCACTGATCGATAACTGTATATAATATGTATGCATGTCTTCATGGGCTTGACAGCCTAATTGGAATTTAATAAACTATGTATATAATGTATGGATTATGTTTGCACTGTTCGATAACTGTATATAATATGCATGCATGTCTTCATGGGCTTGAAAGCCTAACTGGAATTTAATAAACTATGTATATAATGTATGGATTATGTTTGCACTGTTCGATAACTGTATATAATATGTATGCATGTCTTCATGGGCTTGACAGCCTAACTGGAATTTAATAAACTATGTCTATAATGTATGGATTATGTTTGCACTGTTCGATAACTTTATATAATATGTATGCATGTCTTCATGGGCTTGACAGCCTAATTGGAATTTAATAAACTATGTATATAATGTATGGATTATGTTTGCACTGTTCGATAACTGTATATAATATGTATGCATGTCTTCATGGGCTTGACAACCTAATTGGAATTTAATAAACTATGTATATAATGTATGGATTATGTTTGCACTGTTCGATAACTGTATATAATATGTATGCATGTCTTCATGGGCTTGACAGCCTAATTGGAATTTAATAAACTATGTATATAATGTTTGGATTATGTTTGCACTGTTCGATAACTGTATATAATATGTATGCATGTCTTCATGGGCATGACAGCCTAACTGGAATTTAATAAACTATGTATATAATGTATGGATTATGTTTGCACTGTTCGATAACTGTATATAATATGTATGCATGTCTTCATGGGCTTGACAGCCTAACTGGAATTTAATAAACTATGTATATAATGTATGGATTATGTTTGCACTGTTCGATAACTGTATATAATATGTATGCATGTCTTCATGGGCTTGACAGCCTAACTGGAATTTAATAAACTATGTATATAATGTATGGATTATGTTTGCACTGTTCGATAACTGTATATAATATGTATGCATGTCTTCATGGGCTTGACAGCCTAACTGGAATTTAATAAACTATGTATATAATGTATGGATTATGTTTGCACTGTTCGATAACTGTATATAATATGTATGCATGTCTTCATGGGCTTGACAGCCTAATTGGAAGTTAATAAACTATGTATATAATGTATGGATTATGTTTGCACTGTTCGATAACTGTATATAATATGTATGCATGTCTTCATGGGCTTGAAAGCCTAACTGGAATTTAATAAACTATGTCTATAATGTATGGATTATGTTTGCACTGTTCGATAACTGTATATAATATGTATGCATGTCTTCATGGGCTTGACAGCCTAACTGGAATTTAATAAACTATGTCTATAATGTATGCATTATGTTTGCACTATTCGATAACTGTATATAATATGTATGCATGTCTTCATGGGCTTGACAGCCTAACTGGAATTTAATAAACTATGTCTATAATGTATGGATTATGTTTGCACTGTTCGATAACTGTATATAATATGTATGCATGTCTTCATGGGCTTGACAGCCTAACTGGAATTTAATAAACTATGTCTATAATGTATGCATTATGTTTGCACTATTCGATAACTGTATATAATATGTATGCATGTCTTCATGGGCTTGACAGCCTAACTGGAATTTAATAAACTATGTCTATAATGTATGGATTATGTTTGCACTGTTCGATAACTGTATATAATATGCATGCATGTCCTCATGGGCTTGACAGCCTAACTGGAATTAATAAACTATGTATATAATGTATGGATTATGTTTGCACTGTTCGATAACTGTATATAATATGTATGCATGTCTTCATGGGCTTGAAAGCCTACTGGAATTTAATAAACTATGTATATAATGTATGGATTATGTTTGCACTGTTCGCTAACTGTATATAATATGTATGCATGTCTTCATGGGCTTGACAGCCTAACTGGAATTTAATAAACTATGTATATAATGTATGGATTATGTTTGCACTGTTCGCTAACTGTATATAATGTATGCATGTCTTCATGGGCTTGAAAGCCTACTGGAATTTAATAAACTATGTATATAATGTATGGATTATGTTTGCACTGTTCGCTAACTGTATATAATATGTATGCATGTCTTCATGGGCTTGACAGCCTAACTGGAATTTAATAAACTATGCCTATAATGTATGGATTATGTTTGCACTGTTCGATAACTGTATGTAATATGTATGCATGTCTTCATGGGCTTGACAGCCTAACTGGAATTTAATAAACTATGTATATAATGTATGGATTATGTTTGCACTGTTCGATAACTGTATATAATATGTATGTATGTCCTCATGGGCTTGACAGCCTAACTGGAATTTAATAAACTATGTATATAATGTATGGATTATGTTTGCACTGTTCGATAACTGTATATAATATGTATGCATGTCTTCATGGGCTTGACAGCCTACTGGAATTTAATAAACTATGTATATAATGTATGCATTATGTTTGCACTGTTTGCTAACTGTATATAATATGTATGCATGTCTTCTTGGGCTTGACAGCCTAACTGGAATTTAATAAACTATGCCTATAATGTATGGATTATGTTTGCACTGTTCGATAACTGTATATAATATGTATGCATGTCTTCATGGGCTTGACAGCCTAACTGGAATTTAATAAACTATGTATATAATGTATGGATTATGTTTGCACTGTTCGATAACTGTATATAATATGTATGCATGTCTTCATGGGCTTGACAGCCTACTGGAATTTAATAAACTATGTATATAATGTATGCATTATGTTTGCACTGTTTGCTAACTGTATATAATATGTATGCATGTCTTCTTGGGCTTGACAGCCTAACTGGAATTTAATAAACTATGCCTATAATGTATGGATTATGTTTGCACTGTTCGATAACTGTATATAATATGTATGCATGTCTTCATGGGCTTGACAGCCTAACTGGAATTTAATAAACTATGTATATAATGTATGGATTATGTTTGCACTGTTCGATAACTGTATATAATATGTATGTATGTCCTCATGGGCTTGACAGCCTAACTGGAATTTAATAAACTATGTATATATGTATGGATTATGTTTGCACTGTTCGCTAACTGTATATAATATGTATGCATGTCTTCATGGGCTTGAAAGCCTACTGGAATTTAATAAACTATGTATATAATGTATGGATTATGTTTGCACTGTTCGCTAACTGTATATAATATGTATGCATGTCTTCATGGGCTTGACAGCATAACTGGAATTTAATAAACTATGCCTATAATGTATGGATTATGTTTGCACTGTTCGATAACTGTATATAATATGTATGCATGTCTTCATGGGCTTGACAGCCTAACTGGAATTTAATAAACTATGCCTATAATGTATGGATTATGTTTGCACTGTTCGCTAACTGTATATAATATGTATGCATGTCTTCATGGGCTTGACAGCCTAACTGGAATTTAATAAACTATGTATATAATGTATGCATTATGTTTGCACTGTTCGCTAACTGTATATAATATGTATGCATGTCTTCATGGGCTTGACATGTCTATGTATATATATATTTGTTATGTTATGAATAGCTCATGTTGTTGCAAATCTACTTCCTGACAATAAACTGAAAAACTGAAACGAAGAACCTAATAACATTTAATGATTGGAAACTGTAGTACGTCAGAAGCATTGATAATTTGACATAACATATGCATAATCTGACATAAAGTTTGATAGTGTGACATAACTTACGCATAATTTGACAAACGGTATGCACTATCTGACATAAAGTACATACTACGATATGCTGCAGTCTAAATAATTACAATGGCATACGTACCACAGTCCTGCTCATCTTCGCAAGTATAGATACAGTCACATTCGCCATCACACACATTTGATTTTCTAATACAGCGGCCATTGGGACATCTATACTGGTCGTCTGTACAGTCACCACCTATAGGTGTCAGTACAAAGCATGTACAAAGTAGTATAACAAGCTAGTATATTCACATGACCGCCCTTTATTAGTGTTCTAATACAGCGGCCATTGGGACATCTATACTGGTCGTCCGTACAGTCACCACCTATAGGTGTCAGTACAAAGCAGTATATTATAAAATAAAATAATATAATTATTTCACGTTGGACTGGTAATCCAGGGATCACAGGTTCGACGTAACCGGTAGCGACGATAAATAAACGTAAAACACGCAAACGTGTTCATAGACGGATATGTAGTCTAGTGGTTAACTCGATGGACTGGGAATCCAGGGATCGCAGATTCGATCCCCATTCTGACCCTAATAAAATTACGACATATACGCTTTCATCAGAGCCAACGAGATTGATTAATATAAGTTGTTAAAACTTGCTTCGCAATCGTTGTAAACTAAATAAAGTTTAAACTTTATCACTGTTTCTGGGGTACTTCGCAAATTCAAGTTAGTTAAAGAAATAATAAACATAAATGTTACTGTTGGAATATGAGACAGATATAGAGTGCTTATTAGTTATGGTACAACACACAAACAAGCATTCTTATATAATATCATGTTTTAGTGTTTTAATATAAACTGTGTATGCCTGTTGATTATGATAGATTTTAAGCTTTCAACTTTAAATGCATGACATATCTATCTATTATACATAACGGTAATCAGTAGAAAGGAACACAACGTGTAGACTAATCATTTAGGAGGAGACAATATGGACCAGTCTTCTTACGATGTTACACAAATCGTTCCAAAACCTCATTCCAGATGACATCCACCGCAAGGAAGGATTGGCATGTGTGTGGTTTACGTTTATTTATCTCGTCACTACCGGTTGCCCATATGAGCGACGCCTCCTGAAGAGATTGGTGATTTTAGATTGTTGGAGGATAGTGCAATGATACAGACAGAGACCCATTCCAGAATCTCCTCTGGTTCTTTTACGTGCACGGTGTACACCTCCGACACGAGACCTCGGTTTAATGTCTCATCTGAAAGACTGTTAATTTTATTAGGGTCAGACGGGAGATCGAAACTGCGATCCCTGGATTACCAGTCCAGCGTGTTCACACTGGACTACAGATCCGTCTGTAAGGATTGGCAAGACGCAATGTTGATATATATGTTTGCCTGAGAACACAACCTTCGTTGCTTAGTCTGGGATCGAAACAAGCCATAATACCATGAATGTTCCAATTTACTCAAACATGGCTAATCAGTCCATTTCGGAAATATAATAGAGCATACTTACAAATGATCCACCTGAATGGTGTGCATATTTGAGTAAGGAAGTGTTTTTGGCCCTGTGATCCATATATACTTATATTAGTTTTACCAATTAAGTCATTGATTTACTAGGTTAATATACTTTTTGGCTAACAAGCACATTTGTCTTACCCACATAATTTAGTTATGTTTTAACATTTTTCAGCATTTATCTTAGAAACAAATTAATAATAAATATGCATACTATTATCAGGGATTCTAATTTTATAGCTGTTAACATTATTTTATGTTATATATAGTCGGTTAAAAAGATAACTCAGAGCGTATGTTGTACTGTTGCTATCTTGCCGACTCAAAATAAAATTTATCTTATCTTACTGTCCGATTTCGCCATTTTATAACTAATGTAATATTACTTTCAGCAATGAAAGAATGGCGCATGGAAAACATTAGGCAGTTATATCATGGCGCATGCAAAACATTCGGCATTGATATCATGGCGCATGGAAAACATTCGGCATTGATATCATGGCGCATGGAAAACATTCGGCATTGATATCATGGCGCATGGAAAACATTCGGCATTGATATCATGGCGCATGGAAAACATTCGGCATTGATATCATGGCGCATGGAAAACATTCGGCATTGATATCATGGCGCATGGAAAACATTCGGCATTGATATCATGGCGCATGGAAAACATTCGGCATTGATATCATGGCGCATGGAAAACATTCGGCATTGATATCATGGCGCATGGAAAACATTCGGCATTGATATCATGGCGCATGGAAAACATTCGGCATTTATATCATGGCGCATGGAAAACATTCGGCATTGATATCATGGCGCATGGAAAACATTCGGCATTGATATCATGGCGCATGGAAAACATTCGGCATTTATATCATGGCGCATGGAAAATATTCGGCATTTATATCATGGCGCAGGGAAAACATTCGGCATTGATATCATGGCGCAGGGAAAACATTAGGCATTTATATCATGGCGCAGGGAAAACATTCGGCATTTATATCATGGCGCATGGAAAACATTCGGCATTTATATAATGGTGCATGGAAAACATTCGGCATTGATATCATGGCGCAGGGAAAACATTCGGCATTTATATCATGGCGCAGGGAAAACATTCGGCATTGATATCATGGCGCATGGAAAACATTAGGCATTTATATCATGGCGCAGGGAAAACATTCGGCATTTATATCATGGCGCAGGGAAAACATTCGGCATTTATATCATGGCGCAGGAAAAACATTCGGCATTTATATCATGGCGCAGGGAAAACATTAGGCATTTATATCATGGCGCAGGGAAAACATTCGGCATTTATATCATGGCGCAGGGAAACCATTAGGCATTTATATCATGGCGCAGGGAAACCATTATGCATTTATATCATGGCTCAGGGAAAACATTAGGCATCTATATCATGGCGCAGGGAAAACATTAGGCATTTATATCATGGCGCAGGGAAAACATTAGGCATTTATATCATGGCGCAGGGAAAACATTAGGCATTTATATCATGGCGCAGGGAAAACATTAGGCATTTATCATGGCGCAGGGAAAACATTAGGCATTTATATCATGGCGCAGGGAAAACATTAGGCATTTATATCATGGCGCAGGGAAAACATTAGGCATTTATATCATGGCGCAGGGAAAACATTAGGCATTTATATCATGGCGCAGGGAAAACATTAGGCATTTATATCATGGCGCAGGGAAAACATTAGGCATTATATCATGGCGCAGGGAAAACATTAGGCATTTATATCATGGCGCAGGGAAAACATTAGATTTATATCATGGCGCAGGGAAAACATTAGGCATTTATATCATGGCGCAGGGAAAACATTAGGCATTTATATCATGGCGCAGGGAAAACATTAGGCATTTATATCATGGCGCAGGGAAAACATTAGGCATTTATATCATGGCGCAGGGAAAACATTAGGCATTTATATCATGGCGCAGGGAAAACATTAGGCATTTATATCATGGCGCAGGGAAAACATTAGGCATTTATATCATGGCGCAGGGAAAACATTAGGCATTTATATCATGGCGCAGGGAAAACATTAGGCATTTATATCATGGCGCAGGGAAAACATTAGGCATTTATATCATGGCGCAGGGAAAACATTAGGCATTTATATCATGGCGCAGGGAAAACATTAGGCATTTATATCATGGCGCAGGGAAAACATTAGGCATTTATATCATGGCGCAGGGAAAACATTAGGCATTTATATCATGGCGCAGGGAAAACATTAGGCATTTATATCATGGCGCAGGGAAAACATTAGGCATTTATATCATGGCGCAGGGTAAACATTAGGCATTTATATAATATTTAATATAAATTAATGTATCGCCACACAAAACCGAGCTTTGCATTGTCGTCAAATAAATCAACCAGATTTATCATTGCCACCCTACATATACATGCTTGTCCGGAAGTCAGATCATTGCGCATGTGTAGACATATACTTTTCTCATCCACATCCGGAAAACATATTCGAAAAGTGTGACTTCGGAACAGAATATATAGTACGTGATCGAACATTATTCGTAGTTGCCACTGGTAGAAATAATGATCTTACAATTGGTTTCATCCGCATGACTCTCGTAGCATTCCGTCCAACTGTCACATACTCTGTCCCTGTGCACATAGAATCCGTTCTCACACTGGAAGTGTATAGCTGCATATGCAATTTAAAATGAGTCAAAACAGCGCCCATTAATTAACCCATTCAACACCAAGTAACTGACATGGACTGGTCCATGATATTCTTAGACCAATAAATTAATAAGGAAATTTACATTTGGACCAGTTCATTTATCAAAATGGGTAATTGTGTCTAAAAATAGTAATATTACTGGCAAAAAGTGCAGATCCTGATGAGACGGCTCGTCATGAGCCGGCTCATCTGGATCTACACTTTTTGTAAGCCTATTTAGAGGTATGTGGTGTTGAAAGGGTTAAATTGTGAATGTTCGATTAAGCTGGTGATCTCGTCTATAATGAAAGTTCCTGTCTATGGAAATTGTTCGGAAACCAAGAGTGCGGACAGAACCTAAATCGATCACCTTATAGTTTGCATATGCTACTGCAAGTATACATTCTATAGGTCATATTTAGCAACTTTTAAACAAGTGTTACACGAGAAATCTGTGATTAACCGATTTATATGTATTTGCCAAAGTGGCCTAGCTGGTGACCCAAGTGAACCTGTTTAATCAAACCTGGTAGATGAGGTTGTGAAGATGATACTTACAATGTTCGAAAGAGTCCACCTAATGCTATATTAGAAGAAGTGATGGAAGTGTATTACATTCAGTTGACCTAGTGACCTAGTTCTTGGCACAGTGGCCGACTTGAACGAACAACATAGATAGTTGTGTAATGGTGCTACATACACCAACATTGACAACAGTCCTGCTGTCGCTCCATGGGAAGAATTCATTTAAACATTTTCCTTTAAGTTGACCTTCTGATATTTTAAACGTATTTAGTAAAAGTCTTTGCAAATATGCAACCTATAATATTGGCAACCATTTCTACAATGGTCCTTGAGCGTAGATCGTAACAAAGGTTTGCCTATAAGCTGATGACAAACAAATGACAAATATTTCTATTATTCTGTCTTGAGACCAAGTCGTTCGTTATCCTTTAAGTTGACACTGTGGTCTAGTTTTCATATAATCCTAGCAACATAGTAGAGGTTTGTTTCCAGAAAGCCATCGACCAACTTTGGAAGCATTCCAATCATTTGTACATTTGAAAGTATTTGACAGATGCGGGATGGAATCTCTCTAACAAACCTTTCCTAACCTTTAGCTAAATGAACTCAAATAGCTATTGGCATAATTGAAAAACCACTCTATAGCTATGATTGAAATGTTTCAGTATGTGATTGTAGATCAATTCTGAGAACAGATAGTTAAGGCAACATAATTGCAAATGCAAAATCTAACGTGGGTGTTTGCATTTATATTGTATAATTGTCTGGTTATGACGTGACATGTGAATGACGTAACATACTGCAGTTGTCTTCATCGCTTCCGTCTTTGCAATTGGCTATTCCATCACAGAGCATTCCCATTGGTAGACACCGATGGTCGTTACACGGAAACTCTGTAGAGTAGCATTCTCGGTAATCTACAATGGAAAATACATGTGCACATTTAGTTTATACACATTTATATTAGCTCAATTATTCTTATATTCAATATTCTTAAATAATTTACACAACCATTTAATGGCATGACTATTTACAAGTTCAATACTTTTTGGTATGTATATGGAACATGTAATGCTTACAAAGCTTAATTCGTGATATCTAAATTAATGTTGTGATACATAAGGGTACAGAGCTTGAAAAGAGAGAGAAAAAAACCCAAAAGAAAACCAACACATTAAAGATGATAAAAAAAGACAAAAAAGGATATAGAGAATGGAAAAGAAGTGTAAAGGATGAATGAACAACACGCCGCATTGTTGAAAATCAACTGTATAAATGAATAAAATACGAAAATATGTATATGTGTATAATTATAATAATTATCTGGGACCATGCTGCTTCCAATTCAGTAGTGGGGCGACCATCCTCTACCCAGCAGGTCCTAAGGTGGCGGATAGGGGAACGGCCCTCAGATATGGGGGTTAGCTGTGAATTAAATAAACAGTCCCGGACCATATGGCGGTGTACCTACCAGGACGCGGCAGGATAGCACATGGCAAAGCTACTCCTATTAAATACTCCACGTGTCCCACAACGGGTGCATCAGGCGAATATATGGACCGCCTTAAAAGTCCTAGCCTAAGGGTGAGGTAACCCCAACAGAAACCTCGAATGCTAGATAGATAGATAGATATATTTATTCCACCATATGATGAGATACATTTACATAATAAACACAGACAATTGATAACAAAATGAACAGATGAAATGGAACATAGAACTTTTACACATATATGCACTATAACATATTATGTGTGTATATTTCTACATCTACACACATAACACACACATACACACAGATACACAATACATACATACCTACCTACATGCATATACACATATACATATATTTATATACATATACATGTATACATATATACATATACACACATATACATACATACACCCATGCATATACATGCATATACACAGACATACAGACTACTGGATATGTCATTGACATTAATATATGAACTATATTAACCATTTTATTAGCTATGTATACATATCTTTGTAGATCTGAGATCTTGTATTCATTACATTCAGTATATTCATTATATTCATGAATACTTTCATGAAGTATGTGTACGTTACTTAGGAAAAGGTTCGTCTTTTCAACTACAGAAAAGTCGTTGTTATTTCTAAGACCGACTCGAATTAATTCCAAAGCATGTCCAAAGTAGCAACCCTAAACAAAAACGAAAGCTTTAGGGAATCAGAATTGGACAATTTTAACTGTTTTCAAACCCAGTTTGTAAGGGTATATTACAATAATAAATAGTTTAAGCATTTTGCTAAATGATGCATATATCTTAACATTAATTTGAAACATTGCACTCTCTGTGACTCACTCATAATTAAAGTTGAAAATCCGGATAACATTTCAATAATTTGATCTCTATAATACATATTAGTGAGGCTAGTATAGGTATCATGTCCCAGAGAGTTATGCAAACTATTCCACATATTTTGTCTGGTAGCGTCGTTTACTCGACAAAACAATACCAGATGGATTGCTATGGAGTCCGTTACGAGTTTACAGTTTGGACATATCATTGCATATGGTCTGCTAAACAGTTTACTAGCCATCAAAATAACTGTCCTACAATATGGTAAATAATTACGATATAGTTGGCTAAAACGCCATAGACTACATGGGATCAGCTCACCGTGTATACTTAAAAAGCTTTGTAATGTATCATCACTAATTAAATTTGTCCTGTATTGAAGGTTTGCATAATTGTATACATACTTGTTGACTATAATTTTCCAGGTAACAACACTTGGAAATATAGCAGTGTTTATAAAATTGTAAAAATAACTTCCTAGACCATATTTCCCCAAAATACGATATAGGTCTGGTATATATCCCAATGTTTTACTAGGTTTAATTTTGAATTGCATAAGTCGAGTGGAAAATAAGACTTTAGCACTCTTTTTAACATCCATATTACATAATTGACCGAAAAATAAGAGCTTCCGCTTATCGATCTCTTGTTCAAGCGAGAGAGTACCAATACAACCTAACGCAATATCCGTCCGTGTACATCGTGGCATTGATTGCATGAATTTAATACATTGGCGATGCACTCTTTCAAGGGACTGTAATTGAGCTTCAGACATGTTACACCATAGTTCACACCCGAACAATGCCTTTGATAGAACAATTGATTGATATAGGTGTTTTATTGATAGCGGGTGTAAACCATTTCTGTGCACACCGAAGTCGGCCATGTTAAAGAATGTTTTGCGTATTTTTGAACAGGCTTGCTTAATATTATCATCAAGATTCAAGTACTTATTACAATTTACCCCTAAATGAACATAAGATTCAGATTCCTCCACTGATGTACTACCTAACTTCCAATTTCTAGAACTATTTTTAAAATCACCTTCTGTCTCGTTGAATACAATTACGCTACATTTACCAGCATTATACATGTACCGTTCTTTTGTAGAATTTTTATAGCATATATCAATTAATTTTTCTAGACCAGATTTGGAGCAAGATAGTAGCACCATGTCGTCAGCATGAGTTGGACATCTGTAACAAGTATCATGTATATTCAAACAGTATTTCGACGAAGCAATTTCGTTCATCAGATCATTGACGAAAATTAAATAAAGCCATGGGCTGATACATTGACCTTGTCGTGTTCCTTGCTCAACATTGAACCATTCGGATGTAATTCCTTGAGTCCTAACACAACTCTGTACATTGTTGAGCATGTTGGATATTATTTTATACATTTGATAATTTACTATTTTGTGAAGTTTAAGCATAAGCAGAGCATGGGTAACTCTGTCAAATGCTTGACGGACGTCCAAAAAACATGAATATAATTTGGAGTTATTTTCTTTTGCAAAATGAATGTTTTCACGCAATACAAATGATGTCATAGTACAACTAATCTTTTTCTGGAAACCACCTTGTAAGGCATTTACTTGAAAACTGTTGTTACTTTCAATAGCATTCAATATGACCTTTTCGTATAACTTTAAAATATTTGAACATAAAGATATTGCCCGATAACTGTTTGGATCATTCTTTCGCTTTTTACCGCCTTTATAAAGTGTTGATATGACACCTGTTTTTAGATTAATCAGTATATAGCAAAATTCGGACATTTTCTGGAAAAGTTTGGTGATTACACTTATAAGTAAATCTCCCCCATGTTTAACATGTTCATAATTAACGCGATCATATCCGCACGCTTTTCCATTTTTACAATGGCGTATCTGTTTTCGAACGATTGATTCATCGATATGGACAATATTAAAATTATGTATACACGAATCCGAATTAATAGTTTGTAAGTCAACCGAGCGACCTATCAAATAGTGGTCATCAAATTCGACGTTACACGTTGGCGTGTAAAGATCTGCAAAATAATCACGCCAACAACGGTTTATATCATCGGGATTGTTGTACGTTTTCCCGCCAAAATTCATTTCGAAAACTGCGGATTTATTACGCTGTTTTCTCCCTTTATTAACTAAGCGCCAAAATTCATTACTGTCTATTTCGGCGGCTGTATCGATTTCTTTTTCTAGCCCCTCAATGAATTGTTGTACTATATTTCGATGACAGTTTCTAAATAATGCCTTAGTGTACCTACCAGGACGCGGCAGGATAGCACATGGCAAAGCTACTCCTATTAAATACTCCACGTGTCCCACAACGGGTGCATCAGGCGAATATATGGACCGCCTTAAAAGTCCTAGCCTAAGGGTGAGGTAACCCCAACAGAAACCTCGAATGCTGAAGCCGGAAGTACTGGGCCGCACGGCGCATTCTAATAAACCACGGTACTACGCATAAACGCAAAATGAATCACATAATAATTATAGTAATATTAAAGTAGTATGTTGATTATCTGAGTGGAGTTGTTTGATTATCTGGGATTATTTACTACGGCGTATGGATACACCGTACTGGTTTCCTGGGGGATGTAATAAGGCTCCAACGCATACTCATTTCCGGCAAACAGAAAACCTTGTTCTTCCAATTTAGAGTTGAAATGTGATAAAACGGTTCTTGCACTCGTGATTATTTCATAAGAAACACGTGCTGAAATTTTGCTATTAAAAAGTCATCACTCACGTGTTATGTAATTATATATAATATATAACTATATATAACTATATAATATAACATAGAGTTTATTAGCATTAAACATTTGCATATTTATAGCCACAAACAATACAAGAAACATTGTAAATAGTGAAAACGATGAATTTCCTGAGACGGTGATTCAAAACAACTGACAGTACATGTATACATATCATATTATAATAAGCAATTTGTAAATTTGCACTACAGCTGTATATTGTATATATATTATACAAGCATTATAATAGACACTTACGTATTAGCATCATTTCTTAATTTGAATACATAAGATATATATTTCGAAACAGCATCTATTACTTTAGTCCATCTTGCAGACATTAATATTTCGAACTTACGTAAATTTGGCCAACGACAGTAAAACGGTTTGAAGTATAGACGTCGTGTATAAATAAACATGTTAAAGCCCTTTTCTACTTATATACAGTCTACATCCGTTATGTCGAATTCCGTCGGACCGAACAAAATACTTCGACATAACCGAAGTTTGACTTAACGAAATTCGATAAAAACAGATCCAGTTATATAAAAAATCATAAGCGTGAAACGGGACTTTGATCCGACCGATAACCGGAGAATTCGACATAACCGACTTTGACATAACGGATGTAGACTGTACAGCATTTCGCTCTACCCATTGGGCGGCATCTTAATACACGTTCGACTGTATTTGTTCTATACTGGGCTTTCTGATCTGAGCGAGAACTCATACACCATCTATCTGATCTAATCTGGTAATTTAGTTCTTCCTCTGGGCGGATTATCAAACATAAAGTATGAGGGAGCATGTAGTTTACAATTTCATAAAACATAAAATACTGTCAAGTAAATAGGTCTCTTTGTGTGTGTTTTGTTTCTTCAGCTGTAAAAATAATGCTATGATGCACATGAATATTTATCATAGTGATAAGCTTAGTAAGCAACCATTTATTATCTAGGGGTGGTGTTTCAAAGTATCCATAAAGGGAGGTAATTTACAAATGGTAATTTCACAAAAGAAGGTTCGTTGGTGGGCATAGTTTTCAAATTTTACTTTATACCGTAATAATATATTATTGAAAAATGAAAATCTAAAATAATAATTACAATATCTAATTATCAGCTTGGTGTTCAGCACATTGTAGGTAATCGCATTACGGGGCCTTAAATATGAATTCCCTAATGTGTCAATTCGATCCGCCATCTGACCCTAATAAAATTAACGGTCTTTCAGATGGGACGTTAAAGCGAGGTCTCGTGTCGGTGCTTTACACCGTGCACGTAAAAGAACCAGAGGATACTCTGGAATGGGTCACTGTCTGTATCATTGCACTATCCTCCAAAATCTAAAACGACTAATCTCTTCAGTAGGCGTCGCTCATATGGGCAACCGGTAGCGACGATAAATAAACGTAAAACACACTCAACAAGAACTCCTGTACAAAGAAGTTACTATACTGTCTT
Organism: Archivesica marissinica; assembly: GCA_014843695.1. Classification (NCBI taxonomy): domain Eukaryota; kingdom Metazoa; phylum Mollusca; class Bivalvia; order Venerida; family Vesicomyidae; genus Archivesica; species Archivesica marissinica. The sequence goes on along the minus strand of CM026396.1, from coordinate 27,436,905 downwards.
CTCATACTGTACAAGTAATTCGGACTGTGTACACTCGGTCCAAGCTACAGCTCAGACCGGTCCCTGAAATTAACATGGCGCCGATGAGACTATAGCTCCTCCCACTAGTCACGTGATCAGAATTTTCTAGAGACCGATAATTGACAGATCGCGTCATGTTAATTGAATATACATGACGTAGCTGTGTACTCTCGTTTACATTATCTTGTAAACAACTCAGATTAAATATATTTAAAGGCATGTGAGACATTTTGGGTAGCTAACATTAAAGCGACATTATATAGCAAAACGCAAATACAATGCATTATGAATAAACAGTGTTTTTGTGATCTACAAAACTTTTAAAATTGAAAGTAGGATTTCATATAACTATCATCCATACTCCGGAATTGGCGTTTATTTGTCATCGGAGTCAATACTAAACGCGAGCTAATATCGTTTAAAAATAATTTAACTAAGACTAGTCTACAAATAAATATGCATAGGCACACATGTGAGATATAATGATAAATCTGTACCATATAATTGTGCTATAAACGAGTTGTATTACGAGTTGTTTTGTTATGTCAACAAACCGCGTATACGACGTTTGCTTATTAGTTGAAATACGGTATTTGAGGCAAATATTTGGAAAACAATTATACCATATAATAGGAAAATTCATTCTGTAGAAATTTGCGTTTTCACTAATGTAGTGTCGCTTTAAGTCTTGCACTGGAGATAACTATATACCGTGTTTTATTGTCTGGTTTTCTGACTCCCAACTCATGTCAGACCCTGGATTCTTACATTGTTTAACTTTTATTTATTTTACAACGAAGCAAGTTTTAACAACTTATATTAATCACTCTCGTTGGCGCGGATGAAAGCGTAAATGCGGTCATTCGTGTGAGAGGAAACCGGAGTACCCGGAGAAAACCCAGCTGTCCCATATGGCGACCACCGTACCATCTCGCACACTTCCAGATCAGAGGATCGAACCCGGGTTGCATTGGTGAGAACCAAGCGCGCTAACCACTGCGCTAATTCTAACATTGTGTACGCGTCTTTATTCGTGACTGAATGCTGGTGAAGGACATTTCGCTTTCGAGTGCTACAAGTTCTGTTTAAAGTGAATGTGGAAGTCTTCGACTAATCGCCCCCCCCCCATATATAGCATTTATTTATGTGGAAGTCCCTCATACACATATTTAGCAGCACAAATGTATTGTATACCCTAATAAACGCAGACTGATGATATTCCGTAAATATAAGCCACTTGATGACGTCATTTGTAAGGAATGACGTATCTAACGGTCACGTTTTATATGAATGAAAACGACAACGTTCGCGTTATAAATAAAACTTAGATGTTGCAAATCGTCTAAGAATATGACTGAAAAATAATAATCCCAAAACCATCTCAACCTTGAAAGTTCACAGAGTGGACATATTCATAAAACAACTCGTCACAGATATAGTATAATCTTAAAAATCGTAAGTAGCCCTAGTTTCCTGTACTTACGACAGTTCTCCTCGTCAGAATTGTCACCACAGTCGTTGTCATAGTTGCAGACAGCCTCGTTTGGGATACAGTAGTGATTGGCACATTTGCTGTGCGTCTCTGGACACGTGTATGTCTCTGAAAGTTTACAACATAATAAAAGATAATTCTCACAATAACAATGTACAACCTAACAACATCAGCTCATACTCCTGTCACAACTGTCTAAAAAGGCTCGTATTTATCGTTTTTATACTAGAGGACACAGAAAACGCACACCTACATTATATGATTATTATTACATGAAAACGAAATACAAAGGATTCCATCACAGATATATCACATCCATATTACAAAACACAAACTGAACCACTAAAAATATTCCAAAATGTTTAAAACTATATATTGATATAGTTATTGTTTTTCATGTCCTCTAGTATAGAAGACTCGTTAAAATAAATTCAATAACAAATGAACACGACTATAAGATCCTATTAATAACATAATCGTCCAAAAAACCTGTAAATTCATTGATTTGCAAATGTTTCATGTACCTGTGCTTCGGTTATTATCAATGAAGTGCGTTATGCGGTCGCTTGTAAATGAATAGTAAACGCAGCAAAAAGTAGTTCCTGTAATTTAACTCGTATTAGTTACTTTGCTAACACGATACTGAGCTTTTAAATTCACATAACTATTATGAAGCAAAACACTGGTAAATGTAATCTAAGCAACAGTGTGCGTTCAACATGTATAGTATTATGTCAATTGTCTGAAAATGGAGCACGCGCGACTATAGTGACGTCACAAGTACTTTACTGAAATGTGTAACGTTTTAATACCGGTTATTTTGCACAGCCTTTAGCAAGTATTACATTGGACTTGTTACTATAACTGGATATAGCTGTTAAGGAATTCAGCGATAGGGTAGGATTTGTAGTGTTGATAGTTCCACCCCCTCCCCAGTCGTGCAGGATTTTTATTGTTTATAGCTCGATGATGAATGTCAGTGCCACTAGAATTGCGACGCCATGTTGGTTGTTTCTATTGTTTACAGAGCGTATGAATACATACATTGTTCATTTGCATAGTGAAATACGAAACATATGCAATGACGATATTACTGTCCGTCGTCGCTATAACACAAACTAGTGTTGTCCAGGAAATGTGTTGTTAGGTAAAACTGCCCGTCGTCGATATAACACAAACTGGTGTTGTCCAGGAAATGTGTTGTTAGGTAAAACTGCCCGTCGTCGATATAACACAAACTGGTGTTGTCCAGGAAATGTGTTGTTAGGTAAAACTGCACGCCGTCAAAAAACGAAAAGTAGATAGATAGATAGATAGATAGATAAATGTTTATTTACGTCTCATTTTTGTACAAGCATACACAACATATTTAAACAGTAATATTAAAACAATGTACAAAACCACTCATGCTTGAGTTATAAGAGACAAACTAAGATATAATAAAACAGCATCTTAAAACTTACTTTAAATTCAATTTATAAATACAGATTTATAAAACAGTAAAACTATACATCCCAGGTTAAAATGTTGCATTTACATATAGGTTTTAATCTTTATTAAAGTCTCATCTATGTACATACATGTAATACAAACACAAATATAAATAATCAGATTAAAAGTACATAGCCATTCTGAATAGAATTATAAGAGACATATTGCAACAAAACATATCACATTATAAAATCCCACACTACTATTAGTTAATGCTTATTTACATTCTAAAGCCAAGAAACAGTTGCTAATTTATATTTAAATACGAAATAAAACAAAATGGTATAAAACACTAAATCGAAAAACAAGCACTAGTGCGCTATTAAGAAATATTTTACAAAATCAGTTATCACCCAGGATCAGATCGAGAATGACCTAATTAGCAGTTGCTTCTTGTAGTCTGTAAAAATCATAGATATATAGTAATTAACACAAAAAAGGGCATTATTTACAAAGGTAAAAGTAACGACGCTGTAGTATATTAAAACAGGTTTTGGCACAAAGTCTTATCACTGATTGATTACTGAATAGAAATATAAATTGATCACGTTTTGTCATATTACAGAAATTATGGTCAGCTAATATTGCCTTCTGCAATAGTAAAGTTCTTAGATCATTATATATGGCACATTCCAATAAAACGTGATGTTCATCTTCTATCACATTACAAAAGGGACATTTACGATCGTCTAATCTTAAATTCTCATACCTTCCGGTTTCTATACGGATTGGTGCAACACCGCATCTAAATTTACTAAATGCCGACCTGTGTCGTGTAGGTAAAATCATTTTACAATATTCCTCAGGTTCAAATACATGCTTAAACTTACAATACGTTCTTAATTTGTTACGACCTCGTCCAGTAGTACCATGAATGCTATTTATAGAGGCATACCAATCTGTTATATATTTGTTCATACCAAATTTTCCCACACATTCGACACAATGAGGCTTAGAAATTGGATTATATGTATACAAAAGTTAAATCGTAATAGTATTATAAAGCTGTTTGATTTCTATATACATGATTCAGGTTTTATATAAAATATTACGTCTTTCCATTAAAATTCTATTGCAGGTTTTGGCACATAATTTAGCAATATCTGTATCAGACATTAAATAAGCAAACTGTTCAGAGAAACTAAGCGTGTATGATTCTTATTAAATGACCTTTCCTACGTCTTAGTTGGAGACGTTGAACTCGTTTGATTATAAAAATAACATCCTGTTAATATCCTCGATAATGTCCTAGCTAATTGACATTACTACTTCTACATTCCAGTAAGATAAATAAATTATATATATAATACTGATGAATTTGAGCCCGACTGCTGTATAATAGAGTAAAGATCGTCCACGAGGGTACTATTAAATGTCCAAATCGGTGCCATGGCCGCGTGATATGTAATTTGACACATTATGCATTACTGTGCGTGCGTTGTCATGGTTACTACGGACTGCTCAGACATATAAGATTAGTCTTGTATTCAACTAGGAATGACCTGATATAATTAGAAAGATGTGAAGCTAATTCAATAGTGTATGCTTTCAAATGAAATATAAAAGTTAAAGTGAAATAGAATGCGTACTTGTTCCACTTTAAAGCGACATTACATTGCAAAAAGCATTTTCCTTCATAATATAATATAATATAACGTTGTAAATAGTTTCGCAAATCTAAATAAATTTGTATAATAGTAGTTCAAATAAATTACATGTATATTGAATTTCATTAATGTTGAAAGAGAAGTAAATTATTTAGAAAAGTTTAAAAAAACAACTGTTTTGTGTTATCAAAATACAATGTTCTCTCTGCCTGAACGATGGAATTGTACATTGTGCATGCTATTAAAGCGACAGTACATCGCAAAAAGCAAAGCTATGCATTTATTTACGTATAAATGCATTGCTACTACAAATTCTTCCGAATACATTCGAAAAACATCGAATCAATAAACAGTGTTTTTTTTTGGTCTTTAAACTTTCAAAATTGAAAGTAGGATTTCATAAAACGGTCATCCATGCTCCTGAATTACAGTTTGCTTGTCATCGGAGTCAGTACTAAGATAATGTCGTTTATAGATAATTTAACTAGGATTAGTTTACAAATAAATGTGCACGTACACAAATTTGAGATATAACGGTAAATATGTACCATAAATCGTGCTATTCAGGATACACGAGTTGCATTACGCATGGATGTCGATCCTATTTACATTATTTTGCTATGTCAACAAACCGCGTATACGACGTTTGTTTATTTGTTGAAAAACTCAAGTTTGAGGCAAATATTTGGGGGGAATTTATACCAACCATATAATAGGACACTACATTCTGTAGAAATATGCATTTTCTCTGATGTAGTATCGTATTAAATGATATATTGGTGTTATTCCTATTTTAATTTATTAACAATTATCTAAGCATTCTATCAACCTTTTATCAAATTAAAATGAATAGTTGTGTGGGTGTTTTACGTTTATTTATCGTCGCTACCGGTTGCCCATATGAGCGACGCCTCATGAAGAGATTAGTCATTTTAGAGTTGGAGGATAGTGCATGATACAGACAGAGACCCATTCCAGAGTCTCCTCTGGTTCTTTTACGTGCACGATGTAAAGCACCGACACGAGACCTCGGTTTAACGTCCCATCTGAGACTGTTAAAATTGTATTAGGGTCAGACGGGGGATCGAACCTGCGATCCCTGGATTACCAGTCCAGCGTGTTACCACTGGACTACATATCCGTCTGTATTGTTTTGACAAATTGAATATTATACACTGTCATGCCGAAACTACAATTAGTACTTTGTTATAAGAAGAAGTTTTTTATTTCATCAAATACAAACAAACATTATAACATATGAAGTAGGTCAAAATGACCCATGATCAAGTATGGTATAATAGTACAGTGTATTTCGGCGGTGGTCTTAATAGTTAAACACGTAACATTTAATAATAATAATACTCCTACTATGTACGCTGAAACGTTTAAACCTGAAAATATATTACATATTTCAAGATACGTAAATTAAGAAATATTTACGTATAACTAAGAATGTGAATACCGAACCAGGACAGATTCACACCAGTAAATTCATGCTATACTGGAAACAGATAGTTTGTTAATAATATCCTATTTTATACCCTATGATAAGTCGTAGTACGTTGATCACATGCACAGTCCATGTCATCCACAAATATATTAATACGCAGGTCGCACGTTCGATCCCCCGTCTGATCCTAATAAAATTAACAGTCTTTCAGATGGGACTTTAAACCGAGTCTACATTCAGCCATGCTATACTGTAAAAAGGGATTGGTGTCAGACAAGTTCGTATGAAATAACAAATAGTAGGTGTAAACTAGTCTATTAACACGCGCGCATTGCAGATAGAATATGGACGATCCATGTGTACTTCCATTCCGGTGCCAGCATCAAGTTACATTTGACTTAGCTGACTGGTCGGATGCAATTGTGTATTTGTCTGCAGGAGGATATTACACACACAGAAATGAATAGATTCAAACGGGATTCAGACACGTGTCACGTCTGCTGTGTGTAATAAAAGTAGTACGTGACAAATGGCGAATTCGTATGTGGTCAGTATTTGGAACAGTACACTAAATTCTATATTTAAGCAATGCTATTTGTCGTGCAGTTATATATTGGCGAACTGGGTCTATAGTTCTGACGCGTATGAATTAATCACACCCCTATGGTTAAGTGGTTAATTGTGGCTCTCAGAACGTCACAATAGCTTGTGTTATACTTAGAGTGCATAATTGACGCTAACAAACTACAACAAAATGCTAGTACGATGACGTCAATCGCTAAACAATGGTTTAGGAGAGGACAACCATAAGCTGTATAGATTTCTGTCCAATTCCTTATTTCAATTGTTGTAAATAACCATGTACATGATAGAAAATAAATATGTTTAAACCAATGAGTGGATGTAGGAAGGAGAGGACAACCATAAGCTGTATAGATGTCTGTCCAATTCCGTATTTCAATTGTTGTAAATAACCATGTACATGATAGAAAATAAATATGTTTAAACCAAACAATGTTGTATTTCAGATTTAAACATAGTAGATGCCTTCTTTGGGATACATACAGTATGCCGAGCTATGCTATTATCCCACACCACGACGTATTGTTCATTCGAGGCGACGCCTGAAGAAATTAACTATTATTTTTATTATTATTTAGAGACTATTTGTTTAAACTTTATTTATTTACTTATCCTTAAGTATCATTCCAGTAGAGTTTCTTGAACATCTGACTGATCAGTTCATGAAAGGTTGACCTTTTGACGTTTCTATGGTCATCTTGGATGCCATAATTAATCCGAGTTTGATGAAATTGCATTAGAGCGATCGCCTTGTCGCTAAAACACAAATACTCAATGATCATTTGAACCGTTCAAAATTATCTCCAATTTGCATCTTCTACTCGAAATCCGGAAGAGAGAGAATTAATTCTGAGAAGAGAAATGTTCATATCGAACAACCACCAGAATTACTTCTAAGAATTACTTCCGAAATTATTTATTGTAGTTTAATCATACCGGGCATTGTACTGAGGTAATTGTATGAACATGTTATGTATACGGGATAGAGAATTACCGGGCACTGTACTGAGGTAATTGTATGAACATGTCATGTATACGGAATAGAGAATTACCGGGCATTGTACTGAGGTAATTGTATGAACATGTTATGTATACGGGATAGAGAATTACCGGGCATTGTACTGAAGTAATTGTATGTACATGTCATGTATACGCATAGAGAATTACCGGGCATTGTACTGAGGTAATTGTATGTACATGTATACGGGATAGAGAATTACCGGGCAATGTACTGAGGTAATTGTATGTACATGTCATGTATACGCATAGAGAATTATCGGGCATTGTACTGAGGTAATTGTATGTACATGTCATGTATACGCATAGAGAATTACCGGGCATTGTACTGAGGTAATTGTATGTACATGTCATGTATACGCATAGAGAATTACCGGGCATTGTACTGAGGTAATTGTATGTACATGTCATGTATACGCATAGAGAATTACCGGGCATTGTACTGAGGTAATTGTATGTACATGTCATGTATACGCATAGAGAATTACCGGGCATTGTACTGAGGTAATTGTATGTACATGTCATGTATACGCATAGAGAATTACCGGGCATTGTACTGAGGTAATTGTATGTACATGTCATGTATACGCATAGAGAATTACCGGGCATTGTACTGAGGTAATTGTATGTACATGTCATGTATACGCATAGAGAATTACCGGGCATTGTACTGAGGTAATTGTATGTACATGTCATGTATACGGGATAGAGAATTATCGGGCATTGTACTGAGGTAATTGTATGAACATGTATACGCATAGAGAATTACCGGGCATTGTACTGAGGTAATTGTATGAACATGTATACGCATAGAGAATTACCGGGCATTGTACTGAGGTAATTGTATGAACATGTATACGCATAGAGAATTACCGGGCATTGTACTGAGGTAATTGTATGTACATGTATACGCATAGAGAATTACCGAGAATTATTAATTGTGATAATGTATCGGTTCATGGAACTTTATTTTGGCGTAAACAGATTTATTCCACTATATACATACACAATACAATACATTTACACGAAATTCAAAGTAAATTCAAAGAATTAAAGTATACAGGAAAGGATTAAACCGGAAGTAGAGCTTAGAATAGTAAATGATAGAAGTCGTGATTGCGCAGTTTATTTTAACTCTATGTATTTTACAACGATTGGGAAGCAAGTTCTAACAACTTATATTAATCACTCTCGTTGGTGCGGATGAAAGCGTAAATGTTGTTATTAGTGTGTGAGGAAACCGGAGTACCCGGAGACAACCCACATGTCCGATTTGGCGACCACTGTACCATCTCACATATTTCCCGGTCAACCGATACAAGAAGAGTTCTTGTAAACATTTCTAAATTTTTAAAGGAAGCATATGTGTTAAGAAATCAAATATTGTAATTTAAGTGTGAATACATAGTATCATATGTAAACTACGATATTAACGAAAGAGTATGTCACTCATATTTGTTTGTGATTATAAATATGTATATATACAAGAATACTGTTCATTAGCCAAAGGCATGTATTATGTCGATTTGCTAAATAAACTGTCTTGTTGTTGATGTAAGACAATATTTATTCGCAAAATCATATGCTTGTAATATCAATTTCTACTCTATGACCGATTATGATAAATACTGATGGAATCCATCGCCACGGTGGAGAGAGATGAGGCAACGTGGCATTTAAATGACATGCCACTCGTAATGGCTGCAGCGGGGCTCGAACTTCCGGACATTTCGCACCTGAAGCGAAGGCGTTGCTATGACCGCGCTATCACGACTTCCACACACAAAGTAGTATAAAACACAATTGTCCTCAGTAGGGTTAGTATATACAAATTTATTTTAGCTCGATTGCGAAACAAGTTATTTCAACTTCAAATCACTCTCGAGACGTCATTCCTGATGGAATCCATCGCCACGAGGGAGAGAGAAGAGGAAACGTGGACTTTAAATGCCTTGCCTAAGGGCACAATCGTAACGGCTCCAGTGGGGCTCGAACTCCGGACCGGAAGTAGGGTTCAGTAGGGATAATTAATTGTTATTGCGTTACTAATTATGCCAATAATACACCAATTTCTAATTAATTAATAATACACACACATTTCTGAAAATATATGTTGCTTTATGTTGCATATAATTATTGTAACCACCATGTTATGTATATGGCGATCAACATATTGTATGTTTATGCCAAATAAAAAATATGTTGTTGAAAATGAAATGAAAAACAACATAATGTCGGGGGGAACCCGCTACCCCCCACCCCCCACAATCAAGCATGCATATCAATTTAGGCTTAGCGACGCACCTGCAAGTGCAATTAGAACGTGTGTTTTACGTTTATTTATCGTCGCTACCGGTTGCTCTAGCCTGGGAACATACAGGCATCGATATATTTTGCCTGGTCAGTCAAATAAATATATTTTAACACCGACACTATTAATTGGGCCGTATTGAGCTTCTGAATATATCAATGTCATTTGGCTAGAAGTTAAAAAGTGAAAAATCGACAGACTGGAACCCAGGCTACCGGTTGCCCATTTGAGCGACGCCTCCTGAATAGATTAGTCATTTTAGATTTTTGGAGGGTAGTGCAATGATACAGACAGAGACCCATTCCAGAGTTTCCTCTGGGGTATTTACGTGCACGGCGTAAAGCACCGACACGAGATATCGGTTTAAAGTCCCGGTGAAAGACTGTTTATTTTATATGGGTCAGACGGGTGATCTAACCTGCGATCCCTGGATTACTAGTCCAGCGTGTTAACCACTGGAATACAGATCCGTCTGTTGCAACTAGAATGCAATCAACATGTCAGTGAAATAGGAAATGTATGTGATACCCAATGTCTGGTAGTTGAATGCACAATGGGCAGTAAATTTTAAACATATGTCAACTACCACTAAAATAGCATAATTCAATTAAACATTTAGTGATATATGAGTATATGGTTATAATTGGTTTTGACTAAACTGGAAATTAGGATACTAAGTAACTCCCATGGGCATATTTACATTCAAGGTGAAAATTGAACGGGAAGCAGTAATTAGATGAATGCGCACGTTTAAATGCTTTTTGTCTGTGGAAAATTGGCAGTGAGCCAAAACTGATTAGACATCAACTTACGTGTTCACAGTTTGTGCTGATGCCGCTACTCGTCGACAGTTGGTGATAGTTTGCTATTTACATAGTACCAGCCTCGCACCGGTTTTGAAATTAATAAAATCAATTGTAATGCCATATTGTAAACGCTTAGTTTAAACATATTTTATTCGGATCAAATACATATATACATATATAAACACAATTTTTAAAGCTTAAAGCTTATATGAATCCCTTCCCATGTTGGAGTACGTTTAAATGGTACAAATTGCTTGGCGAATAGTAATGGCGAGTTTGTGTTCAACGGACTTAATATAAACGCTTAATATGTGTTGTTATTTTTTGGTTTCTGCGGTTTAAATTCAGGTTAAATGGCGGCTATCCAGTTGTTGTTGATAAAGGACGACCACTGTGTGCAGTATTTCAGACACAGACGGACACACGTGTAGTAACCACTGATCGATTGCACGCCAGCAGACTAGCTTCCTATCTTGGAAATATTACCACGAGCCTACAGCGGTGAGGTGTGTGTTTTATGTTTATTTATCGTCGCTACCGGTTGCCCATATGAGCGACGCCTCCTGAAGAGATTAGTCATTTTAGATTTTGGAGGATAGTGCAATGATACAGACAGAGACCCATTCCAGAGTCTCCTCTGGTTCTTTTACGTGCACGGTGTAAAGCACCGACACGAGACCTCGGTTTAACGTCCCATCTGAAAGACTGTTAATTTTATTAGGGTCAGACGGGGGATCGAACCTGCGATCCCTGGATTACCAGTCCAGCGTTTTACCACTGGACTACAGATCCGTCTGTAGCGGTGAGGGGAATGGCGATTTCACTAAGTAAACGATGGCAACCATACGGCCATGGAGCCCCTTATATGCGTATCAACCATATAGACTGAAATACTAAACAGTGCATTCATCTCTAGCAATACCGTCTCCGTGGTCAAGTGGTTAACTTAAGTAAGGTCGCTGACTTGCATACCACTGTAACCTATCATCACTAATAGCTTAAGTCGTGTCTCATTTATATGAAAAAGGTAGGCAGTTTCTTACTGAGGTTGGTGCACCAAGTACTGGTAAACCGCTGGAGCCTGCCCATGAAAGGTGTTGTTAGGTAAACTGCCCGCCGACGATATAGCCCGAAATGGTGCTGATGCAGGCGTAAAACCAGAACAAACCCATTTCTATAGCATAGCTTTACACTGATATGTAGAACACATGTTTTCATTAGTAGCCGGTCAGAAATGTCGTATACTATAGAGAAAGGTTTCGACAATGTAAACGAAGCAGAGAAAGTCGTGATAGCGCAGTGGGTGTGCGAAAGGTCCGGAGTTCACTCCCCGCTGGAGCCGTTACGATTGTGCCCTTAGGCAAGGCATTTAAATTACACATTGCCTCTTCTCTCTCCTTCATGGCGATGGATTCCATCAGGAATGAGGTCTCGAGAGTAACTAATATAAGCTAAAAGAACTAGTTTCACAATCGAGCTAAAATAGATTTGCTTAAACTAAACGAAGCATTGACGTTACAGTTGTAAAAACAGAAAGCTTTTAAAGTGAATGCCATTGGCTGGTTATAACAAAAGTGTCTGTTGTAAGTGGAAATAAAATATGAAATGTAATTATTATGAAACCTAAAAATAGCATTCTCTAAGACAAGTCATTAAAAATAAATTGTTGCTTGCGAATTTGACAACCACTTCAACAGATTTCCGGTAATTCCATATTGCTTTATCTTAGATATGAAATGTAGTCATTTATATAGAAATCGACGTCTCGGCTAAATACATACATTTTTATGATACTCTGTCAAATGCCTTGTGCATATCACAAGATAGTATACATGTTGATTCCTCTGTACATTTGATTAGAGATCTATTAGTTGGTAGATATTTGTTTTTCTAAACTGTATTTATTTTACAACGAAGCAAGTTCCAACAACTGATATTAATTACTCTCGTGCGCGGATGAAAGCGTAAATGTAGTCATTCGTGTGGGAGGAAACCGGAGTACCCGGAGAAAAATCCAGCTGTCCGATCCGGCGACCACCGTACCATCTCACATACTTCACGGGCCGAGGATCGAACCCGGGTTGCTGAGTGAGTGGCCTGGGAAGAAATCCAGATTGTTTAATTGTGATATCTAAGTACTTTTATGTAAATATTGAAATCACGTGTTAGCGAAGATGTTCTGTGTTACAGTATATAAATTTAATTTAGCTCACTTGCTAGATAAGTTCTTTCACCATTAATTGAATCGCTCTCGAGACTTCAATCATTATGGAATTCATCGCCACGAGGGAAGGTGAAGAGATAGTGTGGATCTAAGTGCCTTGTCTACAACTCCCACTTTGGGCCTGGTTGGGCTCAGGTGGATACATTATCAAACTACAGTGTCTGTTTATTATTTAAATTTATATTAATCTCAAGTCATATTCTGTAGATTGCATACATATGTTATGATTGCCATTTCGATATTGATTGGTTCAAACGTAATATCAGGTGACATAGATTCGAGTAGGATGATCAGTGCCGAATGTGATGGTGTATGTACATGTACATAAAGCCCGCCCTCGTTTGTACTAATGTATAAACAATTTCCTCGTGTGAACATAATTTGATAGTACAACTACTACAGTACTACTAATAATAATAATAACAATGATGATGATGATGATGATGATGATGATGATGATGATGATGATGTTTAATACTACTACTTCGACGAAGACGATGATGATGATACTTAATACTACTACTTCGATGATGATGATGATGATGATGATGATGATGATGATGATGATAAAATATAAAATAATAAAACATGTTCCGCCTGATGACAAGGCAGATGACATACCCCGTGACATGCATGCGTTATCACTATATGTCTTATTGCATACTATCCATCGAATCTCATTCTTCAAGCGTGACTGGTGATGCTGGATGTTGTTGATAATGGATGTCACGCAAATACTACATAACTGACTGGTGATAATGGATGTCACGCACATATTACATATCTGACTGGTGATAACGGATGTCACGCAAATACTACATAACTGACTGGTGATAATGGGTGTCACGCACATACTACATAACTGACTGGTGATAATGGATGTCACGCACATATTACATATCTGACTGGTGATAACGGATGTCACACGCAAATACTACATACCTGACTGGCGATAATGGATGTCACGCATATACTAGAAAACTAACTGGTGATAACGGATGTCACGCAAATACTACATAACTGACTGGTGATAATGGATGTCACGCACATAGTACATAACCGACTTGTGATATTGGATGCCACGGAAATACTACATAACTGACTGGTGATAATGGATGTCACGCATATACTAGAAAACTGACTGGTGATAACGGATGTCACGCAAATACTACATAACTGACTGGTGATAATGGATGTCACGCACATAGTATATAACTGACTTGTGATAAAGGATGCCACGGAAATACTACATAACTAACTTGTGATAATGGATGACCCGCACATACTACATAACTGACTGGTGATAATGGATGTCACGCATATACTAGACAACTGACTAGTGATAACGGATGCCACGCACATACTACATAACTGACTTGTGATAATGGATGTCACGCACATATTACATATCTGACTGGTGATAACGGATGCCACACGCAAATACTACATAACTGACTGGCGATAATGGATGTCACGCATATACTAGAACACTAACTGGTGATAACGGATGTCACGCAAATACTACATAACTGACTGGTGATAATGGATGTCACGCACATAGTACATAACCGACTTGTGATATTGGATGCCACGGAAATACTACATAACTGACTGGTGATAATGGATGTCACGCATATACTAGAAAACTTACTTGTGATAACGGATGTCACGCAAATACTACATAACTGACTGGTGATAATGGATGTCACGCACATAGTATATAACTGACTTGTGATAAAGGATGCCACGGAAATACTACATAACTGACTGGTGATAATGGATGTCACGCATATACTAGAAAATTGACTTGTGATAATGGTTGTCACGCAAATCCTACATAACTGACTGGTCATAATGGATGTCACACACATATTACATTTGTGAACTATTATATTGTAATTACAGGCAAAGTCGCCAACCTGTATATATACGTTAGTGTCAATGCATACTAGTTTATACAGACGGATCTGTAGTCCAGTGGTAACACGCTGGACTGATAATCCAGGGATCGCAGGTTCGATCACCCGTCTGACTCTAATAAAATTAACCGTCTTTCAGAGGTTAAACCGAGGTCTCGTGTCGGTGCTTTACACTGTGCACTTAAAAGAAACAGAGGTTATTGCACAGGCGCTTGGCATCTGGAAAAAAGGATTTCGGGTTCAAGACCATAAACATATATTTTAATTTATTTGTTAAGAACATTATGGTACACCACAGGGCGTAATAATGTTATATAAAAAAATTAAATATAAATATGTTTTGCGGTTTTAAGCCTACGCAATGTGTCCAGATCCCAAGCACCTGTGGTTTATTGCGGATTTTCATCTTCTCCAAAATAAAATATAAATATAAATTACTCGCTGGATGCAATGGATGTTATAAAAAACGTAAGCTAAAGCAAGATATAATATCGTTTGTCACACAGTAATGGACTGTATATTACACGAGTATTAATTTTCTAAAAGCATACCGAAATGTCGTGCATTGAGTTATTAAAGCATTGTCTGTTGACAATTCCTATCTAGACTCTTTATTCGTTCTTTCTTCATTAATGGACAGATGTAGCTACAATTCATATGAAAATTTCCCTAGTGTAGACTTTAATATGTCACAATTTACGAGGTCGTACGTGGCTATGTGATTCCATAGAGTATTTCGTTAGATTTAAATATAAGTATGTAGGTAGTAACTTCGACTGTTGATTAACTCATTTCAGCGGCGAATCAATTCAGAGCATATGCAAAACAACATAGATTGTGGAAGTCGTGATAGCGCAGTGGATGCGTGTTCGCCTCATGTGCGAAAGGTCCGGAGTTCGAGCCCCGCTGGAGCCGTTACGATTGTACCCTTAGGCAAGGCATTTAAATTCCACGTTGCCTCTTCTCTCTCCCTGGTGGCGATGGATTCTACCAGGAATGAATTCTCGAGACGGCTGTCATTTTGAGAGAGAAAATGTTTGTTAGAATTATATACCAGGGAGAATACGATGGACTATTAGACACCATTGATGGTGGAAGTGTCGAGGACACACGAAGCTAGATAGATTTTTCTCGGGACAAGTGAACGTTGACCCACATTTTCCTGCACTTAAGGAGATCGAAAGGACATAAGAACATCTACCGATCAAAGGCACGATCAGAAGTCTTGCTGGGGCAGGGGAAGATACGTATAAAGGTTCCATTACGCGACCAAAATGGCCCTTTTCAGGGCCAGTCAAACACTAGGCCTTCTCGGTTGTCTGGTGTGATAGACTGATGTACAGTTCTGGATATCACTGATCAACAGTACAACAGTCAATATTTGCTTTCAAAATCAAGTTTGGCGAAATCTCTCTATTCTGAGAGGTAGATATACCCATTTTGCCTTTTTACCTTACCCATTTTGCCTTTTTACACATTTTACCTTTTTACCCATTTTGCCTTTTAAGTCGTGCGGTGTACACGGCGGGGGCAAACAACCCTCACTTACAGCGTCCTCGTGCGGGAAGAGCTTTAAAATCATTATTTAAAAAATACATACCGCAGTTTATCTCGTCCTCACCGTCGTGACAATCAGGCTGCCGGTCACATCTCTTTATGACGTCAATACACGATGTCTTGTTACATTGAAACTCGTTTTCTAAACAACCTGATCATATATAAGAAACGTAATTGTAATCGCATGCATATAGAACAGAACAGTACAGATGTTTATTTCAAGACTTCGACATGGTATACCGTCATAAACATAAGAACTGTCCACAATTGGAAATTAAGACGATCAGATCTTCAATATGTTCAAAGACAAAATGTAAATTATGGATATAACAACTTTTTAATCGGTAGACACTAGAACGTTATATATATAATTATTGTCATTCAAGATGGTTATGTCGTTTTGTATTTCGATAACATTACCTGATTTGCTTACGTTACATTGTACAACATTATACATGTATATTGCATGACGTAACTGTGTACTTTGGTTTATAATTAGTGTGAATGTGCATTAATGCTATAGTGTTAGGAAGCTTAAGAGGGCCCTACGGAAGATCAGTTCAGAACTAATTAGGTCACCCTCTATAAATAAAGAAATATATCTAGTGTAAGCGATTGAAGTTAGTCGTTCATAGTTAATTTTAAATACGGGCAGTTGTACTATTTAGCAAAAATAACGTTATTTTTGTTATGTTATATTTCGGGTTTTACGCCTGTTATCACCAGCGGGCAGTTTTACCTAATAACACCTTTCCTGGGCAGGCTCCATCGGTTAACCAGTACTTGGGTGCACCAACCTCCGTAAGAAACTGCCAACTTTTTCATATAAATGAGACACGGCCTGATTATAGGTTACAGTGGTATACAAGTCAGCGACCTTAACCACTCGACCACGTAGGCGGACTACCCGGTTATTTAACATACATGTATGCATATCACTGTAGTATTGTATTACACACTTATATTGCATATATAAGGTATACAGTACATTACAATACAAGACAATGTACGTACATTAGTTTCATTATGTATTACAGTACTGCAAGTGTTACTTACCCCCTTATCGAAACGAAACTATAAGAGAGTTGTGTGCAGAGTAGGATAGATAGACGTGTTTTACGATACGTCTTTAGTATTATCTTATAACCAATTCATGTAATAGGCAGACTGTAGCCTGGGTTCCAGTCTGTCGGATTTTCATCAATTTACTTCTGGCAAAATGACATTGATATTATCAGAAAGTCAATACGGCCCAAATAATGATCTCTGTATTAAAATAGATTTATATGACTGACCAGGCAACAAAATATCAACGCCTGTTGCCAGGCTAGGCAGACTGTAGAAACACTTTAAAACTTGCGACTCTCTGATCGTCTGTCAATTGAAATGTTGTAAAACAACGAAACATTTCAACGAGTTGTAGATCTGGTGAGAGTGAGCAGTAGCTTTTAGATGGACTGGTACCTAGACACTTAGAGAGTTTAAATGGATTGGTACCTAGACACTTAGAGAGTTTAAATGGATGGTTGTTGGGTTTTGGCGGGTACCTAGACACTTAGAGAGTTTAGATGGACTGGTACCTAGACACTTAGAGAGTTTAGATGGACTGGTACCTAGACACTTAGAGAGTTTAAATGGACTGGTACCTAGACACTTAGAGAGTTTAAATGGACTGGTACCGAGACACTTAGAGCGTTTCATCCAACGTGTGGTTCTCCGTATGTCATTATATGGGCAAAACAACAATTTAATTTAATAATATTTGATTGCATTTTTTTCATACATTACATTTACAATTATGCACACAATGAAATACGTAGAAAAACAATATGAAATTATATTAAGATTTATTATTATGGCTGTATACTATTTAATCGGGGGGAGGGGAATGGGGAAATGCACATGGGTTGGGCTACAAGTTATGACAACATTATTTACAGCCCTTCCCATCACTTCAAACTGAATTAACAATGTTGGATGAACAATTTCTGAATGAATGCTTTGATGAGGAAAAATGCCACATGCCGCCACATGAGAAAACAACAGTATATGTTTACTAATCTCATCTGTGACCAAGTGACACTTCATACATTGAGCATCGTATTTATGAGAGGACAACCTACACATTAGGATTTACAGACGGATCTGTAGTCCAGTGGTAACACGCTGTACTGGTAATCCAGGGATCACAGGTTCGATACCCCGTCTGACCCTAATAAAATTAACAATCTTTCAGATGGGACGTTAAACCGGGGTCTCGTGTCGGTGCTTTACACCGTGCACGTACAAGAACCAGAGGAGACTCTGGAATGGGTCTCTGTCTGTATCAATGCACTATCCTCCAAAATCTAAACTGACTAATCTCTTCAGGAGGCGTCGCTCATATGGGCAACCGGTAGCGACGATAAATAAACGTAAAACACACACACATTAGGATAAAAGCTGAATTCGAATTCGCCAGTAGTATCGCGAAATCCACAGTTTTTATTTCGAAGTCCGTCGGAACGAACAAAATACTTCGACATAACCGAAGTTGGACTTAACGAAATTCGATATAAACAGATCCAGTTATATGTAAAATGATAGTGTCTGAAAAGGGACATTGATCCGACTTCGAGATAAACGGCGAATTCGACATAACCGAATTTGACATAACAGATGTAGTCTGTATGTACATACTTTTTGATATTTAAGGTGTGTAACACAGTCAAGCATGCTTGTAAACTACATCAAGTACATACAAGTGTAAGTAAACAAAGATAGGTGACCCCCATAACAGTCAAGCATGCTTGTAAACTACATCAAGTACATACAAGTGTAAGTAAACAAAGATAGGTGACCCCCATAACAGTCAAGCATGCTTGTAAACTACATCAAGTACATACAAGTGTAAGTAAACAAAGATAGGTGACCCCCATAACAGTCAAGCATGCTTGTAAACTACATCAAGTACATACAAGTGTAAGTAAACAAAGATAGGTGACCCCCATAACAGTCAAGCATGCTTGTAAACTACATCAAGTACATACAAGTGTAAGTAAACAAAGATAGGTGACCCCCATAACAGTCAAGCATGCTTGTAAACTACATCAAGTACATACAAGTGTAAGTAAACAAAGATAGGTGACCCCCATAACAGTCAAGCATGCTTGTAAACTACATCAAGTACATACAAGTGTAAGTAAACAAAGATAGGTGACCCCCATAACAGTCAAGCATGCTTGTAAACTACATCAAGTACATACAAGTGTAAGTAAGCAAAGATAGGTGACCCCCATAACAGTCAAGCATGCTTGTAAACTACATCAAGTACATACAAGTGTAAGTAAACAAAGATAGGTGACCCCCATAACAGTTTAAAGTGCTTGGGTGGACGATTATTATGTTAAGAGTAGCTGTTGGCGGGAAGGGCCGTAACTAATATAACTAACGTGTGGCCCGGCCCGTTTGCCGTTATTTAATGTGTCATGTCCTGTATTCACATGTATATGTAAAACGAATCAATTATGTTATATTTCGTGTTTTACGCCCGCATAAGCACCATTTCGGCCTATATCGCCGGCGAGCAGTTTTACCTAACAACACCTTTCCTGGGCAGGCTCCAGCGGTTAACCAGTACTTGGGTGTACCAATCTCCGTAAGAAACTGCCAACATTTTCATATAAATGAGACACGGCCTGAGCGGGGCTGGAACCCGTGGCCACCAGTGATGATAGGTTACAGTGATATACAAGTCAGCGACCTTAACCACTCGACCACGGAGGCGGACTTTGGGTGAACGAATACATAATTATGTAATCAGGATGATATCTTTAGACACGCGTGTGTTTTTGAATCGGAGGTGCTCTGTATGTATAAGATATTAAATTGTTAATGTAAATGTACTTGATATACTAGCCTGGGAACAGGCGTCGATATATTTTGCCTGGTGGGTCAAATAAATATAGTTTAACACCGAGACCATTAATTGGGCCGTATTGAGCAACCGATAATATCAACAATGTCACTTTGCCAGAAGTTAAAAAGTGAAAAATCGACAGACTGGAACCCAGGCTATTGATCTACCAATGACAAACACAATCTACATCTGACTTACTCAAACCAACATGAAACAAACTGATTATATCTATGAAATCAAATAAAGTAGCATTTAAAAATATCAATTATCAATTCAGTATTCTGATTATTGAAATCCGTTTAAATTACAAACAGTATATTTGATTACAAACAGTATATTTGATTACAAACAGTATATTTGATTACAAACAGTATATTTGAACGGAGCTTTATAAAAACTTTGTCGTGCCATTCTCATAGATTTAATAATAAATGCGCTCACCGCATATGGAAACACTTTCATCAGCACCGTCTGTGCACTCGTTGATTCCATTGCACGTGAGATTTTGGAAAATACATTCGAGGGGGTCATCCGAGCAGAGGAATTTATCTTCTGCATTACAAGTACCCGGTGGTGTATTGGTGTCCGCTGATAAAGCGATTACTGCAACAACTGAAATAGGAAAGGAAGTGTGTTCATGTATTCTTTTTATTACAATCAACAAGACCAAACTCATCTCTTATCCTGCTATCTTACTTCAAACCTAATTCCTTCTCTAGTTATAAAAATTAATAAATGCATTTGTATATAAATTATACTATATTAGTATGTACTGTGCTTTCAAAGTAAAGTAATAATACCGTTGGAATATTACACTACTGTATAGGTAAGGCAATATACGATAGCTTACATGTACTGTGCTTTCAAAGTAAAGTAATAATACCGTTGGAATATTACACTACTGTATAGGTAAGGCAATATACGATAGCTTACATGTACTGTGCTTTCAAAGTAAAGTAATAATACCGTTGGAATATTACACTACTGTATAGGTAAGGCAATATACGATAGCTTACAGGTACTGTGAATTATTGTTTAATATGTTATACCTGACTTACCTATAATGCAATAGTGTATCGAATGTTTGTTAACAACCGTTATTACTTTACTTTGAAAGCACAGTAGTATCTAAAGATTATTATAAAATAACTGTAATTTATATTATATGTTTACATATGTAAGTGTTAATTATATCATGAAACAAATAAACGGGCTACCCCTGGTAGACCACACTCACACTATGCATATGTAGTACACGGGGAGACAACTCCTCTACTTAGTTGTTTATATCGACCGTGTTTACTTCCAAATTAGTGAATTCTTCCAACTGTAACTTAATTTAGGACACTTATTTTTTTAATTAGGATCAGAAACTCGCATTTGCTGCTCAGTAAATGTAGTAGTTCTTGAAACATATCTTTAGCATTAGCGTCTGTCTTCGAGCATTTGCCGGAAGTTATAAATCCTGATATCTTACAGCAAGTAATTAAATGGCGACACAAAATGGCGTCTGCATAATAATTAAACACCAATAAACGATTATATTCGTACAAACCCGGAAACAATGCACACTATGTTAGTGCATAATATTGTTGACTACAACATTTCATGTCGATAACAAAATACGTTGTCTTTGCTAATGCAGATGTAATGTCCGGATAAAGTACCATTATACAGATTCGTAGTACATATACGATGATTAATAAACGCAGTGTGTTCACAGCAGACAGACAGTTCCAAGAACAGAGCACTTAATCATGCTATGCATGTCTAAAGACTATCTAGGAGAAAGTGGCATCAATCCGCTGTAGATTGTTTGTTTTGTTTGGGGTTTGTGTGTGTGTGTTTTACGTTTATATATCGTCGCTACCGGTTGTCCATATGAGCGACGCCTCCTGAAGAGATTAGTTAGTTTAGATTTTGGAGGATAGTGCAATGATACAGACAGAGACCCATTCCAGAGTCTCCTCTGGTTCTTTTACCGACACGAGACCTCGGTTTAACGTCCCATCTGAAAGACTGTTAATTTTACTAGGGTCAGATGGGGGATCGAACCTGCGTTCCCTGGATTACCGGTCCAGCGTGTTACCACTGCACTACAGATCCTTCTGTTGGGGTTTGTAAGTCGTGCCAACAGCTTAATAGGTCATTATGGCGACTCTCCAGCTACCATTGATGGCGGATGAAGACCCCGGATGCCCATCCGAGAAGTATTTCTGGCACGGACGGGTACCAGGGTAGAACCACCGACCTACCACAGTACCACAGCAGTCAGTAGTATGGTGGTTAATACGTTTATATGTGTTTTTTTACGTTTATTTATCGTCGCTACCGGTTGCCCATATGAGCGACGCCTCCTGAAGAGATTAGTCATTTTAGAACGTTTATATATCATACATGTATCATACCATCAGTGCCATTATTAGGCATATTGGGCATGCAATGTTTGACCATTATTATTAAGGTAGTATACATAATATGATTACTTAGTTCGATCCCCCGTCTGACTGATAGTCCATGGATCGCAGGTTCGATCCCCCGTCTGACCCTAATAAAATTAACAGTCTTTCAGATGGGACTTTAAACCGAGGTCTCGTGTCGGTGCTATACACCGTGTACGTAAAAGAACCAGAGGAGATTCTGGAATGAGTCTCTGTCTGTAGCATTACACTATCCTCCACAAATCTAAAATGACTAATCTCTTCAGGAGGCGTCGCTCATATGGGCAACCGGTAGCGACGATAAATAAACGTAAAACACACACACTTAGCCTGATATTGCGTAAGTAATCCATTAGAAAATACAATTTTGAATACATGCGTGAATTAGATAGAAATTAGTTAACAAATAAGACACATATACACATACATGTGTGCAACATAGCAACAGCGTTCACTCATAGTGCTCCGTTTTTAATTATGAAGTGTTCAGTAGTGTTCTAGTTCTATGCTTATTTCCTATTTGAATCGCTGTACTATTTCGAATGCATGGTTGCATATTCTATTTTTAATCTTCTGCCAAGGGAACTAACCCTCATCAAACTATCGTGTCTACACGCCGGACCTATATGATTACGGTACTAATCTCGATTCATATACCAGTTTGATTCCATATGAACATGAAGTCAAAATGTTAAGGAAAGAAAACATTGATCAATATCCTGTCTGTATATGTTATTGAAAATGAACCAGATAAAGAAAACAACATAGAACATCACACCCAAGTCACTTAGGTTTGGCAGGAAACATCTAGGATCCATTTATATTTCTTATAAAATAATAACGTGGTACTGAATACAACGTAACACATTATGGACATTAAGATATGCATTTATTGTATCATATTAGAGTTCACTAATCGTGTCAATACAGGACAATAGCCAATTCGTGTGTTTGCTCTTCTCGTTTATGGTCGCACCAAAAGCATAGTACAGTCAACCCTGTGTGTGTGGTCACCTATATATAGCAGTCAACCTGTATTAATCAGCCAGTTTAAAGATTTCCAATATGTTGTTTTATTATACAGTTGACCTTTATTAAGCAGCCACTTGTGTTTAGCCACTGTCCATGATTGGCTGTCTGCTACATATGGCTACTCTCCAGCACACAGGACATTAATATCAGTTGTAAGAACTTGTGTCGCAATCGAGCCAACATAAATTTGTATAAACTAATAAATATAATAGCATAGATATGATGTCTTTATACAGTTTATACTAATTCTTTAACACAAAATGAAACTCGTCTTCTATATGAAAATGATCACACAACAATCCAAGACTTACAAGTGACAATACACCAAGACACATATACAATTATTACATGGAAGCTCGTACATTGTGGTCGCCAATCTGTCTGTCTGTCTGCCTACCGGCCTGTCTGTCTACCGGCCTGTCTGTCTGTCTGTCTGTCTGTCTGTCTGTCTGTCTGTCTGTCTGTCTGTCTGTCAACCCTATTGAAATGGCCAGTGATTTCTGACGTATGAGACACCTCTTATGGACATCAGTACTTGCCGAATCCTATCCTTGAAGAACAGGCACATAGCTGATAGTAAATCGGTAACCATTATAGCTAACTATCTGGCGGCTCACTAACCGGCCATATCAGAATGAACCTCTGTCGAGGTTCGAATCGAACCTTCGACCCCCACCTCGCTCCTTTAAGCTAAGGAGAAGGTATGTAAGAAAGAAACATAGACCGTCAAAGTAGTTCTTGAGTGCATTTGTTAAACAAAGTAGTTCTTGTTAAACAATACCAGTATGGCCATAGTAGGTTATTACATAATTTCATCAGAAATTAAAAGTGAATATATCATAAATAAATTTTGAAGGCAGATTCTCTATGATGGAACTAATTGGTGTTGTGAGGGACGGGGACGTGTAACACGCAACAAACACATGTTAAGTATCATTAGTATATCTATTATATTTTGGGTATAAGTATGCGTATTAATAACGCAACATCGAAAGGTTCGCAGGTTCGATCCCCCGTCTGACCCTAATAAAGTCTCGTGTCGGTGCTTTACACCGTGCACGTAAAAGAACCAGAGGAGATTCTGGAATGAGTCTCTGTCTGTATCATTGCACAATCCTCCAAAACACTAATATGACTAATCTCTTCAGTAAGCGTCGCTCATTATGGGCAACCGGTGGCGACGATAAATAAACGTAAAACACACAGTCACATCGACTGTCACAGAAGTTCTTGAGTGCATGTGTTAAACAATACCATTAGATTCTATCGAACGAACAGAAGCCCCAAAAGATACCAATATAATATATGATGCCTTTGTAGTTCATTATATGTATGTACCTAAGCTGTTTTAGATTAACGTAAAAGTAAAAGCGTCTGTGTACGGATGCAAAGTGTGAGAGCTGGTTTTCTTTGAGACACATCACTCTTTCGAGAGTGTATTTGTTTGCAGTGGAACAGTTTCGTTGAGCCATGTTAAATAACTACATATTGCTAAATGATTGAGTATAAGATTTCCTAATATATTTATTACCAGGGTTACAGTGATAGGTAATGACTGGGTTTGTATGATTTGTCTTGCAGTAATGTCGTCAATAAATCATTCCCGAAGACAATCACAAGTGAAGTTATTTTAACCATGTTACAATCTCTTGTTTGCCACACAGCCATCACGCAAGACATTCCCTTATATATCCTAACGCGAAGCTTATATAACACACATGCATGCAAGCTTGTTAGTTTTGAATATTTCTATTTCAATCTACTGTACTTGTACAGTGGCTAAGGCGTCATGATTATTATTAGTTGAACACGAAATACGAAGGAATGAATCAAATAGAAAACGCACACCTACATTGTATACTAGAGGACATAAAAAACGCACACCTACATTATATACTAGAGGACATAGAAAACGCACACCTACATTATATACTAGAGGACATAGCAAACGTACACCTACATTATATACTAGAGGACATAGAAAACGCACACCTACATTATATACTAGAGGACATAGAAAACGCACACCTACATTATATACTAGAGGACATAGAAAACGCACACCTACATTATATACTAGAGGACATAGAAAACGCACACCTACATTATATACTAGAGGACATAGAAAACGCACACCTACATTATATACTAGAGGACATAGAAAACGCACACCTACATTATATACTAGAGGACATAGAAAACGCACACCTACATTATATACTAGAGGACATAGAAAACGCACACCTACATTATATACTAGAGGACATAGAAAACGCACACCTACATTATATACTAGAGGACATAGAAAACGCACACCTACATTATATACTAGAGGACATAGAAAACGCACACCTACATTATATACTAGAGGACATAGAAAACGCACACCTACATTATTTACTAGAGGACATAGAAAACGCACACCTACATTATATACTAGAGGACATAGAAAACGCACACCTACATTATATACTAGAGGACATAGAAAACGCACACCTACATTATATACTAGAGGACATAGAAAACGCACACCTACATTATATACTAGAGGACATCGAAAACGCACAGCTACATTGTGTACTAGAGGACATAGAAAACGCACACCTACATTATATACTAGAGGACATCGAAAACGCACAGCTACATTGTGTACTAGAAGACATAGAAAACGCACACATACATTATATACTAGAGGACATAGAAAACGCACACCTACATTATATACTAGAGGACATAGAAAACGTACACCTACATTACATGATTATTATTACATGAACACGAAATACGAAGGATTCCATCAATGATATATCGCATCTTTATTACAAAACACACACTGAACAACTAAAACTATTCCAAAATGTTTAAAACTATGTATTTATATAGTTATTGTTTTTCATGTAAAAACACAGTTATCCGAAGTGTGCGTTTTCTATGTCCTCTAGTATAGATGCATCCCAAATCTGTCATATTACAACATCATCAGGTTGGTAGGAAATAGCGATGGTGACATATCACACTACACAGTTCACACTTCGTAGATCCAACTGTGAAATGCGAAGTTTGAATTCATACGGTTAGGAACAGACAGAACAGAACAGAACAACATTTTATTATCAGACTTGTACACAGTACATACTCGTATAATACATAATATATGTATTAAACATCACGTGACTTGTTAGTTACATATTCAAGTGTGTTCATTGCATTAGTAACAGGGAACACACTTGAATGGGAACTAACAAGTCACGTGATAACAGAACATAACTGAACAGATGTTTATTTCAAGATTTGTACATGGTACATCGTCATAAACACATATGTATTATATAATTATAGTAATATAATTAACTGCATATATTCATATATGTTAAATAGATTTACGTATAGTATTAAAATAATGATGCTTCTATTTACAGTATAGAGGATGAACATAGATTGAATAAATTTAATGTAAACCGATCAATCAATCAATCAATCAATCAATTACAGTTTGCGCCATACATATTTGTTTATACAAATTTATTTTAGCTCGATTGCGAAACAACTTATATTAATCACTCTCGAGACCTCATTCCTGATGGAATCCATCGCCACGAGGGAGAGGGGAGAGGCAACGTGGAATTTAAATGCCTTGTCTAACGGCACAATCGTAACAGCTTCAGCGGGGCTCGAACTCCGGACCTTTCGCACCTGAAGCCATACAATTACATAGCTTATTGATTCTAAAACATGGTAGTACATGAGTAATGCACGGTTAGGACCATTTAGTTGAAACAATATAAATTTACTGCACTTCATCGTCGTCTCTATATCATTTTTCTGGACGCATGGGAATTTATGTGTGTTTTACGTTTATTTATCGTCGCTACCGGTTGCCCATATGAACGACGCCTCCTGAAGAGATTAGTCATTTTAGATTTTTGGAGAATAGTGCATGATACAGGCAGAGACTCATTCCAGAGTCTCCTCTCGTTCGTTTACGTGCACGGTGTACAGCACCGACACGAGACCTCGGTCTAACGTCCCATCTGAAAGACAGTTAATTTTATTATGGTCAGACGGGGGATCGAGCATGCGATCCGTGGATTACCAGTCCAGCGTGTTACCACTGGACTACAGATCCGTCTGAAACATGACTGCGCTTAATCGGACTGGTTCGATTGAATACTTCGTCATCATATTATTTTTCTGGACGAATGGCAATTTGTGTGATAACAATTACTGCTATGTATTCCTACTATAGGTATTAAAATTGTCCAATTGTGTTAAGGGATTTAGTTCCAAGCTTTCACTGGTGTGCGCATAGAAATACAGTATTGAGCTGGGATCCAGAAATGGCCATGTCAATCTATTTACGTAGTTGAAATTCTGCAACAATAATTGGTTCCCATATGATTCGCAGATGTTCCAGCAGGGAATGTGGTATATACTATTATGTTGGACAGGGTGTTATGTTATGGTCAACATGTTTGCTTTTAATTACTAAAGTATACACTTTATAATTTATATACATTCATTCAATACACTACCCGAGTGTGTATTATGCAGAGTGAATTTTCAATCGTCCTTCTATTACATATTTACATGTAATAGTTTTTCTTGTTATTATTATTATTATGGAGAAGTGCACAAGGGGGCGAAGTCAGTGTCCCTAGGGGCGACTATATCTGAGCTTTATATTGGTAAATAATAAATTTATTATTTTAAATCTTCACCCTGGCTAAATCCTTTATAATGAGTAGTAAGATGAGATTTTAGATTTCCTTTCACATTAAACTGCTTATCACAGAGCGTGCATGCATACGGGTTTTCTCCTGTATGAATTCTCATGTGTCTGTAATTTCCATTTTGAGGAACCATATTTGTTACAGAAATTGTATTTAAACTGCGGAATGCACATATCAGGTACATTCTGTCCAGTTTTCGGATGTATATGTAATAGTTGTCCTTGTTATTTATATCATCACAGTTGACTAGAACATGTCACATAAATAAATAAATATATATATACACTGCCATAGTTTAAGCAAAGTATGTATATATGTCAGGGAGAAAATATAACTACGATTTTAGCTTTCGGTTTATACCATCTGTTAGCGCGCTTGCTTCTCACCAATGCAACCCGGGTTCGATTCTCGGACCGGGAAGTATGTGACATGGTACAATGGTCGCCAGATCGGACAGGTGGGTTTTCTCCGGGTACTCCGGTTTCCTCCCACATGAATGACAACATTTACGCTTTCATCCGCGCCAACGAGAGTGATTAATATAGGTTGTTAAAACTTGCTTCGCAATCGTTGTAAAATAAATAAAATTTAAAATAAACAACCCCAATAGTTTCCACATTTTAATACTAAATGTGTCTATATTTTGTTCTAAAACGGATATAAATTTTACCTCTAAGGTAAGTTTACAGTTTCTCTTTGGTGTCAGTATGTTTATTCACATGGGTTTAAACAGTCAAGCCTGTGTTAGTGGTCATCTGTAGTAAGCAGCCAACCTTACGAGCAAGTGTCTATTAAGAGTTATCTCCCCTGTATCGGATTGTTTATCAGCAGTGATCTCCCTTTTATCTAAAGTGATAATTTAGATCATTACGTCACCCTCCTATGCACATTACAATGCTGTGCAAAACTAATTAACTGAAATGTAATGCTTTTACCTACCCCAGCATGGTGCTATATTCAATTCTATATATATATATATATATATATATAATCCATCTGTTCTTGTATATTATTAATCTTACAACATGTTGTTGATGACTGAAATATGTTTAAACTAGGTTTGAGAGGCGTGTTTTGACAACATTGCGATTAGCTTCCATATGTTAGCTTCATAGAAGAAAATACAGTTTCATTAGTACATATTGTGACATTGCCGTTCCTTTTTACAGACATATTGCGAAGAAATCATTTGGCAAGTGACATTGTCGTTGTACTTTATTGAAAGCCATACTTAATCGAACACGTTACATATGTCTGCAATACAACCCGTGCCAACAAAGGACCGACATTATGCAAACAAACAGGTATTTGCGATCAAAATACTGTTCGGTACAGAAATGTAGATGAGGGGCATACGTATGTGCTAACATATTAGGGTTGTGTATTTCTATACCGTAGATGACGATATGTCAAAGCATACACAGCGTGTTCCCGTTTTGACACGATGCCATAATTAGTTCCGCTGTTAAGGAATAGCACGATGTAGCCGGCTAATTGTGTATTATTTATTGAATCTTAACATGAGTGGTGATTTCATAATATATCTATTTCAGTCTCATCAATGTACAGCATATAACAAACACAAACTATAGTTTACATATTAAAGAGTACATTGCCACTCACATCAGAGTTTCAAGAGATTATGTATTTATACATCATTCATCTATGACATATTGAATTACTATAGTATATACATGTACATGTACTAATTACATGTGTGAGATAAAGCTGAAAAGCTAATTGAAAGCAAAATAAGCACTACTGCGCAAACTAAAAAATCTTTTAAAATATCAAATACAAATTCCAATCATTTTGGGATTAGCCAAATGATCTTCGGGTGTAAAAAATATGAAGACGACATATAAAACACTCAATAGGTATTATTTACAAAGATAAGAGGTACGTCGTTGTAAAATACTAAAACAGGTTTTGGCAGCTAATCTAATAATTGGTTCATTTGTGAATATCTATGAAACGAGTTTTGTAAGTGTGCTATTCAGCGAGCAATAAATAGTGATGTTGTGGTCTACAAAGTCTCAAAAGTGAAAGTAGGATTTCATATAACGGTCATCCATGATCCCGAATTGACGTTTGTTATACACATGAATAAATATGCATAGTCACAAATGTGAGATATAATGGTAACTCTGTACCATGCATAGTGTTATTCAGGATACACGCGTTGTATTACGCATGGTATAATGGTAATTCTGTAGTGTACCATGCATAGTGTAATTCAGGATACACGCGTTGCATTACGCATGGATGTCGACCATAGTTGCATTATTTTGTTATGTCAACAAACCGAGTATTAGTTTAAATGCACAGTTTTTGAGGACAATATTTGGAAACAAATTATACCATATAATAGGAAAATAAATTCTGTAGAAATTTGCGTTTTCACTGATGTAGTGTCGCTTTAATATGTAGGATGGTTTTGCTTTTTATAGAATCAATGCAAACATACCAAAGTATAGCGTGCTTTGTATATGGAAACAACATCCAGTAAGTTCCACAAACTTGTTTGGGATTGGCTATTGCAATTCGCGAGATGTCATCTGCGAATGTATGTCGATAGTAGAATTTGAATTAGCACGATGCTCATGGGGAATTCTTGTGCAGCCGGTATAGCATTTCACACGTCTACGACGAATGGATATAGCAAAGTGTTGACTTATATTAATGAGATTCCAATAATACGCTATGGCCAGGGAATCCAGGGATCGCAGGTTCGATCCCCCCGTCTGACCCTAAATTAACCATCTTTCAGAAGGGACGTTAAACCGAGGTCTCGTGTCGGTGCTTTACATCGTACACGTAAAAGAACCAGAGGAGACTCTGGAATGTGTCTCTGTCTATATCATTGCACTATCCAAGCGTAAAAACACATACACTAGTTTATTGCACAGGCGCTTGGCATCTGGAATGGGTCTCTGTCTGTATCATTCTACTATCATCCAAAAATCTAAAATGACTAATCTCTTCAGGAAGCATCGCTCATATGGGCAACCTGTAGCGACGATAAATAAACATAAAACACGCAATAACACGCCGTTCAGAATGTACCGTGTGTATAAAGCTGGATTATGATTTTCAGCGCCACTGGATTTTCGACGCCATTTTGTTTGTTTATTTATTTTGTCAGAGCGCATGAATACATACAGTGCTCGTTTGCATAGTTACTACACTTGTGAAGTATGAACATATATAATGGCGATATTACCCGTTTGTAGCGCATATTATCTTATAAATAATTTAATTATTATTTGCCCCCGACGATGTGTCATGTGTAAAACGGTACTGGGAATATTCGGATCAGTGTAAGTTGTTTCCCCCGAGTGGTCTGTTAACATCATTTATCTATCTACCGTTATCCCGCATAGAAAATTAATCTTTCTCTAAATGTTTCGTTTCGTATACAATACTTTTATAGGAGATAGTTGCCTTATTTGCTCCCACAATAACAAGTACAGTGTTTGGCTTAGACAGATGTAATACAATACTAGGCAAAAGCTAGAAGGAAATGGCGAACACGAGTGGTGATCGTATTGTGTTTAGTTTTTAGTCTCTATAAGCAGTTCAATGTACAGTTCAGTGGCGTCCGGTCAGGCCACGTATGTAGTGTCATTGAGCAAGGCACCTCACACACATTGCCTAGTACTGGTTAACCATTTAGGTCGTCTAAGTCTGTCCAGGAAAACATGTCTAGGTCCCCGCAAGGGGTTCGACATTAATGGAAAATACAATACAATGTTTTAAGGTTGTATATACGTCAATAAGCAGAAGTGCATCCGCGAATGTCAACCCAATAACTAATATAGTTAATTTTTCTTTTTGGTAAAAATGCATTTTCATGACAGGCAGTGTATTGTTTTTGTGAAGATTTGAGCTATAGTACACTACTAGCGGGGATATAATACACTACTAGCGGGGGATATAATACACTACTAGCGAGGATATAGTACACTACTAGCGGAGTATATAGTACACTACTAGCGGGGGATATAGTACACTACTAGCGGAGTATATAATACACTACTAGCGGAGTATATAGTACACTACTAGCGGGGGATATAGTACACTACTAGCGGGGGATATAGTACACTACTAGCGGGGGATATAGTACACTACTAGCGGGGGATATAGTACACTACTAGCGGGGATATAGTACACTACTAGCGGGGGATATAGTACACTACTAGCGGGGATATAGTACACTACTAGCGGGGGATATAGTACACTACTAGCGGGGGATATAGTACACTACTAGCGGGGTATTAGTACACTACTAGCGGGGATATAGTACACTACTAGCGGGGATATAGTACACTACTAGCGGGGGATATAGTACACTACTAGCGGGGGATATAGTACACTACTAGCGGGGGATATAGTACACTACTAGCGGGGATATAGTACACTACTAGCGGGGGATATAGTACACTACTAGCGGGATATAGTACACTACTAGCGGGGGATATAGTACACTACTAGCGGGGATATAGTACACTACTAGCGGGGATATAGTACACTACTAGCGGGGTATATAGTACACTACTAGCGGGGGATATAGTACACTACTAGCGGGGGATATAGTACACTACTAGCGGGGGATATAGTACACTACTAGCGGGTATATAGTACACTACTAGCGGGGTATATAGTACACTACTAGCGGGGTATATAGTACACTACTAGCGGGGGATATAGTACACTACTAGCGGGGGATATAGTACACTACTAGCGGGGTATATAGTACACTACTAGCGGGGATATAGTACACTACTAGCGGGGGATATAGTACACTACTAGCGGGGGATATAGTACACTACTAGCGGGGATATAGTACACTACTAGCGGGGATATAGTACACTACTAGCGGGGGATATAGTACACTACTAGCGGGGGATATAGTACACTACTAGCGGGGATATAGTACACTACTAGCGGGGTATATAGTACACTACTAGCGGGGTATATAGTACACTACTAGCGGGGTATATAGTACACTACTAGCGGGGTATATAGTACACTACTAGCGGGGTATATAGTACACTACTAGCGGGGTATATAGTACACTACTAGCGGGGGATATAGTACACTACTAGCGGGGTATATAGTACACTACTAGCGGGGGATATAGTACACTACTAGCGGGGATATAGTACACTACTAGCGGAGTATATAGTACACTACTAGCGGGGGATATAGTACACTACTAGCGGGGGATATAGTACA
>CM026396.1:27400098-27402089 GCA_014843695.1 Archivesica marissinica | reverse complement strand
CATACATGTTTATATGTACATATATACCGCAATGATGCACAACATACATGTTTATATGTACATATATACCGCAATGATGCACAACATACATGTTTATATGTACATATATACCGCAATGATGCACAACATACATGTTTATATGTACATATATACCGCAATGATGCACAACACATATGTTTATATGTACATATATACCGCAATGATGCACACACATATGTTTATATGTACATATATACCGCAATGATGCACAACATACATGTTTATATGTACATATATACCGCAATGATGCACACACATATGTTTATATGTACATATATACCGCAATGATGCACAACATACATGTTTATATGTACATATATACCGCAATGATGCACAACATACATGTTTATATGTACATATATACCGCAATGATGCACAACATACATGTTTATATGTACATATATACCGCAATGATGCACAACATACATGTTTATATGTACATATATACCGCAATGATGCACAACACATATGTTTATATGTACATATATACCGCAATGATGCACAACATACATGTTTATATGTACATATATACCGCAATGATGCACACACATATGTTTATATGTACATATATACCGCAATGATGCACAACATACATGTTTATATGTACATATATACCGCAATGATGCACAACATACATGTTTATATGTACATATATACCGCAATGATGCACAACATACATGTTTATATGTACATATATACCGCAATGATGCACAACATACATGTTTATATGTACATATATACCGCAATGATGCACAACATACATGTTTATATGTACATATATACCGCAATGATGCACAACACACATGTTTATATGTACATATATACCGCAATGATGCACAACATACATGTTTATATGTACATATATACCGCAATGATGCACAACACATGTTTATATGTACATATATACCGCAATGATGCACAACATACATGTTTATATGTACATATATACCGCAATGATGCACAACATACATGTTTATATGTACATATATACCGCAATGATGCACAACATACATGTTTATATGTACATATATACCGCAATGATGCACACACATATGTTTATATGTACATATATACCGCAATGATGCACACACACATGTTTATATGTACATATATACCGCAATGATGCACACACATATGTTTATATGTACATATATACCGCAATGATGCACAACATACATGTTTATATGTACATATATACCGCAATGATGCACAACATATGTTTATATGTACATATATACCGCAATGATGCACACACATATGTTTATATGTACATATATACCGCAATGATGCACACACATATGTTTATATGTACATATATACCGCAATGATGCACACACATATGTTTATATGTACATATATACCGCAATGATGCACAACATATGTTTATATGTACATATATACCGCAATGATACACACACATATGTTTATATGTACATATATACCGCAATGATGAACAACACATATGTTTATATGTACATATATACCGCAATGATGCACAACATATGTTTATATGTACATATATACCGCAATGATACACACACATATGTTTATATGTACATATATACCGCAATGATGAACAACACATATGTTTATATGTACATATATACCGCAATGATGCACACACATATGTTTATATGTACATATATACCGCAATGATGCACACACATATGTTTATATGTACATATATACCGCAATGATGCACAACACATATGTTTATATGTACATATATACCGCAATGATGCACAACACATATGTTTATATGTACATATATACCGCAATGATGCACACACATATGTTTATATGTACATATATACCGCAATGATGCACAACATACATGTTTATATGTACATATATACCGCAATGATGCACAACATACATGTTTATATGTACATATATACCGCAATGATGCACAACACATATGTTTATATGTACATATATACCGCAATGATGCA
>CM026396.1:27377598-27395098 GCA_014843695.1 Archivesica marissinica | reverse complement strand
CAAACCTGCGATCCCTGGATTACCAGTCCAGCGTGTTACCAGTGGACTACATATCCGTCTGTACCCTCTTGTAGTACATGTGTATCTGCTATATCGCATTTATATTAAGTACCTTGCTATAGGAGAAGACCTCTATAAGCTATAATAGCTTTCGGTTCTAATCCATTTTCATTCATGTATCTAAATGTGTGTAAACTGTATAGTTGTATAATTATAATGCTGTATGGTTTGAAATAAACTATGTTTAAACTAAACCAATGCCACACGTGTTCGATCCTCGGACCGGGAAGTATGTGAGATGGTACGGTGGTCGCCAGATCGCACAGATGGGTTTTCTCCGGGTAATCCGGTTTCCTCCCACACGAATGCCAACAGTTACGCTTTCATCCGCGCCAACGAGAGTGATTAATAGAAGTTGTTAAAAATTAGCTGCGCAATCTTTGTAAAATACATAAAGTTTAAACTATATGTATATAAACTACTATTTCGGTATCCATAGAAACGTCAGAAATTCGTGATTGGCTTTGCTTTGTTTTTATGGTTTACAGTATGCCGACTGATTAATTGAAAACACGGAAGGTGTTATGTTTCAGGTGAGACAAAGGTTGTTTCGGATCCGGATTTTACGCCGCTGGCTGTTCGGTTTTCAGGGGTAATTTGCAATAGAAATGTGCACAAATGGTCCCGAAAACTTGTCCGGTATTCGGAAAAGAGAGGTTCCGGTTTAGAGAGGTTATTTTACAATGAACAAAGAAGGGAAAATATCGGGACCGCGAAAATTGTCCGGTTTGGAGGGAATTCCGATTTAGAGGGGTTCCGGTTTTGAGGGGTTTCACTGTATATCGTATGGCTTCTCTCCAAATGACAGAGAAGTATGTACAAGCACGGCCATGTTCTTGGAGGAACTATCGACCTTCGGTTATCCAGCTAAATTATAGATAGCATATTCCCCCAACTTCACCCTTTCCACACTACAGACCTCTAAATAGGCTTACAAAAAGTGTAGATCCAGATGAGCCGTCTGATCAGGATCTGCACTTTTTGCCAGTAATATTATTATTTTTAGACAAAATTACCCATTTTGATAAATGAACTGGTCCAAATGTAATTTTCTTGTTAATTTATTGATCTAAAAATATCACACAAAAAGGGGGGAAAGGGGGCAAAGAAGAAAAAAGAAGAAAACAATAATATAAAAAATAAACAAATAAACAAATAAAGAGCTCTAAATGTATTTTATATAAATTCATTAGAAGATAATCAGCAGTATTCAGTAGGTGTATATTTAACTATTTAATCATAGTGTCAACCCCTATAGAAAGGACAAGTACTGACTTACGAGACATATTTTTCATGAACATCAGTACACTCGGAATCCAATCCTTGTAGATCAGGCGCCAAGATGGTAGGATATATAGGTAGGCATTATATCAACTAGCTGGCAGCGCCATGATGGTAGGCAATAGGTGGCCATTATATCAACTAGCTGGCGGCGCCATGATGGTAGGCAATAGGTGGCCATTATATCAACTAGCTGGCGGCGCCAGGATGGTAGGCAATAGGTGGCCATTATATCAACTAGCTGGCGGCGCCATGATGGTAGGCAATAGGTGGTCATTATATCAACTAGCTGGCGGCGCCATGATAGTAGGCAATATGTGGCCATTATATCAACTAGCTGGCGGCGCCATGATGGTAGGCAATAGGTGGCCATTATATCAACTAGCTGGCGGCGCCATGATGGTAGGCAATATGTGGCCATTATATCAACTAGCTGGCGGCGCCATGATGATAGGCAATAGGTGGCCATTATATCAACTAGCTGGCGGCGCCGTGATGGTAGGCAATATGTGGCCATTATATCAACTAGCTGGCGGCGCCATGATGATAGGCAATAGGTGGCCATTATATCAACTAGCTGGCGGCGCCATGATGATAGGCAATAGGTGGCCATTATATCAACTAGCTGGCGGCGCCAGGATGGTAGGCAATAGGTGGCCATTATATCAACTAGCTGGTAGGCAATAGGTAGCCATTATATCAACTAGCTGTTAGGCAATAGGTAGCCATTATATCAACTAGCTGGCGGCGCCATGATGGTAGGCAATAGGTGGCCATTATATCAACTAGCTGGCGGCGCCAGGATGGTAGGCAATATGTAGCCATTATATCAACTAGCTGGTAGGCAATATGTGGCCATTATATCAACTAGCTGGCGGCGCCAGGATGGTAGGCAATATGTGGCCATTATATCAACTAGCTGGTAGGCAATAGGTGGCCATTATATCAACTAGCTGGCGGCGCCAGGATGGTAGGCAATAGGTAGCCATTATATCAACTAGCTGGCGGCGCCATGATGGTAGGCAATAGGTAGCCATTATATCAACTAGCTGGCGGCGCCATGATGGTAGGCAATATGTGGCCATTATATCAACTAGCTGGTAGGCAATAGGTAGCCATTATATCAACTAGCTGGCGGTGCCAGGATGGTAGGCAATAGGTGGCCATTATATCAACTAGCTGGTAGGCAATAGGTTGCCATTATATCAACTAGCTGGCGGCGCCAGGATGGTAGGCAATAGGTAGCCATTATATCAACTAGCTGGCGGCGCCATGATGGTAGGCAATAGATAGCCATTATATCAACTAGCTGGCGGCGCCAGGATGGTAGGCATTAGGTGGCCATTATATCAACTAGCTGGCGGCGCCAGGATGGTAGGCAATATGTGGCCATTATATCAACTAGCTGGTAGGCAATAGGTAGCCATTATATCAACTAGCTGGCGGTGCCAGGATGGTAGGCAATAGGTGGCCATTATATCAACTAGCTGGTAGGCAATAGGTTGCCATTATATCAACTAGCTGGCGGCGCCAGGATGGTAGGCAATAGGTAGCCATTATATCAACTAGCTGGCGGCGCCAGGATGGTAGGCATTAGGTGGCCATTATATCAACTAGCTGGCGGCGCCAGGATGGTAGGCAATAGGTAGCCATTATATCAACTAGCTGGCGGCGCCAGGATGGTAGGCAATAGGTAGCCATTATATCAACTAGCTGGCGGCGCCAGGGCGGTAGGCAATATGTGGCCATTATATCAACTAGCTGGTAGGCAATAGGTAGCCATTATATCAACTAGCTGGCGGCGCCAGGATGGTAGGCAATAGATAGCCATTATATCAACTAGCTGGTAGGCAATAGGTCGCCATTATATCAACTAGCTGGCGGCGCCAGGATGGTAAGCAATAGGTAGCCATTATATCAACTAGCTGGCGGCGCCAGAATGGTAGGCAATATGTAGCTATTATATCAACTAGCTGGCGGCGCCAGGATGGTAGGCAATAGGTAGCCATTATATCAACTAGCTGGCAGCCCCAGGATGATAGGCAATATGTAGCCATTATTATATCAACTAGCCAACCGGCCATATCAGAACGAACCCATGATGCGGACGCCTTAACAACGAGGCAACGGAGAAAGAGAAAACGTTTATGTATTATAGTGTCTCAATTCAAAGAATTCGTTTAATCAATCCAAGGGGAATAACTTTGGTTGTACTATTGCAATTTGGGTCAGACCTTAGACAAGAGATTAGTCATTGTAGAGTTTTGGAGAATAGTGCAATGATACACACAGAGACCGATTCCAGAGTATCCTCTGGTTCTATTACGTGCACGGTGTACAGCACCGACACAAGACCACGGTTTAAACGTCCATGTGAAAGACTTTTAATTTTATTAAGGTCATACGGGGGATCGAACCTGCTACAGACAACACCTTGCAATGGTGATCTACTTTTATATTAAGCTTGATGACATTCCATTGAGCGGTTAATATTTATTAAATTTATAATCAATTAAAGGGTCATACGCTGGTGCTATTGGCCCGATTCGGACGAACGTTATGCGTGCACATGCGTACTATGGCGATGCACATTTTTTTAGTTTTGTGAAAATCTCTGAAGCAGTTACTTATTATATGAGTTACCAGTTGAATACTCCCTATACTCTTAATACAGTCATGATCATGTTTTGCATAGTCTAAAATCCATCATGACATTGTCATTATTTTTCCATGTATGTCCATAATCATTACATCATTTGTCCATCCTCATCATGATTGCATATATCATAATATTGTACTATATATATTGTAAATATGTTTAAATGTTACAGACGAGAAACTGTAAAGCTTAAGTCTTAATAAAGCATTCTTCTTCTTATCATTATTATCATACAGACGGACAGACGTTCGGACGGACAGAAGGTCGGACGGACAGAAGCTCGGACGGACAACACAAAGCCTAGATTATTATACCTCTAGATCCTTCCGATCTCCCCCAGAAGGATACGAAACAGCAGCGGTGAGGGGCAATTACTTTGTAATTAAATATATCTTCAAAGTTATGTAGCCGTTGTCTCGTTCGAATCACTGCTGACAGACCGTGTTGTATACACAGAAACAAACTCGCGAGAAGTGCGATACGGCTATGGTGACATGCGTACGCAGACAGCATTGATAATAAATGGAGGTAGCAATAACCAGCAAGAGCTCCCTGGAGAGGTTACATGGGCATCTTTCTATGATGGAGTTTTCAATTATATGTTTACTCAGGTCTGTCTCACTTTTATGACACAGTCTACAGATGTTGTTTCATCAATTCGTTGGTAATTGTGATACACCAGAACAAGGAGATGAGATAATTGAATCAAAACACAAGAGCTAATGTAAGACCCCATTTATTGAAATGCAAATTCTTACATAAAAGTGACTGACAAACAACAATTCCCTCTAGTAAAGTATGTATGTTTACATACATATTGATAGCAATCTCGAGGAATACGCAGAGGCATCCATAGCTAAGTATATATATGGTATATTTCGGGTTTTACGCCTGCATCAGCACCATTTTGGGCTTTGTTTTTATGGTTGATATCGTATGGCTTCTCTCCAAATGACAGAGAGGTATGTACAAGCACGGCCAGGTTGTCGAGTGGAACTAACGACCTTCGGTTATCCAGCTAAATTATAGATAGCATGGAGGAAGTCCCCCAACTTCACCCTTTCGACACTACATACCTCTTAATAGGCTTACAAAAAGTGTAGAACCAGATGAGACGTCTCATCAGGATCTGCACTTTTTGCCAGTAATATTATTATTTTTAGACAAAATTACCCATTTTAATAAATGAACTGGTCCAAATGTAATTTTCTTGTTAATATTTTGATCTAAAAATATCATGCAAAAAGGGGGTTAAAGAAGAAAAAGAAGAATAAAATAATATAAACAAATAAAGAGCTCTAAATTTATTTTATGTTATATTTCGGGTTTTACGCCTGCATCAGCACCATTTTGGGCTATATCGCCGGCGGGCAGTTTACCTAACAACACCTTTCCTGAGCAAGCTCCAGCGGTTAATCAGTACTTGGGTGCACCAACCTCCGCAAGAAACTGCCAACTTTTTCATATAGATGAAACACGGCCTGAGCGGGGCTCGAACCCGTGACCATCAGTAATAATAGGTTACAGTGGTATACAAGTCAGCGACCTTAACCACTCGACCACGTAGGCGGACCACCATAGCTAAGTATATATATGGTATATTCACAACCTATGTGCTGGCTGCCATTGTGATTGTCTGTATAAATATAGTGAATGTCGAATACGGTTGAAACGCTGCTATGCCAATTGCTGCGCGGATCGTTGTTAGTAGTATAGGATATAAGCCGAAAACGATCCAATATGTAAAATATTGGACTGTATGAGGCGCGTAGCATACATATTGGATCCGTTTGAGGCTTATATCTTACTTAAAACACACATTTATATAACAAGATCATACTAAATAAAATTGTACGCATAGGATTTAATATAATACTCTGGCCTTTTGACAGCAGTCCAATATTAATAATAATGGACTGCACGTACAAATGTATGACGTCACGACAGTGATGATAGGTAACAGTCTAAACTTTATTTATTTTACAATGATTGGGAAGCACGGATGAAAGCATAACTGTGGTCATTCGTGTGGGAGGAAACCGGAGTAGCCGGAAACAACACCACATGTCCGATCTGGCGACAACCGTACCATCTCACATACTTCCCGGTCCGTGGATCGAACCCGAGTTGCATTGGTGATGAGAAACTTTCATGATAGGTTAGAGTTGTAGAACGCTAAAGAGAATAGTGAGTATGTAAATAAGTGAGCGTTCAGACAATAGCCATACAGTTATTGAAAATGACGGAACATTGTCTACAGATGCCAAACTAACATCATTGATCAATTATTGCAATATTAGAGTCATCCATCTATGGCGGTGTGACGTACTCTATATATAAATTGAACACTAGACCGGCTCCCAAGTAATCTGTAGTATCTGTAGTCCAGTGGTAACACGCTGGACTGGTAATCCAGGGATCGCAGGTTCGATCCCCCGTCTGTCCCTAATAACATTAACATTAACAGTTTTTCAGATGGGACGTTAAGCCGAGGTCTCGTGTCGGTGCTTTACACAGAGCACGTAAAAGAACCAGAGGGGATTCTGGAATGGGTCTCTGTCTGTATCATTACACTATCTTCCCAAGCTCTAAAATGACTAATATCATCAGGAGGCGTCGCTCATATGGGCAACCGGTAGCGACGATAAATAAACGTAAGACACACACACTCCCAAGTATTATACACAGCCACAGCAATGTACAAGCTTATTTTCAGAAATCTTATTTTTATCAAATATACGGGCAGATGTTGTATTAGGGTCAGACGGAGGATCGAACCTGCGATCCCTAGATTACCAGTCCAGCGTCTTACCACTGGACTACAGATCCGTCTGAATAATGGCTTAGGGAATATCTCGTACATTATTATCTTACGACCGGTTCTCTATTGTTCTTTCTAGTTTATGATAATATTGACGCTACCATTTTGAGGCGCCTCCCGACGCTAGTATGAATAACACATCCACTGACACGTTAGTAGTCAAATAAACAAGGATATGTGAATCAATATTCCAGTGGCTAACAAGTTGGACAGCGAATCCAGTGGTCGCAGGTTCGATCCCCCATCTGTCACTAATAATATCAAGAACATTTCAGAATGGGACTTTAAACTGAGGTCTCGTGTCGGTGTTTTACACCATGCACGTAAAAGAACCAGAGGAGACTCTGGAATGGGTCTCTGTCTGTATCATTGCACTATCTACCAACATCTATTAATGACCAATCTCTTTAGGCGGCGTCGCTCATATGGGCATCCGATAGCGACGATAAATAAACGAAAAACACACCGAAAACAAACTGAATCACTCAAACTATTTTTCATCAGAACAAATTTGTGGTTGTAACCCTTGATAATACTCTATGGATATCGGTCCGCCTCCATGGACGAGTGGTATCAATTACCAAAACAGTGTATACATGAAGATAGGCTAGCGATTAAGCCTACATCTCTATGGCGGATATGGTTAAATAGTGTTCATATCCCGATAAAGGAGGCGTCGCTCATATGGGCAACCGGTAGCGACGATAAATAAACGATAAACACACAATAAAGGCTACATTTATATTTAGTCCATTACTTATTTCGACCAGATTTGCAACCCCCTTTGTATTTCGTGTATATCACGTGTATAGAGTGTGTGTTCTCCTTACTAGTGATATGCAGCCGACTTGTGGCACTCATAGTAATGCGCATGCTCATTCATAGGGCACCATTTCTCGCAAAGCAATGCTATGTACATGCAACCAGTGGTCTCCTGACAGCAATGCTATTTACATGCAACCAGTGGTCTCCTGACAGCAATGCTATTTACATGCAACCAGTGGTCTCCTGGTCCCCTGCCAGCAATGTTATTTACATACAACCAGTGCTCTCCTGAGAGCAATGCTACTTACATGCAACCAGTGGTCTCCTTGTCCCCTGCCAGCAATGTTATTTACATAAAACCAATGGTCTCCTGAGAGCAATGCTATTTACATGCAACCAGTGGTCTCCTGGTCCCCTGCCAGCAATGCTATTTACATGCAACCGGTGGTCCCCTGCCAGCAATGCTATTTACATTAAACCAGTGGTCCCCTGCCAGCAATGCTATTTACATACAACCAGTGGTCCCCTGCCAGCAATGCTATTTACATAAAACCAGTGGTCTCCAGACAGCAATGCTATTTACATAAAACAAGTGGTCTCCTGATAGCAATGCTATTTACATACAACCAGTGGTCTCCAGACAGCAATACTATTTACATACAACCAGTGGTCTCCTGACAGCAATGCTATTTACATGCAACCAATGGTCCCCTGCCAGCAATGCTATTTACATACAACCAGTGGTCTCCTGTCAGCAATGTTATTTACATACAACATGTGGTCTCCTGACAGCAATGCTATGTACATGCAACCCGTGGTCTCCAGACAGCAATGCTATTTACATACAACAAGTGGTCTCCTGACAGCAATGCTATTTACATGCAACCAGTGTTCTCCAGACAGCAATATTATTTACATGCAACCAGTGGTCTCCTGATAGCAATGCTAAATACATACAACCTGTGGTCTCCAGACAGCAATGCTACATACAACCAGTGGTCTCCAGACAGCAATGCTATTTAGTATTTACATAGAACCAGTGGTCTCCTGAGAGCAATGCTATATACATACAACCAGTGGTCTCCAGACAGCAATAATATTTACATGCAACCAGTGGTCTCCTGACAGCAATGCTATTTACATGCAACCAGTGGTCTCCTGACAGCAATGCTATTTACATGCAACCAGTGGTCTCCTGACAGCACTGCTATTTACATGCAACAAGTGGTCTCCTGACAGCAATGCTATTTACATACAACCAGTGGTCTCCTATCAGCAATGCTATTTACATACAACCAGTGGTCTCCTGACAGCAATGCTATTTACATGCAACCAGTGGTCTCCTGCCAGCAATGCTATTTACATACAACCAGTGGTCCCCTGCCAGCAATGCTATTTACATACAACCAGTGGTCTCCAGACAGCAATGCTAGTTACATGCAACCAGTCGTCCCCTGACAGCA
This sequence comes from Archivesica marissinica, assembly GCA_014843695.1. Taxonomy (NCBI): domain Eukaryota; kingdom Metazoa; phylum Mollusca; class Bivalvia; order Venerida; family Vesicomyidae; genus Archivesica; species Archivesica marissinica. Next base: position 27,386,049 of record CM026396.1, on the reverse strand, counting down.
ATGCTATTTACATACAGCAAGTGGTCCCCTGCCAGCAATGCTATTTACATGCAACAAGTGGTCTCCTGCAAGCAATGCTATTTACATGCAACCAGAGGTCTCCTGACAGCACTGCTATTTACATGCAACCAGTGGTCTCCAGACAGCAATGTTATTTACATGCAACCAGTGGTCTCCTGACAGCACTGCTATTTACATGCAACCAGTGGTCTCCTGACAGCACTGCTATTTACATGCAACAAGTGGTCTCCTGACATCAATGCTATTTACATACAACAAGTGTTCTCCTGTCAGCAATGCTATTTACATACAATCAGTGGTCTCATGTCAGCAATGTTATTTACATACAACCTGTGGTCTCCTGACAGCAATGCTATTTACATACAATAAGTGGTCTCCTATCAGCAATGCTATTTACATACAACCAGTTGTCTCCTGTCAGCAATGCTATTGCTACTTCAACAAATGGTCTCCAGACAGCAATGCTATTTACATGCAACCAGTGGTCTCCTGCCAGCAATGCTATTTACATACAACCAGTGTTCCCCTGCCAGCAATGCTATTTACATACAACCAGTGGTCTCCAGACAGCAATGCTAGTTACATGCAACCAGTGGTCCCCTGACAGCAATGCTATTTACATACAACCAGTGATCTCCTGTCAGCAATGCTATTTTCATACAACAAGTGGTCTCCTGACAGCAATGCTATGTACATGCAACCCGTGGTCTCCAGACAGCAATGCTATTTACATACAACTAGTGGTCTCCTGACAGCAATGCTATTTACATGCAACCAGTGTTCTCCAGACAGCAATATTATTTACATGCAACCAGTGGTCTCCTGATAGCAATGCTATATACATACAATCAGTGGTCTCCAGACAGCAATGCTACATACAACCAGTGGTCTCCAGACAGCAATGCTATTTAGTATTTACATAGAACCAGTGGTCTCCTGAGAGCAATGCTATTTACATACAACCAGTGGTCTCCAGACAGCAATAATATTTACATGCAACCAGTGGTCTCCTGACAGCAATGCTATTTACATGCAACTAGTGGTCTCCAGACAGCAATGCTATTTACATACAACCATTGGTCTCCATACATCAATGATATTTACATACAACAAGTGGTCTCCTGAGAGCAATGTTAGTTACATGCAACCAGTGGTCTCCTGACAGCAATGCTATTTACATGCAACCAGTGGTCTCCTGACAGGAATGCTATTTACATTCAACCAGTGGTCCCCTGCAAGCAATGCTATTTACATACAACCAGTGGTCTCCTGACAGTAATGCTATTTACATACAACCAGTGGTCCCCTGCCAGCAATGCTATTTACATACAACCAGTGGTCTCCAGACAGCAATGCTAGTTACATGCAACCAGTCGTCCCCTGACAGCAATGCTATTTACATACAACAAGTGGTCCCCTGCCAGTAATGCTATTTACATGCAACAAGTGGTCTCCTGCAAGCAATGCTATTTACATACAACCAGTAGTCTCCTGTCAGCAATGTTATTTACATGCAACCAGTGGTCTCCAGACAGCAATGCTATTTACATGCAACCAGTGGTCCCCTGCCAGCAATGCTATTTACATGTAACAAGTGGTCTCCTGACAGCAATGCTATTTACATGCAACCAGTGGTCTCCTGACAGCACTGCTATTTACATGCAACCAGTGGTCTCCAGACAGCAATGTTATTTACATGCAACCAGTGGTCTCCTGACAGCACTGCTATTTACATGCAACAAGTGGTCTCCTGACAGCAATGCTATTTACATACAACAAGTGTTCTCCTGTCAGCAATGCTATTTACATACAATCAGTGGTCTCATGTCAGCAATGTTATTTACATACAACCTGTGGTCTCCTGACAGCAATGCTATTTACATACAATAAGTGGTCTCCTATCAGCAATGCTATTTACATACAACCAGTGGTCTCCTGTCAGCAATGCTATTGCTACTTCAACAAATGGTCTCCAGACAGCAATGCTATTTACATGCAACCAGTGGTCTCCTGCCAGCAATGCTATTTACATACAACCAGTGGTCTCCAGACAGCAATGCTAGTTACATGCAACCAGTGGTCCCCTGACAGCAATGCTATTTACATACAACCAGTGGTCTCCTGTCAGCAATGCTATTTACATACAACAAGTGGTCTCCTGACAGCAATGCTATGTACATGCAACCCGTGGTCTCCAGACAGCAATGCTATTTACATACAACTAGTGGTCTCCTGACAGCAATGCTATTTACATGGAACCAGTGTTCTCCAGACAGCAATATTATTTACATGCAACCAGTGGTCTCCTGATAGCAATGCTATATACATACAACCAGTGGTCTCCAGACAGAAATGCTACATACAACCAGTGGTCTCCAGACAGCAATGCTATTTAGTATTTACATAGAACCAGTGGTCTCCTGAGAGCAATGCTATTTACATACAACCAGTGGTCTCCAGACAGCAATAATATTTACATGCAACCAGTGGTCTCCTGACAGCAATGCTATTTACATGCAACCAGTGGTCTCCAGACAGCAATGCTATTTACATACAACCAGTGGTCTCCATACATCAATGATATTTACATACAACAAGTGGTCTCCTGAGAGCAATGTTAGTTACATGCAACCAGTGGTCTCCTGACAGCAATGCTATTTACATGCAACCAGTGGTCTCCTGACAGGAATGCTATTTACATACAACCAGTGGTCCCCTGCAAGCAATGCTATTTACATACAACCAGTGGTCTCCTGACAGTAATGCTATTTACATACAACCAGTGGTCCACTGCAAGCAATGCTATTTACATGCAACTAGTGGTCCCCTGACAGCAATATTATTTACATACAACCAGTGGTCCCCTGACAGCAATGCTATTTACATGCAACAAGTGGTCCCTTGACAGCAATGCTATTTACATGCAACAAGTGGTCCCCTGCCAGCAATGCTATTTACATGCAACAAGTGGTCTCCTGCAAGCAATGCTATTTACATACAACCAGTGTTCTCCTGTCAGCAATGTGATTTACATGCAACTAGTGGTCTCCAGACAGTAATGCTATTTACAAGCAACCAGTGGTCCCCTGCCAGCACTGCTATTTACATGCAACAAGTGGTCTCCTGACAGCAATGCTATTTACATACAACAAGTGGTCTCCTGTCAGCAATGCTATTTACATACAACCAGTGGTCTCATGTCAGCAATGTTATTTACATACAACCAGTGGTCTCCTGACAGAAATGCTATTTACATACAACCAGTGGTCTCCTATCAGCAATGCTATTTACATACAACAAGTGGTCTCCTGACAGCAATGCTATGTACATGCAACCCGTGGTCTCCAGACAGCAATGCTATTTACATACAACTAGTGGTCTCCTGACAGCAATGCTATTTACATGCAACCAGTGTCCTCCAGAGCGCAATATTATTTACATGCAACCAGTGGTCTCCTGATAGCAATGCTATATACATACAACCAGTGGTCTCCAGACAGCAATGCTACATACAACCAGTGGTCTCCAGACAGCAATGCTATTTAGTATTTACATAGAACCAGTGGTCTCCTGAGAGCAATGCTATTTACATACAACCAGTGGTCTCCAGACAGCAATAATATTTACATGCAACCAGTGGTCTCCTGACAGCAATGCTATTTACATGCAACCAGTGGTCTCCAGACAGCAATGCTATTTACATACAACCAGTGGTCTCCATACATCAATGATATTTACATACAACAAGTGGTCTCCTGAGAGCAATGTTAGTTACATGCAACCAGTGGTCTCCTGACAGCAATGCTATTTACATGCAACCAGTGGTCTCCTGACAGCACTGCAATTTACATGCAACCAGTGGTCTCCAGACAGCAATGTTATTTACATGCAACCAGTGGTCTCCTGACAGCAATGCTATTTACATACAACCAGTAGTACCGTGCAAGCAATGCTATTTACATGCAACCAGTGGTATCCCTGACAGCAATGTTATTTACATAAAACCAGTGGTCCCCTGACAGCAATGCTATTTACATACCAGTGGTCTCCTGACAGCAATGCTATTTACAAGCAACAAGTGGTCCCCTGCCAGCAATGCTATTTACAGGCAACAAGTGGTCTCCTGCAAGCAATGCTATTTACATACAACCAGTGGTCTCCTGTCAGCAATGTTATTTACATGCAACCAGTGGTCTCCAGACAGCAATGCTATTTACATGCAACCAGTGGTCCCCTGCCAGCAATGCTATTTACATGTAAAAAGTGGTCTCCTGACAGCAATGCTATTTACATGCAACCAGTGGTCTCCTGACAGCACTGCTATTTACATCCAACCAGTGGTCTCCAGACAGCAATGCTATTTACATACAACCAGTGGTCTCATGTCAGCAATGTTATTTACATACAACCAGTGTTCTCCTGACAGCAATGCTATTTACATACAACCAGTGGTCTCCTATCAGCAATGCTATTTACATACAACCAGTTGTCTCCTGTCAGCAATGCTATTTACATACAACAAGTGGTCTCCTGAAAGCAATGCTATTTACATGCAACCAGTGGTCTCCTGCCAGCAATGCTATTTACATAAAGCCAGTGGTCCCCTGCCAGCAATGCTATTTACATACAACCAGTGGTCTCCAGACAGCAATGCTAGTTACATGCAACCAGTCGTCCCCTGACAGCAATGCTATTTACATACAACAAGTGGTCCCCTGCCAGCAATGCTATTTACATGCAACAAGTGTTCTCCTGCAAGCAATGCTATTTACATACAACCAGTGGTCTCCTGTCAGCAATGTTATTTACATGCAACCAGTGGTCTCCAGACAGCAATGCTATTTACATGCAACCAGTGGTCCCATGCCAGCAATGCTATTTACATGCAACCAGTGGTCTCCTGACAGCACTGCTATTTACATGCAACCAGTGTTCTCATGACAGCAATGTTATTTACATGCAACCAGTGGTCTCCTGACAGCACTGCTATTTACATGCTACAAGTGGTCTCCTGACAGCAATGCTATTTACATACAACAAGTGGTCTCAGGTCAGCAATGTTATTTACATACAACCTGTGGTCTCCTGACAGCAATGCTATTTACATACAACAAGTGGTCTCCTGTCAGCAATGCTATTTACATACAACCAGTGGTCTCCTGTCAGCAATGCTATTTACATACAACAAATGGTCTCCTGACAGCAATGCTATGTACATGCAACCCGTGGTCTCCAGACAGCAATGCTATTTACATGCAACCAGTGTTCTCCAGACAGCAATATTATTTACATGCAACCAGTGGTCTCCTGACAGCAATGCTATATACATACAACCAGTGGTCTCCAGACAGCAATGCTACATACAACCAGTGGTCTCCAGACAGCAATGCTATTTAGTATTTACATACAACAAGTGGTCTCCTGACAGCAATGCTATTTACATACAAACAGTGGTCTCCTGACAGCAATGCTATTTACATACAACCAGTGGTCTCCTGAGAGCAATGCTATTTACATACAACCAGTGGTCTCCAGACAGCAATAATATTTACATGCAACCAGTGGTCTCCTGACAGCAATGCTATTTACATGCAACCAGTGGTCTCCAGACAGCAATGCTATTTACATACAACCAGTGGTCTCCATACATCAATGATATTTACATACAACCAGTGGTCTCCTGACAGCAATGCTATTTACATACAACCAGTGGTCCCCTGCAAGCAATGCTATTTACATGCAACTAGTGGTCCCCTGACAGCAATGTTATTTACATACAACCAGTGGTCCCCTGACAGCAATGCTATTTACATGCAACAAGTGGTCCCTTGACAGCAATGCTATTTACATGCAACAAGTGGTCCCCTGCCAGCAATGCTATTTACATGCAACAAGTGGTCTCCTGCAAGCAATGCTATTTACATACAACCAGTGTTCTCCTGTCAGCAATGTTATTTACATGCAACCAGTGGTCTCCAGACAGCAATGCTATTTACAAGCAACCAGTGGTCCCCTGCCAGCAATGCTATTTACATGTAACAAATGGTCTCCAGACAGCAATGTTATTTACATGCAACCAGTGGTCTCCTGACAGCACTGCTATTTACATGCAACAAGTAGTCTCCTGACAGCAATGCTATTTACATACAACAAGTGGTCTCCTGTCAGCAATGCTATTTACATACAACCAGTGGTCTCATGTCAGCAATGTTATTTACATACAACCAGTGGTCTCCTGACAGCAATGCTATTTACATACAACCAGTGGTCTCCTATCAGCAATGCTATTTACATACAACCAGTGGTCTCCTGTCAGCAATGCTATTTACATACAACAAGTTGTCTCCTGACTGCAATGCTATTTACATGCAACCAGTGGTCTCCTGCCAGCAATGCTATTTACATACAACCAGTGGTCCCCTGCCAGCAATGCTATTTACATACAACCAGTGGTCTCCAGAGAGCAATGCTAGTTACATGCAACCAGACAGCAATGCTATTTACATAAAACCAGTGGTCTCCTGACAGCAATGCTATTTACATACAACCAGTGGTCTCCTGACAGCAATGCTATTTACATAAAACCAGTATTCTCCTGTCAGCAATGCTACTTACATACAACCAGTGGTCTCCTGTCAGCAATGCTATTTACATACAACAAGTGGTCTCCTGACAGCAATGCTATGTACATGCAACCCGTGGTCTCCAGACAGCAATGCTATTTACATACAACTAGTGGTCTCCTGACAGCAATGCTATTTACATACAACCATTGTTCTCCAGACAGCAATATTATTTACATGCAACCAGTGGTCTCCTGACAGCAATGCTATATACATACAACCAGTGGTCTCCAGACAGCAATGCTATTTACATACAACCAGTGGTCTCCATACATCAATGATATTTACATACAACAAGTGGTCTGCTGAGAGCAATGTTAGTTACATGCAACCAGTGGTCTTGACAGCAATGCTATTTACATACAACCAGTGGTCTCCTGACAGGAATGCTATTTACATACAACCAGTGGTCCCCTGCAAGCAATGCTATTTACATACAACCAGTGGTCTCCTGAAAGCAATGCTATTTACATACAACCAGTGGTCCCCTGCAAGCAATGCTATTTACATGCAACTAGTGGTCCCCTGACAGCAATGTTATTTACATACTACCAGTGGTCCCCTGACAGCAATGCTATTTACATGCAACAAGTGGTCCCCTGCCAGCAATGCTATTTACATGCAACCAGTGGTCTCCTGCAAGCAATGCTATTTACATACAAACAGTGGTCTCCTGTCAGCAATGTTATTTACATGCAACCAGTGGTCTCCAGACAGCAATGCTATTTACAAGCAATCAGTGGTCCCCTGCCAGCAATGCTATTTACATGTAACAAGTGGTCTCCTGACAGCAATGCTATTTACATGCAACCAGTGGTCTCCTGACAGCACTGCTATTTACATGCAACCAGTGGTCTCCTGACAGCAATGTTATTTACATGCAACCAGTGGTCTCCTGACAGCAATGCTATTTACATGCAACCAGTGGTCTCCTGACAGCAATGCTATTTACATACAACAAGTGGTCTCCTGACAGCAATGCTATTTACATACAACCAGTGGTCTCCTGTCAGCAATGCTATTTACATACAACCAGTGGTCTCCTGACAGCAATGCTATTTACATACAACAAGTGGTCTCCTGTCAGCAATGCTATTTACATACAACCAGTGGTCTCCTGTCAGCAATGCTATTTACATACAACCAGTGGTCTCCTGCCAGCAATGCTATTTACATACAACCAGTGGTCTCCTGTCAGCAATGCTATTTACATACAACCAGTGGTCTCCTGACAGCAATGCTATTTACATACAACCAGTGGTCTCCTGACAGCAATGCTATTTACATACAACAAGTGGTCTCCTGACAGCAATGCTATTTACATACAACCAGTGGTCTCCTGCCAGCAATGCTATTTACATACAACCAGTGGTCTCCTGACAGCAATGCTATTTACATGCAACCAGTGGTCTCCAGACATGCAGCAAGTGGTCTCCTGACAGCAATGCTATTTACATACAACCAGTGGTCTCCTGACAGCAATGCTATTTACATACAACCAGTTGTCTCCTGTCAGCAATGCTATTTACATACAACCAGTGGTCTCCTGTCAGCAATGCTATTTACATACAACAAGTGGTCTCCTGACAGCAATGCTATTTACATGCAACCCGTGGTCTCCAGACAGCAATGCTATTTACATACAACTAGTGGTCTCCTGACAGCAATGCTATTTACATACAACCATTGGTCTCCAGACAGCAATATTATTTACATGCAACCAGTGGTCTCCTGACAGCAATGCTATATACATACAACCAGTGGTCTCCAGACAGCAATGCTACATACAACCAGTGGTCTCCAGACA
>CM026396.1:27333281-27376598 GCA_014843695.1 Archivesica marissinica | reverse complement strand
ATGTCCTCTAGTATATAATGTAGGTGTGCGTTTTCTATGTCCTCTAGTATATAATGTAGGTGTGCGTTTTCTATGTCCTCTAGTATATAATGTAGGTGTGCGTTTTCTATGTCCTCTCGTATATAATGTAGGTGTGCGTTTTCTATGTCCTCGTATATAATGTAGGTGTGCGTTTTCTATGTCCTCTAGTATATAATGTAGGTGTGCGTTTTCTATGTCCTCTAGTATATAATGTAGGTGTGCGTTTTCTATGTCCTCTAGTATATAATGTAGGTGTGCGATTTCTATGTCCTCTAGTATATAATGTAGGTGTGCGTTTTCTATGTCCTCTAGTATATAATGTAGGTGTGCGTTTTCTATGTCCTCTAGTATATAATGTATGTGTGCGTTTTCTATGTCCTCTAGTATATAATGTAGGTGTGCGTTTTCTATGTCCTCTAGTATATAATGTAGGTGTGCGTTTTCTATGTCCTCTAGTATATAATGTAGGTGTGCGTTTTCTATGTCCTCTAGTATATAATGTAGGTGTGCGTTTTCTATGTCCTCTAGTATATAATGTAGGTGTGCGTTTTCTATGTCCTCTAGTATATAATGTAGGTGTGCGTTTTCTATGTCCTCTAGTATATAATGTAGGTGTGCGTTTTCTATGTCCTCTAGTATATAATGTAGGTGTGCGTTTTCTATGTCCTCTAGTATATAATGTAGGTGTGCGTTTTCTATGTCCTCTAGTATATAATGTAGGTGTGCGTTTTCTATGTCCTCTAGTATATAATGTAGGTGTGCGTTTTCTATGTCCTCTAGTATATAATGTAGGTGTGCGTTTTCTATGTCCTCTAGTATATAATGTAGGTGTGCGTTTTCTATGTCCTCTAGTATATAATGTAGGTGTGCGTTTTCTATGTCCTCTAGTATATAATGTAGCTGTGCGTTTTCTATGTCCTCTAGTATATAATGTAGGTGTGCGTTTTCTATGTCCTCTAGTATATAATGTAGGTGTGCGTTTTCTATGTCCTCTAGTATATAATGTAGGTGTGCGTTTTCTATGTCCTCTAGTATATAATGTAGGTGTGCGTTTTCTATGTCCTCTAGTATATAATGTAGCTGTGCGTTTTCTATGTCCTCTAGTATATAATGTAGCTGTGCGTTTTCTATGTCCTCTAGTATATAATGTAGCTGTGCGTTTTCTATGTCCTCTAGTATATAATGTAGGTGTGCGTTTTCTATGTCCTCTAGTATATAATGTAGGTGTGCGTTTTCTATGTCCTCTAGTATATAATGTAGGTGTGCGTTTTCTATGTCCTCTAGTATATAATGTAGGTGTGCGTTTTCTATGTCCTCTAGTATATAATGTAGGTGTGCGTTTTCTATGTCCTCTAGTATATAATGTAGGCGTGCGTTTTCTATGTCCTCTAGTATATAATGTAGGTATGCGTTTTCTATGTCATCTAGTATATAATGTAGGTGTGCGTTTTCTATGTCCTCTAGTATATAATGTAGGTGTGCGTTTTCTATGTCCTCTAGTATATAATGTAGGTGTGCGTTTTCTATGTCCTCTAGTATATAATGTAGGTGTGCGTTTTCTATGTCCTCTAGTATATAATGTAGGTGTGCGTTTTCTATGTCCTCTAGTATATAATGTAGGTGTGCGTTTTCTATGTCCTCTAGTATATAATGTAGGTGTGCGTTTTCTATGTCCTCTAGTATATAATGTAGGTGTGCGTTTTCTATGTCCTCTAGTATATAATGTAGGTGTGCGTTTTCTATGTCCTCTAGTATATAATGTAGGTGTGCGTTTTCTATGTCCTCTAGTATATAATGTAGCTGTGCGTTTTCTATGTCCTCTAGTATATAATGTAGCTGTGCGTTTTCTATGTCCTCTAGTATATAATGTAGCTGTGCGTTTTCTATGTCCTCTAGTATATAATGTAGGTGTGCGTTTTCTATGTCCTCTAGTATATAATGTAGGTGTGCGTTTTCTATGTCCTCTGGTATATAATGTAGCTGTGCGTTTTCTATGTCCTCTAGTATATAGTGTAGGTGTGCGTTTTCTATGTCCTCTAGTATATAATGTATATGATGCAACTATAGGATGGTGCTTAACTTTTGTCGGAGTGTATATATGTACATGATGGTATGCACATATGGTATATTGGTTTTCTTCATCCAATCAGCGACCAGACCTTCAACCACCTTGACGTAAACTACTAGAACCACAATCTGCACTAGAACATAATCATATTGGACTACCCTACTAGAACATAATCATCTTGGACTACTCTACTAGAACATAACCATCTTGGACTACCCTACTATAGCATAGTCATCTTGGACTACCCTACTAGAACATAATCATCTTGGACTACCCTACTAGAACATAATCATCTTGGACTACCCTACTAGAACATAATCATCTTGGACTACCCTACTAGAACATAATCATCTTGGACTACTCTACTAGAACATAATCATCTTGGACTACTCTACTAGAACATAACCATCTTGGACTACCCTACTAGAACATAATCATCTTGGACTACCCTACTAGAACATAATCATCTTGGACTACCCTACTAGAACATAATCATCTTGGACTACCCTACTAGAACATAATCATCTTGGACTACCCTACTAGAACATAATCATCTTGGACTACCCTACTAGAACATAATCATCTTGGACTACCCTACTAGAACATAGTCATCTTGGACTACTCTACTAGAACATAATCATCTTGGACTACCCTACTAGAACATAATCATCTTGGACTACCCTACTAGAACATAATCATCTTGGACTACCCTACTAGAACATAATCATCTTGGACTACCCTACTAGAACATAATCATCTTGGACTACCCTACTAGAACATAGTCATCTTGGACTACCCTACTAGAACATAATCATCTTGGACTACCCTACTAAACATAATCATTTGGACACCTATAGACATAATCATCTTGGCTACCCTACTAGAACATATCATCTTGGACACCTACTAGAACATAATCATCTTGGACTACCCTACTAGAACATAATCATCTTGGACTACCCTACTAGAACATAATCATCTTGGACTACCCTACTAGAACATAATCATCTTGGACTACCCTACTAGAACATAATCATATTGGACTACTCTACTAGAACATAACCATCTTGGACTACCCTACTAGAACATAATCATCTTGGACTACCCTACTAGAACATAATCATCTTGGACTACCCTACTAGAACATAATCATCTTGGACTACTCTACTAGAACATAATCATCTTGGACCTAAACAACATAGATACAACAACCAACATGGAATAATTATCGAGAAAACTAATCATCTTAGACCGAAATCTTCATGGGACTCTACAACTACAAACTTCAATCTACACCACTCTACAAGACACCGACGACTCAACACTTCATCTCATCGAATAATCGACGGTGCGAAAGCACGTTTGCTCGCCCATATGGTTTACCGGCGGCCAGGGTAAATACACGGAATCATCATCATGGTTTATTTACGTTTATTTAAAGCGATATTACATCGCAAAAAGCAAATAAAATGCAATTTTCACGTATAAATGCATTGTTCCTACAAAATATTCCTAATACTTCCGAACACTAGCATTGAATCAATAAACAGTGTTCTTGTGGTCTACACACTTTCAAAATTGAAAGTAGGATTTCATGTAACGATATATCTATACGACATATCGTGTTATTCAGAATACACGCGTTGTATTACGCATGAATGTCGATCCTATTTACATTATTTTGCTGTGTAAACACACCGCGTATACGACGTTGAAATATTCAGTTTTTGAGGCAAATATTTGGAAAATAATTATACCATATAATAGGAAATTACATTCTGCAGAAATTTGCATTTTCATTGATGTAGTGTCGCTTTAACCTGTGGCCAAACCAGTTGTTTTATTAATTGACATGTAGCACCATTTAATGTATCGCATCTATATTTTTTGTATTATACATATAAATAATAAATGCAATAAACTATGATTAAAATAAGCTAAACGAATTCACTAGTATCTTAGGCCTGTGTTTATATACAGTTACAGTTTATAAATAGTACAACTGTCAGGTCGATAGTGTTGTATAATTGTTCCGCTCAAGATAAAGCAGACATCAATAAACTAAGTGACTGATTGTTGACAGATCTATGGGCGAGGAATGTATCAGAAATAATTAACCGGAAGTGAGCATTTACGATAAAATACGGCAGTTGTCTAGGGGAATCGACGGTCAGTATGATTGATATGGATACTTGCATCCACTTGATAGTTTAGAGTGATTGTGCATGCGGTATTTCATATACAGTCAAACCTGTCTTAGGCAGCCAGCCATTGGAATTAGTTTATACAAATTTATCTTAGCACGATTGCGAATTCAAGTTCTTACAACTTATATTAATCACTCTCGAGACCTCATTCCTGATGGAATCCATCGCTACGAGGGAGAGAGAGAAGAGATAACGTTGAATTTAAATGCATTGCCTAACGGCACAATCGTAACGGCTCCAGAGGGGCTCGAACTCCGGAGCTATCGCACATGAAGCGAACGCGCATCCACTGCGCTATCACGACTTCCACAATTGAATCACAGAAAGTGGCTGCTTAGCACAGGTGGCTGCTTAATAGATGTCAAATGTATAATAAAACATGTTTGGAATATGCAAACTGGCTGTTTAAAAGAGGTTGGCTGCTTAATACAGGCGATCACTAACACATGCTTGACTGTAGTTTTTTATACGGTAGTTTGTAATGCGTGAGGCGAGTCACGATCAATTGCCTTATTCTCATTTATTAGTGTTTGCGTTAATTGTTCCCATAATGCAATGAACGTGTTGAACCAACTATACTTAATTTGTCAGGACAATTTGAGAGGTCCGGATACTATTGCGATCAAGTGTATGTGTTTTATTTAATCATATGAGTACGACAATATGGACCCTGATATAAAGTATCGTGTAGAAATACAAATACAAGAGGTTGAACTCAGTTTAAATAGTATTATAATTGTAAACAGTCAAGTTACATATTCCATGGAATAAGGTTGTAAAACAACAAATAAATTGCCTATTAAATACATAACATTAAAAACATACAGTCTGTTCATTTATATTTCCCATCTTACATTTCTTCTGATACCACATACACGGTGTAGGGGTATTCAAATCAGCCTGAAACACACCAAGAATATTCAATAACATCACTGTGTTTACACACTGTATCCCTCCGACAAATAATACAGTATACCAACATTCAGTATGCAATGGCCTGAATCCTTATACAACATCTGCTCTACACACCAACTAGTCTGAAATCTTCTTAAGTCATATAATTTCTAAAAAAACATAAACTGTACACTGCCTGTCATGAAAATGTATTTTTACCAAAAAGAAACATTTACTATATTAGTTATTGGGACTACATTCGACCGCGGATGCACTTCTGCCATTTACGTATATACAACCTTAAACCACGGGCGTCTCAGTGCAAATGCTTCATGAAGATATTTCCCCAATTTGGCAATAATATTATTGTTGCGAGATTGCATGTATATAAGTTACCAATTTGAAAACACTAGGTCTATTATTGTAATACTTTTTAATATATTTCTTTCTAATATTATTGTAAGCTGAACACATCAGGACAAAGTGGTATTCGTCTTCTATATCATTTGACACACAGTATAAACAATAACGCAATTCACGCGCGACCATGTTTGCACCATGGCCCGTTTCAATACGTAATATATGTGACGAAAGTCTAAATATTGCTACGGTAATTCTATATTTTGGTTGTAAATCATTTAGATAAGGCTCTAATGAAACAGTATTTTTTAAAAGTTTAAACAAACACAAAGATCCGCTATTTTCAACAGCATTACACCAGCTCTGTGTGTACACATCTGAAACTCTTACTTTGAATAGCAGGTACAACTTATTTAAATCTACTACACTGCAAGTTATACCTTTCCTTGGGTTGGGCCATGTTGAAATCGCCCATTAGTTTTATAATAAATCACATGTAATGGTTTAGTGGGCAGTTTGTATAGAACCACGCGGAGTACATATAATAACCATATATGTTTGACGGCAATAAAAACGTATCATGTATACTTGAAGGCATTAAAAACGCATCATGTATACTTGATGGCATTAAAAACGCATCATGTATACTTCACGGCATTAAAAACGCATCATGTATACTTCACGGCATTAAAAACGCATCATGTATACTTCACGGCATTAAAACGCATCATGTATACCTGACGGCATTAAAAACGCATCATGTATACTTCACGGCATTAAAAACGCATCATGTATACGTGACATGTATACGTGACGGCATTAAAAATGCATCATGTATACGTGACGGTATTAAAACGCATCATGTATACGTGACGGCATTAAAAATGCATCATGTATACGTGACGGCATTAAAAATGCATCATGTATACTTGACGGCATTAAAAACGCATCATGTATACTTGACAGCATTAAAAACGCATCATGTATACTTGACAGCATTAAAAACGCATCATGTATACTTGATGGCATTAAAAACGCATCATGTATACTTGATGGCATTAAAAACGCATCATGTATACTTGATGGCATTAAAAACGCATCATGTATACTTGACAGCATTAAAAACGCATCATGTATACTTGACGGCATTAAAAACGCATCATGTATACTTGATGGCATTAAATGATTAAAAACGCAACATTTTAGAATTTTATTTTCTATGTACATACTCTATATTGCAACTAGGTTTCTAGCGATACACTTTAACTGCGGATACTTACATGAAACTGAGAAATGGTTTATTTCAGGTAATTGTCTAGTGCATAGACTGGCTTAATGAGATTAATAACTATATATATTGAAAATCAATGTTGATTATTAAACTATTCGTATATATATGGTTGCGTTTCTATGGCATTTATGTATATATACATCATGTTCACACTAGTCTCCGTGGCCCAGTGGTTAAAGGCCTACAGTTTGACCCCGTCCAATTGTAAAGATTTATACTTTACTACCTGTTCCATGTGATTAGTGGCTTGTATCAACAATGTAGCAGTACATTCAGTATAATTTGGCGTATGTAGGTATTTTCTAACGGTTAATATGCACGATCACTCTGTGAGCTGAGAATTAGTCAAAATGAGGCCCTGACAATTTAAGTAAACGTATATTATTGATTGTAAAGAAAATTGATAGTTATGAGTATTCAAACTACATAATCCAGATCAGCCCAGGGACATAGATTACATGTTATGTAGGTGCCTCATCAGCCGTAGCGTAATCACTGAGACTGATAATTTGTATGCATGTATATAATATATGTGTATGGGCCTTGAATTACGAATAAACTGTTAAACTGATCAGGATATATGTTGTTTGTAAGGTCGGAGTTTCATCACTTTCATATTCTGTTCTGTCACTTTCATTATTCATCTGGTTTAAAAAGGCCGCCAGATTAAGTGTGAAAATAATGCCTGTTTATACCTTGCTCAAATGTTGGATTTGAACTGGAGCGTACAACGGAGTCTTGTATTATTCTTGATTTGCACTGTCTCATTCCATTGACATATTGCCAAATTTGAGCGTATAGTGTAGTGAAGAGCAGAGAAGGTTCCGATACGTTTGTCATGGAAAACATTCAAGCTGTTGTTGAATGATTCCACGCTACTAGTGTCCACTGTGCCTGTGTTCCCCTTGCATAATAAATGAACAGAACAAACAACTTTGGTGGCCTGCTAATAATCGTCCACCGCATAATCTAAATTCACATGAGAGAAAGCTTCTATACAGGAGGTTTTGGGCAATGCTATATAATTGTGGCGCATGGAAAGATGTCAGATATATAGAGAGAAAAGTAGCGGCTAGAAGAGGAGACTGTACTTGGCATAAGAGGGAACTGATGCCTGAATGTGTGGTACAGCAATGCAGGAACTGGCTGCCTAACCCGCGCAACCAGCCTTATTTGGGCCATAAGTGGAGTTGAATTGTTTATACCAGTTGTAAGTACTATAAAAATACAGAACTTAAATTTCAGCAATTTATAACCTCTGATATGTACGTGGGTCATAATAGATATAAGTGGTGCTCATGTATTAGATGTATACCATGCAGGGCCTCGCATGTGGCAAATACGATGTGCGTCGACCGTCAGATTTGTACCGCTATTCCTCGTGTGTTTAAGGTCAAATATAGGTCAACCTGCAGGCCTTTAAGGCGTCTGCCTACGGAGCGGAAGGTCGAAGGTTCGAATCTCATCAGGGGTTCGTTCTGATATGGCCGGTTGGTGAGCCGCCAGCTAGTTAAATAATGGTTACCGATTGCCTACCAGCCTGGCGCCTGGCATACAAGCATAGGATTCGGGAAGTACTGATGTTCATAAAAAGAGGTGTCTCATAAGTCAGAAATGACTGGCCCTTTAAATAGGGGTGACACTATAATAAACAAACACTTTACTTTTACTTTACTTACTTTTATAAGATTAGGCTGGTTAGTCATATAAATATACACTTAACGAAAAATGCACGAGTATTTTTTTATATCAAAAAATAAATCAACAAGTAAATTCGTTAAGTTATATTACTCATTAAATCAATCCATTGTAATATTGTAACTATATTATTACATAACACTTATTGATTTAAATGCATTCTTACAGTTATCCTGTCCCCAATATTGTATATTACCCACTTCCTAAAAACGAAATTCAGTCATGTTGTTACTGTAATATGTGACCTGATTTAATAAAGGTTGTTGGCGGCGGCGGCGGCGGCAGTGGTGGTCAACATGCTTGTTAGTCAATGTATCATATTCGTACACATTCTCTGAAGAGTTGGTCAACATCAATTTAGAAACATAATATTTAATGTCGTACTGCATGTTAGTCAATGTATCATATTCGTACACATTTTATGAAGAGTTGGTCAACATCAATTTAGATACATACTATTTAATGTCTTACTGCATGTTAGTCAATGTATCATATTCGTACACATTTTATGAAGAGTTGGTCAACATCAATTCAGATACATACTATTTAATGTCGTATTGTTTGTTATTGACTTTAATTGAAGATAACCAGGAAATCACTTTCATATTCACACATGTTCATACCTACATATCTGACAGCAAGAGATTTGAATACAAGTATTAACAATGATTATTGTTACATGAGACATACATTCTCTCCTCTCTTATCTTCTTATCACCTTCTTCTCGTTCTCCTTCTTTTCCCTCTCACTCACTCACTCACAATCCACTATATTATGATATTCTTTATTAATGTTTAACATGTAGTTATTTTCGCATGTATTCATGTTTCAACTTTCCTAGCTCTATAAAAACAATTGCAAAAGCTCAGCGAAATACATACAATCTTTGCCAAGGGGAAGAATTATATAAGACTCTGTCTTTCCTTCTAATCCTTTCCCTGTATGTCTTTCCTTCTAATCCTTTCCCTGTATTTTGATTATGTGTGATGTATGCATTGTTCAATATGTATTATATTGGGAAATAAAAATATGTTTAAACTAATTGAAGATATAAAAAATACCCGTGTACAACTTTTGTCCTTAAGTATATTTTAAACACCAGATAGACATACATATTATTTTATAGTCGTAAGCCATACACAGTTTCTTTGACGGACGGATCTGTAGTCCAGTGGTTAACACGCTGGCATGGTAATCCAGGGATCGCAGGTTCGATCCCCCCGTCTGACCCTAATACAATTAACAGTCTCGTTAAACCGAGGTCTCGTGTCGGTGCTTTACATCGTGCACGTAAAAGAACCAGATGAGACTCTGGAATGGGTCTCTGTCTGGATCATGGCACTATCCTCCAAAATCTTAAAAGACTAATCTCTTCAGGAATCGTCGCTCAAATGGGTAACCGGTAGCGACGATGAATAAACGTAAAACACACACACAGTTTCTTGACACATATATACAGTATAACACAAGATGTGATGATCAATACACATAGCTTGATATTCAAAAACATTATGCACAACACAAGTTCTAATACCCCACATTTCGATACGTTAACTTTAAAGCAGCATTACATCGTAATAAAGGATGTTATGGGTAAAATATAAATACTAATGTGTGTGTGTGTTTATAAAAATCGAAATAGTCGCTCAGAAACGATAAAATACCAATAAATTTAAACCGTCGTATACGCGAATTTGTTTCATCAACACACGAAATGTAAACACGCACAGCGCGCATGCGTGAAACAACAGAGAATGTAGAAAACAACGTATATATTTTGAACATGAAAGACTATCTATCTATCTTCCTCTAATGTCGAACCCCTTGCGGGGATGTAGAAATGTCCCTTACAGACTTAGCTAACAGAGGTATGAATCAACATATCAAGCAATTTAATTAAAAAGGATAACGTGGGACACATGGTGACGATGCATTTCGAATGTAAACAAGCGCGGACGATGCGTTCCGGTTGTAAACAAGTGCGTGACCGATCGACTCGGAAAGTCCTACTTTCGGTTTCGAGTTTGTTTTCTCGCAAAAATCACTGTTTACCAAATGAACATAAGAATTCGCGTATACGACGGTTTAAATTTATTGGAATTTTCGATTTTTGTAAACACACACACATTAGTATTTATATTTTACCCAAAACATCCTTTATTACGATGTAATGCTGCTTTAAATACATCGAGTATTCTATTTATAAAGACAATATGCAATGTTTTGGGATTTGCAAGTGAAGGATTACCCCAGTTTAAAGTTTATAACTTTATTTATTTTATACAACGATTACGAAGCAAGTTCTAACAACTTCTATTAATCACTCTCGTTGGCGCGGATGAAAGCGTAAATGTGGTCATTTGTGTGGGAGGAAACCGGAGTACCCGGAGAAAACACACCTGTCCGATCTGGCAACCACCGTACCATCTCACATACTTTCCGTTACAAGGATCGAACCCGGGTTGCATTGGTGAACAGCGAGCGCGCTAACCACTGCGCTAATCGGACAGCCGCATACAAAGGATGATCCCATACATAAGAGAATCCATAATTATCCAGCAGTGACGTCACATTGTTGCCCAGTTATTTGTTTCTGTAGATCCGAGACTATTAATTGGGCCGTATTGAGTGTCTGATAATATCATTTTGCCAGAAGCAAAATAAATGACAAATCGGCAGACTGAAACCCAGGCTAACATACGGAAATTAGCTTATACAAATTTATTTTAGTTCGATTGCGAACGAAGTTCTTACCCCCATTAGTTTATTCCCTCTCAAGATCCCATTAACCCTGTTTTCTAGTTCCCGATTAATTTCATCGCTACGAAGGAGAGAGAATAGGCAATGCCGATTTAAGAGTCTTGCCTAGGGACAGCACACTCACATCACAACTGGGCCTTGAAATAGCACATGAAATACGGAGATACATATCAGTAACTGGTAACTAAGACTACAGTATATCTTCGAAATTAGCAAGCAGAAATATGTTATTTTTTATATTATAAATATAGAATTTTTTTTTTTTAAAGTAATGGGAAGACAATGTAATATTACAATGACACATTTAAAGCGACATTACATCGCAAAAAGCAAATAAAATGCATTGTTCACGTATAAATGCATTGCTACTACAAATTCTTCCGAACACATTGAACCAATATACTATTATATAACATATACATACATATATATATATATATATATATTAGGAATAAACTTCTTCGTGCTGATCCAGCATCCATCAAATACGAACCGGTTTACTGTTTAACACTACTGGCTCTATAAATATAAATTAATTATAGTTATGGGAGGGTAGATCTATATATTATATCTGCAATAAGGTTGTATATTTAGGGTATCCTTTTCTTTGAACTGCGTTACTCATTTTAAACCATATATAGTGGCCATATACATTTAATTAAAGCGACATTACATCGCAAAAAGCAAATAAAATGCATTTTGATCACGTACAAATGCATTGCTGCTACACAGTCTTCTGAATACATCGAACACTAACAATGAATCAGTTTAACAGTGTTTTTGTGATCTACAAACTTTCAAAATTGAAAGTAGGATTTCATATAACGATACATCTGTACAATGTATTGTGTTATTCAGGATACACGCGTTGTATTACGCATGGATGTCGACCCTATTTACATTATTTTGTTATGTAAACAAACCGCGTATACGACGGTTGTTTATTAGTTGAAATACTCAGATTTTGAGGCAAATATTTGGGGAAAAAATTATACCATATAATAGGAAATTACATTCTGCAGAAATGTGTATTTTCATTGATGTAGTGTCGCTTTAATGTGTATGGACATTGTATCTGTTCATGAATTTGAAGCTATCATGATGCCGAGCCCTGCATTTTTTTCATGAGACGAACCTAATAATTTAAAGTTTATAAAAGAGTAATCTAATATTCTATTTTCCCTATCTACCGATACATACAGGTTTTGGAGAGGAAAGATTACCGAATAGTCGTGACATGAGTGTTATGGTACCATCTGTGAACATATGACGTCATACACAGCGTGTTGACGTCACTGAAGCTTTATTAGGCGCTGAGCCAAGTTTATTAGGCAGCAGGCCGTGCTTGACCATTATTACGTATAAAGGTAGAATAACACTATTGTCGCCCAGGTCACTTTCTTAATTAAATGTTACGTTCACATCTCGGCTCATTTCTCAATTGGAAAACATCATCTTAATTTGTTATTCTGTTGATATAATTGCGAAACAATCTCAGATTGGAGTGATGCAAATCAATAATATTATTATTAGCTTTTCTTCCCCCATGGTAAACTATTTACCGTAACTAGTTTTGACAGAACCTGACAAAATTGAAAACATTTCCAACAGAGCAATAGTCGAGGATTGGTATAAATACATCTCTAAATGCTACAAGAACCAAACCTCGTAATAAAATTAGATTTATGAAATAAAGCTTGAGGGGAATCTGTCGTTGAGAATAAGATTAACTTGGCGGAAATCTGATAGTACCGTTGAATTGAGTGTCGCTCTCGTCTAATCCATTTATGTGTAATCTATTTACGTTAAGGTACTTTATCGCTAGCAGATTCCATGAATGGATGTTCATTGCCCATATTGAAATATTCGGCCAAATACAGAGCACTGCACGCATTGTTGTCGCTATAGACTCGGTAATCAGCATTTTCTTGTTTGACATTTGCGGTGAAATAAAGTTCACTGGCACTTTATTCAACTTACTTGTATAATTTTACCAGCATCGACACAAACAAGACGATTATTTGCAAGAACGAGTTACGAAACCCATAGGAAACCAGCATTAAAGTCGTATTCCCGAGAAGAAAAAATCCCAGACTTAAACTGTATGTGAGTGTTCCGTTTTGTTATGCCCGCAATGTTAAAGCGACATTACACCGCAACGCGACAATAAATTCAGTTTTACGTTTAAATAGTATGCTTCCACAAATTCTTCGATATATATGATGCTATGATTCGACCACTGACGTTTAATCAATAAACAATGCGGTTGAGGATGTAACATAGTTACCTTCTGCCTTGCGTCTATATACATGTGTAGTGATTAATTACCTTATGTTTTGTTGACTCTCTTAATTTAATTATTTAAACATGTATGATTATATTATAGGACAACAGTCTTTTCAGTGTGTGGTGTGGTGTGGTTGTGGTGTGGTGTGGTGTGGTGTGTGGTGTGGTGTGGTGTGGTGTGGTGTGTGGTGTTGGTGTGGTGTGGTGTGGTGTGGTGTGGTGTGTGTGTGTCCTTTGTTGGGGACATCTGAGATACATGTCTGCACTTGATAAAATGGATTGAGGAATTCCATTGTTTGGATCACGCGAACATCATATGGGATTTCGCCAGACATGTGGTGGTAGAGTGCTTACTAAGCAGCGTACACACAATGAATTGACTGGTGCAAGCCGGAATTAATGCATGGTTTGCAGAGGTGTTGCACTCTCTCTGGCAGTAGACACGGACGGGGTCACATGGTCATGGAAACGTATGATCGTGTGATCAAGTCTATTTGCTAGTCCATGCCAAATTGTCAACAATTGAAAAACTAAATGAATTTGATTAGTTAAGAGAATTGTGGGCAGAGCATATAGCTCTCCTCACAATTGTCTATATAACCATCTCGGGACAGCTGTGGCAGAGAGAGAGAGCCTGGTTGGTTACTATTGAGACTAGCGTCTCTGTGTTGGTTATCATGTCGGCTCTTAGATGTCATTAAATACTATTAAGGCTTTGTTGTTGTTGTGATTATGTCCGGAGAGCCTCGTCGAGTCCACATCATAACAAGGATTGCACATTCTCAAAAGTGAAAGCATGAGTTTATAATAAACGCGTGATACTGTCGTTTAGAGATAATTTAATCAGATTAAACAACAAATAAGTATGCATATATGTGAGATATATTGGTAGATCTGTACCGTACCATACATATTGTTATTCGGGATACACGCGTTGTATTACGCGTGTATGTTGACCTTGTTTACATTATATTGTTATGTCAACAAACGTCGTATACGACGCTTGTTTATTAATTGAAATACTCAGGCTCTGCGGCAAATATCTGGAACAAAATTATGCCATATGATAAAATATAACATTATGTAGAAGTTTGCATTTTCACCGATGTAGTGTCGCTTTAATCAGCGTCGGAACGAAAACATGGCTTATCATTCTAGATAGTAATCACATGACCAACACATGCATGCTAGCGATACATCATTGATTGCATCATCGATGACGTATCGCTGTTCGAATTAATGTGTGATTGGTAGTGGTGTAGAGCGGAGTGTACAGGTCTGTGAGAGCATGAATTAATGTATTATTGGTAGGGATGTAGAGCGGAGTGTACAGGTCTGTGAGAGCATGAATTAATGTGTGATTGGTAGGGATGTAGAGCGGAGTGTACAGGTCTGTGAGAGCATGAATTAATGTATGATTGGTAGGGATGTAGAGCGGAGTGTACAGGTCTGTGAGAGCATGAATTAATGTATGATTGGTAGGGATGTAGAGCGGAGTGTACAGGTCTGTGAGAGCATGAATTAATGTATGATTGGTAGGGGTGTAGAGCGGAGTGTACAGGTCTGTGAGAGCATGAATTAATGTATGATTGGTAGGGATGTAGAGCGGAGTGTACAGGTCTGTGAGAGCATGAATTAATGTATGATTGGTAGGATGTAGAGCGGAGTGTACAGGTCTGTGAGAGCATGAATTAATGTATGATTGGTAGGGATGTAGAGCGGAGTGTACATGTCTGTGAGAGCGTGAATTTATGTATGATTGGTAGGGATTTCGATGAGGGTCTGTGAGAGCATGAATTAATGTATGATTGGTAAGGATGTAGATCGGAGTGTACAGGTCTGTGAGGCATGCATTAATGTATGATTGGTAGGGGTGTAGAGCGGAGTGTACAGGTCTGTGAGAGCATGAATTAATGTATTGGGGTTGGTAGGGGTGTAGAGCGGAGTGTACAGGTCTGTGAGAGCATGAATTAATGTATGATTGGTAGGGGTGTAGAGCGGAGTGTACATGTCTGTGAGAGCATGAATTAATGTATGATTGGTAGGGGTGTAGAGCGGAGTGTACAGGTCTGTGAGAGCATGAATTAATGTATGATTGGTAGGGGTGTAGAGCGGAGTGTACAGGTCTGTGAGAGCATGATGTATGATTGGTAGGGGTGTAGAGCGGAGTGTACAGGTCTGTGAGAGCATGAATTAATGTATGATTGGTAGGGGTGTAGAGCGGAGTGTACAGGTCTGTGAGAGCATGAATTAATGTATGATTGGTAGGGGTGTAGAGCGGAGTGTACAGGTCTGTGAGAGCATGAATTAATGTATGATTGGTAGGGGTGTAGAGCGGAGTGTACAGGTCTGTGAGAGCATGAATTAATGTATGATTGGTAGGGGTGTAGAGCGGAGTGTACAGGTCTGTGAGAGCATGAATTAATGTATGATTGGTAGTGGTGTAGAGCGGAGTGTACAGGTCTGTGAGAGCATGAATTAATGTATGATTGGTAGTGGTGTAGAGCGGAGTGTACAGGTCTGTGAGAGCATGAATTAATGTATGATTGGTAGTGGTGTACAGCGGAGTGTACAGGGCTGTGAGAGCATGAATTAATGTATGATTGGTAGTGGTGTACAGCGGAGTGTACAGGTATGTGGGAGCATGAATTAATGTATGATTGGTAGGGGTGTACAACGGAGTGTACAGGTCTGTGAGAGCATGCATTAATGTATGATTGGTAGGGGTGTAGAGCGGAGTGTACAGGTCTGTGAGAGCATTGTATATTGGTTATTTAATGCTTTAGTTTAATACACACTAAAAAACTGACATGTATGTGTCGTTCAATGTGAGGTATATTTACAAAATATTAAAATAAGAGGATATATTTTTCAACAATGTTTCAAGTACTTGAAAAGAAATGTTAAAATGAGTTTCCTTAATACAAAACATTATGTTTGTGATTAGCAAACCGTCCCAAAATAAATAATAATTTTTATCTATCGTGTGGAGTATGTTGACACCCATTATAGGCTCGGAGTAACAGTGTAGACTTCGTTACCGTATGGTACATGTTGATTCCATATCAATCCCCCCTCCCCATCTAGCATCGCTGTAAGTTTGACTCCCATCTGGGGTGATGAATTATTCAAGTGTGAGGAAGCAATCAAGTTGGCTTCCGAATGGTCGGTTGTTCTGTCTTTCAGGTATTCTTCCACATATTATATAACAGGAGACATAATTCAAGGACGAATATACATAGTGCGGCCTTCGTTGCCAGGTGGTTAATGTCAATGATCTCAAACCAATTTCCTCTCACGGCTGTAGGTTCAAATCCCATTGGTGTTGAATGATTTCATGCTAGGAAGCTTAGATAGTGACATCATGATAATTTAGTGACGTCATGTCGATTTGCGCTGACATTTGGCGCGCGAACGGACCTGAATGAATATACTGTCCTTACTAATTGTGCATGTTCACACTTTCATACTGACAACACGACACAGCAAGACAGTCGTTGTTGCACTATGTTCGTTCTGTTAATATTGCTGAGCCCCAGCAGAACCATGAACCATAATAACCACCATGAATTTGCAAAGTATGAAATAATGATATTTTTAATAATTAAAAAAAAAAAGATATCATTCCTAATTAAATGGCCAATGGTCTAGTGATTAACAAGATGGACTGCGAATCCAGGTATTGCAGGTTCGATCCATCGCCACGACTGAGAGAGAAGAGACAATGTGGAATCTAAATGCATTGCCTAAGGGCACAATCGTAACGGCTCCAGTGGTGTTTCGAACTCCCGGTATTTCGTACCTGAAGCGAACGCACTACCACTGCTCTAGCACGACTTCCAGTGGTCCAGTAATTAACACGTTGACTGCGAATCCAGGTACGACAGGTTCGATCCATAATCTGACCTTATAAACATGATACATTCAGAAAGCGAAATATGTTTTGTTTAATCACAAATATAAATTATGACAATGAATGATGTGAATATCAAAAAGCAAAAGGGTTGGACACAAGTTCTTGCAACATTAGATATTGTCCTCCCCTAATGCTTTAAAGGGTTGGACACAAGTTCTTGCAACATTAGATATTGTCCTCCCCTAATGCTTTAAAGGGTTGGACACACGTTCTTGCAACATTAGATATTGTCCTCCCCTAATGCTTTAAAGGGTTGGACACACGTTCTTGCAACATTAGATATTGTCCTCCCCTAATGCTTTAAAGGGTTGGACACACGTTCTTGCAACATTAGATATTGTCCTCCCCTAATGCTTTAAAGGGTTGGACACAGTTCTTGCAACATTAGATATTGTCCTCCCCTAATGCTTTAAAGGGTTGGACACAAGTTCTTGCAACATTAGATATTGTCCTCCCCTAATGCTTTAAAGGGTTGGACACAAGTTCTTGCAACATTAGATATTGTCCTCCCCTAATGCTTTAAAGGGTTGGACACAAGTTCTTGCAACATTAGATATTGTCCTCCCCTAATGCTTTAAAGGGTTGGACACAAGTTCTTGCAACATTAGATATTGTCCTCCCCTAATGCTTTAAAGGGTTGGACACAAGTTCTTGCAACATTAGATATTGTCCTCCCCTAATGCTTTAAAGGGTTGGACACAAGTTCTTGCTACATTAGATATTGTCCTCCCCTAATGCTTTAAAGAAAAAAAGATTTACGAACGTTGACGAACAATTAAGAGCAATAGGTAATAATTAAAATTATTGATGCTGAAGTTTATCCTTTTTTGTTGTTGCCGTCGTGTCCGATCCAAATGACCCACTCATGCCAATAACGAACAATGGTCCAGTAATTAACACGTTTGACTTCGAATCCAGGTATGGCAGGTTCGATCCTGAGTCTGACATTATAAACATTATTATATTCAGAAAGCGAGATATCATGCATCGGTGCTATACACCGGCCATGTGGAACCAGATATGATTCTGCACTTAGATCGTTTAAAAAAAAAAATTCAATAAAATAAAATGACTAATATATGTTTGGAGACGTCGACCCTATTAATCAGGGGACGATGATAAATAAACATATAAAGAAACAAGCATACAATACAGTACAATAAGTTTATTGCATAAAACAGTATACATGTTTGTAGTAATTAAGTAAAAACAGGCAGTGACGTGGAACTTTACAAAGGAGCACAATCACAAGTTCAAATATAGTTTTTTTTTTTGTTTGTTGTTTTTTTTGTGGTGTTTTTTGTTTGGTTGTTGTTTTGTTGGTTTTTTTTTTTTGGGGGTGTTTTGTGTAAACTATGCGCTAGTTTCGTTGCTTATTTGCAAAATATATCAATTTGGAAAGACCAATGGTGTTTTTGTTGGATTTGCATGACAAAAGATTAATACATGTTTGTACAGTCGGCCAAGTATGGTAGTATCTTTTAATGAATTTCGAGCTTAGGTTTCAGTAATGTGGGCAAATTAATATGAAATGATACTCATTTCCCAAGATTCTACAAACTTCGTTAGTATTACGCCAACATTTAAACTCGCATGGCTGCAACACGTCGTCTGGCAGTAATACATCTGACCGCCCTAAGGCACCTTTATTTCACTACGTGTTGACTAGGTAAGTAGTTTCTAATATAAACAAAATAACAGAGGCACTGAGTGATAAAGTGATACTCATCGCCTACCTGGATGAACACAAGATGCACATCGACGTATTAATATAACATGAACCAACACGCCATATGCCCGCTGCAATTTGTGTTGATGAAATATAATCGTATTAGTGCGCAATAAAGCCAGACTGATTCTCGGACCTCCGTGACTTCCAGTAACACAGTAAACATTAGCATGGGATGCATTATGAATTAGTGAATTGAAACTATGTTACGCGTATCATATCTGGTCTGATCGCCAGATCGGACAGGTGGGTTTTCTCCGGGTACTCTGGTTTCCTCCCACACGAATGACCACATTTACGCATTCATCCGCGCCAACGAGAGTGATTAATATAAGTTGTTAGAACTTGTTTCGCGTAAGCTAAAAAAGATTCCCCGTCTGACCCTAATATAATTAACAGTCTTTCATTTGGGACTTTAAACCGAGGTATTATGGCGGTACCTTACACCGTGCACATAAAGGAACCAGAGGAGACTTTAGATTTAACCATATTTGATTGCCTATATATACATGAATATAGTTATACAATAATAATACAACATAACAAAAACAACAAGTTCTAACAACATTACATTAAGCCCTTCCCAGTAAGAGGAGACTCTGGCATTGGTTTCTGTCTGTATCATTGCACTATCCTCCAACAATCTAAAATGACTAATCTCTTCAGGAAGCGTCGCTGATATTGGCAACCGGTAGCGACGATAAACGAACTTAAAACACACACTATTCAGTTATTATAGTTATGCCATCATTGCATAACGTGTTAACATCTACTAACACCATTGCAAAATAAACATCATATTCCATAATACACGGCGCCAACAAACTTAAATAAGATTAAACCTGTTTGAAGCAATCATTAACATCACTGTCGGGATTCAAATGTAAACAAACTATATATATTCGATGAGATAAAATCTAAATCTACATGTACCAGATAGACACCCACCAGGGAATGACCCTGCGCTAGTACAGCATGTTTATATAAACTGTCTAAATTTACAATATGCAGAAAACAGTGCTGATCAATTTTATATAAAGAACGTTACAATGTTTGTTTTTGATAACAATGCATTTTCATGACATGCAGTGCATAGGTTTTTGTGTTTGTTGAGAAATTATGTGACTTGAGAAGACTTCAGATTAGTTGATGACTCCGCCTCCGTGGTCGAGTGGTTAAGGTCGCCGACTTGTATACCACTGTAACCTATCATCACTGATGGTCACTGGTTCGAGCCCCGCTCAGACCGTGTCTCATTTATATGAAAAAGTTGGCAGTTTCTTACGGAGGTTGGTTCACCCAAGTACTGGTTAACCGTTGGAGCCTGCCCAGGAAAGGTGTTGTTAGGTAAACTGCCCGCCGGCGATATAGCCCAAACTGGTGCTGATGCAGGCGTAAAACCCGAAATATAACATATAAGATTAGTTGATGTGTAGAAAAGATGCGTGATATAAGAAGTCGGGCAATTATAAACTGAAGGTGGGGTATACTGTAATATTTGGCGGAGGAATACAGTGTGTAAACACAGTGACGTCAGTCACGTGTGACCGGTGTCTATGTTCACAATTACATTTGTGATATATTTACTGTTTTTCAGTTTGATTTGAATACCTCTACACAGTGGATGTGGTATCAGAAGAAATGGAAGATTGGAAATATAAATGAACAGGCTGTATGTTTTTACTTTTTACTATGTATTTAATAGGCAATTTATTTGTTGTTTTACAACCTATAATGTATCCGCCATTAACATGAAACAATAAACCGATACAATTGTAATAAATATCCGCAAATGGAGCCATTTTTGATATAGTATTTACACAGACATTCATTGGCGGGAAGGTCTTCAAATTTTACTTCCAAATCTCTATAACCATTGGAATATTTGAAAACGCCCATTGCACACGTGGGGTGGGGACAATATATTGCTACATCGTTCATCAGAGTCCAATGCCTTAGGGATAGAGGGGAGAGATAGGGAGAGAGCGAGGGAGAGAGAGCGAGAGAGAGAGCGAGAAAGAGAGAGACATAGAGAGAGAGAGCGCGAGAGAAAGAGGGAGAAGAGGGAAGAGGAGAGGGAGAGGTGAGTGCAGACAATATGACGTTCTACAAGTAGTGAACCCCGTCTGTATGTTAATGTTAATTAAAGGTAATGGTTTTCCCTATATATTCTATATAAACCATTATCCGAATTGGTGAGGAGTCAATTTTTGGAATAATCGATAATCCCTAGTAGAGGACGATATAGGAATTTATATAAATCTACGTCGCGATCAGGGAGATCGGGTAATGTACTAGATATCTAATGTCGATACGGGACTGTTTACGGCAATAAGCGGTACAATGTCAATTTCATAACTTCACGACAATTGTAAGCCGTAATTTATTACCCGTATTGACAACAAAACAGTCGGATACGTTGTTATTTTATTTACAGTAAATTTTATTCGCGATCATACAATAATGTAAAAACCATCGGGTATATACAGTGAACTAGATCTAAATTCTATACGGGTACGAGACATCATTTTCTCTTTGTATTATTTTATCAAATACTAAGCGATAATCTTTGTTTTGAGATATGGTCAGCAACTTGACATTTTCTCTGTCTCTCGTAATTTTGTGGGTATCTACCAGCGTCACGTTACCATTTGGCTCATGTTTTACAAACCGTTCCATGGCATCGAAATTGACAGCCAACACGTTTTTGTAGTTCAGTGTGATTCCTCGTACTTTGTAATGTGTAAGGTTTCCATTTTCATCTGGTCTTTTTCATTTTAAAGCATACTTTTTTGGACCACCGGTCACAAACGTGTCTATTTCATTGTTTGGCAACTCGTCCGTTAGGTCACCAAGATAATCCCCTAAAGTCGGTTTCCATTGGTCTCCTTGTGTTGAGAAGATCACGGAGTCAGTATCGGCATACAAGGCTCGATGACCTAGGGTTTCCAGATGCGAATACAGCTTAAGGCGTGCCTGATCGCTGGTGTATGCGGCGATAACTACGTTGGTCTTTGAATTGGATTCGACACAATCCTTCTTGTACTTCCAAAGCATTTCAACGATCTGATCGGATACATAGTTGACAGCTGTTACTTCCTCTATCAGATGTTAATTTGTCGAAGTACACAACAGGGTCTTCTACCAGATCGACTTGTGATATGTTACAGCGTTTGCCGAATTTGCCCCAAAAGGAATTTAGCATGAGCTTGGCAAGGGCTCTCATGCCAGGATTGTTTCGAATGTTGTTGTAATAGAGACCAATACCCTCATTGTGGTAGTACATGTCGATATATTGTGTTCTTCAGTTAGACATCACGATGGCCAGCCACTCGCCTCTTGTTTTAATTTCAGGAAGGTATTGAGGTACTTCATAAATATACCTCACGATTGAGTATCCGTATCGTATTAAGATATGTTGTCAAAGTGCCAGACTTCGTATATTTTTAGTATCTTGCATCCCTTTTCCATGGCCTTTTTAACTTCGTCAGTTACCCACGTGCCCACAAACTCCCTCTCTTCATCATTGTGGTTGCAATGTTCTTGTTGTTGGATGGCAGCACACATTTTACAGAGGTGAAACAGTAATTTGCCATTTGTTCTAGAAGGTAAAACTGGCTGAAAAAGTCCTCGTTCATATTGGTTTATGTCCTTGAAATGTTCCGTAATGATTTCAGGATGGCAAAGGGGCACTTTACCTGTTTTGTTTATCCACGGATAGAGCGAGGTAACATCGTAATAGTTGATTTCTTCTTTCGGTGAAGTTTGTTTGTGCAAGGTAAACGCTTCTGTACGTCCACCATAGAACGCACCCCGCGGTTCCAAAGGTGTAACTATGTACAGTCGTTCAGTGTAAGCTTTCATATCCGGGTCGTTTTCAAGTTGTTCGTCAAACTGCGATTCCCAAATACATCTGTATCTAAATACTTTTGTTTTCCCAGAGTTCTGTCATAGAGATCGGCCATCGACATTTGGTTGACAGTGTTGATCGTAGATCGAGAGTACTTTGAAGAGTTTCCGTGCCACAAATCGCCATGAAATTCCAGCGCCACCTGTTCGTCATTTGCTGTTTCATAATATCCATCAATGATATATGGTCCTATTGTCTTTTCTCCGCCATTTTTAGCGTGCTGAATTTTCATTATACGAAACCTATTTTTCACCATTGCAATGCTTTCACTGACTGCTTCTGTTCCGGCGTGTAACCGTGGTGGGGTATTAGCGCGATCCTTTCAGGTTGTCGAAGGTTTGTTCTGAACACTAGATTGTATGCTGATGCTATAGTTCTGCACCTTTCGAATGGGTCTATACCTGTAATGCTCATAAAGTTTTATCGAAACCGGAGACAGCAACGCCCCCAGAATGTACGCGTCCGAATTGCAATATTCTAAGAGTCCCTTCTGCAGATCAAATTTGTCGTTCCGGTGTTCCGCGTACCAATGCAAACACATCTCTATGTCGTTTGGCTTCATTGCGTCGACACAATAGTATTTAATGTCCGTTAAATGATTCATTATCACTGTCTGGTTTTCTCTCCGGTTAAACAGATGAGGAAAATATCCCTTTTTCAGTTCATCAATGCCAAACATTGGAGGCAACTTAGCTAAAGCCATCGGTAGGAAATTGATAGTCTATCATTTTAAGTTTGCACGATGGCACAGTCAAAGACATGATTTTCGCGCCATTTGGTATTATAGTAGGCACTGTAGCGTGCATATACAGGTACTGCAACATTGGGTATGAATCATATCGTTGGCAATTGTAGCAAACTACAGTAGCCTCGTAATGTTCTTCCGAAAACAGCCAGTTACAAAAGTCGTCTAAGGTAGATTCTCCACCGAAGATGCATTGACGTTCTCCGCAGTTTTCGCAGGTTTCTAACTCGTTGTCCATGCACACAGTACACACATTTTGGGCAACACATATATTGGGTTTGTGTTCATAGCTTCAGCAGGTGGACTTGTAACAATTGTAACATTTCATTTTCCATTATCATAGGGGTTGTAACCATTATCACACTGCACTAGATCGTGTTTGGGTACATTCGAAGTCGAAGAATATGTAGGTGCTGGCATTTTCCATTTCGTTGATCAGTTCATCATCGATTGACACGGACTCTTGTCTCAAATTGTGTTTCCTCAGGTAGCATGTAGCATTTGTGGCCTTCCGGAAAAAAGTCTTTACACACGATGCAATATTTCTCCCCGCATGTATGATGTTTCTTGCTCATTTTCTTGTTTACTGTTTTACCACAGTCTTCACAACGGTAAAGAATGTGACACGTAGAGTTCCCCCTCTCGGTGACACGTTTGTGGAGATCGAAACTATCATTGCCACGAACAAATCGATTACAGTCCTCACAAAGTATCCAGTCGTTCTCAGCTTCGGCGTGTACTTTCCGACAATGATCGCACACATTGTTGCAGCAGTGGTCTTCCTTATGACCATATCCTTTTTGGCAGCGTGTAATAACTCCTGGACAGGAATGCCGGCATACTGGTCATAACGTCATAATGTTGGTCGTGGAAGTACATATATATCTTTTTCTCACATTCCGGGCCGTTGTAAATGATTCCATTGAAATGGTCGTTGGCAATCACGTTTAATTGGTATACAAATAACGCCTTCTGAAACATTTTGATTTCTTCAAAACCGCATGTTCCCGGTGCCACGTTGGTGAAGTTCTCTAGCCAGCTGTTCTTGTAATTGTCCACCTTTTCGTATGCTTTCCCATTTTTCGTGTTTGTCAAGTCTAGCCACAGCGGTGATAATAGCTCTAGCGCAGCAGAAGGTCATCGTTGTTTGTTATTTGTATGATGCATCTTTTGTCACTCAAGAATGTATCTGTGTTCACGTAACGGCATCTTTTTCCAGCCCCTCCGTCAGACATGTCTACGTGGGTCACTTTAAATGTTAGCGATTCGTCGATGACAAAATCTTCGTTCGACTGGAGTACACGTTCAATCTCCGACATAAATCTGTCAGCGGTTAATTCGGGTAGTTTTATGAATGGAATAACGATCGGATAATTCAGTCGGAACTCTGCACCGTGACACTCACCAGATCTTGAGAGTTTGCTCCGTCTGTCACATCTTGAAAAGCAGTCACTTCCATGTTTTTAAATGAGATTTTGTATGATGTAGCCGTTGTCTTGAATTTCTCGATCCGTTGACTTTTAATTTTTGTCAAGGTATAAAACATACCTGGTTCGTCATCCCTTTTCAACCGCTTGGCCAACCCTGTGCTATGTCCAAGATCAGAAGGTCTTTTCTGACCACCACCCACTTGATGTACGTTCTTTATGCCTATCTAAGTTATATGGACGACAGAAGGCACGGTTGCATTCTTGGCAGTGTACACTGTTCACATTGTTAATGTTTTTCCATATGTCTGTCCCAAGTTTGTTTTCCTGGTAAATCGGGCACTACAGAGATCGCATCTGTAACATCGCCAATGGATTTCTGTACGTTGGTGCTTGAGTAATTCACTCTTCCTTTTGGCGACATAGTCGCACTCCGGACAATTGAACACCATAATTATTGACGTCTGAAATAAGGACGAAATAAATATTTTTAAAACCTTAAATAATAATACACACGATGTATTCATTTCTTTTACTGTGCATTATCTAAATTAATAGTAGACGCGTGCCAAACTTGTCAAAAATGCGTGAACATATAATGTACTCATTTAAATAAATACGCCGTACTATTATATTGGCCATAAAGAACCATTCAGCAGTTTAAACTATCTTTTTAATAACCGCCTATGCGAATAAAAACGTTGATTTGCGTTTACTTTAAATAGTCCCCCTTATTGTACGAGAGTATTTTATGGTTTACCTTATGCGTAAAAATTTATTTTATTAATTATACTGACGATCCTCTCACTTCGGTCGTTTAAAGCATTATGATTAATTAATGTAAAGTTTATTGCTGAAGTATCTTTTCTATTGATTCACACATGCGCATTACATAAAAGCGCTTTTAGGGCATGGAAGTTAAGGCATGAACGTTAAGGCATAACAGTTATTGCAAAAACACTCGCTTTTATATACGAGTTAAAAATGTTTAATATTCTTCAAGAGAACTTGCCGTAA
The DNA here is from genome assembly GCA_014843695.1 of Archivesica marissinica. Lineage (NCBI taxonomy): Eukaryota > Metazoa > Mollusca > Bivalvia > Venerida > Vesicomyidae > Archivesica > Archivesica marissinica. The sequence goes on along the minus strand of CM026396.1, from coordinate 27,350,268 downwards.
ATTAAATAACATCGTGAAACGTTTATATATATATATATATATTAACTGTATAAACTATTAAGATGTTTGTGATTGGTTGTTATATAAACCCTACTCTGATTGGTCAATAATAACAAGACATAATTGTACAACTAATAAAAACATTGACATCTGGTTGTACTTGTTATTTAGTGTCCCTCCGTCAAAGGAGCAGGTTCGATTCCCCGTCTGACCCTAATAAAATTAACAGTCTTTCAGATGGGACGTTAAACCGAGGTCTCGTGTCGGTGCTTTACACCGTGCACGTAAAAGAACCAGAGGAGACTCTGGAATGGGTCTCTGTCTGTATCATTGCACTATCCTCCAAAAATCTAAAATGACTAATCTCTTCAGGGGCGTCGCTCATATGGGCAACCGGTAGCGACGATAAATAAACGTAAAACACACACACTCAAAGGAGCAACATGTATGTGTGTTTTACGTTTATTTATCGTCGCTATCGGTTGCCCATATGAGCGACGCCTCCTGAAGAGATTAGCAACATGAACAAGTGTCCCGAATGTCATCAAAATGTTTTCGAGGAGGGATGCCATGTTAAGGCATAAAAGAAACAGGCATAGAGAAATCAGTCAATCGTACGCGCAATGGACCGAAGCGTATCCTACCCCACCACCACAACCGCAGGGAGCGCAGCAACAACCACCAACACCGCCACCACCGATTTTAAGTCATTTGACCCAAACAACCACTCATCATGCGGAACTACGACTTCCAATGCGCGGGTCGTAGTCCGGAGACGAAAGAAACAAACTCCGACTGGATCCGACCCCTAATAACCGAGATATAGCGATTTTAAGACGATGACCTAGAAAATCACACATGCGTGGCCCGACCCAAAAGGCGTAGTGTGTTTCAGAGACCAAAGAAACAAATCCCGATTCAATCCGACCCCGAATAAGCCAGATACGGAAATGTTAAGCCATTTGACCCGGAAAATCACTTATGCGGAACTATGACTTCCAATCAGCTGGACGTTGTCCCCCCGTCCAAAGATACAAACCCGGGTTCGGTACAATCCATAATAAAGGCTATAGAGCGAATTTAAGTTTTATCGCCGCCATTTTGTTCTGTTCTAAAAACGGAAATCTCTATTGCTCGAAAACTATTTGTCGTAGAAACAAATGAAAAACAATGTCGCGTTTGTCTCATCGAGAGCAATAAAATGGTAATGGTTTCATCTCGTTACATGGTGATGGTTTCAACTCATTAAAAACTCGGGGACAGCGCCTTTAAACCTTAGACTACGAACTCTCAAAAAGTAAGAGCGCTATATGTATAAAAGTTTCAGAAATGTCGGAACAAGCTCTATCGAATGAGATTATATTGCCATTGATCAGAACGCTTTAAACCCCCAAGTTTCAATAACGCATACTAAGACCCACTCATGACGAATCAATTAATATTAATAAAAGATATTTTAAAATAATATAGTTGATATCTAAAGTAACACACCTGCATAATTCCAATATTCCTCATTCCTGTTTATCTATCTATCTTCCTTTAATGTCGAACCCCTCGCGTGGACGTAGACATGTTTAATAGGCTTTATATATACGGTTTACTATAATTTGCACATCCATCCACTTCCAGGGGGACACTTGAAATGACGCTTGCATTGAATCTATACACTTAACAACTAATTCATAACAACAGAAGACGATTCACAAAGATATACAAACGACCGCACCTTATTAAATCAATATCTGACAGACGGATCTGTAGTCCAGTGGTAACACGCTGGACTGGTAATCCAGGGATCGCAAGTTCGATCCCCCGTCTGACCCTAATAAAATTAACAGTCTTTCAGATGGGACGTTAAACCGAGGCCTCGTGTCGGTGCTTACACCGTGCACGTAAAAGAACCAGAGGAGATTTCTGGAATTGGTCTCTGACTGTATCATGCACTATCCTCCACAATCTAAAATAACTAATCTCTTCAGGAGGCGTCGCTCATATGGGCAACCGGTTGCGACGATAAATAAACGTAAAACACACAATCAATATCTGGTCTACTATATAGGTACAATACAAATCCCCCGACAGACGGATCTGTAGTCCAGTGGTAACACGCTGGACTGGTAATCCAGGGATCGCAGGTTCGATCCCCCGTCTGACCCTAATAAAATTAACAGTCTTTCAGATGGGACGTTAAACCGAGGTCTCGTGTCAGTGCTTTACACCGTGCACGTAAAAGAACCAGAGGAGATTCTGGAATGGGTCTCTGTCTGTATCATGCACTATCCTCCAAAATCTAAAATAACTAATCTCTTCAGGAGGCGTCGCTCATATGGGCAACCGGTAGCGACGATAAATAAACGTATAAACATACATACAATACAAATCCCTTACTGAGTCATAATCCGGTCGTGTTCAAACTCGCAGGCTCTTGTTGACATTAATGAGTATTTCATAAATTCTATTGTAATTGAAAATATAATAAAATCTTTACAACTATTTATCGGTCTGCACACACATTACAAAACCCAATATAATGATCGTATCATTTACAGTAAGACGGTAAAACCTACGGTATACAAATAATAACAATACCCATTGATTAGTGAAACTGTAATATCCTTTTACAACGCTTTCAATAACCATAATAGCTTTAAAAATAATAAATGATAAATATAGTTAATATTTTATTTAATAGAAATTATATTTTATTGCGAATAATGTGTGTCGACCTGGATTGACATTCGATATCTAGGTGTACCGACAGTATAGTATTGTCGTGAAGTTATGAAATTTGCATTGTACCGCATATTGTCGTAAACAGTCCCGTATCGACATTAGATATCTAGTACATTACCCGATCTCCCTGATCGCGACGTAGATTTATATAAATTCCTATATCGTCCTCTACAAGGGATTATCGATTATTCCAAAAATTGACTCCTCGCCAATTCGGATAATGGTTTATATAGAATATATAGGGAAAACCATTACCTATACAGACTGCTACATAATAACGCTGCTACATTCATTTTGGAGCCAAATTTCAGCGCAAATTGTCATGACGTCACTAAATTATCATGACGTCACAAGCAGCGTTATAATTGCGTCAATATTTCGTTTAATTCGTAGGGTGTCTTACCATTAACGTTATGTACCAATTCAAATAGAAACATGCACGCTTTAAAGTTTAATTTACACATTATAATGATTATTCTCTCAACCAATCAGAATCCATCCATCTCTCAACCAATCAGAATCCTTCCATCTCTCAACCAATCAGAATCCTTCCATCTCTCAACCAATCAGAATCCTTCCATCTCTCAACCAATCAGAATCCTTCCATCTCTCAACCAATCAGATTCCTTCCATCTCTCAACCAATCAGATTCCTTCCAGGTTTTTATTTTGATATGACTGAATACAAGCAAAGTGATGTGCTGCCGGTCGATCTCCTCACGACCGGGGCACATCCCGCAGCAGCAGCGTAGGATACTGGGATATTCTGGTCGTCGATCTTGCGAAGCGGAGGCTCGCCAGCATGTGGATCCACGGCTATGGCACATCAGGACAGATCTGTCGTCTCTTCTAGATAGTGTTTGAGGTGAATACTATCTTCACTGGCTCTTTCGATCTTTCTCCACCGGCGTTTAGACGAGATGGCGGACCTGAGGGAGCGGCAACATTAGTTTAATCATATGTTATTGCTTGATTCGTTTTAAGTCCGCCTACGTGGTCGAGTGGTTAAGGTCGCTGACTTGTATACCACTGTAACCTATCATCACTGATGGTCAAGGGTTCGAGCCCCGCTCAGGCCGTGTCTCATTTATATGAACAAGTTGGCAGTTTCTTACGGAGGTTGGTGCACCCAAGTACTGGTTAGCCGCTGGAGCCTGCCCAGGAATGGTGTTGTTAGGTAAACTGCCCGCCGGCGATATAGCCCAAACTGGTGCTGATGCAGGCGTAAAACCCGAAATATAACATAATAACATAAATATAACTTATAACCCAATACAACAGTACTGAGACGTCAGTTGTCCAGTGGTTAAAACGCTGGACTGGTAATCCAGGGATCTTGGTTCGATCCCCCGTCTGACACTAATAACAATAAGTCTTTCATATGGGATTTTAAACCGAAGTCTCGTGTCGGTGCTGTGCACGTAAAATAACTAGAGGATACTCTGGAATGGGTCTCTGTCTGTATCATTTCCACTATCCTCCAAAAATCTAAAATTACTAATGTCTTCAAGAGGCATCGCTTATATGTGCAACCGGTAGCGACGATAGATAAACGTAAACATAATTATGCGTACATAACAGCTATTAAAACACTGTCATGACGTCATACCTTTGTACTTGCAGTCCGTTATTATTAATATTGGACTGCTGTCTAAAGGCCAGAATATTATATTAAATCATACGTTAAATGTACCAAATTAACAATTTTAATTAGTAGGATCTTGTTATATAAATGTGTGTTTTAAGTAAGATATAAGCCTCAAACGGATCCAATATTGGTACTGTCTTCGGCGTTACACGCCTCACACAGTCCAATATCTTATATATTGGATCGTTTTCGGCTTATATCCTATACCGAAATCCAAGACGGACGTTGTAGTGCAGATACATACAGGTTATGTTAAAAATAGCATCCAACAATTGTTGCGAATAACATATCCAAATGATCTTGTTAATTTTATCAAACTATATATTGTACGGCATAACTCTGCTGAGATAAATTAGCCAAGTGTATAGGAGAGAACATACAGAACGGTTTCTTCTTTATCAAAATTGATTACTGATTGTCTATTCTGTAGAATAGATTTTGCCAGTCTTTGCGTCAAGGCGGTATAGTCTTAACTGCGCGCATACGGTTGGCGCTCACGGCTACTGTATCAGAATATATGAAATTTAAGGAATGTTTCATTCTGTTTGCATGAATGTTTATATTCAACTCGTGCGTACGAATTTATAAGCAAATTAGGTTTTTTTTCTCTGTAAAAATAATAAGATACTTTAAGTAAATGCTGGTATTTTTCTAGATACTCCGATGGTTAGTGATTGAAATTTTGTTATTGTATTTTCTGCGTGACTAGATGGAGCTTTATTGGAAAGGGTTATGAAATGCCTATAGGTTAGCATTGCAATGGAAAACGACGCAACTAGAGATTAGCCGGTGCGGACGGTCTAACAAAAATATAACAATAATATTTACGAATTGAATCTTTTTAGTTTGGGTTGTATTGAATTAGAATGGAACGTACTTGTTACAAAACGTTAGCGGCGGTCAGTTTGCCGTTATCAATAAAAGTGATTATATTAATGGGATAAATCGCAACGGAACTTGAAGGATATCAGGTTTGCTAGACTGCTCGAAGTACACGGAAAGTACTTTAGATTAACAAACCCAAGCGGCGGTTAGTTTGACATTAGAAAAACGGAGTACTGTATTTTAATGAGACAAATCTCAAATAGGCTGAACGGACTGTAAAACATTCATTGCATATGTTGATGTTGGTACTAAACTCATACATAAATTTCAGGTTTTTTTCTTCAGTTTAAGTTCGTGCATTTCAAATAATGCGGATAAACAAATTAATTTTTTTCCCCAACAAATCAATCCATTTGCATTATGTATGTATTCAAGAACTGCTATTCGAAATCATCTGCATTGGAATGTTTAATGAATAATATTGAAGTGTTTTCTGATTTGATATTTAAATGTGTGGGCAAATTTATTGAAACAACTGACATCAGGGCAGCAGATATTACCGTGTATTACACTACATATACTATTCCGCATTAATTAATCTTGCAACTAATATATTTAAAACAATCACTTATATTATTATAAGTTTACAAAGTGTAAACTACACGGACACAAATGTTTAATTTATACACTATTGCAACAGTAACAATAAGAACAGAGACTCGGATTTAAGAATATAGGCTCAAATTGTTAGAATATATATCCGGAATATAGACACTGAGGATAAGAGTGACTATTGGGGATGTCCACAACACCCACCGTTATTGTAGGAGTAACCAGGCGCTGTGAATGTAACACTATCCACCGTTATTGTAGGAGTAACCAGACGCTGTGGATGTAACACTCCACCGTTATTGTAGGAGTAACCAGACGCTGTGAATGTAACACTATCCACCGTTATTGTAGGAGTAACCAGACGCTGTGAATGTAACACTATCCACCGTTATTGTAGGAGTAACCAGACGCTGTGAATGTAACACTATACACCGTTATTGTAGGAGTAACCAGACGCTGTGAATGTAACACTATCCACCGTTATTGTAGGAGTAACCAGACGCTGTGAATATAACACTATCCACCGTTATTGTAGGAGTAACCAGACGCTGTGAATGTAACACTATCCACCGTTATTGTAGGAGTAACCAGACGCTGTGAATGTAACACTATCCACCGTTATTGTAGGAGTAACCAGACGCTGTGGATGTAACACTATCCACCGTTATTGTAGGAGTAACCAGACGCTGTGAATACTTCCATTTACATGTCATACGTACATACAAAAAAACGTGAACTCAACTTTTCTAACCATATGTTTGTGTTTCTCTTTAATATTACAGACACGCCGTTCATTTTGAATTTGGAAGAACATAGTGAATATATATATATATAATTCAATACTGACAGAACATGTTCTGTTAATGAAGGAAAGGGCGAGTGATTTACAACAGTGTACATGTACGCTCTATTATAATTAAAAAAGTTCGGCAAATGACTTTCATCAGAGTGCGTCATACATTACGGTGTTGTTGCCATCTACGCTTCGGAAAGACATTCTGTACTGTGTATAATACAGAAATAGTTTGTACTTTAAATTGTTTGGCACAAATAAAGAATTAAAACGTTATTAGTGCGAGGAAACCAGCTATAAACGTGGTACTATTTCAGAGTGACGTCTTTAAAAGCTACACATCGTTATAGCCATCAACAGACCAATCAGCTCACAGGATTCGACTGCTAATATGAAGTGGGACACAATATGGACGATTTTCAGAACGACTATTTTTGGTAAGTCATCATATTTGTTTATTTATTTAGATATGTATGAATACATACTATTGAATAGGTCTTTGTGTTATGCACGTTGTTAATAAGTACACCTTCTGGCACTATCTCGATTCTGATTGGCTGATTCAGCCCATGTGATCGCCGTTCATAACCCAATTAATTGCAACATTATTCTAGTCTCATTGATTCCTAGACGACTACTGTTTGTATGGTGTGACGAATCAAAAAGACAATATGTAAATTATTTGTTGTAGTTTTAACAATTGAATGCTCTTTTTCTGCATTTCATCGAGGTATGAAATGAGTTTGTTACGCAAATTAGATGTAATAAATTGACATGTCGGTGTTTATGCAAATTAGTTGTAAATAACTGACATTTCATAGCTTGATGAAACGCAGAAAAAGAGCATGCACTTTTTAAAGCGACACTACATCGGTGAAAACGCAAGCTTCTGCAGAATGTAATTTGCTATTATGTGGTATAATTTCCCCCCAAATATTTACCTCAAAAACTGAGTATTTCAACAAATAAACAAACGTCGTATACGCGGTTTGTTGACATAAGAAAATAATGTAAATAGGGTCGACATTCATGCCTAATACAAAGCGTGTATCCTGAATAACACGAGGTATGGTACATATTTACCGTGATATCTCACATGTGTGCATATGCATATTTATTTGTAGACTAATCTTAATTAAATTATCTCTAAACGAAAGTATCGCGTGTTTAGTATTGACTTCAATGACAACACACGTCAATTCAGGAGCGTGGATGACCGTTATATGAAATCCTACTTTCACGTTTGAAAGTTTGTATACCACAAAAACACTGTTAAATTGATTCAATGTTAATGTTCGATGTATTCAGAGGAATTTGTAGCAGTAATGCATGTGTACGTGAAACGAAAGCATTTTATTTGCTTTTTGCGATTAAATGTATATGTATGTACATGCCTATATGGCCATTATATATGGTTTAAAATGGAATATGCAGTTCAAAGAAAAGGATAGCTTAAATATACAATAGTATTGCTTCGTAATTAAATGTATGTATATGGCCACTATATATGGTTTAAAATGGAATATACAATTCAAAGAAATGTATAGCATGAATATACAATCTTAGTGCTTCTTAATTAAATGTATGTATATGGCCACTATATATGGTGTAAAATGGATTACACAGTTCAAACAAAAGGATAGCATGAATATACAATCTTATTGCTTCTTAATTAAATGTATGTATATGGCCACTATATATGGTTTAACATGGAATACATAGTTCAAAGAAAAGGATAGCCTAAATATACAATCGTATTCATTGTTAATTAAATGTATGTATATTGCCACTATATATGGTTTAAAATGGAATACACAGTTCGAAGAAAAGTATAGCATGAATATACAATCGTATTCATTGTTAATTAAATGTATGTATATGGCCACTATATATGGTTTCTTCTTCTTGTCGTTCGCGAATCACATGGGCAAGCCGGCAGCAAACACGAAATGGGCCGTCCTCCTCAGATCCTCCCGGCATATATTGTTTAAAATGGAATACACAGTTCAAAGAAAAGTATAGCATGAATATACAATCGTATTCATTGTTAACTAAATGTATGTATATGGCCACTATATATGTTATATAATAGTGTTGATGTATATATGTTATATAATAGTGTTGCTGTATATATGTTATATAAGAGTGTTGCTGTATATATGTTATATAATAGTGTTGATGTATATATTATATAATAGTGTTGCTGTATATGTTATATAATAGTGTTGATGTATATGTTATATAATAGTGTTGCTGTATATATTATATAATAGTGTTGCTGTATATGTTATATAATAGTGTTGATGTATATATTATATAATAGTGTTGCTGTATATATTATATAATAGTGTTGCTGTATATATGTTATATAAGAGTGTTGATGTATATGTTATATAATAGTGTTGATGTATATATTATATAATAGTGTTGATGTATATATTATATAAGAGTGTTGCTGTATATATACAATACAATGTGCTTCATAACAACACAGACTGGAATTAACAAGTCTGTATATAAGTGATCTGTTAACCATTTCCCTCATAGAAGCACCTCTTGACGCAATTACCAATACCACATTCATTGACAATGTAGTAGCCAAACCAATGTTCATAATAAACCCTTTCCCTCATAGAAGCACCTCTTGACGCAATTACCAATACCACATTCATTGACAATGTAGTAGCCAAACCAATGTTCATAATAAAGGCCAGAATCTCATGTAGTTCCAGTACTATCTATGGAGATGGGATAGATATGGCGACTACTTATCCACTGCATGATAGTTAAATGACTGTCGTTTGTATGGAGAAATAATAGTATATTAACCTAAATCTCTATGTAGTCCCAGTAATATCTATGAAAGTGGGGTAGATATGGCGACTACTTATCCACTGCATGATAGCTAAATGGCTGTCGTTTGTATGGAGATATAATACTATATTAACCTAAATCTCTATGAAGGAAAGGGTCTCTCTACCAAGTACAAATGTACATGGGTCCGCCCTGTGGTCGAGTGGCTAAGGTCGCTGTCTTGTATACCACTGTAACCTATCATCACTGATGGTCACGTGTTCGAGCCCCGCTCAGACCGCGTCTCATTTATATGAAAAAGTTGGCAGTTTCTTACGGAGGTTGGTGCACCCAAGTACTGGTTAACCGCTGGAGCCTGCCCGGGAAAGGTGTTGTTAGGTAAACTGCCCGCCGGCGATATAGCCCAAAAATGGTGCTGATGCTGGCGTAAAACCCGAAATATAATATAACAAATGTACATGATGCACACATTTTCACATAGAGCATGACTACCACTATAATCATGATGCGCCTAGTTATGCTTTCTTCTTTATTTTATGCTTTCCATTATAGATACAGCAACCGTAAATTGTTAGTCCGCTGGTTGAAAGTAGTGAAATAACACATTTGATTTCTCACTGCCTTATATATGTATAGTACTTACCCGCTGCCTGTTGAAATGTTGTCAACGCGAACGTTTTTGGGCTCAAGCTGATGGTGACGTCATTTATGACATACTAATGCTTTATATTGTTCATATTAAATTAAGGAGAATAATTCGATAAGACTTAGTCATTCATTCTTATCATTTATTTTGTATTATTATTATTTGTTGTTGTAATTAATTGAAAAATAAAATATATTTAAATTAGGGATGGCATTTATATGAAAAAGTTGGCAGTTTCTTACGGAGGTTGGTGCACCCAAGTACTGGTTAGCCGCTGGAGCCTGCCCAGAAAAGGTGTTGTTAGGTAAACTGCCTGCCGGCGATATAGCCCAAAATGGTGCTGATGCAGGCGTAAGACCCGAAATATAACAGAACATATAAAAATATAGCATAAATTAGGGATGACAACGAATATTCGAATATTCTCGAATATTCGGGAAAAATATTATACCCTCAAAAATGCCAGCCGCTCAGTCACACGTAATTGGAAATGCTTGAATCGCTCTGAGAATAAGAAAACTGCTAGGTGTAATCTATGCAAACTGGATTTACCATATTCGGGTACAATATTAATCTGAATACTCATTTGACGAAGATGACGTTTAAACGCGTACAACAGAAATTAAGTTAATTTGGGAATTATTATAAGATTTTGAGTGATTTTGAGGTTTTGATTGAATTCTATCGAATATTCAAATATTCGATTACCCTCCCCCGACCGAATATTCGAATAGTGTAATCGCTATTCGTTACCATCCCTAGTTTAAATTAATTTTCATTTGATGAAAAATAATTCGATCATACACTAAAACAAACACATATCCTATTTGTATTCAAATGTACCCAGACACACCAGAATCTAGTTACTGTAATGTGCTCAGCTTACGTTTTGTGCAAACAGACGCACATTATTTTGATAACTGACCGTACGCCGCAGTAGAGATAAGATCACGTACTTGTTTCTGCCAGACATTTGGCAATGGTAAACGAGCGTGTTTCTCTGCCGTACATAAATAATAATTGTGTTAGATATTAAATTAATAATCTAATTTTGATTGGTATCTCTATGACGCAGCAGCTATAAATCCCTCTCGCGAATCCACATGTTGCTTACAGATGGATCTGTAGTCCAGTGGTAACACGCTGGACTGGTAATCCGGGGATCGCAGGTTCGATCCCCCGTCTGACCTTAATACAATTAAAAGTCTTTTAGATGGGACTTTAAACCGAGGTCTCGTGACGGTGCTGTACACCGTGCACGTAAAAGAGCCAGAGGAGACTCTGGAATGGGTCTCTGTCTGTATCATTGCACTATCCTCCGATAATTTAAAATGACTAGCCTCTTCAGGAGGCGTCGCTCATATGGGCAACCAGTAGTGGCGATGAATACACGCAACGTAACTGCCATATATCAGTTTTATGAGTGTTATCAAAGCTATATAGTACAGCACAGATTGTTGTCATACATTACTTATGCATGTCAGCTGTACTATATAAAGCGTCGCTCATATAGGCAACCGGTAGCGACGATAGCAAACGTAAAACACACATTGTTTAGACGAGAACATACCTTTGAAATATTACAGACACGTTGCAACATCATCCACCACCATGCATGTTAAATATTTAATTAACTGCTCAATACTACCGTAATGAAGTACTATTTAAAGTACGATTTGTTATGACATTGTTCTCAAAAATGCCGCCCGCTCAGTCACACGTTCGGAAAGCCTTCAATAGTTCTGAGAATAAGTTAACTGCTAGGTGTAATCTATGCAACTTGGATTTAACATATGCTGGTACAACAACAATCTGAATAATCATTTGAAAAACAAACACCCTTCAACTGAATGCAGTTCAAGTGACAATAGCTTCATTTGTGAAAACGCCCATGAATGTACAGTGGCCGATAACAATAACTGAATGAGTCGTCGTCATATTTGCATGGCCTTACAGGAAGAAATTAGGTTAATTTGGCACATTTTATGAGAGTTTGAGTGATTTTGAGTTTTTGGATAGAATTCTACCAAATATTCGAATATTCGATTACCTTCTCGACCGAATATTCGAATAGCAAAATCGCTATTCGTTGCCTTCCCAATATAATATAATACATGCAATTAGAGGTCAGATACCAATTAGCAATGTTAGTCAAGCTATATAGTACATTCAATATTGATTATGGTCAGACGGGTGATCGAACCTGTGATCCCTGTATTCGCATTCCAACGTGTTAACCACTGGTTGGACTACCGACCCATCTTGATATCTGGCATTTTGCTTGGGTCCGCCTTCGTGGTCGAGTGGTTAAGGTCGCTGACTTGTATACCACTGTAACCTATCATCACTGATTGTCACGGGTTCGAGCCCCGCTCAGACCGTGTCTCATTTATATGAAAAAGTTAGCAGTTTCTTACGGAGGTTGGTGCACCCAAGTACTGGTTAACCGCTGGAGCCTGCCCAGGAAAGGTGTTGTTAGGTAAACTGCCCGCCGGCGATATAGCCCAAAAATGGTGCTTATGCAGGCGTAAAACCCGAAATATAACATAAAATATAAAAATATAACATAAATTAGGGATGGCAACGAATATTCGAATATTCGGGAAAAAATATACCCTCAACAATGCCAGCCGCTCAGTCACACGTTTGGAAATGCTTGAATCGCTCTGAGAATAAGAAAACTGCTAGGTGTAATCTATGCAAATTGGATTTACCATATTCGGGTACAATATCAATCTGAATACTCATTTATATAGCTTGGAAGACAATCTTAATTCAGATATAATAGCTGGCATTGATGTGTACTGTAGGTTGGCATGCACTCTATGCAAGTGGACATCCGATATCAGTCGTTATTGCACGTTATTGCTCGGAAGACACTCGTAATTGATATCTACTCCAGCCGTTAATGTCTTTACATAAGTTCGAAGTCAGTCCTAATTGATATATGCATCATACTTTAATGTCTTGTATAGCGTGGAAGACAACCATAGTTTGAGCATATTCTTGACAGAGCTAGGCAGTCACTAGAGATGATGAGTGTGACGATGACGACAACGACCGACGACGACGACGACGATGATGATATATAACACTTATTCATTGGTATAGGCTTGTAGACAATTCTAGGTGATATCTGATATTTGTCCTCGACTTACAGATACTCCATACTGATATATTGCACCAGTTCTAGATACATGATTTAGCTTTGTGGAAAACATAATCGATATCTGATGATATCTTGCACAGATGAATCCGACAATCGTGTATTATATAACATTTCTAATTGATATATTTAACCAGTATTTAGTGTATTACATGACACACATTTCTAATTGATATATTTAACCTGTATTTAGTGTATTACATGACACACATTTCTAATTGATATATTTAACCTGTATTTAGTGTATTACATGACACACATTTCTAATTGATATATTTAACCAGTATTTAGTGTATTACATGACACACATTTCTAATTGATATATTTAACCAGTATTTAGTGTATTATATAACATTTCTAATTGATATATTTAACCAGTATTTAGTGTATTACATGACACACATTTCTAATTGATATATTTAACCAGTATTTAGTGTATTACATGACACACATTTCTAATTGATATATTTAACCAGTATTTAGTGATTAATACTTCTAATTTATTTAACTATTTAGTGTATTATATAACATTTCTAATTGATATATTTAACCTGTATTTAGTGTATTACATGACATACATTTCTAATTGATATATTTAACCAGTATTTAGTGTATTGCATGACATACATTTTAATTGATATATTTAACCTGTATTTAGTGTATTGGATATACATTTTAATTGATATATTTAACCTGTATTTAGTGTATTTATAACATTTCTAATTGATATATTTAACCAGTATTTAGTGTATTACATGTCACACATTTCTAATTGATATATTTAACCTGTATTTAGTGTATTAAATAAAATGACATACACTTCTAATTAATATATGACGCCAGTCGTTGGTGTATTTATATATATATATATATATATATATATACAAATATTCCTAATTAATATATGACGCCAGTCTTTGGTGTATATATATACATTGACAAATATTAGTAATTAATATATGACGCCAGTCTTTGGTATATATATATATATATACATTGACAAATATTCGTAATTAATATATGACGCCAGTCTTTGGTATATATACATTGACAAATAATCGTAATTAATATATGACGCCAGTCTTTGGTATATATACATTGACAAATATTCGTAATTAATATATGACGCCAGTCTTTGGTATATATATACATTCACAAATATTCCTAATTAATATATGACGCCAGTCTTTGGTGTATATATATACATTGACAAATATTCCTAATTAATATATGACGCCAGTCTTTGTTGTATATATATACATTGACAAATATTCCTAATTAATATATGACGCCAGTCTTTGGTGTATATATATACATTGACAAATATTCCTAATTAATATATGACGCCAGTCTTTGGTGTGTTTCTATACATTGACAAATATTCCTAATTAATATATGACGCCAGTCTTTGGTGTATATATATACATTGACAAATATTCCTAATTAATATATGACGCCAGATGTTGGTGTGTTTCTATACATTGACAAATATTCCTATTTAATATATGACGCCAGTCTTTGGTGTGTATATATATATATACATTCACAAATATTCCTAATTAATATATGACGCCAGTCTTTGGTGTATATATATACACATTCACAAATATTCCTAATTAATATATGACGCCAGTCCTTGGTATATATATATACATTCACAAACATCTACAACATCGTACCCTAATCAGTATGTGGCATATTATACTCCGATGATGATGATGATGATGATGATGATGATGATGATGTTGTTATTGTTGTGTATCCGGTGTTCAGCTCTGTCACTACTATCTACAACATCGTACCCTAATCAGTATGTGGCATATTATACTCCGATGATGATGATGATGATGATGATGTTGGTGATGATGTTGTTGTTGTTGTTGTTGTTGTTGTGTATCCAGTGTTCAGCTCTGTCACTACTATCTACAATATCGTACCCTAATCAGTATGTGGCATATTATACTCCAATGATGATGATGATGATGATATTGTGTATCCAGTGTTCAGCTCTGTCACTACTATCTACATTATCGTACCCTAATCAGTAGGTGGCATATTCAATCGTTGCTGAATATCTTCTCTCATACCTGTCATTGTGGAATTATGCAGCTTAACAGACTATCCTCTCTGATACTAGCTATCAACGGTTTGAAAAGGCAATCAGTTTGACCATAATCGTGGCCATCGCCCGTTGATGTTTACGAATGGATATCCTGCGATTCACGTTCATATTGTATGTGTTGATGTCGAGTGTCGATATGTAGAACTGGCCGGGGATCGTGCACATTGAATAGATGACATGTGTTCGTGATGTTTCCTATGTGTTGATGTCGGGTATCTATAAGTAAGTAAGTAAGTAAGTAAATAGTTTATTATAGTGACATGTGCATTAACATATTTCAATACATACATAAATACATGAATATAGCACCCGACCCAATGGGTCTATACGTCACCTACATATTAAATTGTTATACATATGTAGAACTGGTTGGGGATCGTGCACATTTAATACATGACATTTGTTCGTGATGTTTCCTATGTGTTTATGTCGGGTATCGATATGTAGAACTGGCTGGGTATCGTGCGCATTGAATAGATGACATTTGTTCGTGATGTTTCCTATGTGTTTATGTCGGGTATCGATATGTAGAACTGGCTGGGGATCGTGCACATTTAATACATGACATTTGTTCGTGATGTTTCCTATGTGTTTATGTCGGGTATCGATATGTAGAACTGGCTGGGTATCGTGCGCATTGAATAGATGACATTTGTTCGTGATGTTTCATATTGGCTTTTTGTACATAAGATAAGATAAATTATATTTTGAATCGGCAAGACATATCACAAATAACATAAGCTCTGATGAGCTTTTATAGCCGACTATATAACAACATGTGTATATGAATAACAAGAGTAAAACATCTATGGGAAATAAAAATTTGAATTAAATTAGACACTATCTGCTAAAACAAAACATGCTTATTTAGTCGAACAGTAAAATTAGACACTCTATGCTAAAACAGAACATGGTTATTTAGTCGAGCAGTAAAATTTGACATAAGATGAACATAAGAAAAGAATAAGAAATTAGCCATGCAGGCAACTAAGATGATTAATAAAAGAAAACTAAACATGCAATCTAAACTATAGCTGACATGAACTCCATGCTAACCATTCACTGTGGGGAGCCATTACCTGGTATAGCATACTACACACTTACTCCATGCTAACCATTCACTGTGGGGAGCCATTACCTGGTATAGCATACTACACACTTACTCCATGCTAACCATTCACTGTGGGGAGCCATTACCTGGTATAGCATACTACACACTTACTCCATGCTGATCCTTCACTGTGGGGAGCCATTACCTGGTATAGCATACTACACACTTACTCCATGCTAACCATTCACTGTGGGGAGCCATTACCTGGTATAGCATACTACACACTTACTCCATGCTAACCATTCACTGTGGGGAGCCATTACCTGGTATAGCATACTACACACTTACTCCATGCTGATCCTTCACTGTGGGGAGCCATTACCTGGTATAGCATACTACACACTTACTCCATGCTAACCATTCACTGTGGGGAGCCATTACCTGGTATAGCATACTACACACTTACTCCATGCTGATCCTTCACTGTGGGGAGCCATTACCTGGTATAGCATACTACACACTTACTCCATGCTGATCCTTCACTGTGGGGAGCCATTACCTGGTATAGCATACTACAC
>CM026396.1:27277372-27332281 GCA_014843695.1 Archivesica marissinica | reverse complement strand
TATGTAGAACTGGTTGGGGATCGTGCACATTTAATACATGACATTTGTTCGTGATGTTTCCTATGTGTTTATGTCGGGTATCGATATGTAGAACTGGCTGGGTATCGTGCGCATTGAATAGATGACATTTGTTCGTGATGTTTCATATTGGCTTTTTGTACATAAGATAAGATAAATTATATTTTGAATCGGCAAGACATATCACAAATAACATAAGCTCTGATGAGCTTTTATAGCCGACTATATAACAACATGTGTATATGAATAACAAGAGTAAAACATCTATGGGAAATAAAAATTTGAATTAAATTAGACACTATCTGCTAAAACAAAACATGCTTATTTAGTCGAACAGTAAAATTAGACACTCTATGCTAAAACAGAACATGGTTATTTAGTCGAGCAGTAAAATTTGACATAAGATGAACATAAGAAAAGAATAAGAAATTAGCCATGCAGGCAACTAAGATGATTAATAAAAGAAAACTAAACATGCAATCTAAACTATAGCTGACATGAACTCCATGCTAACCATTCACTGTGGGGAGCCATTACCTGGTATAGCATACTACACACTTACTCCATGCTAACCATTCACTGTGGGGAGCCATTACCTGGTATAGCATACTACACACTTACTCCATGCTAACCATTCACTGTGGGGAGCCATTACCTGGTATAGCATACTACACACTTACTCCATGCTGATCCTTCACTGTGGGGAGCCATTACCTGGTATAGCATACTACACACTTACTCCATGCTAACCATTCACTGTGGGGAGCCATTACCTGGTATAGCATACTACACACTTACTCCATGCTAACCATTCACTGTGGGGAGCCATTACCTGGTATAGCATACTACACACTTACTCCATGCTAACCATTCACTGTGGGGAGCCATTACCTGGTATAGCATACTACACACTTACTCCATGCTAACCATTCACTGTGGGAGCCATTACCTGGTATAGCATACTACACACTTACTCCATGCTGATCCTTCACTGTGGGGAGCCATTACCTGGTATAGCATACTACACACTTACTCCATGCTGATCCTTCACTGTGGGAGCCATTACCTGGTATAGCATACTACACACTTACTCCATGCTGATCCTTCACTGTGGGAGCCATTACCTGGTATAGCATACTACACACTTACTCCATGCTGATCCTTCACTGTGGGAGCCATTACCTGGTATAGCATACTACACACTTACTCCATGCTAACCATTCACTGTGGGGAGCCATTACCTGGTATAGCATACTACACACTTACTCCATGCTAACCATTCACTGTGGGGAGCCATTACCTGGTATAGCATACTACACACTTACTCCATGCTGATCCTTCACTGTGGGGAGCCATTACCTGGTATAGCATACTACACACTTACTCCATGCTGATCCTTCACTGTGGGGAGCCATTACCTGGTATAGCATACTACACACTTACTCCATGCTGATCCTTCACTGTGGGGAGCCATTACCTGGTATAGCATACTACACACTTACTCCATGCTGATCCTTCACTGTGGGGAGCCATTACCTGGTATAGCATACTACACACTTACTCCATGCTGATCCTTCACTGTGGGGAGCCATTACCTGGTATAGCATACTACACACTTACTCCATGCTGATCCTTCACTGTGGGGAGCCATTACCTGGTATAGCATACTACACACTTACTCCATGCTGATCCTTCACTGTGGGGAGCCATTACCTGGTATAGCATACTACACACTTACTCCATGCTGATCCTTCACTGTGGGGAGCCATTACCTGGTATAGCATACTACACACTTACTCCATGCTGATCCTTCACTGTGGGGAGCCATTACCTGGTATAGCATACTACACACTTACTCCATGCTAACCATTCACTGTGGGGAGCCATTACCTGGTATAGCATACTACACACTTACTCCATGCTAACCATTCACTGTGGGGAGCCATTACCTGGTATAGCATACTACACACTTACTCCATGCTAACCCTTCACTGTGGGGAGCCATTACCTGGTATAGCATACTACACACTTACTCCATGCTAACCATTCACTGTGGGGAGCCATTACCTGGTATAGCATACTACACACTTACTCCATGCTAACCATTCACTGTGGGGAGCCATTACCTGGTATAGCATACTACACACTTACTCCATGCTAACCAATCACTGTGGGGAGCCATTACCTGGTATAGCATACTACACACTTACTCCATGCTAACCATTCACTGTGGGGAGCCATTACCTGGTATAGCATACTACACACTTAAGTCATTTCCATTCCAAGAGGAAATCAAGCTCAAGTGCTACCCCGTTGCCCGTCCGTGCTCGATTGTCTTCCTCCACACCAGGATAGTCGCCATATGCCCTAAGCTGTCGATATGACTTTGAATAAAAACAAAACAAATATAAAACAGAGAGACCATCCACTATGGTGTCTTGGCAATTATTCTGGCATCGGCTATAGCTGTTTCTTCGCTGTCCGATTAGCGCAGTGGCTAGTGCGCTCGCTTCTCACCAATGCAACCCGGGTTCGATCTTCGGACCGGGAAGTATGTGAGATGGTACGGTGGTCGCAAGATCGATCAGGTGGGTTTTTCCGGGTACTCCTGTTTCCTCCCACACGAATGACCACATTTACCCTTTCATTCGCGCCAATGAGAGCGATTAATATAAGTTGTTAAAACTTGCTTAGCAATCGTTGTAAAATAAATAAAGTGTTAAAAACAAATCACTTTCTCATCTTCCGAGTCAATGTATCGAATATGAAAATAAATCGTTATTTCATTTATATTGATACTGTACATATAACAGAAATGTTCATTATTGAACACATACTACTGCTTTTATAGATTTTTGAAAGTGAAAGTTCATATTAAATAGTTATATTTTAATGGTAAATATCGACTTTCACAATATTGCGGGGGTTATACCCCAGTACCCCATACCCATATATAGTCTATACATTTATCTAGCACAAAGCTACGCCACTGTCATCGGTTTGGCACTGCGAACATATTACATTTGTATAGATTTTTGAAAGTGAAAGTTCATATTAAAACAGTTATATTTTGATGGTAAATAGTTTCAAATAATAGTTCTTATATTACCGATTAGAATGTATGTACTATACACTCGACATAATTCCGAACCGGTCACCTGATGTTTTACAGTATTTGGAACACATTAATAACGAAATAATACCAATATTCATATAATCTTCTTGGTTATATTTTATTACAGATCGTTATGCATGATTTTTCCATATAATCATTTCGGATAAGATAAATTGCATTAAATGACAATAAGAAAATATTTATATTGTATGATTATTAATTGGCTCCAAATATTATGAAGCACCACGTGACCGATTAGGAATTGTGTTAAGTGTATACAGTGTCTACTCATATTGTTATTCATAATCGTTAGCCATAATTTGGGTTAAGCTGTATATAAGCTTGTGGATCCTCCATCAGGATTTTATTCACTCATGACACGCGAAACACGTTCAATTAACATAAACTAAACAAGGGATGTCCCATAACAATCGGTATAATAAGTAATATGTTATACGGCATTTGCTGGTATTTTGAATACAATTGTTGTATTTTGTATACCATTGCCGGTATTTTGTATACCATTGCCGGTATTTTGTATACCATTGCCGGTATTTTGTATACCATTGCCGGTATTTTGAATACTATAGCCGGTATTTTGTATACCATTGCCGGTATTTTGTATACCATTGCCGGTATTTTGTATACCATTGCTGGTATTTTGTATACCATTGCTGGTATTTTGTATACCATTGCTGGTATTTTGTATACCATTGCTGGTATTTTGTATACCATTGCCGGTATTTTGTATACCATTGCCGGTATTTTGAATACTATAGCCGGTATTTTGTATACCATTGCCGGTATTTTGTATACCATTGCCGGTATTTTGATACCATTGCTGGTATTTTGTATACCATTGCCGCTATTTTGTATACCATTGCTGGTATTTTGATACCATTGCCGGTATTTTGTATACTATTGCCGGTATTTTGTATATCATTGCCGGTATTTTGTATACCATTGCTGGTATTTTGATACCATTGCTGGTATTTTGTATACCATTGCCGGTATTTTGAATACCATTGCCGGTATTTTGTATACCATTGCCGGTATTTTGAATACCATTGCCGGTATTTTGTATACCATTGCCGTTGCCGGTATTTTGTATACCATTGCCGGTATTTTGTATACCATTGCCGGTATTTTGAAAACCATTGCTGGTATTTTGTATATCATTGCCGGTATTTTGTATACCATTGCCGGTATTTTGTATACCATTGCCGGTATTTTGATACCATTGCTGGTATTTTGTATACAATTGCCGGTATTTTGTATACCATTGCCGGTATTTTGAATACCATTGCCGGTATTTTGTATACCATTGCCGGTATTTTGAATACCATTGCCGGTATTTTGTATACCATTGCCGGTATTTTGAATACCATTGCCGGTATTTTGTATACCATTGCCGGTATTTTGTATACCATTGCCGGTATTTTGTATACCATTGTCGGTATGTTGTATACCATTGCCGGTATTTTGTATACCATTGCCGGTATTTTGTATACCATTGCCGGTATCAAACCACCAATTTGTATACCATTGCCGGTATGTTGTATACCATTGCCGGTATTTTGTATACCATACCCGGTATTTTGCATACCATTTCCGTTTTGTATACCATTGCCGGTATTTTGTATACCATTGCCGGTATTTTGTATACCATTGCCGGTATTTTATATACCATTGCCGGTATGTTGTATACCATTGCCGGTATTTTGTATACCATACCCGGTATTTTGCATACCATTTCCGTTTTGTATACCATTGCCGGTATTTTGTATACCATTGCCGGTATTTTGTATACCATTGCCGGTATTTTATATACCATTGCCGGTATGTTGTATACCATTGCCGGTATTTTGTATACCATACCCGGTATTTTGCATACCATTTCCGTTTTGTATACCATTGCCGGTATTTTGTATACCATTGCCGGTATTTTGTATACCATTGCCGGTATTTTATATACCATTGCCGGTATGTTGTATACCATTGCCGGTATTTTGTATACCATACCCGGTATTTTGCATACCATTTCCGTTTTGTATACCATTGCCGGTATTTTGTATACCATTGCCGGTATTTTGTATACCATTGCCGGTATTTTATATACCATTGCCGGTAGTTTGTATACCATTGCCGGTAGTTTGTATACTATTACTCGTACTAGGGCACATACATACAATCACACTGAGGTTGTAATATAACAAATAAATTGCCTATTAAATACACCCCCCAGCTGGGCAGGGGTTAGAATATCCCAGCTGTCGCACTATAGAGGGGTACAACCCCCCCAAATGTGCCTGCCTGTTTGCCGTGGGCGGAGACCTGTGTCGCCTGATGAGAGGATCCTGGTGGTTGAGTAGAATAAGTGTTGGTAAATAATACCCTGTTTCCACAACACACCACTTCGGCCTTAAGTTGGGTTAAACGGGAGGTCAGGAAAGCCCGTCCTTGATCAATCGGCTGGTCATGCCGAGCCCTAGGGCATCGTTAATCTTAAACACATATTTTCAAAATTTATCTTGAAAACAAATATTGATTCTCTAAATATTTATACTCTTTCATTGTCTTCTTTTTGATGCCATAGAAGGCGGTGGCTCATGGGCTAATCGGGTGAAAGTTTGATGTTTGATTGACTTTTGTAACCTCCCAAGGATAGTCTAAACTTGGTAGGACCGTCTGTGGGAATACACTTGTCCAGTCTAGTCCTTTCATTCTGAGTATATCATTGATGTATCCCTGTCATGATCTGTGATGGATTTCCCCAGATCATGTCCCCTTGTTGGGCTCTGAGACGGGTGGGGAGCATTGACGATGAACTATATATTACTATTATGAGTTCCACTCAAAAAAAAGCCAAGCGTGCACTAAGTGAATCCTATGATGATCCTGTTGAACAACAGAGAGTGAACTTTCCTCGCTTCATTCTCATTGAGGCTGTAGACAGTTCAAAACCTATCACAAAAATTTCCCCTTTCGTCATTGAAAAGCAAATGAAATCTATCCTAGGTACACCTAAATCTGTTAAAAGTCTTCGAAATGTAAGTCTTTTGGTTGAAATTACTTCAAAAGCTCAATCTCAGAATTTATTATCAACGAACACCTTCTTTGGACATTCTGTGAAGGTCAGTCCCCACAAATCTTTGAACTCATCCAAAGGTGTCATCAGGTGCAGGGAATTATCTTCCTGCTCTTTGGATGAGATCAAAGAAGGGTTGTCAAGTCAAGGGATCATTGACGTGAAGAGAATATCAATAAAACGTAACAACGAAATAAAAACAACAAACACATATATAATTACATGTGACACACCAGTCATCCCGTCACGTATCAAAGTCGGCTACCAGATTGTCACCGTCGACATATATGTACCTAACCCTCTTAGATGCTTTAAATGCCAGAAGTATGGTCATCATGAGGATAGGTGTCGGAACGAGTCTGTATGCTCCAAGTGTACTGAGACTGCTCCACAACATCAAGAGAACAACTGCCCCAACACAAATAAATGCGCCAATTGTGGCGCTGATCATATATCCAATTCTAAAGACTGTGTCTCCTGTAAAAAAGAAAAAGAAATTGTTAAGATCAAATATTCGGAAAACATTTCATTCCAGGATGCAAGAAAAATTTATGAATCTCGGTACAAATCCGAAAATCAGCCAAGCTATGCAAGTGTTGCTAAAACAGCTTCTGTTGAATGCAAAACTTGCAAAAACTTGTTGACCAAACTTTGCCAAATATTTCCAGACAAAAAAAACAGAAATAATGCAGTTATTCCCTGGTTCTGATAGTTCTTCTCATCTTGACCAGCTTACAAATCAAAATACACCACAAACACCTAAACCTACGCTTACAAATCAAAATACACCACAAACACCTAAACCTACAGCAGACAAACAAAAACAAGCAAAAACAAACATACACAAGAATCCAACAGCAACAAACACTCGAAACAACAATACACAAGAAAAACACATTCAACCAAAAACAACATCAACTTCATCAAAACCAATACCTACTAAAAAAGAATCTACAGCTCAACAAGCATCAACTTCAACAAAAAAGCAATCTGCTGTCACTTCCAGACAGCAGAAAAACAAACATATACAATCAGATAAACAATCAGATAAACACACAGTGTCCAGTCCAGTGTCTACAAGCAATAGATACTCGGATTTGGACACGGACGATGACAATCTGGAGGGCGAGGCATCAGACTCGGACAAGTCCGAGTCTATGACCTGGCAAGATGGCGAGGGTGGCTGGAGCAAGAACCCCAGTCGTTGCAGGATGCCACTTAATATATTTTTAACTTTATATTTTATCTATGAATAATAATTATGTAAATATCGGTATAGTATTTTTAATAATTAATCTCTCAATAATGGCCAATGGAATTATCCAGTGGAATTGTCGAGGTTTAAAATCTAATTTTGCAGAGCTTTCTCTTTTAGTGCAAGAACATAAACCTGCTGCGTTATGCCTTCAAGAAACATTTTTGAAACAAAATGATACAATTTCTATAAAACATCACACCATTTTCAATAAATATACAGTGAAGGTGATAAAGCCCAGGGTGGGGTATCTATCATCGTCAATAATAGTGTTCCACATAAGGAATTACTGTTAAATACAAACTTACAAGCTGTTGCTGTAAGACTGTCATTACATAGCACTATCACACTGTGTTCACTATATCTTCCTCCAAGTAAACCAATTGAAGAACATAGGCTGAATGATCTTATAATACAATTACCCACTCCATATATTCTATGCACATAACATCCTTTGGGGTTGTAATAATACAAATCAAAGAGGTCTCCAGATAGAGAATTTCATCTCTGATAATTCTCTTTCTTACATGAACGATCCATCTTCCAAAACATATTTACACCCAGGAACAGGATCCTATTCTGCAATCGATCTTACACTATGTAGCCCAGTCATACTTCCAGATTTCTCATGGAAAGTCGATGATGATCTCCACGGAAGCGACCACTTCCCCATCCTCATATCTGAAAATCAGCCAACAGCTTATAGTCAACCCAGAAGATGGAAACTTTCTAAAGCAAATTGGACTAAATTCCAACAACTTTGTGAACAAACAATGTCATATGAAACATTCAAGGATTGTCGTGATCAAACACAGCTATTCACTACATTACTAATAAAAGCAGCAGAACAATCCATACCTCAGACTTCACATAATCCAAAGAGACCATACAAACCCTGGTATGATGATGATTGTAAGAAAGCCATCCAAAATAGGAAATCGGCCATAAGAAAATTCAATTTGAGACCCACCACAGAAAATTTAAACAACATTCGCATATATAGAGCAAAAGCACGACGTACAATACAAAGCAGCAAACGTAAATGTTGGAAACAATACATCTCAAGACTAAATAACAGAACAACAACTAAGAAAACGTGGGACATGATAAGAAAAATTAATGGCAAAGGTACTTCACCTATTAGCCACCTCACTGCAAACAACAAACAAATCACCACACCTCTGGCAATTTCAAACACCTTAGCAGAAACATTTGCACAAAAATCATCAGCAAATAATTATTCACAAACATTTCAGAAATTCAAAGACACTAAAGAAAAGAAAAAACTAAACTTCAATTCAAAGAACAAAGAACATTACAACAAACTATTTAATCTTAATGAACTAAAGTCTGCTTTGTCAAAAGCACATGATACATCCCCAGGTCCAGATAAAATCCACTATCAATTCTTAAAACATCTACCTAGCTCCTCCCTCTTTATATTATTGGACATGTTTAATTCTATATGGCAAACTGGTGAATTTCCTACATCTTGGAGGGAGGCTTTAGTCATCCCAATACCAAAACCAGATAAGGATAAAAAGGATCCAAACAACTATAGACCCATAGCGTTAACAAGTGGTATATGTAAAACTATGGAAAGAATGGTAAACAACCGGCTTGTATGGTTTCTCGAATCAAATCATTTAATTGTTAATGTCCAGAGTGGCTTTCGTCAGCAGCGAAGCACACTGGATCATCTAGTTCGTTTCGAAACATTTATAAGAGAGGGCTTTGTCAATAAACAACATGTTGCTTCAGTATTGTTCGACCTTGAGAGTGCTTATGACACAACCTGGAAATATGGCATTTTAAAAGATCTTCACGACTTTGACCTCAGAGGACGCCTTCCATTATTTATTTCTGCATTTTTCAATGAAAGACTTTTTCGTGTTCGTGTTTGTAATACCCTATCAGATGCTCGGGAACAGCAGATGGGTGTACCACAGGGTTGTATTTTGTCCGTTACATTGTTTAGTATTAAGATAAACAATATTGTTAAATCAATAAATCCAGGGTTGAGTGCTCCCTTTATGTAGATGATTTTGTTATTTGCTTCAGGTCTAGTAATATGAACATAATAGAACGCCAACTCCAGCAATGTCTGAATACACTTCAGACTTGGTCGGATGAAAATGGTTTTAAATTTTCTAAATCAAAAACTAAATGTATGCATTTTTGTAATCTACGTGGACTTCATCCAGACCCAGAAATTTACCTGGATGGCTCACGTGTAGAAGTAGTCTCAGAATACAAATTTTTAGGTGTTATCTTTGATAAAAAACGCTCATTCATTCCTCATATCAATAATTTAATAAAGAAATGTCAAAAAGCTCTAAATATTTTAAAGGTTGTGGCACATTCCGATTGGGGAGCTGATAGAAAGGTACTTATACGGCTCTATCGGTCATTGGTTCGCTCTAAGCTGGATTATGGTTCGATAATTTACGGATCTGCACGAAAATCGTACCTGAAAATACTTGATCCTATACATAATCACGGTCTACGATTAGTCCTTGGAGCTTTCAGAACTTCCCTGTTAAAAGTCTTTATGCTGAAGCAAATGAACCCTCTCTGTATGCTAGACGACAGAAGCTAGCTCTTCAATACCTACTGAAACTCAAGTCAAATCCTCTAAACCCAGCTCACAAAGTGGTCTTTCAACCCCAGTTATATAGTGCAGTTTCAAAGAAAACCGAGAGCTATTGCCCCACTAGGTATACGTATGGAACAATGTCTAGATGACCTACATATTGACATGAAATCTATTGCACAGTATAAAATCCCAGATTCTCCTCCTTGGACCCTTAAAACTGCCGAGTTTCGCTTTGATCTCACTTCTGATAAAAAGTCTATTACAGACAGGAGCCAGTTTCAAACAAAATATCATGAAATCAGGGAATTTTATTCTGACTTCAAAGCCATATACACAGATGGTTCAAAAGCTGGTGACACTGTTGCGTTAGCAGCAATCTTTGGGAATAAAAATCGGATATGTAGACTTCCAAACAAGTCCTCAATTTTCTCTGCCGAACTGAAGGCCATAGATCTCGCTCTAGATCTTGCAGTGGAATCACACTATGTTCAATATATCATTTTCTCTGATTCCTTGTCTGTTTTACAGGCTTTGTATTATGAAAAGTTTGAAAATCCTATTGTTTGTACTTTGCTTGAAAGGATTTCTTACCTTTCAGAAACAAATACATTTGTGTTCTGCTGGCTTCCGAGTCATATGGGAATAAAAGGTAATGAAATGGCTGACCAGAATGCAAAGCTGGCTTTGTCATTATCAATTTCTAGGATTAAAGTGTGTTATACCGATTTTAAATCTACAATTCTTACCTTAATTCAATCCTCTTGGCAGGCCCAATGGGATGGTGACATTTTTAACAAACTTCATTCGGTCAAACCAACACTGCCCAATTTACAGGCCTATTCGTCGAGAAGAAGTCATTCTTGCCCGTCTCAGGATTGGTCATTCTCGAATATCACATTCATGGCTGTTGTCACGAGATGATGCACCAGAATGTATCCCATGCAATACTCTATACACGGTGGAGCATATCTTAATACACTGTGTTGACCTTCAACCAATCCGGTTTCAGTACTACAATGTGGACAACATTAAAAAACTCTTCGACTCTATCAGAGTAGAGTCTATCATATCATTTATCAAGGCAATAGGAATTTATAATAAGCTGTGATATCAATTGTTAATCATGCCTTTGTAGTAATCATTCATTCATATATTACCTGTAATTAATCTTACGTCTTTATAACTTCTTAGTATTAATTTTTATGTAATGCATATACTTATATAGAATTTTATTTCATACACTCGACAATAAACATAACTTTAATGCGCGCTACATGACCTTAGATGTCGATGCGCCGTAAAACACCATTCATTCATTATTAAAATACATAGTTAAAACATACAGTCTGTTCATGTATATTTCCAATCTTTCATTTCTTCTGATACCACATCCACTGTGAAGATTTGTTCATATCAAACTGAAAAGCAGCAAACATATCACAAATGTAATGTTGAGCATTGACACCGGGTCACCTGTGAATGATGTCACTGTGTTTCCATACTATATTCCTCCGCCAAATATCACAGTATACCCCACCTTCAGTTTGCATTGCCTGAATTCTTATACGACATATGTTCCCCACATCAATTAGTCTGAAGTATTCTCAAGTCACATATTAATATCTCTAAAAAAACACTAACACACTATGCACTGCCTGTCATGAAAATGCCCTTTTTCCAAAACGAAAAATGCACTATTTTAGTTATCAGGACTACATTCAACCTCGGATGCACTTCCGCCTAATTACGTATATACAACCTTGAGATGTCGGGAATCGCCATTAAAATACCCCATCCGAGTGTCTAATCGCATGATATGGTCTTCACATGGGGTCTCTTTACAATTAAAAGACTTTGTTTCACTGTGGATTCCAATATATTTTGATTGGATAACAGTGCAGTAAATATATTACGATTGCCCTAGGCTAGGTAGGCTATACAGCCATTAAAATACATACCGTTCACGTGTCTCACGATTCTTAAAATAGAAACGGAAGCTGCGCATACAGTTCAATGATGCGCAATGCATCTGTACACATCTGAAATAATCATGGAGGCAATGTGTGGACATTTTAGACACTTAAATAGACATACGATACGAAAATATATTGAACATTTATGGGATCTATATTTTGAACGTGTCGGTGTCAATGTAAAAACCACCTATTCGTGAACTAGCGAAGCGAACGGAAGGGTATCCGGGGTGTTCCCACACCAATAATACATGTAGAGTTGCATTAAACCCAACAACTACCTAACCATAACGGGATATCGTACACACGACACACGGATTGCGAGTCCAGCCTGCTACCACGAATCTAAGATATTGATTGATACCCGCGACCTCACCGTGAGCTATGTTATTATAATAACATATTAAACTAACTGGAGGGATTAATGTGCGTCTCTGCATGGTTTCGCACATGGTCTTAGTAAACAGTCATTGTTGTTATCGATTGCACGCCACTATAGTGATAACAACACAATGTCCATTAATGTGTTTCTGCTGTGCTTAATTCGCAGGAAAATGTCATTAAATTTAATAATACAACACTTCAGTAGATAGATCAAATACAGTATACCGGAGTAATCCAACAGGTTTCCTGTCCAGTCGCTGTTTGATATACGGAGCGGGAGGTCGAAGGTTCGAATCTTGTCAGCGGTTCGTTCTGATATGGCCGGTTGGTGAGCCGCCAGCTAGTTAAATAATGGTTACCGATTGCCTACCAGCCTGGCGCCTGGCAAACAAGCATAGGATTCGGGAAGTACTAATGTTCATAAAAAGAGGTGTCTCATAAGTCAGAAATTGCTGGCCCTTTAAATAGGGGTGACACTATAATAATAAACAAACAAACACTATATATCGTGGCGCAAAGGTAGTAGGATCTTTTTTTTATAAAATTATACAAATTAATTTTAGCTCGATTGCGAAACAGGTTCTTTCAACTTACATATTAAGTCCGCATCCGTGGTCGAGTGGTTAAGGTCGCTGACTTGTATACCACTGTAACCTATCATCACTGATGGTCACGGGTTCGAGCACCGCTCAGGCCGTGTCTCATTTATATGAAAAAGTTGGCAGTTTCTTACGGAGGTTGGTGCACCCAAGTACAGGTTAACCGCTGGAGCCTGCCCAGGAAAGGTGTTGTTAGGTAAACTGTCCGCCGGCGATATAGCCCGAAATGGTGCTGATGCAGGCGTAAAACCCGAAATATAACATAACAACTTATATATTAATCACTCTCGAGACCTCATTCCTAGTGGAATCCATCGCCATGAAGGAGAGAGAAGAGGCATGTGGAATTTAAATGCCTTGCATAAGGGCACAACCGTAACGGCTACAGCGGGGCTCGAACTCCGGGCATTTCGCACATGAAACCAACGCCATACCGCAACGCTATCACGACTTCCACATACGGATCTGTAGATCAGATGTCTTTTTCGTTATTTTATTCTTGTTTTACTTTTGGGAACATGGAAGGGAAGGAATGATTAAGTCATCTACTTATATGTCCTGCTTTATGTTCTATAGTAATTGACTGTTGATGTGTGTATTATTGGTTAGGGTAAATAGATAAGGTGATTACGGAAGCGCTGTTCCTCGGTATATCTATTAAAGCGACACTATATCGGCGAAAAAGCAACTTTCTACAGAATGTAATTTCCGATTATATCGTATATTCCCCCCCCCCCAACATTTGCCACAGCATACGAGTATTTGAACTAATAAGAAGCGTCGTATACGAAATGTGTTTACCTTTTGTTATTTATGTTTATTTAACGTCGCTACCGGTTGCCCATTTGAGCGACGGGGAGTTTACCTAAGAAAAACATTTCCTGGGCAGGCTCCAGTGGTTAACCAGTATTTGGTGCACCAACCTCCGTAAGAAACTGCCAATTTTTTCAAATAAATGAGACGCCGTCTGAGCATCAGTGATGATAGGCTACAGGCGAATTCAAGTCAGCGATATTACGGATCTGTAGTCTAGTGGTAACACGCTGGACTAGTAATCCAGGGATCGCAGGTTCGATCCCCCGTCTGACCCTAATAAAATTAACAGTCTTTCAGATGGGACATTAAACCGAGATCTCGTGACGGTGCGGTACACTGTGCACGTAAAAGAAGCAGAGGAGAACATGGAATGGGTCTCTGTCTGTATCATTGCACTATCCTCCAAAAATCTAAAATGACTAATCCCCTCAGGTGGCGTCGCCCATATGGGCAACCGGTAGCGACGATAACTAAACGTAAAACACACATAACATGAATGTAGATATTAATATCACAACACGGTATGAAACCACATTTCGTGGTAAGCTAAATAGTATACTTGTATTAAACCTTTGCACGCTAGCGGCAGATACTATCACTTTTACAAACAGCATAGATCCAGATTAGACGGCACATAGTATGCCGTTTGATCAGGCTCTATGCAATATTACTATAGTGTGTTTTTAAGTTGAATCGGGGAAGCCTGGTATTCGTGCTCTGAGTTTCTGCGATTAAGCCACTTAACTATGGTAGTTTTGCACATAATATTACCGGAAGTGAATACATATATACGTCATAGCAACGATCAACGTCATCAAGGCGATGTCTTTATACTTTATAGTAAGCATTTGTTAGCAGCTTTGTAGATACATCGGAACAGACTAGACAGCTGTGCATGAACAGACGGACACCCTAATAGCTACATTGACACACACTGATAGCTTTAATGATTCATTGCAAAAGACGGACAGTTATGTAGATTCTGTGAAACAGACGGACAACTATGTAGATACTGTGAAACAGACGGACAACTATGTAGATACATTGAAACAGGCGGATAGCTGTGTAGATATATTGAAACAGAAGGACAGCTTTAAATATCCATTGGTACAGACAGACAACTATGTAGATACATTGAAACATACGGATAGCTATGTATATATATTGAAACAGAAGGACAGCTTTAACTATTCATTGGTGCAGACGGACAACTATGTAGATACATTGTAACAGACGGACAGCTATGTAGATGCATTGAAACAGAATGACAGCTTTAAGTATTCATTGGTAGAGACGGACAACTATGTAGATATATTGAAATAGACGGATAGCTATGTAGATGCATTGAAACTGACGGACAACTATGTAGATGCATTGAAACAGAAGGACAGCTTTAAATATTCATTGATACAGACGGACAACTATGTAGATACATTGAAATAGACGGACAACTATGTAGATACATTGAAACAGACGGACAACTATGTAGATACATTGAAACAGAAGGACAGCTTTAAATATTCATTGATACAGACGGACAACTATGTAGATACTGTGCTACTTGTATGCCTGTTCAAAATTACTAATTTTAAAAGGATTGAAATAGTAACAGCAGCAATAACAGTTTCGGGTTCATTTGGAAGACTTATATGTTTACAGGAGAAACTAGTTCTATTAGCCCGGACGTAGATTCAATCATTCCTATTGAGCTATGCTCTATGAATCTATGATTGAGCTCGTTTAGAAGCTTTGCCTTATTCATATTAATAAGAAACGGTTATTAATGGGTTGACCGCCTCGAGTAACAGGCCGTATACAATGTGAGAATTACTGGTATTAGAGACGGTGGTCAGTTATAACATCGTTAGTCAAATTAACCCCAGTTGTTACCATTCCGTGTATTAGCTTCATCTAAGTTATGCATGTGTGTGCAATATTCTCTTCTGAATGTTAGTAGAATTAGCGACATTGGTGGTTTTTTCTTATTACCTCCCTTGACAGATAATGGCCGAATTATCCCGAAATGTGTATTGGTCAAATTAGTTGGAATCCTTTGTTTTTGCCGTAACAGTTGTTCCCTAACCAGATGTTGAGATATGATGTATGTGATAGTATCAACATAAACAGCAGAACGAAAAACAGACTATCGTAGACAAAAGAAACGTTATATATTTTATTTCAAAAATATCTAGTTTAGTTTAGTTTATACAAATTTATTTTAGCTCGATTGCGAAACAAGTTATTTCAACTTATATTAATCACTCTCGAGACCTCATTCCTGATGGAATCCATCGCCACGAGGGAGAGAGAAGAGGCAACGTGGAATTTAAATGCCTTGCCTAAGGGCACAATCGTAACGGCTCCAGTGGGGTTCGAATTCCGGACCTTTCGCACCTGAAGCGAACGCGCATCCACATCGCTAACACGACTTCCACAAAAACTTCAAATATATCTGAAGTTGGATTTCTGTAATGAAATAAATAATTTGGGTAAGACAATGCAATTACATGATGCAATTTCCCCCCAAATTATGACGGTCATTTTGAACAGGAATCTGGATTGCACGAGTGTGTTGGATGTTTTATCAGATGTCCGTGCAGCGAATGCACATGGCGTTGGTATTCTTGATAGTTCGTCCTGTTAAGTTTTTTAACACTTTAAATCCTAACAGCGATTGCAATGTTGATTGTCATTGGCTGAAACACGCTTGCAATATTGATTGTCATTGGCTGAAACACGTTTGCAATAATGATTGTCATTGGCTGAAACACGTTTACAATATTGATTGTCATTGGCTGAAACACGTTTGCAATATTGATTGTCATTGGCTGAAACACGTTTGCAATGTTCATTGTCATTGGCTTAAACACGTTTACAATATTGATTGTCATTGGCTCAAACACGTTTACAATATTGATTGTCATTGGCTCAAACACGTTTACAATATTGATTGTCATTGGCCGAAACACGTTTGCAATGTTGATTGTCATTGGCTGAAACACGTTTACAATGTTGATTGTCATTGGCTGAAACACGTTTGCAATGTTGATTGTCATTGGCTGAAACACGTTTACAATGTTGATTGTCATTGGCTGAAACACGTTTACAATGTTGATTGTCATTGGCTGAAACACGTTTACAATGTTGATTGTCATTGGCTGAAACAAGGCAGTTGACCCCAATGTACTAAGTCATATTAATAATATTTCATTATGCCACAATACGTTCGTATAGCTACACAATCTCTGACATAGCCACACACGGGACACCCGTTTAGAACCACCAACCGTGCAAGCCAAAATGACCACATATACGCTTTCATCCGCGCCAACGAGAGTGATTAATATACGTTGTTAGAACTTGCTTCGCAATCGTTGTAAAATAAATAAAGTTTGAACAATTGCTTCAGTTATGTTTACATATCGTTGGCGTGTTACCTGTATGTAGGATATGTTGGCTCACAAATACACCAACCTGTACCTAGTATAAGCAGTGCGTTTATTGACATTACGATTATCTACAGATATACACAATGTATGATACTTGTCGAGATAAACCAATCCTACCATTCACATGCGATTGTATCGTATACCTTATCATACAAGTCTAGTTTTATCATTTATATATACAGCAGTTGATTGTTCATCACTTTCAGCTGTGTACGGATAATTCGACTAATGTACATTCAGTGTGTACCTATATATGCATGCATGCATGTATGCATATATGTATGTATGTATGCTACGCATTAGCCTGGGTGCCAGTCCGTCGATTTTTCACTTTTTAACTTCTGGCAAAATGACACGTTGATATGATCAGAAACTCAATACGGCCCACTTAATAGTCTCGGTGTTAAAATATATGTATTTGACTGACCAGGCAAAATGTATCGACGCCTGTTCCCAGGCTAGCTATGCATGTATATATATATATATATATATATGACAACCAAAGAGCAACACAGAACAGGTATTTATTTACAATAATTGTACATATTGTTTGGCAATATTAAACTGAGACATTTGCATATTCCGTGAACTTACTTCGTTAATAATCGGATTTCCGAAGTAAAATATGAGCTTTAGATTATGGTACACTTACTTACTGACTTGATTCAAATATTAACGGTAAAAACCTAATGTATGTCCTGGTCGTAGTTCACGGAAACTTACGAAGGCTTTGGCGGAGATTAATGAGTCTCAGTTTAATGTTGCCAAATAATACTAGTGTCGAATGATAATGTGATATTGTAAACATATATGCATTATGAGCCTTTTACGTTGATAGGTAAGTTTATACACTGCATGTTTATGCTACATATACGATTAAAAGGTCTAGATAACATGACATGATACACGACCCACCTAAATTATCTTATGTGGACTTGTCTAATATTTTGCCGCGACTTTCTTCATCTTTCCAGTTACAGTTGTACATATTCGAAAACGATACAATATTTTGCCGCGACTTTCTTCATCTTTCCAGTTACAGTTGTACATATTCGAAAACGATACAATATTTTGCCGCGACTTTCTTCATCTTTCCAGTTACAGTTGTACATATTCGAAAACGATACAATATTTTGCCGCGACTTTCTTCATCTTTCCAGTTACAGTTGTACATATTCGAAAACGATACAATATTTTGCCGCGACTTTCTTCATCTTTCCAGTTACAGTTGTACATATTCGAAAACGATACAATATTTTGCCGCGACTTTCTTCATCTTTCCAGTTACAGTTGTACATATTCGAAAACGATACAATGTAATTATTATGCATACTATATTTTGTATGTACTAATTAAAAGCACGTGTACAATGGTATTCGTCTTCTATGTTTCGTTTATAACAACAGTTACAATATCGATGATATATCGGTATTCTATTTATTTGGACCCTTAAACTATGAACATTTAATCTCAACCACCAAATAAACAACCTCGTTTCCATGCCACAACATCGATTTAACTCACAGCCAGTTTGGACCCTTAAAATATGAACATTTAGTCTCAACCACCAAATAAACAACCTCGTTTCCATGCCACAACATCGATTTAACTCCCAGTCAGTTTGGACCCTTAAAATATGAACATTTAGTCTCAACCACCAAATAAACAACCTCGTTTCTATGCCACAACATCGATTTAACTCCCAGTCAGTTTGGACCCTTAAAATATGAACATTTAGTCTCAACCACCAAATAAACAACCTCGTTTCCGTGGCACAACATCGATTTAACTCTCGTAGCTCTAGTAAACCGAGACAAACAATCTGGTATAGTTATTTTGTTTCATGAACAGAGTAGACGTGATCATATTGTAACACCGATGCAGTATTTTTCCATCAACAAGCTGTAGCGATGACTCGCATAACTAACTATATACTGTTTTTTTAAATAAACTTTATTGAATTTTACAACGATTGCAAAGCTAGTTTTAACAACTAATATTCACTCTCGTTGGCGCGTATACAAGCGTAAATGAGGTCTTTAGTGTGGGAGGAAACCGGAGTACCCGGAGAAAACCCACCTGTCCGATCTGGCGACAACCGTATCATCTCACATACTTCCCGGTCCGAGGATCGAACCCATTGGTGAGAAACGAGAGCGCTAACCACTGAGCTATTGATTTTAATGATATGCAAATTACAAACAGATCATTTCAGATCAATGGGTTTAGTTTTTATTCCTATTACAGTCTCTTCATTGCACAATACATAAAATAAACATATAACAAATAATAACTTAATTGGCATGACAAATTGCATTGCTATTCATTATAAAATAAGTAAAATATAATAATACAATTAAACAGACGGATGTGCAGTCCAGTGGTTAACACGCATGACGGGTAATCCAGGGATCGCATTTCGATCCCCCCGTCTGACCCTAATACAATTAACAGTCGTTCAGATAGGATTTTAAACCGATGTCTCGTGTCGATGCTGTACAGCGTGGACGTAAAAAACCCAGAGGAGATTCTGGAATGTGTCTCTGTCTGTATCATTGCACTATCCTCCAAAAAATCTAAAATGATTAATCTCTTCAGAAGGAGTCGCTCATATGGACAACCGGTAGCGACGATAAATAAACGTACAACACATGGAAGGCATAGTACAGTCATTGTCGGGAGATACTACTCCGGGGGGGGGGGGTCTTGGAAATGGAAGAAATGTTTTATTGATGTTATTATATTATATATACACCCTTGTTTCTAAGAGCAACATTGTCCGTGACCACTCTTCATAGAAATACAATATATGTGGAGAGTTCTTAGCAAAATTAACATATCCTTATGTTTGGAAAAAATTATGTATATTAAATACACCAGATTTAATGAAAGCAACTTTTTATTGACAGATACCACATGTTCCCATAACTAACGAGGAAATTATACGGAAATATAAGTGATTCTTGAAATTGTTCATATCTCTATTATGTCTTCCGTATTCGGTTCATATTCATGAATGGTCCCAATACATCTCTCTATATATATACACGGACGGGCAACTTTTGGCGACGTATTGATTAGTAGTATATATCTTCAGAATGCTGGAACGTCCTTTTGTGGCTTAATGAAAATCATATTTAGTTTCATCGAAATACAGCAACACGCGAAATGAGGAAATAAGCGTTCAGTCCAATCAGTGGCTTGTTTGTTTATTTTGCTCTTACACGTTGGACAGTGGGGCTTTTGTTTGGGTATAGGTAGGTTACAGATGAACTAAATCTCATGTACAGACGGATAGTCTTAACACGCTGGACTGGTAATCCAGGGGTGGCAGGTTCGATCTCCCGTCTGACTTGTAATCCAGGGTCTCAGGTTCGATCCCCCGTCTGACTTATAATCCAGGGGTGGCAGGTTCGATCCCCCGTCTGACTGGTAATCCAGGGGTGGCAGGTTCGATCCCCCGTCTGACTTGTAATCCAGGGGTGGTAGGTTCGATCCCCCGTCTGACTTTTAATCCAGGGTCTCAGGTTCGATCCCCCGTCTGACTTGTAATCTAGGGGTCGCAGGTTCGACCCCCCGTCTGACTTGTAATCCAGGGGTCGCAGGATCGATCCCCCGTCTGACTTGTAATCCAGTGGTCACTGGTTGATCCCCCGTCTGACTTGTAATCCAGGGATCGCAGGTTCGATCCCCCGATTGACCCTAATAACATTAACAGTCTTTCAGATGGTACTTTAAACCGAGGTCTCGTGTCGGTGCTTTACACCATGCACGTAAAAGAACCAGAGCAGACTCTGGAATGGGTTTCTGTCTGTATCATTGCACTATCCTCCAGAAATCTAAAATGACTAATCTCTGCGTAAAACACACAAATCTCATTTGAGCAATATAATTATATATACCGCCTTCTGCAACATTTCACAGTATCTACATAGTTGTACGTCTGTTTCACAGTATCTACATAGTTGTCCGTCTGTTTCACAGTATCTACATAGTTGTCCGTCTGTTTCACAGTATCTACATAGTTGTCCGTCTGTTTCACAGTATCTACATAGTTGTCCGTCTGTTTCACAGTATCTACATAGTTGTCCGTCTGTTTCACAGTATCTACATAGTTGTCCGTCTGTTTCACAGTATCTACATAGTTGTCCGTCTGTTTCACGTTAACATGTATTGGCATTTGCAGCTATACATTACTGTTATTATTGGCCATATACACACACGCATAAACCATGGCAACGATATACACAAATACACACATTTAGTAATGTGTGTTTTACGTTTATTTATTGTCGCTACTAGTTGCCCATATGAGCGTCGCTACACGCCTCGCACAGTCCAATATTTTACATATTGGATCGTTTTCGGCTTATATCCTATACATATATGATTGGATATCGATAAAAATTCCGTATTATTTATATTCTTAGTTGCCATGTTAGTGTTGTACTTCTGTACACAATGCCATGATATATTACCAAGCTATTTAGTTCTTACACTTATATATCTGGTACAGAAAAACATAAAGTGATACTCGATTTCAACCGTTTTTTTGTTACATACTTTACATAATCGATTTTCTCTTTCTATATCATTATATCTACCAAATTCAATTTCTAGGTTGTGTGAACATAATCTTAAATATGTGAACCATTTCTCTAAATCACCATTAACAGACTTATCAGTATTTTCTTCAAATATAAATTCATTTTAGATTAAATTAGAAATCTGGAGCTGGTTTCACAACACATGTAGAGCTAAGACAATAATGTACGTGGGTCGTATCGGTGGATATTATAAAAGGATGGTTAAAATAACCGTCCAATGACACGTACTGTTACTTCTGATTTTAAAACCGCATCCCTGCATAGAGATGTTAAAGAACACGAGCCATGCCCACAGATTCGATCCCCAGCCTGACCCTAATAAAATTAACAGTATTTCAGACGTTAAACCAGGACATCGTGTCGGTGCTGTACACCACAGACGGATCTATAGTCCAGTGGTAACACGCTGGACTGGTAATCTCGGGATCGCAGGTTCGATCCCCCGTCTGACCCTAATAAAATTAACAGTCTTTCAGATGGGACGTTAAACCGA
This sequence comes from Archivesica marissinica, assembly GCA_014843695.1. Lineage (NCBI taxonomy): Eukaryota > Metazoa > Mollusca > Bivalvia > Venerida > Vesicomyidae > Archivesica > Archivesica marissinica. The sequence continues at coordinate 27,309,888 of CM026396.1, read as the reverse complement.
GGTCTCGTGTCGGTGCTTTACATCGTGCACGTACAAGAACCAGAGGCGATTCTGTAATGGGTCTCTGTCTGTATCATTGCACTATCCTCCAAAAATCTAAAATTACTAATCTCTTCAGGAGGCGTCGCTCATATGGGCAACCGGTAGCGACGATAAATAAACGTAAAGCACACGTGCTGTACATCGATCACGTAAATGAACCAGAGGAGACTCTGGAATGTGTCTCTTTCTGTATCATTGCACTCTCTTCCAAAAATCTAAAATTAATAATCGCTTCAGGAGGCGTCGCTCATATGGACAACCGGTAGCGACGATAAATAAACGTAAAACACACAAAATGATTTAAATCTTATTTTATATTCCCAACCACGTGGTATACGTATGTAGTGTGGCGCCTCCTTGTGGATAATTAAAGGTTATCATAGGAAGCATATCGTTGTGATGAATGAATCGGAGTTTCTTAACTCTTTCAGGGCCGAATAAATGCAGAGGATGTGCGCCGCGTCTGATCAGGATCTTTATTCTTTGCTCTTCGGAGATGTGCTTCTGCTCCACTGTCTGAAGAGCAATCAGCATAAAGCTTGATCAGATGGCATGTTCTGTTCTGTCTGTTTTGGTTATCTGGTATTTGCAAAGTTAATGCGACATTCGGCGGTGAAAGAGACTCAAAGAGTTAAATTCAACAATAGTTTTTAGCTGAAACATCGGTCCACAGTGTGATAAAAATTATCACCTCAGATGGTCACGGGTTCGAGCCAAGTTCAAACCATAGTCTCTTTATATGAAAAAGTTGCCATATAAGTTTTTAACCAACAGATTATTGAGTAGACATAACCCCCGCAGGTTTTATTGAATAGACATAGCCCCCGCAGGTTTTATTGTGTAGACATAACCCCCGCAGGTTTTATTGAATAGACATAACCCCCGTAGGTTTTATTGTGTAGACATAACCCCCGCAGGTTTTATTGAATAGACATAACCCCCGCAGGTTTTATTGTGTAGACATAACCCCCGCAGGTTGTATTGTGTAGACATAGCCCCCGCAGGTTTTATTGTGTAGACATAACCCCCGCAGGTTTTATTGAATAGACATAACCCCCGCAGGTTTTATTGTGTAGATATAACATCCGCAGGTTTTATTGAATAGACATAACCCCCGCAGGTTTTATTGTGTAGACATAACCTCCGCAGGTTTTATTGTGTAGACATAACCCCCGCAGGTTTTATTGAATAGACATAACCCCCGCAGGTTTTATGACATAACCCCCGCAGGTTTTATTGTGTAGACATAACCCCCGCAGGTTTTATTGTGTAGACATAACCCCCGCAGGTTTTATTGAATAGACATAACCCCCGCAGGTTTTATTGTGTAGACATAACCCCCGCAGGTTTTATTGTGTAGACATAACCCCCGCAGGTTTTATTGAATAGACATAACCCCCGCAGGTTTTATTGTGTAGACATAACCCCCGCAGGTTTTATTGTGTAGACATAACCTCCGCAGGTTTTATTGTGTAGACATAACCCCCGCAGGTTTTATTGTGTAGACATAACCCCCGCAGGTTTTATTGAATAGACATAACCCCCGCAGGTTTTATGGTGTAGACATAACCCCCCGCATGTTTTATTGAATAGACATAAGCCCCGCAGGTTTTATTGAATAGACATAACCCCCGCAGGTTTTATTGTGTAGACATAACCCCCGCAGGTTTTATTGTGTAGACATAACCCCGCAGGTTTTATTATGTAGACATAACCCCCGCATGTTTTATTGTGTAGATATAACCTCCGCAGGTTTTATTGAATAGACATAACCCCCGCAGGTTTTATTGAATAGACATAACCCCCGCAGGTTTTATGGTGTAGACATAACCCCCTGCATGTTTTATTGAATAGACATAAGCCCCGCAGGTTTTATTGAATAGACATAACCCCCGCAGGTTTTATTGTGTAGACATAACCCCGCAGGTTTTATTGTGTAGACATAACCCCCGCAGGTTTTATTGTGTAGATATAACCTCCGCAGGTTTTATTGAATAGACATAACCCCCGCAGGTTTTATTGTGTAGACATAACCCCCGCAGGTTTTATTGTGTAGATATAACATCCGCAGGTTTTATTGAATAGACATAACCCCCGCAGGTTTTATTGTGTAGACATAACCTCCGCAGGTTTTATTGTGTAGACATAACCCCCGCAGGTTTTATTGAATAGACATAACCCCCGCAGGTTTTATGACATAACCCCCGCAGGTTTTATTGTGTAGACATAACCCCCGCAGGTTTTATTGTGTAGACATAACCCCCGCAGGTTTTATTGAATAGACATAACCCCCGCAGGTTTTATTGTGTAGACATAACCCCCGCAGGTTTTATTGTGTAGACATAACCCCCGCAGGTTTTATTGAATAGACATAACCCCCGCAGGTTTTATTGTGTAGACATAACCCCCGCAGGTTTTATTGTGTAGACATAACCTCCGCAGGTTTTATTGTGTAGACATAACCCCCGCAGGTTTTATTGTGTAGACATAACCCCCGCAGGTTTTATGGTATAGACATAACCCCCCGCATGTTTTATTGAATAGACATAAGCCCCGCAGGTTTTATTGAATAGACCTAACCCCCGCACGTTTTATTGTGTAGACAAAACCCCGCAGGTTTTATTGTGTAGACATAACCCCGCAGGTTTTATTGTGTAGACATAACCCCCGCAGGTTTTATTGTGTAGATATAACCTCCGCAGGTTTTATTGAATAGACATAACCCCGCAGGTTTTATTGTGTAGATATAACATCCGCAGGTTTTATTGAATAGACATAACCCCCGCAGGTTTTATTGTGTAGACATAACCTCCGCAGGTTTTATTGTGTAGACATAACCCCCGCAGGTTTTATTGAATAGACATAACCTCCGCAGGTTTTATGGTGTAGACATAACCCCCGCATGTTTTATTGAATAGACATAAGCCCCGCAGGTTTTATTGAATAGACATAACCCCCGCAGGTTTTATTGTGTAGACATAACCCCCGCAGGTTTTATTGTGTAGACATAACCCCGCAGGTTTTATTGTGTAGACATAACCCCCGCAGGTTTTATTGTGTAGATATAACCTCCGCAGGTTTTATTGAATAGACATAACCCCCGCAGGTTTTATTGTGTAGACATAACCTCCGCAGGTTTTATTGAATAGACATAACCCCCGCAGGTTTTATTGTGTAGACATAACCTCCGCATGTTTTATTGAATAGACATAACCCCCGTAGGTTTTATTGTGTAGACATAACCCCCGCATGTTTTACTGAATAGACATAACCCCCGCAGGTTTTATTGAATAGACATAACCCCCGCAAGTTTGATTGAATAGACATAACACCGCATGTTTTATTGTGTAGACATAACCCCTCATGTTTTATTGAATATACATAATCCCCGCAGGTTTTATTGAATAGACATAACCCCGCAGGTTGTATTGTGTAGACATAACCCCCGCAGGTTTTATTGAATAGACATAACCCCCGCAGGTTTTATTGAATAGACATAACCCCCGCAGGTTTTATTGTGTAGATATAACATCCGCAGGTTTTATTGTGTAGACATAACCCCCGCAGGTTTTATTGTGTAGACATAACCCCCGCAGATTTTATTGAGTCCAACTTCAAGAATTTAGTTTAGCATATAATCCCCACGTTCGGTTTGTGATAAGATAATGTCAGTTGAACATTGTTATGTTTTTTTTCTGATTACGTTTACGTGTGCGCATGCGTGCGTGTGTGTGCGTGCATATGTAATGTTTGCATAAGAGAGTATTAGTGATTATGTGCGTGTGTGCATGTGCATGTGCATGTGCATGTGCGTGTGCGCCTGTGTCTTTGTCTGTTGCATCATGAAATGCGCTTAATCAATGTACTTTATATACAAGGTAATATACCATGCTAATAGACAAAACAAAACACACGGGTCAGTGCTCAAATGTCTAACACGTTGCACTGGGAATTCAGGGGCTTGCAAAACCTTTATCGCAAATTCCTCAGAACGAATTATTCACAACTACGAACCATGCGCGTGTATTCCTCTTCCGGAGTGGATCGAACCCGTGACCATCTGAGGCGATATGTTATAGTGGTATACAAGTCAGCAGCCATAACCACTCGACCACGTAGGAGGCGTACTAAAGCTTGCTTCGCAACCGAGCTAAGATAAATATGTAGACTACTATTTCCATATTTAAAAAATGCTTTTCTGCTGCAACTTCTATCAAACCGAGCATATTTATCGTATTCAAACAATTTGAAAAAGATTAAAAAAGCAGTATTAGTAGTTCGGGGTGATATATAATTTGGTGTGCTATCCACCGCGTGCGTAAAAGTGATGAGTCAGTATCTTGCAATATTCTTCAACGAATAAAAACAATGCTATATCCGAAGGCGTCGTATAGCAAGTTGCGATGGCAACGATTAATAAACGCTTTATAAATCAAAACGATTATGTTATTTTCCTTTTTGGGTCATGTTTTCATTCTCTTAGCATGCACATTTCATATAAAAATGTATCAGTGCAGAACTTCGGAATCGTGTAGACTGTTTCGATATGCTTACGTGCCAGACACTTGTGTTGTTTAACTGTATTCCACATGGACCAGGGACTAGACTGTACTAAGCTATAAACAGTGCAAGATACATTTGTATTATAGATATATTTCTTTATTTATAAGATGGTGACCTAATTAGTTCTGAACTAATCTTCTTTGGGACCCTCTTAAATGTCTTACTAGTAATCCAGGGATCGCAGGTTCGTTCCACAGTCTGACCTTAATAAAACCTCGTAATATGTCTCGTGTCGGTGCTGTACGCCGTGCACGTAAAACAACCAGAGAAGACTCTGGAATGGGCCTCTGTCTGTATCATTGCACTCTCCTCCAAACATCTAAAATGACTAATCTCTTCTGGAGGCATCGCTCATATGGGCAACCGGTAGCGACGATAAATAAAAGTAAAACACAAAATGATTTAAATCTTTTATATTCCCAACCACGTGGTATACGTGTGTAGTGTGGCGCCTCCTGGTGGATAATTAAAGGTTATCATAGGAAGCATATCGTTGTGATGCATCAAGATCATTTCATCGGAGTTTCTTAACTCTTTCAGGGCCGAATAAATTCAGAGCATGTGCGCCGCGTCTGATCAGGATCTTTATTCTTTGCTATTCGGAGATGTGCTTCTGCTCCATGTCTGAAGAGCAATCAGCATACAGTTTAAAGTAAACCGGTAGCGACGATAAATAAAAGTAAAACATATTAAATTAAGGCACATACATGTTATCGAAATACAAAACGACATAAGCCTATTGAATGGCAATCATTATATATAGAACTTTCTAGTGTCTACCGATTAAAATGTAATGACATAAGCCTATTGAATGGCAATCATTATGTATAGAACGTTCTAGTGTCTACCGATTAAAAAGTTGTTTTATCCATAATTTACATTTGGTTTTGAACATATTTCAATAATCTGGGCGTCTTAATTCCCAATGGTAGACAATTCCATATCTTTGGACCAGAGTATTCTAAAGATTTCTTGTACATTTCACATCTATGTCTTGGAATATAGAGATCAATATTTGAAGCATATCTCAATGTCATATCTGTAACTGTATTGCGATGTCTTAATTTAAAATGTTCATTCAAATAATTCGGTACAAGATTGTGCTTTTTGAAAAATAATCCGTTGGTCAAAAGTCATTATATTAATTTCAGACATTGATTCACGCAAAGATATATACTCTTGAGAAAGAACAATCTATGTATGACCTATGCTATGTTCAATGACATTTACAGTCAAACATGTGTTAAGCAGCCAGTGGAATAATAAACAGTGGCATCATAACAAAGGTGGCTGATTAATAGAGGGAAAATGTATAATAAAACAACATGTTGGGAATCTGGAAACTGGCTGCTTAATACAGGTTGGCTGCTTAATAGAGATGGCCATAACGCATGTTTGGCTACGTTCGTCGTTTTGCCTCAATATAATATGCTAAGTGTTTTGGCATTAAATGCAGACTACTTTCGCAGAATATCTTTTGTTCAAGCTTACAGACGGATCTGTAGTCCAGAGGTTGACAAGCTAGACTGGTAATCCAGGGATCGCAGGTTTGATCCCCGTCTGACCCTAATAAAATTAAACAGTCTTTCAGATGGGACTTTAAACCGATGTCTCGTATCGGTGCTTTACATCGTGCACGTAAAAGAACCAGAGAAGTCTCTGGAATTGGTCTCCGTCTGTATCATTGCACTATCCTCCAAAAATCTGAAATGACTAATCTCTTCAGGAGGCGTCGCTCATATGGGCAACCGGTAGCGACGGTAAATAAACGTAAACACACATTGTTCAAGCTTGCTAATTCAGAAATTCAGCTGGAAAATGTCTTTATAAATCAATGTTACACTGTCTTGCATACCACTGTAACCTATCATCACTGATGGCCACGGGTTCGAGCCCCGCTCAGACCGTGTCTCTTTATATGAAACATGAAACATTCAGCAGTTTATTACGGAGGTTGCTGCAACAAGTACTGGTTAACCGCTGGAGCCCTGCCCAGGAAATGTTATGCAATCTGCCCGTCGCTCAAATGGGCAACCGGTAGCGACGTTAAATAAACTTAAATAACAAATGACGTTAATCCCCCAAAAGATACAAAGGGCAACCGGTAGCGAACACTTAACCGCCGGAGCCCTGCCCAGTAAATGTTGTTAGGTAATCTGCCCGTCGCTCAAATGGGCAACCGGTAGCTACGTTAAATAAACTTAAATAACAAATGACGTTAATCCCCCAAAAGAAACAAAGGGCAACCGGTAGCGAACACTTAACCGATGGAGCCCTGCCCAGTAAATGTTGTTAGGTAATGTGCCCGTCGCTCAAATGGGCAACCGGTAGCGACGTTAAATAAACTTAAATAACAAATGACGTTAATCCCCCAAAAGAAACAAAGACAATGTTTTACCCAGATTGATCTCGCTTCCTTGCTGCTATGCTAACATTAACCATGGCAACGATTTATGGGAGCTTTGGTCTTCGGTTTGTAAAGATTATGAAGACTGTCTATATCGTGACATGCGAACAGAATCCAGGGCTCATCTTGTCTGCACACAAACACCTGATTTTAATGTTCTGCCTAGTTGATGTGAAGGAAATCTGGGGGCTGTATATCAACACGTGTTGTACAGGTCTGTTATAAATGCTGTCAGTTCCAGGCAACTAGAGTGTTCATGTAATTAACGATTATAAAGTGTTTTTATATGGTTTTTTATATCCTAGCAAGGCTTAGAAGTTGCTCTACGTAAATATAAAATGAAAAGTTGAATTATGTATTACTAGAATTAAATTGGCTGCTATGTTGCGGTGGGCATGGCTCTCCGCGGCCGAGAGGTTACGGTCGTTGAAGTAATACCAATTGCCAACTCACTGCTGTAGATTCGAATCACACTAATGGTATTCATGTGAGAATAGTCGGTGGTTTTACCTGGAGAGTTTCCAAATGACTGATGTTTATTTACAAATTTATATTAGCTCGATTGCGAAACAAGTTCTTACAACTTATATTAATCACTCTCTCGAGACCTCAATCCTGATGGAATCCATCGCCACGAGGGAGAGAGAAGATGCATGTGGAATTTAACTGCCTTGCCTAAGGGCACAATCGTAACGGCTCCAGCGAGGCTCGAACTCCGGACCTTTCGCACCTGAAGCGAACTCTCTAGCACTGCGCCATCACGATTTCCACTACTTTAATTTGATGAACTGTTTCAATATTTACAAGTAGTCTGAATTTGAGATGTTAGATTGTCAGTATGTATACTCACACGAAAAGGAAAGTGTGCACTTGGCTTGGTTAGAGGGATAATTGTATACTTATATAGATATATAGAAGCAGAATATAGGCAAAATTGGTATCAAAATGTGCAAAAATGTATTGGCTACACGATGTTTTACGTTTAATTGAAATTTGATAATTATCAGAACATTGTTTTACGTGTGAATATAAGTATAACATTGTCCCTTTAAGCAAGTGCACACTTTCTTTTTTTGTGTGGGTATACATGTATGGGCTTATGTCGTGCGTCGTTTTGTGCCTTAATTGCATGTCGATAGTCCAGTAGTATTGCCCTTGCGTTCTTTGTTTAAACATATTTATGTTCCATCATGTACATGATTATTTACAACAATTGAAATAAGGAATTGGACAGAAAGCTATACAGCTTGGTTTAAACATATTTATGTTCTATCATGTACATGATTATTTACAACAATTGAAATAAGGAATTGGACAGAAAGCTATACAGCTTGGTTTAAACACATTTATGTTCTATCATGTACATGATTATTTACAACAATTGAAATAAGGAATTGGACAGAAAGCTATACAGCTTACGTCTGTCCTCTCCTTCCTAAATAATGTACACACACATTTCATGGTATGACTTCGTGTTCTTTACCAATATCTTATAAGATTTTCTTACGTATCCAATGAGTCTATTTGTGTAAATGTGATTGGTTGGTTTTGCAATGTATCGTGGGTGGATTCATGTCTTTTGAGATGCATACATACATTGAATGCTGACATATATCCAGACCGTGTCTCATTTATATGAAAAAATTGGCAGTTTCTTACGGAGGTTGGTGCACCCAAGTACTGGTTAACCATTGGAGCCTGTCCAGGAAAGGTGTTGTTAGTTAAACTGCCCGCCGGCGATTTAGCCCAAAATGGTGCTGATGCAGGCGTGAAACTCGAAATATAACATAACTGACATATACCGTTGGAAATTGTGGGTATTCCAGAAATATGTTCGGTATTAGTGAATTGTAATTTTTGTTTTGAAACTGCCACAGTTGTCTCCTAAATATATTAATCCCAAGAAACACACACAGTACGACAGTTGATCTATGGCTGATTGTCCAACTCCAAAATTAGATGCTGATCAGAGTGGTTAGTAAACGGAACGGGGTATAACATAGATAGCGACGATTCTGTAAAATATCCGCATTCCTGATGCATTGCTATCATAGTATATTGACGAAAGAAGCTATTAATTGTCTGTGAAGTGAGTGGTTTGTTTATGTCCGATTAACCCAGTGGTTAGCGCACTCGCTTCTCACCAATGCAACCCGGGTTTGAACCACTGACAGGGAAGTATGTGAGATGGTACGGTGCATCGCCAGATCGGAGAGGTGGGTTTTCTCCGGGTACTCTGGTTTCCTCCCACACGGATGACCGCATTTACGAGTTCATCCGCGCCAACGATAGTGATTAACATAAATTGTTAAAAACTTGCTTCGCAATCGGTGTAAAAAAATAAAGTTTAAACTTCCTTCTAAGTGACAAAACTATCTTCAATATTGGTATCCTTCACCAATCCGTTAATTTAATTTAACCATATTTTATTTGCCTATTTATACATGAATATAGTTACACAATAATAATACAACATAACAAAAGCAAATGGGTTGGGCAACAAGTTCTAACAACTTACATTAAGCCCTTCCCAGTAATGAAAATATACAAAATTATATAACTGGCGACATACAATTGAGTACTTGTACAAAACAGGTAATACTTTAAATGGTTACATTTAATTGAATTGGAGGTACGCGTTTGTAAATGTAAATAGTATCTAAAATATCTTACTAAAGATGGATTTACTGAGATCATTTTTACTCTGGATGTGGAAGATGAGTTTCATTTTATCGTAACATGTTCATGCTATATATATTTGAGGAAACGTTATATTACTAAAAGATTGTATACAAGACCAAGTATGTATACATTTTTGAAATTGTTAAGCTCTGATAACAGAAGTGACCTGTATAATTTGGCTCTTTACATTAAAAATGCTTTAAACAAACTAAATAATATATTAAATACCTTGACTTCTTAGATTTAAATATGATATTAGAGTTTATCCTCCGTGCTACATGACAACATTCGTAGCACTTGTATATAATGGCTATTACATTGATTGATTGTGATATGTAATTATGTTTTTATGTGTGGATATATATATATATATATATAATTATGTATATATATCTATATGCATGTATGTATATTTCTATTAATGACTATGTACTTATGTATACGTCAAAATAAACATATGTTCTGTTCTGTTCTGTTCTGTACAAACAGTTAATACTTTAAATGGTTAAATTTAATTGAATTGGAGGTACGCGTTTGTAAATGTAAATTGTATCTAAAATATCTTACTAAAGATGGATTTACTGAGATCATTTTTCATTGGTCACTATCCCCGGTTATGTACTTATAAGCCAATAGAAGTATAGGATATATGCTGGAAACGATCCAATATGTAAACTATTGGACTGGGTTGTGCTCGTAGCGGATTTGGATTTAGGGATTTGGAATTATTTCGTTAAGTGTTTGGACATTTCAATGAGCATATTCATATATGGGAGTTCTTGGTTTCTTGATTATGAACTATGCATAATAACATTAACAGTCTTTCGGATGTGACGTTAAGCCGAGGTCTCGTGTCGGTGCTTTACACCGTGCACGTAAAAGAACCAGAGGAGAGCCTGGATTGGGTCTCTGTCTGTCTGTTATATTGTTATATTTCGGGTTTTCCGCCTGCATCAGCACCATTTCGGGCTATATCGCCGGTGGGCAGTTTACTTAACAACACCTTTCCTGAGCAGGCTCCAGCGGTTAACAAGTACTTGTGCACCAATCTCCGTAAGAAACTGCAAACTTTTTCATATAAATGAGACACGGCCTGAGCGGAGCTCGAACCCGTGACCATCAGTGTTGATAGGTTGCAGTGGTATACAAGTCAGCGACCTTAACCACTCGACCACGGAGGCGGCCCTGTATGTCTGTATCACTGCACTATATTTCAAACATCTAAAATGACTAATCTCTTCAGGAGGCGTTACTCAAATGGGCAACCTGTAGCGACGATAAATATACAACTTCAAGTATGTTCCACGTGGGTGTATACGTAATGCCGTATCAATAAGGAATTTATATGTTGACGTAATAAATGACGTAGCACACATAAATATGCTCATAATACACTCCTCACTTAAATGTATAATGTAAATGACCGTGCTGGTCCGCCTCCGTGGTCGAGTGGTTAAGGTCGCTGACTTGTATACCACTGTAACCTATCATCACTGATGGTCACGGGTTCGAGCCCCGCTCAGGCCGTGTCTCATTTATATGAAAAAGTTGGCAGTTTCTTACGGAGGTTGGTGCACCCAAGTACTGGTTAACCGCTGGAGCCTCCCCAGGAAAGGTGTTGTTATACTGCCCGCCGGCGATATAGCCCAAAATGGTGCTGATGCAGGCGTAAAACCCGAAATATAACATAACATAAATGACCGTGCAGCATTCTTGTGCGACTCGCGGTTATTCGGCTGTCGATTATAGAATAAACGATTGGTCAATGACAAATTGAATTTACAATGTGCCCTCAAAACATGTAAATGTGAATATTTCCCGCCTTTTATGTGATTTATATTGCCAATGAGAAACATTAAATAATTATGAAATTAGTAAATCTCGACATATATATCCTTTAGCATGTCCAATGGATACCTTACTGTAAAAAATGGTTCTATTAATTAACATGACTTTGTGATGAAATTACATTTATCCTAACGCAACATCTGGTTACACGACAACAGTAAAAACAAAGGATTCCAACTAAAATGACCAATATACATTTCGGGATAAATCTGACTTTATCCATCAAGGGAGGTAATAGAAAAACCAGTAATGTCTCTCATTATAATTCGTAACATCCGTCAACATATAAACTGATTTTTGTGTGAGATAAATAACTGTGTGATTTATTTAATAATTCAGCAATAACCTCGCAGATGGTGATTTACTATAGTAACGTATCTTATTAGTAATCGCTATTGCATTTCGTCCGTCTAAACAGTGACCGTTTGTTGGCCATGTCTGGCAGTTTTCCCCGACAGAGAATCCATTATGTGCGAATATTTGTCTAGATTTCCACTTGCATTGTCGAGAAATTTATAAACTACTTTCATTCTTGAGAAATCTTGCCAGCCGTTGGAGTTCAACAGGTCACGGTCATTTCGTGATTAATCAAACATGTTTGTAATTAATCTGGATGGATCTTGGCAAAAGCGGCTATGCTCCATGAGGGCTATGATGCATGAGACTATAGCGATCCAAACACAATGTCTGAACAATTCAAAAGTAATGTGGAGGGGGTGGGGAATGGTATTTTTGTGCATTAATCTGGATCGATCTTAGCAAAAGCGGCTATGCTCCATGAGGGCTATATTCCATGAGACTATAGCGATCCAAACACAATGTCTGAACATTTCAAAAGTAATGGGGGGGGGGATGGTATTTTTGTGCATTAATCTCTACCCCACCCCCCATCTTTTCTTATTAGGATTTAAACTTTAAAAACTTTATTTAATTTTAATAAACGGAGCCAGTTATATGTAGCATGATATAACCGGAGAATTCGACATAAACGACTTTGACAAAACGGATGTCGTATGTACAATATTATATTGGAAAACGTGTCTTAAGCCGATATTAGGTGAAATTCAAATACTTGTCTGTTTGTTCTCAATCAGGCTATACCTCGGCATACAGAAGTTGCACTGGCCCATTAATTTAATATACAAACATTGAAAACCATTTTCGTTCTAGATCAACCGAATGCGTAGGAAGTGAACCGTTACCAGAGTTACTAAATTATGTTTTCATAAGACCCAGGCACAGCTGTCAAAATTAGCCAATTAATCTATGGAAACAGGTACCATCTACATACGACCGTGTCAGACATTATTAATGGATGATGCACCTTGTTCATTAAATGCACGTGTGTGTGCACGTGCTCCTTTATGCTTATACATATAATGTGCTGCTGACTGATACGCGCACGTGTTCCTTTATGCTTATACTTAGAATGTACTGTTCACTGATACGCGCACGTGTTCCTTTATGCTTATACTTAGAATGGGCTGCCCACTGATACGTGCACGTGCTCCTTTATGCTTATACTTAGAATGGGCTGCCCACTGATACGTGCACGTGCTCCTTTATGTTTATACTTAGATTGTGCTGCCCACAGATACGTGCACGTGCTCCTTTATGGTTATACATAGAATGTGCTGCTGACTGATACGTGCACGTGCTCCTTTATGTTTATACTGAGAATGTGCTGTTCATTGATACGTGCACGTGCTCGGTCTATGTTTTTAAACTAATAAGTTAATCACATTTGAAGTAAATATTGAAGCTCTGTCTACAATGGAAATCGTGTTTGAGGAATTATTTGTTTGTAAATTACCTCCCTTTTGTAATATTGATATACAATTACATCCATTACATTGTAGTAGTTTGCTTAGGCTAACAATGCAAACAGTTTGCATTAATTCTAAAAATGCATATACAGTCTACATCTGTTATGTCGAATTTCGTCGGACCGAACAAAATACTTCGACATAACCGAAGGTTGACTTAACAAAATTCGATATAAACGGAGCCAGTTATATGTAAAATGATAGTGTCTGAAATGAACGGGATTTTGATCCGACTTCGAGATAACCGGATAATTCGACATAACCGACTGTGACATAGCGGATGTAGCGGATCTATTAAAACAGTATTATATCTGGTTGGTATTAGGCTGTCCATATGGTAGTCCAGGGATCGCAGGTTCGATTCCCCATCTGACCCTAAAATTTGAATAAAATTTACAATCTTTCAGAATGGACTTTAAACCGAGGTTTCGTGTCGGTGCTTTACATCGTGCACGTAAAAGAACCAGAGGGGACTCTGTAATGGCTCTCTGTCTGTATCATTGCTCTATCCTCCAAAACTCTAACATCACTAAGCTCTTCAGGAGGCGTCGCTCATATGGGCAACATAAATAAGCATAAAACACACACGCACACGTACGCCGCACGCACGCGCACAGGCACGCACGCACGCACGCACGCACGCGCACACAAGAGTAAAATTAATAAAGGTTTAGTCCAACTATTTAAGAGCCCGGTTTAATAGTATGAGCCTCTAGTTTCATTCACCTCAAAATACATACACGTAGAACCACGATATGCACGTTTATCTTCGAAATTAATATACTGCGGTTTTATTTCGACATTCAAATTAAGTGGACTGTTTGCTGGATTCAATTCATGCATGCACATCTTTCCCCGATTACAACCTGACGTAAATCAACCATTATCAACATGGTATAATTTTTTTTCTTAGCACATCGGAGGTTAGAATTCAATAAAATTACGACACTCAGCTGCGAGAGAGCAGAAAAATCGCTAATAAATTAATTTTGTTCAATAAAATAGAAAATTGGCAGACTGGCAACAATTCCGTTCTTATTGCTCGTATTGCGAGCGATGGTGGCAGCGGTACAGCGTTAAATCATCAGCCTGCCTCTCATCGTATCAATATTATCTCGTCAGGTTGATGATATCGTTTACTATACAATAAATAACACTTAGGCATATGTAACTGCTAGGTTGAATAAGAACAGCCTAATTGAATTATTGATTTCTTTTCAATTATGTGGGGCATATCGATAAAAAATGTTGGCCGACGTAAAACAAAATTTAAACAACATGTTGTACTAGCGTAATCTTAAATTGCACTTGTTTTATGATTGGTTGCATGTAAATAGCATTGCTGGCAGGGGACCAGGAGACCACTGGTTGCAAGTAAATAGCATTCTGGCAGGGGAACAGGAGACCACTGGTGGCATGTAAATAGCATTGCTGGCAGGGGACCAGGAGACCACTGGTTGCATGTAAATAGCATTGCTGGCAGGGGACCAGGAGACCACTGGTTGCATGTAAATAGCATTGCTGGCAGGGGACCAGGAGACCACTGGTTGCAAGTAAATAGCATTGCTGGCAGGGGACCAGGAGACCACTGGTTGCATGTAAATAGCATTGCTGGCAGGGGACCAGGAGACCACTGGTTGCAAGTAAATAGCATTGCTGGCAGGGGACCAGGAGACCACTGGTTGCATGTAAATAGCATTGCTGGCAGGGGACCACTGGTTGTATGTAAATAGCATTGCTGGCAGGGGACCACTGGTTGTATGTAAATAGCATTGCTGGCAGGGGACCACTGGTTGTATGTAAATAGCATCGCTGGCAGGATACCACTGGTTGTATGTAAATAGCATTGCTGGCAGGAGACCACTGGTTGTATGTAAATAGCATTGCTGTCAGGAGACCACTGGTTGTATGTAAATAGCATTGCTGTCAGGAGACCACTGGTTGTATGTAAATAGCATTGCTAGCAGGAGACCACTGGTTGCATGTAAATAGCATTGCTGACAGGAGACCACTGGTTGCATGTAAATAGCATTGCTGACAGGAGACCACTGGTTGCATGTAAATAGCATTGCTGGCAGGAGACCACTTGTTGCATGTAAATAGCATTGCTGGCAGGAGACCACTTGTTGCATGTAAATAGCATTGCTTGCAGGGGACCACTGGTTGCATGTATATAGCATTGCTGTCAGGAGACCACTGGTTGTATGTAAATAGCATTGCTGTCAGGAGACCACTGGTTGCATGTAAATAGCAATGCTGACAGGAGACCACTGGTTGTATGTAAATAGCATTGCTGTCAGTAGACCACTGGTTGTATGTAAATAGCATTGCTGGCAGGAGGGCACTGGTTGTATGTAAATAGCATTGCTGTCAGGAGACCACTGGTTGCATGTAAATAGCATTGCTGACAGGAGACCACTGGTTGTATGTAAATAGCATTGCTGTCATGAGACGACTGGTTGTATGTAAATAGCATTGCTGTCAGGAGACCACTGGTTGTATGTAAATAGCATTGCTATCAGGGGACTACTGGTTGCATGTAACTAGAATTGCTGTCTGGAGACCACTGGTTGCATGTAAATAACATTGCTGTCAGGAGACCACTGGTTGTATGTAAATAGCATTGCTGTCATTAGACCACTGGTTGCATGTAAATAGCATTTTTGTCTGGAGACCACTTGTTGCATGTAAATAGCATTGCTGGCAGGAGACGACTTGCTGCATGTAAATAGCATTCCTGGCAGGAGACCACTGGTTGCATGTAAATAGCATTGCTGTCAGGAGACCACTGTTTGCATGTAAATAGCATTGCTGCCTGGAGACCACGGGTTGCATGTAAATAGCATTGCTGTCAGGAGACCACTTGTTGATTGTAAATAGCATTGCTGACAGGAGACCAATGGTTGTATGTAAATAGCATTGCTGACAGGAGAATACTGGTTGTATGTAAATAGCATTGCTGTCAGGAGACCACTGGTTGTATGTAAATAACATTGCTGACAGGAGACCACTGGTTGTATGTAAATAGCATTGCTGTCAGGAGACCACTGGATGTATGTAAATAGCATTGCTGTCAGGGGACCACTGGTTGCATGTAAATAGCATTGCTGTCAGGAGACCATTTGTTGTATGTAAATAGCATTGCTGACAGGAGACCACTGGTTGTATGTAAATAGCATTGCTGACAGGAGACCACTGGTTGTATGTAAATAGCATTGCTGTCAGGAGACCACTGGTTGCATGTAAATAGCATTGCTGACAGGAGACCACTTGTTGTATGTAAATAGCATTGCTGTCAGGAGACCACTTGTTGCATGTAAATAGCAGTGCTGTCAGGAGACCACTGGTTGTATGTAAATAGCATTGCTTGCAGGAGACCACTTGTTGCATGTAAATAGCATTGCTGGCAGGGGACCACTTGTTGCATGTAAATAGCATTGCTGTCAAGGGACCACTTGTTGCATGTAAATAGCATTGCTGTCAGGAGACCACTGGTTGTATGTAAATAGCATTGCTGTCAGGAGACCACTGGTTGCATGAAAATAGCATTGCTGACAGGAGACCACTTGTTGCATGTAAATAGCATTGCTGGCAGGGGACCACTGGTTGTATGTAAATAGCATTGCTGGCAGGAGACCACATGTTGTATGTAAATAGCATTGCTGACAGGAGACCACTTGTTGCATGTAAATAGCATTGCTGGCAGGGGACCACTGGTTGTATGTAAATAGCATTGCTGGCAGGGGACCACTGGTTGCATGTAAATAGCATTGCCTGCAGGAGACCACATGTTGTATGTAAATAGCATTGCTGATAGGAGACCACTGGTTGCATGTAAATAGCATTGCTGTCAGGGGATCACTGGTTGTATGTAAATAGCATTGCTGTCAGGAGACCACTTGTTGTATGTAAATAGTATTGGTGTCTGGAGACCAATGGTTGTATGTAAATAGCATTTCTGTCTGGAGACCACTGGTTGTATGTCAATAGCATTGCTGTCAGGAGACCACTGGTTGTATGTAAATAGCATTGCTGTCAGGAGACCACTGGTTGTATGTAAATAGCATTGCTGTCAGAAGACCACTGGTGGCATGTAAATAGCATTGCTGGCAGGGGACCACTTGTTGCATGTAAATAGCATTGCTGTCAAGGGACCACTTGTTGCATGTAAATATCATTGCTGTCAGGAGACCACTGGTTGTATGTAAATAGCATTGCTGTCAGGGGACCACTGGTTGTATGTAAATAGCATTGCTGTCAGGGGACCACTGGTTGCATGTAAATAGCATTGCTTGCAGGGGACCACTGGTTGTATGTAAATAGCATTGCTGTCAGGAGACCACTGGTTGTATGTAAATAGCATTGCTGTCATTAGACCACTGGTTGCATGTAAATAGCATTTCTGTCTGGAGACCACTTGTTGCATGTAAATAGCATTGCTGGCAGGAGACCACTTGCTGCATGTCTGGAGACCACTGGTTGCATGTAAATAACATTGCTGACAGGAGACCACTGGTTGTATGTAAATAGCATTGCTTGCAGGAGACCACTTGTTGTATGTAAATAGCATTGCTGTCAGGGGACCACTGGTTGCATGTAACTAGCATTGCTGTCTGGAGACCACTGGTTGTATGTAAATAGCATTGCTGGCAGGGGACCACTGGTTGTATGTAAATAGCATTGCTGGCAGGAGACCACTGGTTGCATGTAAATAGCATTGCTGTCAGGAGACCACTTGTTGTATGTAAATAGCATTGCTGACAGGAGACCACTGGTTGTATGTAAATAGCATTGCTGATAGGAGACCACTGGTTGTATGTAAATAGCATTGCTGTCATGAGACCACTGGTTGTATGTAAATAACATTGCTGACATGAGACCACTGGTTGTATGTAAATAGCATTGCTGACAGGAGACCACTTGTTGTATGTAAATACCATTGCTGTCAGGAGTCCACTTGTTGCATGTAAATAGCAGTGCTGTCAGGAGACCACTGGTTGCATGTAAATAACATTGCTGTTTGGAGACAACTGGTTGCATGTAAATAGCAGTGCTGTCAGGAGACCATTGGTTGCATGTAAATAGCATTGCTGTTAGGAGACCACTTGTTACATGTAAATAGCATTGCTGGCAGGGGACCACTGTTTGTATGTAAATAGCATTGCTTGCAGGAGACCACTGGTTGCATGTAAATAGCATTGCTGGCAGGGGACCACTTGTTGCATGTCAATAGCATTGCGGTCAAGGGACCACTTGTTGCATGTAAATAGCATTGCTGTCAGGGGACCACTGGTTGTATGTAAATAACATTGCTGTCAGGGGACCACTAGTTGCATGTAAATAGCATTGCTTGCAGGGGACCACTGGTTGTATGTAAATAGCATTGCTGTCAGGAGACCACTGGTTGTATGTAAATAGCATTGCTTGCAGGGGACCACTGGTTGTATGTAAATAGCATTCCTGTCAGGAGACCACTGGTTGCATGTAAATAGCATTGCTGTCAGGAGACCACTGGTTGCATGTAACTAACATTGCTCTCAGGAGACCACTTGTTGCATGTAAATAGCATTGCTGGCAGGGGACCACTTGTTGCATGTAAATAGCATTGCTGTCAAGGGACCACTTGTTGCATGTAAATAGCATTGCTGTCAGGAGACCACTGGTTGTATGTAAATAGCATTGCTGTCAGGAGACCACTGGTTGCATGAAAATAGCATTGCTGACAGGAGACCACTTGTTGCATGTAAATAGCATTGCTGGCAGGGGACCACTGGTTGTATGTAAATAGCATTGCTGGCAGGAGACCACATGTTGTATGTAAATAGCATTGCTGACAGGATACCACTTGTTGCATGTAAATAGCATTGCTGGCAGGGGACCACTGGTTGTATGTAAATAGCATTGCTGGCAGGGGACCACTGGTTGCATGTAAATAGCATTGCCTGCAGGAGACCACATGTTGTATGTAAATAGCATTGCTGATAGGAGACCACTGGTTGCATGTAAATAGCATTGCTGTCAGGGGATCACTGGTTGTATGTAAATAGCATTGCTGTCAGGAGACCACTTGTTGTATGTAAATAGTATTGGTGTCTGGAGACCAATGGTTGTATGTAAATAGCATTTCTGTCTGGAGACCACTGGTTGTATGTCAATAGCATTGCTGTCAGGAGACCACTGGTTGTATGTAAATAGCATTGCTGTCAGGAGACCACTGGTTGTATGTAAATAGCATTGCTGTCAGAAGACCACTGGTGGCATGTAAATAGCATTGCTGGCAGGGGACCACTTGTTGCATGTAAATAGCATTGCTGTCAAGGGACCACTTGTTGCATGTAAATATCATTGCTGTCAGGAGACCACTGGTTGTATGTAAATAGCATTGCTGTCAGGGGACCACTGGTTGTATGTAAATAGCATTGCTGTCAGGGGACCACTGGTTGCATGTAAATAGCATTGCTTGCAGGGGACCACTGGTTGTATGTAAATAGCATTGCTGTCAGGAGACCACTGGTTGTATGTAAATAGCATTGCTGTCATTAGACCACTGGTTGCATGTAAATAGCATTTCTGTCTGGAGACCACTTGTTGCATGTAAATAGCATTGCTGGCAGGAGACCACTTGCTGCATGTCTGGAGACCACTGGTTGCATGTAAATAACATTGCTGACAGGAGACCACTGGTTGTATGTAAATAGCATTGCTTGCAGGAGACCACTTGTTGTATGTAAATAGCATTGCTGTCAGGGGACCACTGGTTGCATGTAACTAGCATTGCTGTCTGGAGACCACTGGTTGTATGTAAATAGCATTGCTGGCAGGGGACCACTGGTTGTATGTAAATAGCATTGCTGGCAGGAGACCACTGGTTGCATGTAAATAGCATTGCTGTCAGGAGACCACTTGTTGTATGTAAATAGCATTGCTGACAGGAGACCACTGGTTGTATGTAAATAGCATTGCTGATAGGAGACCACTGGTTGTATGTAAATAGCATTGCTGTCATGAGACCACTGGTTGTATGTAAATAACATTGCTGACATGAGACCACTGGTTGTATGTAAATAGCATTGCTGACAGGAGACCACTTGTTGTATGTAAATACCATTGCTGTCAGGAGTCCACTTGTTGCATGTAAATAGCAGTGCTGTCAGGAGACCACTGGTTGCATGTAAATAACATTGCTGTTTGGAGACAACTGGTTGCATGTAAATAGCAGTGCTGTCAGGAGACCATTGGTTGCATGTAAATAGCATTGCTGTTAGGAGACCACTTGTTACATGTAAATAGCATTGCTGGCAGGGGACCACTGTTTGTATGTAAATAGCATTGCTTGCAGGAGACCACTGGTTGCATGTAAATAGCATTGCTGGCAGGGGACCACTTGTTGCATGTAAATAGCATTGCGGTCAAGGGACCACTTGTTGCATGTAAATAGCATTGCTGTCAGGGGACCACTGGTTGTATGTAAATAACATTGCTGTCAGGGGACCACTAGTTGCATGTAAATAGCATTGCTTGCAGGGGACCACTGGTTGTATGTAAATAGCATTGCTGTCAGGAGACCACTGGTTGTATGTAAATAGCATTGCTTGCAGGGGACCACTGGTTGTATGTAAATAGCATTCCTGTCAGGAGACCACTGGTTGCATGTAAATAGCATTGCTGTCAGGAGACCACTGGTTGCATGTAACTAACATTGCTCTCAGGAGACCACTTGTTGTATGTAAATATCATTGATGTATGGAGACCACTGGTTGTATGTAAATAGCATTGCTGTCTGGAGACCACTGGTTGCATGTAAATAGCATTGCTGTCAGGAGACCACTGGTTGCATGTAAATATTATTGCTGTCTGGAGACCACTGGTTGTATGTAAATAGCATTGCTCTCAGGAGACCACTGGTTGTATGTAAATAGCATTGCTGTCAGGAGACCACTGGTTGTATGTAAATAGCATTGCTGTCAGGAGACCACTGGTTGTATGTAAATACTAAATAGCATTGCTGTCTGGAGACCACTGGTTGTATGTAGCATTGCTGTCTGGAGACCACTGGTTGTATGTATATAGCATTGCTGTCAGGAGACCACTGGTTGCATGTAAATAATATTGCTGTCTGGAGAACAATGGTTGGATGTAAATAGCATTGCTGTCAGGAGACCACTAGTTGTATGTAAATAGCATTGCTGTCTGGAGACCACGGGTTGCATGTACATAGCATTGCTGTCAGGAGACCACTTGTTGTATGTAAATAGCATTGCTGACAGGAGACCACTGGTTGTATGTAAGTAGCATTGCTGACAGGAGAACACTGGTTTTATGTAAATAGCATTGCTGTCAGGAGACCACTGGTTGTATGTAAATAACATTGCTGACAGGAGACCACTGGTTGTATGTAAATAGCATTGCTGTCAGGAGACCACTGGTTGTATGTAAATAGCATTGCTGTCAGGGGACCACTGGTTGCATGTATCTAGCATTGCTCTCTGGAGACCACTGGTTGTATGTAAATAGCATTACTGACTGGAGACCACTGGTTGTATGTAAATAGCATTGCTGTCAGGAGACCACTGGTTGCATGTAAATAACATTGCTGTCTGGAGACCACTAGTTGCATGTAAATAGCAGTGCTGTCAGGGGACTACTGGTTGCATGTAAATAGCATTGCTGTCAGGAGACCACTTGTTACATGTAAATAGCATTGCTGGCAGGGGACCACTGGTTGCATGTAAATAGCATTGCTGGCAGGGGACCACTTGTTGTATGTAAATAGCATTGCTGTCAGGGGACCACTGGTTGCATGTAACTAGCATTGCTGTCTGGAGACCACTGGTTGTATGTAAATAGCATTACTGACAGGAGACCACTGGTTGTATGTAAATAGCATTGCTGGCAGGAGACCACTGGTTGCATGAAAATAGCATTGCTGTCAGGAGACAACTTGTTGTATGTAAATAGTATTGCTGACAGGAGACCACTGGTTTTATGTAAATAGCATTGCTGATAGGAGACCACTGGTTGTATGTAAATAGCATTGCTGTCAGGAGACCACTGGTTGTATGTAAATAACATTGCTGACATGAGACCACTGGTTGTATGTAAATAGCATTGCTGTCAGGGGACCACTGGTTGCATGTAAATAGCATTGCTTGCATGGGACCACTGGTTGTATGTAAATAGCATTGCTGTCAGGAGACCACTGGTTGTATGTAAATAGCATTGCTGTCATTAGACAACTGGTTGCATGTAAATAGCATTTCTGTCTGGAGACCACTTGTTGCATGTAAATAGCATTGCTGGCAGGAGACCACTTGCTGCATGTCTGGAGACCACTGGTTGCATGTAAATAACATTGCTGACAGGAGACCACTGGTTGTATGTAAATAACATTGCTTGCAGGAGACCACTTGTTGCATGTAAATAGCATTGCTGGCAGGGGACCACTTGTTGTATGTAAATAGCATTGCTGTCAGGGGACCACTGGTTGCATGTAACTAGCATTGCTGTCTGGAGACCACTGGTTGTATGTAAATAGCATTGCTGGCAGGAGACCACTGGTTGTATGTAAATAGCATTGCTGGCAGGAGACCACTGGTTGCATGTAAATAGCATTGCTGTCAGGAGACCACTTGTTGTATGTAAATAGCATTGCTGACAGGAGACCACTGGTTGTATGTAAATAGCATTGCTGTCAGGAGACCACTGGTTGTATGTAAATAACATTGCTGACATGAGACCACTGGTTGTATGTAAATAGCATTGCTGACAGGAGACCACTTGTTGTATGTAAATAGCATTGCTGTCAGGAGACCACTTGTTGCATGTAAATAGCAGTGCTGTCAGGAGACCACTGGTTGCATGTAAATAACATTGCTGTTTGGAGACCACTGGTTGCATGTAAATAGCAGTGCTGTCAGGAGACCACTGGTTGCATGTAAATAGCATTGCTGTCAGGAGACCACTTGTTACATGTAAATAGCATTGCTGGCAGGGGACCACTGATTGCTTGTAAATAGCATTGCTGTCTGGAAACCACTGGTTGCATGTAAATAACATTGCTGACAGGAGACCACTGTTTGTATGTAAATAGCATTGCTTGCAGGAGACCACTGGTTGCATGTAAATAGCATTGCTGGCAGGGGACCACTTGTTGCATGTAAATAGCATTGCTGTCAGGGGACCACTGGTTGTATGTAAATAACATTGCTGTCAGGGGACCACTAGTTGCATGTAAATAGCATTGCTTGCAGGGGACCACTGGTTGTATGTAAATAGCATTGCTGTCAGGAGACCACTGGTTGTATGTAAATAGCATTGCTTGCAGGGGACCACTGGTTGTATGTAAATAGCATTCCTGTCAGGAGACCACTGGTTGCATGTAAATAGCATTGCTGTCAAGACCACTGGTTGCATGTAACTAACATTGCTCTCAGGAGACCACTTGTTGTATGTAAATATCATTGATGTATGGAGACCACTGGTTGTATGTAAATAGCATTGCTGTCTGGAGACCACTGGTTGCATGTAAATAGCATTGCTGTCAGGAGACCACTGGTTGCATGTAAATATTATTGCTGTCTGGAGACCACTGGTTGTATGTAAATAGCATTGCTCTCAGGAGACCACTGTTTGTATGTAAATAGCATTGCTGTCAGGAGACCACTGGTTGTATGTAAATAGCATTGCTGTCAGGAGACCACTGGTTGTATGTAAATACTAAATAGCATTGCTGTCTGGAGACCACTGGTTGTATGTAGCATTGCTGTCTGGAGACCACTGGTTGTATGTATATAGCATTGCTGTCAGGAGACCACTGGTTGCATGTAAATAATATTGCTGTCTGGAGAACAATGGTTGTATGTAAATAGCATTGCTGTCAGGAGACCACTAGTTGTATGTAAATAGCATTGCTGTCTGGAGACCACGGGTTGCATGTACATAGCATTGCTGTCAGGAGACCACTTGTTGTATGAAAATAGCATTGCTGACAGGAGACCACTGGTTGTATGTAAATAGCATTGCTGTCAGGAGACCACTGGTTGTATGTAAATAACATTGCTGACATGAGACCACTGGTTGTATGTAAATAGCATTGCTGACAGGAGACCACTTGTTGTATGTAAATAGCATTGCTGTCAGGAGACCACTTGTTGCATGTAAATAGCAGTGCTGTCAGGAGACCACTGGTTGCATGTAAATAACATTGCTGTTTGGAGACCACTGGTTGCATGTAAATAGCAGTGCTGTCAGGAGACCACTGGTTGCATGTAAATAGCATTGCTGTCAGGAGACCACTTGTTACATGTAAATAGCATTGCTGGCAGGGGACCACTGATTGCTTGTAAATAGCATTGCTGTCTGGAGACCACTGGTTGCATGTAAATAACATTGCTGACAGGAGACCACTGTTTGTATGTAAATAGCATTGCTTGCAGGAGACCACTGGTTGCATGTAAATAGCATTGCTGGCAGGGGACCACTTGTTGCATGTAAATAGCATTGCTGTCAGGGGACCACTGGTAGTATGTAAATAACATTGCTGTCAGGGGACCACTAGTTGCATGTAAATAGCATTGCTTGCAGGGGACCACTGGTTGTATGTAAATAGCATTGCTGTCAGGAGACCACTGGTTGTATGTAAATAGCATTGCTTGCAGGGGACCACTGGTTGTATGTAAATAGCATTCCTGTCAGGAGACCACTGGTTGCATGTAAATAGCATTGCTGTCAAGACCACTGGTTGCATGTAACTAACATTGCTCTCAGGAGACCACTTGTTGTATGTAAATATCATTGATGTATGGAGACCACTGGTTGTATGTAAATAGCATTGCTGTCTGGAGACCACTGGTTGCATGTAAATAGCATTGCTGTCAGGAGACCACTGGTTGCATGTAAATATTATTGCTGTCTGGAGACCACTGGTTGTATGTAAATAGCATTGCTCTCAGGAGACCACTGTTTGTATGTAAATAGCATTGCTGTCAGGAGACCACTGGTTGTATGTAAATAGCATTGCTGTCAGGAGACCACTGGTTGTATGTAAATACTAAATAGCATTGCTGTCTGGAGACCACTGGTTGTATGTAGCATTGCTGTCTGGAGACCACTGGTTGTATGTATATAGCATTGCTGTCAGGAGACCACTGGTTGCATGTAAATAATATTGCTGTCTGGAGAACAATGGTTGTATGTAAATAGCATTGCTGTCAGGAGACCACTAGTTGTATGTAAATAGCATTGCTGTCTGGAGACCACGGGTTGCATGTACATAGCATTGCTGTCAGGAGACCACTTGTTGTATGAAAATAGCATTGCTGACAGGAGACCACTGGTTGTATGTAAGTAGCATTGCTGACAGGAGAATACTGGTTTTATGTAAATAGCATTGCTGTCAGGAGACCACTGGTTGTATGTAAATAGCATTGCTGTCAGGAGACCACTGGTTTTATGTAAATAGCATTGCTGTCTGGTTGCATGTAACTAGCATTGCTCTCTGGAGACCACTGGTTGTATGTAAATAGCATTGCTGGCAGGGGACCACTGGTTGTATGTAAATAGCATTGCTGGCAGGAGACCACTGGTTGCATGTAAATAGCATTGCAGTCAGGAGACAACTTGTTGTATGTAAATAGCATTGCTGACAGGAGACCACTGGTTGTATGTAAATAGCATTGCTGATAGGAGACCACTGGTTGTATGTAAATAGCATTGCTGTCAGGAGACCACTGGTTGTATGTAAATAACATTGCTGACATGAGACCACTGGTTGTATGTAAATAGCATTGCTGACAGGAGACCACTTGTTGTATGTAAATAGCAGTGCTGTCAGGAGACCACTGGTTGCATGTAAATAACATTGCTGTCTGGAGACCATTTGTTACATGTAAATAGCATTGCTGGCAGGGGACCACTGATTGCTTGTAAATAGCATTGCTGTCTGGAGACCACTGGTTGCATGTAAATAACATTGCTGACAGGAGACCACTGTTTGTATGTAAATAGCATTGCTTGCAGGAGACCACTGGTTGCATGTAAATAGCATTGCTGGCAGGGGACCACTTGTTGCATGTAAATAGCATTGCTGTCAGGGGACCACTGGTAGTATGTAAATAACATTGCTGTCAGGGGACCACTAGTTGCATGTAAATAGCATTGCTTGCAGGGGACCACTGGTTGTATGTAAATAGCATTGCTGTCAGGAGACCACTGGTTGTATGTAAATAGCATTGCTTGCAGGGGACCACTGGTTGTATGTAAATAGCATTCCTGTCAGGAGACCACTGGTTGCATGTAAATAGCATTGCTGTCAAGACCACTGGTTGCATGTAACTAACATTGCTCTCAGGAGACCACTTGTTGTATGTAAATATCATTGATGTATGGAGACCACTGGTTGTATGTAAATAGCATTGCTGTCTGGAGACCACTGGTTGCATGTAAATAGCATTGCTGTCAGGAGACCACTGGTTGCATGTAAATATTATTGCTGTCTGGAGACCACTGGTTGTATGTAAATAGCATTGCTCTCAGGAGACCACTGTTTGTATGTAAATAGCATTGCTGTCAGGAGACCACTGGTTGTATGTAAATAGCATTGCTGTCAGGAGACCACTGGTTGTATGTAAATACTAAATAGCATTGCTGTCTGGAGACCACTGGTTGTATGTAGCATTGCTGTCTGGAGACCACTGGTTGTATGTATATAGCATTGCTGTCAGGAGACCACTGGTTGCATGTAAATAATATTGCTGTCTGGAGAACAATGGTTGTATGTAAATAGCATTGCTGTCAGGAGACCACTAGTTGTATGTAAATAGCATTGCTGTCTGGAGACCACGGGTTGCATGTACATAGCATTGCTGTCAGGAGACCACTTGTTGTATGTAAATAGCATTGCTGACAGGAGACCACTGGTTGTATGTAAGTAGCATTGCTGACAGGAGAATACTGGTTTTATGTAAATAGCATTGCTGTCAGGAGACCACTGGTTGTATGTAAATAGCATTGCTGTCAGGAGACCACTGGTTTTATGTAAATAGCATTGCTGTCTGGTTGCATGTAACTAGCATTGCTCTCTGGAGACCACTGGTTGTATGTAAATAGCATTGCTGGCAGGGGACCACTGGTTGTATGTAAATAGCATTGCTGGCAGGAGACCACTGGTTGCATGTAAATAGCATTGCAGTCAGGAGACAACTTGTTGTATGTAAATAGCATTGCTGACAGGAGACCACTGGTTGTATGTAAATAGCATTGCTGATAGGAGACCACTGGTTGTATGTAAATAGCATTGCTGTCAGGAGACCACTGGTTGTATGTAAATACTAAATAGCATTGCTGTCTGGAGACCACTGGTTGTATGTAGCATTGCTGTCTGGAGACCACTGGTTGTATGTATATAGCATTGCTGTCAGGAGACCACTGGTTGCATGTAAATAATATTGCTGTCTGGAGAACAATGGTTGTATGTAAATAGCATTGCTGTCAGGAGACCACTAGTTGTATGTAAATAGCATTGCTGTCTGGAGACCACGGGTTGCATGTACATAGCATTGCTGTCAGGAGACCACTTGTTGTATGAAAATAGCATTGCTGACAGGAGACCACTGGTTGTATGTAAGTAGCATTGCTGACAGGAGAATACTGGTTTTATGTAAATAGCATTGCTGTCAGGAGACCACTGGTTGTATGTAAATAGCATTGCTGTCAGGAGACCACTGGTTTTATGTAAATAGCATTGCTGTCTGGTTGCATGTAACTAGCATTGCTCTCTGGAGACCACTGGTTGTATGTAAATAGCATTGCTGGCAGGGGACCACTGGTTGTATGTAAATAGCATTGCTGGCAGGAGACCACTGGTTGCATGTAAATAGCATTGCAGTCAGGAGACAACTTGTTGTATGTAAATAGCATTGCTGACAGGAGACCACTGGTTGTATGTAAATAGCATTGCTGATAGGAGACCACTGGTTGTATGTAAATAGCATTGCTGTCAGGAGACCACTGGTTGTATGTAAATAACATTGCTGACATGAGACCACTGGTTGTATGTAAATAGCATTGCTGACAGGAGACCACTTGTTGTATGTAAATAGCATTGCTGTCAGGAGACCACTTGTTGCATGTAAATAGCAGTGCTGTCAGGAGACCACTGGTT
The DNA here is from genome assembly GCA_014843695.1 of Archivesica marissinica. Taxonomy (NCBI): domain Eukaryota; kingdom Metazoa; phylum Mollusca; class Bivalvia; order Venerida; family Vesicomyidae; genus Archivesica; species Archivesica marissinica. Next base: position 27,281,360 of record CM026396.1, on the reverse strand, counting down.
GCATGTAAATAACATTGCTGTCTGGAGACCATTTGTTACATGTAAATAGCATTGCTGGCAGGGGACCACTGATTGCTTGTAAATAGCATTGCTGTCTGGAGACCACTGGTTGCATGTAAATAACATTGCTGACAGGAGACCACTGTTTGTATGTAAATAGCATTGCTTGCAGGAGACCACTGGTTGCATGTAAATAGCATTGCTGGCAGGGGACCACTTGTTGCATGTAAATAGCATTGCTGTCAGGGGACCACTGGTAGTATGTAAATAACATTGCTGTCAGGGGACCACTAGTTGCATGTAAATAGCATTGCTTGCAGGGGACCACTGGTTGTATGTAAATAGCATTGCTTTCAGGAGACCACTGGTTGTATGTAAATAGCATTGCTTGCAGGGGACCACTGGTTGTATGTAAATAGCATTCCTGTCAGGAGACCACTGGTTGTATGTAAATAGCATTGCTGTCAAGACCACTGGTTGCATGTAACTAACATTGCTCTCAGCAGACCACTTGTTGTATGTAAATATCATTGATGTATGGAGACCACTGGTTGTATGTAAATAGCATTGCTGTCTGGAGACCATTGGTTGCATGTAAATAGCATTGCTGTCAGGAGACCACTGGTTGCATGTAAATATTATTGCTGTCTGGAGACCACTGGTTGTATGTAAATAGCATTGCTCTCAGGAGACCACTGTTTGTATGTAAATAGCATTGCTGTCAGGAGACCACTGGTTGTATGTAAATAGCATTGCTGTCAGGAGACCACTGGTTGTATGTAAATACTAAATAGCATTGCTGTCTGGAGACCACTGGTTGTATGTAGCATTGCTGTCTGGAGACCACTGGTTGTATGTATATAGCATTGCTGTCAGGAGACCACTGGTTGCATGTAAATAATATTGCTGTCTGGAGAACAATGGTTGTATGTAAATAGCATTGCTGTCAGGAGACCACTAGTTGTATGTAAATAGCATTGCTGTCTGGAGACCACGGGTTGCATGTACATAGCATTGCTGTCAGGAGACCACTTGTTGTATGTAAATAGCATTGCTGACAGGAGACCACTGGTTGTATGTAAGTAGCATTGCTGACAGGAGAATACTGGTTTTATGTAAATAGCATTGCTGTCAGGAGACCACTGGTTGTATGTAAATAGCATTGCTGTCAGGAGACCACTGGTTTTATGTAAATAGCATTGCTGTCTGGTTGCATGTAACTAGCATTGCTCTCTGGAGACCACTGGTTGTATGTAAATAGCATTGCTGGCAGGGGACCACTGGTTGTATGTAAATAGCATTGCTGGCAGGAGACCACTGGTTGCATGTAAATAGCATTGCAGTCAGGAGACAACTTGTTGTATGTAAATAGCATTGCTGACAGGAGACCACTGGTTGTATGTAAATAGCATTGCTGATAGGAGACCACTGGTTGTATGTAAATAGCATTGCTGTCAGGAGACCACTGGTTGTATGTAAATAACATTGCTGACATGAGACCACTGGTTGTATGTAAATAGCATTGCTGACAGGAGACCACTTGTTGTATGTAAATAGCATTGCTGTCAGGAGACTACTTGTTGCATGTAAATAGCAGTGCTGTCAGGAGACCACTGGTTGCATGTAAATAACATTGCTGTCTGGAGACCATTTGTTACATGTAAATAGCATTGCTGGCAGGGGACCACTGGTTGCTTGTAAATAGCATTGCTGTCTGGAGACCACTGGTTGCATGTAAATAACATTGCTGACAGGAGAACACTGGTTGTATGTAAATAGCATTGCTTGCAGGAGACCACTTGTTGCATGTAAATAGCATTGCTGGCAGGGGACCACTTGTTGCATGTAAATAGCATTGCTGTCAAGGGACCACTTGTTGCATGTAAATAGCATTGCTGTCAGGGGACCACTGGTTGTATGTAAATAACATTGCTGTCAGGGGACCACTAGTTGCATGTAAATAGCATTGCTTGCAGGGGACCACTGGTTGTATGTAAATAGCATTGCTGTCAGGAGACCACTGGTTGTATGTAAATATCATTGATGTATGGAGACCACTGGTTGTATGTAAATAGCATTGCTGTCTGGAGACCACTGGTTGCATGTAAATAGCATTGCTGTCAGGAGACCACTGGTTGCATGTAAATATTATTGCTGTCTGGAGACCACTGGTTGTATGTAAATAGCATTGCTCTCAGGAGACCACTGGTTGTATGTAAATAGCATTGCTGTCAGGAGACCACTGTTTGTATGTAAATAGCATTGCTGTCAGGAGACCACTTGTTGTATGTAAATACTAAATAGCATTGCTGTCTGGAGACCACTGGTTGTATGTAGCATTGCTGTCTGGAGACCACTGGTTGTATGTATATAGCATTGCTGTCAGGAGACCACTGGTTGCATGTAAATAATATTGCTGTCTGGAGAACACTGGTTGCATGTAAATAGCATTGCTGTCTGGAGACCACGGGTTGCATGTACATAGCATTGCTGTCAGGAGACCATTTGTTGTATGTAAATAGCATTGCTGACAGGAGACCACTGGTTGTATGTAAATAGCATTGCTGACAGGAGACCACTTGTTGTATGTAAATAGCATTGCTGTCAGGAGACCACAGGTTGTATGTAAATAACATTGCTGACCTGAGACCACTTGTTGTATGTAAATAGCATTGCTGTCAGGAGACCACTTGTAGCATGTAAATAGCAGTGCTGTCAGGAGACCACTGGTTGCATGTAAATAACATTGCTGTCATGAGAACACTGGTTGCATGTAAATAGCAGTGCTGTCAGGAGACCACTGGTTGCATGTAAATAGCATTGCTGGCATGGGACCACTGGTTGCATGTAAATAGCATTGCTGTCTGGAGACCACTGGTTGCATGTAAATAACATTGCTGACAGGAGACCACTGGTTGTATGTAAATAGCATTGCTTGCAGGAGAACACTTGTTGCATGTAAATAGCATTGCTGGCAGGGGACCACTTGTTGTATGTAAATAGCATTGCTGTCAGGGGACGACTGGTTGCATGTAACTAGCATTGCTGTCTGGAGACCACTGGTTGTATGTAAATAGCATTGCTGGCAGGGGACCACTGGCTTTATGTAAATAGCATTGCTGGCAGGAGACCACTGGTTGCATGTAAATAGCATTGCTTTCAGGAGACCACTTGTTGTATGTAAATAGCATTGCTGACAGGAGACAACTGGTTGTATGTAAATAGCATTGCTGATAGGAGACCACTGGTTGTATGTAAATAGCATTGCTGTCAGGAGAACACTGGTTGTATGTAAATAACATTGCTGACATGAGACCACTGGTTGTATGTAAATAGCATTGCTGTCTGGAGACCACTGGTTGGATGTAAATAGCAGTGCTGTCAGGAGACCACTGGTTGCATGTAAATAGCATTGCTGTCAGGAGACCACTTTTTACATGTAAATAGCATTGCTGGCAGGGGACCACTGGTTGCATGTAAATAGCATTGCTGTCTGGAGACCACTGGTTGCATGTAAATAACATTGCTGACAGGAGACCACTGGTTGTATGTAAATAGCATTGCTTGCAGGAGACCACTTGTTGCCTGTAAATAGCATTGCTGGCAGGGGACCACTTGTTGCTTGTAAATAGCATTGCTGTCAGGAGACCACTGGTATGTAAATAGCATTGCTGTCAGGGGACCACTGGTTTTATGTAAATAACATTGCTGTCAGGGATACCACTGGTTGCATGTAAATAGCATTGCTTGCACGGTACTACTGGTTGTATGTAAATAGCATTGCTGTCAGGAGACCACTGGTTGCATGTAAATAACATTGCTGTCTGGAGACCACTGGTTGCATGTAAATTGCAGTGCTGTCAGGAGACCACTGGTTGCATGTAAATAGCATTGCTGTCAGGAGACCACTGGTTGCATGTAACTAACATTGCTCTCAGGAGACCACTTGTTGTATGTAAATATCATTGATGTATGGAGACCACTGGTT
>CM026396.1:27250338-27275338 GCA_014843695.1 Archivesica marissinica | reverse complement strand
GTGGTGTTGTGTGTGGTGTTGTTGTGTTTGGTGGTGTTGTGTGTGGTGGTGTTGTGGTGGTGTTGTGGTGGTGTGGTGTTGTGGTGTTGTTGTGGTGTGTGGTGTTTTGTGTGGTGGTGTGGTGTGTGGTGGTGTTGTGGTGGTGTTGTGTGTGGTGGTGTTGTGTGTGGTGGTGTGGTGCTGTGTGGGGTGTGGTGTGGTTGTGGTGTGTGGTTGGTGGTGTGGTGTGTGGTGTGGTGGTGGGTGTGGTGTGGTGTGTGGTGTGTGGTATGGTGTGTGGTGTGTGGTGTGTGGTATGTGCTGTATGGTATGTGGTGTGTGGTATGTGGTGTGTGGTATGTGGTGTGTGGTGTGGTGTGTGGTATGTGGTTTGTGGTATGTGGTGTGTTGTGTGTGGTGTATGGTGTGTGGTGTATGGTATGTGGTGTGTGGTGTGGTGTGTGGTGTGTGGTGTGTGGTGTGTGGTGTGTGGTGTGTGGTATATGGTGTGTGGTGTATGGTGTGTAGTATGTGGTATGTGGTGTGTGGTGTGGTGTGTGGTGTGGTTGTGGTGGTGTGGTGTGTGGTGTGGTGTGGGTGTGTGTGTGTGGTGTGGTGGTGGTGTTGTGGGTGTGGTGTGGGTTGTGGTTTGTGTTGTGGTGTGTGGTGGGTGGTGTGGTGTGGGTTGGTGTGTGGTGTGGGTGGTTGTGTGGTGGGTGTGTTGTGGGGTGGTTGTGGTGTTGTTGTGGTGTGGTTGTGGGTGGTGTGGTGTGTGTGGTGTGGTTTGTGGTGTGTGGTGTGGTGTGTGGTGTGGTTGTGTGGTGTGTGTGGGTGGGGTGTGTGGTTGTGGGTGTGGTGTGTGGTGTGGTGTGATGGTGTGGTGTGGTGTGGTGGTGTGGTGTGGTGTCGTGGTGTGTGGTGTGTGGTGTGTGGTGTGTGGTGTTTGTGTTATCGTATATGTGTATATAATGCAATACAATATTATTAAACAAAATGTGTGTGTGCGCTCATGTAGTAGGTTGGTCAAGATTCGAGGACATGGTGGACTGCGAAGTGTTCACTCACATTTACTATCTATACAACTGTAAAGCAATCTCTCTTCAGCACATGGGTTTGTATCTAGTCTAAGCGTTATCCTCGTGGGCACTCACATTTCGGTGATCAATCGATGAAATAAAATCCTATCTTAAACTAATAAACGCAAATATCCTCTATGTCCATGGTCAGGCAGCGATGGCTTATTTTGTCTGTCACATATGTTTTACAGAAGTGTCAACTAGAGAGATAGCGTCAGTAACGTCTGGTTGTGTGATGTACATATCGGTTAACCATTTGTCAGCAATTGGGTTTATAACTGTTGCATTTCTGTTGCTGTTCGGAAACGTATTTTGGAGAATTCCGTTGTCCGTTTGCTACAAGCGTTGTCGTACTGTCATTTATAAAACGTGTTTCAGTAATGTTGTTTATTCGTTGCAGATGTTGCAACCTGGTTTTGAAATTGTAAGTTTGGTACTAGCGTTGTCGTACTGTCATTTATAAAACGTGTTTCAGTAAGGTTGTTTATTCGTTGCAGATGTTGTCTGTTGATTTTGAAATTGTACGTTTGGTACTAGCGTTGATTTATGGTCATTTATAAAACGTGTTTCAGTAAGGTTGTTTATTCGTTGCAGATGTTGCAACCTGTTTTTGAAATTGTACGTTTGGTACTAGCGTTGATTTATGGTCATTTATAAAACGTGTTTCAGTAAGGTTGTTTATTCGTTGCAGATGTTGCAACCTGTTTTTGAAATTGTACGTTTGGTACTAGCGTTGATTTATGGTCATTTATAAAACGTGTTTCAGTAAGGTTGTTTATTCCTTTCAGATGTTGTCTGTTGATTTTGAAAGTGTACGTTTGATACTAGCGTTGACGTACTGACATTTATAAAACGTGTTTCAGTAAGGTTGTTTGTCCGTTTCAGATGTTGTCGCCTGGTTTTGGAATTGTAAGTTTGGTACTAGCGTTGACATATTGTCCTTGTTTCAGTAAAGTGGTGCACTGTTTTCGTGTTTGGTCTTTTTCGTTTATCGCGGAAATGTGTCCAATGTATTTCATGTGTGTTTTACGTTTATTTATCGTCGCTACCGGTTGCCTATATGAGCGACGCCTCCTGACGAGATTAGTCATTTTAGATTATTGGCGGATAGTGCAATGCTACAGAGTCTCCTCTGGTTCTTTTACGTGCACCGACCCGACGAGACCTCGGTTTAACGTCCGAAAGACTGTTGATTTTATTAGGGTCAGACGGGGGATCGAACCTGCGATCCCTGGATTACGAGTTCAGCGTTTTACCACTGGACTACATATCCGTTCATTGTATGTTATTGGCTTTTATATGGATTCTAGTTCGTTCTCCTGTTATATTTCGGATATTACTTGTGAAGCAAGTTAGGTCATTGTATCTAATTGCTACTGTTTTGTTTGGCATTGGTTGACGAAGCTGTAGTATTGTTTGCATTAATTGTGTGGGCAGTGTTGCCTAGATTTTTATTATGAAAGATAGAAGCTCAGTCACTTAGCTTATACGAATTTATCTTAGCTCCATTGCGAAACAAATTATTGGAGAAGAGGCATGTGGAATTTAAATGCCTTTCCTATGGCCAAAATCGGTTTGCTATAAATGGAAATGAAAAGAATGAAAGATATTGTTTATGTTGTAATACTCCATATATTGAAGACGAGTACCATTTGATATGCATATTATATATATATATATATATATATATATATATATATATATATATATATATTGTTTTAATGAACTCATGAAAAAATGGCCTTAAAGTGTATTTCTATCGAAGGCCATGAATATACAAGTCTATTGACCTAAGGCAATCCTATCAATGCATATATTTTAGCTACTCTTGTTAAATATATAAAAGAATCGTTGAAAGTTAGAACTACACTGTTAAATAGTATTATGTAATGTGTTCATCCTGTGCTGTTGATGCTATTGCAAACTGTTGTGTACCAATTCACGCGAATTACTATTTATATCGTATAATATTTTGACCATGTACTCTGTACAAGTCTGAAATAAAGTTATATTCTGTTCCTGGGTACATTATATGGTTTTATTTGGTCATTGAAGAACACACACACAAAACATCGGATAACGAGACTTTAATTCTAAGGTCGGTGTACGATACAAAAGCCAATTCCAAAGTGAGACATTCGTCGGTTCCTATAATGGCTACTTCGTTTTAATACCTCTTCCAGACAAGTGCCAATGGGGCTTTGAAATTAATGAGAATACAAATGCACACAAGTTGACTGTCATTGACTGAACGATATATGATACTTTGTTCAATATTTCATTTAGAAGCAGATTGCCCTAATTCAAAAGCTGACAGCTGCTTCGGGTTTGTGATATCCGTTTCTTGTTTAGTCCATTGCCGTCACATTCAAACCGATGCAACACTTCCTTTGAGTCACTCTGTTTTTTTGCATTGCTGGTATGCAAGCAGAGATTGATCAGAAATATTATATATCTTAGTTTATGCAAGTTTAATTTTCTAGATTAAGAAATATGTTCTTATCACATTAATATAATTATGTGATAAGACCTCGCTCGTTGATGTAATCCATCATGCTGATCAGTACCGTAGCCAGTGGGAAATTTTAACCAACGCAATCTAGGGGGGTCCGGGGGTTCCCCCTTACAATTGTTGGGGCATAGAAGTGATTTCCTGCTTTTTCTGATTTAGTGAGTTTAGACGTATGCATTATGTACTGACCGTTCAGCTCTCTGTACTTTTGGACATGTCTGTATATGAGTTACTTCCCTTGATTGATAACATTTTATTTTTAAGTTCCCTCCAAAAGTGTCACATGACTCAGTTCAATCAATCAGAACTCAGTTGCTTGTTTGATGTCTTGAGCAGCAGTCATGGTTTTTTACCAACTTTTAATAGAATAAAATAAATGGATATCTTTGATGGTTAGTACCTATTTATCTATTGAGGTTGATAAACAATAAGTTGTATGTTTCAGTTAGCTGGTTGCTGATTTATTTATTTAAGTAACTTTTGTTTGAATATGGTTTAAATCTGGCGGTGTTATGCACAGAGTTTTGACTCTAATAAAACTACACACTATATATTCTCTAAACTTTACACACTGTTTAATATGCATTGTTACTAACTTCCAGCACCAGCTTATCACTGTGTATGTGGAGACTGTATGGTGAAGTGGACCATCAATCCCTTAGACTGGTAAGTTGGTCATGCATATGTAATTGTGATGTTTCATTTGTATACACTTTATTGTAAGTATAGATACTAGCCACTAGACACATCCACATGTATAATCATTTACGATGAAAGTAATGTTGACTGTGTTTATCAGTACATAATTGATGACATGTATAGTATATAATGCGAGTGTTGATATAAGTATCGCATACTCAATGTGTACTTTCAGAGTGACTCAGCGAGTCGGTTTGGGAATGTGACTGGTGAATATGTTGAACAATAAACATAGATTTGAACCCTCGAACAATCGTTGGTGTTATTTTCGTATCCGAATGGCGAAATACACCCCAGTAGCAGTCAACATTTTATACAGCAAAGGGATATTTTTTTGCATTTTATTTATTTAATTTTTCATTTATTTTTTGTTATCTTTGGAAATTGTAACCGAGGTTTATGCTACGGGCCTGATAATTACTCTGATAGTGAGTGACATGATGTCATTTTAAAACATGCTTGGATATGGCCTAACTTTGTATGTATAGTGTCGAGCATATGGTTTATCAAAATGTTCTTAAACAAAAATAAAAATAATAAAACATTTGGTTTTGAACCTGAAACCACTTGTCCAGACCCCAATGGTGGTTCTATGAGAATAACCATTCAAATATATAATAGTCATGTTTAAATCGTGACTTGTATTATCGTCTGTCAATGAAATAAACACAATATGTAATATATTACATGGGCTGGCTTAGTGTCTTTTCATTGGTTCAGATTTCAAAAATTACAGTATTTGATTGGGCGAGTGACACATTGACACATTGGTCTGTAGTCCACGTGCCGTAGCATTTTAGTGGAGCTACAAGGTCAATCAAGTCTGTGTTGAACATTCATTCTGTGTGGTGTATATACACAACATAATATATATACTTTGGATTTTCACTGCCAGTTGTGAGTATATATATATAATGCATTTACCAAATGCTTACTAAGCATGTATTTACTAGTTACTAGATTCACTGTCAATCGTTCATACATATGCGTATTCAGTGGGGGTGCTCGGGGTCTCGAGCTAGGTAGTGTAGATCTATACAGTATATAGACACAAATATGTCCAACAAATGAATTGTGAGTGAAAATAATACATTAATCCTGTTAATAGTGTGTTTTACGTTTATTTATCGTCGCTACCGGTTACCCATATGAGCGACGCCTCCTGAAGAGATTAGTAATATTTAGATTATTGGAGGATAGTGCAATGATACAGACAGATACCCATTCCAGAGTCTCCTCTGGTTCTTTTATGTGCATGGTGTAAAGCACCGACACGAGACCTCGGTTTAACGTCCCATCTGAAAGACTGTTTACCAGTCCAGCGTGTTACCACTGGGCTACAGATCCGTCTGTGCACCTGTTAATAAAGTTAGTGTTCCTTATTTATATTGTTTTGTTAAACAGTTAAAAAGAACTGTTGTTTGCATACTTTTGCTCGCGCTGTAGGCATTTTGCAGTTAGGTGAATATTGGTCACGTCATTCCGGATTACTGGGAGCGAGGTGCGACCGTGCCTCCGTGTTATCTAACAAGTCACGTGATGTAAATAAATATATTATGTATTATATGATTATGTACTATGTACAAGTCTGAAAATAAAATGTTGTTCTGTTCTCTTAGTGTTATCGACTTTTCTCAAAAAGTAAACAATCGATTTTATTCGGGACCTTTGTGACTGAAAGGTAAAATGTTGTTTATATAGTCACTTGAAATTGTTTGCAGCGAATGACCATTCAAAATCCAGTATGTACTACATCGCCGGTTACCAGTAACATTAGTAACAAGAGTGACGCAATCACTATAGATGATGATGATATGGAGATGATGATATGATGATGATATGAGGATATGATGATGATATGATGATGATATGGAGATGATATGATGATATGATGATGATGATATGATGATATGATGATGATGATGATATGATGATGATATGATATGATGATGATATGAGGATATGATGATGATATGATGATGATATGGAGATGATATGATGATATGATGATGATGATATGATGATATGATGATGATATGAGATGATATGATGATATGATGATGATATGGAGATGATATGGAGATGATATGATGATATGATGATGATATGATGATGATATGATGATATGATGATATGATGATGATATGATGATGATGAGATGATATGATGATGATGATGATATGATGATATGATGATGATATGATGATGATATGATGATGATATGATGATGATGATGATGATGATATGATGATGATATGATGATGATATGATGATGATGTGATAATGATATGATGATGATATGATGATGATATGATGATGATATGATGATGATATGATGATGATATGATGATGATATGATGATGATATGATGATGATATGATGATGATGAGATGATATGATGATTATAAGATATGATGATGATATGATGATGATATGGAGATGATGATGATTGATGATGATGATGATATGATGATGATGATATGATGATGATATGGAGATGATGATGATATGATGATGATACGATGATATGATGATGATGATATGATGATGATATGATGATGATATGGAGATGATGATGATATGATGATGATATGATGATGATATGGAGATGATGATGATATGATGATGATATGGAGATGATGATGATATGATGATGATGATATGATGATGATATGATGATGATATGATGATGATGATATGATGATATGATGATATGATGATTGATGATGATGATTGATGATGATATGATAATGATATGGAGATGATGATATGATGATGATGATGATGATATGATGATGATATGATATGATATGATGATATGATGATGATATGATGATGATATGGAGATGATGATGATGATATGATGATGATGATGATATGATGATGATATGGAGATGATGATATGATGATGATATGATGATGAGATGATGATGAGATGATGATGAGATGATGATGAGATGATGATGAGATGATGATGCTATCGGATACATGTATGCTCTTACTTTATATTTCTGTAAACTGTATAACTTGTTTGTTGTATTGTGGGCCGGTTTCCTTTTTGCTACTAATAAATATTTGTTTGACTTTGTTCAAACAATAAGATTTTTTCGTCATTTTACACCAATGGTATGTACTTCATTTTGAAAGTTGCTCTCATATGTGTTTTACGTTTATTTATCGTCGCTACCGGTTGCCCATGCCTAGTCGATATATTTTGCCTGGTCAGTCAAATAAATATATTTTAACACCGAGACTATTAATTGGGCCGTATTGAGTTTCTGAACATATCAACGCCTGGGGAAACTGTCATTTGGCTAGAAGTTAAAAAGTGAAAAATCGACAGACTGGAACCCAGGCAACTGGTTACCCATATAAGCGACGCATCTTGACGAGATTAGTCATTTTAGATTTTTGGAGGATAGTGCAATGATACAAAGAGAGACCCATTCCAGAGTCTCCTCTGGTTCTTTTACGTGTATGGTGTACAGCACCGGCACGAGACTACACCGTGCACCCTCGGTTCAAAGACCCATCTAAAATACTGTTAATTTTGTTCTTTTACGTGCACGGTGTAAAGCACCGACATGAGACCTCGGTTTAACGTCCCATCTGAAAGACTGTTAATTTTTATTAGGGTCAGACTGGGGGATCGAACCTGCGATCCCTGGATTACCAGTGCAGCGTGTTATCACTGGACTACAGACCCGCATGTATTGAGGTTATATACTCAAAAACTAAAAAAATAATTTTTTTTTTAAGAACACCGATAGGTTTGACACGATACATACACTTTTTAGGCCATTCCAAGCAAGTTTAAAAATGCCACCCCCGTTGCTGGGAAATGGCCTAGAAAACCTGCTTTTGTGAAATTACCATTTGTAAATTACCTCCCTTTATGGATATTTTTTAGCAAAATTACCAATAACTCTGTACATTTTTATTTACTATATACACCAGGATAAATTTGCATATTAATTATAGTATTATTTTTCCATACGAATTTTAAAAAAGGCATACAGAGACTTTAAATCTTGGTCATTATTAGTTTATACCAATTATGTTGGCTCGATTGCGAAACAAGTTCTTACAAGTTATATTAATCACTCTCGAGACCTCATTCCTGATGGAATCCATCGTCAAGAGGGAAAGAAAAGGGGCAATGTGGAATTTAAATGCCTTGCCTAAGGGCACACTCGTATCGGCTCCTGTGGGGCTCGAACTCCGGACCTATCGCACCTGAAGCGAACGCGCTACTACTGCGCTATCACGACTTCCATTATTTGCAGCTGGGTGGGGTAAGGTAAATACCAGCTGAAACTCTATATTTTCCTCCTCTCTGTTTATACACCGACTCAATCGTATATATGTAATTGGATCAACACATGGATTCAAGCTGTTCATTTTCGTCTGAGTAAATACTCCGCCAAGAAAGGATCACAAATTAATACATTACGTAGTTAAACATGGGAATATTTTGCCTCATAAATAAGCTTAATTGTCAGAGAATGGATGATCGCCATTATACAAAGTGATGCTCTCTTTTCCTAGTTATACAAATTGTCTCATAGCTCTTTGAGATCAATACACTGAGATACATCGGCGAGTTACTTCCCCTGACTACACCCTGAATGTAGATATGTCCTATGTATAGGGTATATGCCGAACACGATCCAATATGTAAAATAGTGGACTGTATGAGGCGTGTAGCGCGAAGACAGTACAAATGTACCACTATTTTACATATTGGATCCGTTTGAGGCTTATATCTTACTTAAAACACACACTTATATAAAAAGGCCTACTAATTAAATTTAATACTCTGGCCTTTGGACAGCAGTCCAATATTAATAATAATGGACTGCAAGTACAAATGTATGACATCATGACAGTGTTTTACTAAGTGTTATGGTTGTAAAACTACACATAAATTGCTGATTAAATACACAGTAGAAAGTAAAAACATACATGTTCATTTATATTTCCTATCTTTCATTTCTTCAGATACCACATCCACTGTGAAGAGGTATTCAAATCAAACTGTAAAAGAACAAAACTCTTCAAAATATAATGTTTCGCATAGCCAGTGCTCACCTGTGAATAACGTCACTGTGTTTACACACTATTCTTCCGCCAAATAATACAGTTTACCAACCTTCAGTTTGCAATGGCCTGAATTCTTATACATGTACCACATATTTGCTACACATCAACTAGTACGAAGCCTACTCAAGTCACATAATTTCTCAAAAACCACAAAAAACCGTACACTGCCTGTCATGAAAATTAACTATATTGGTTATTGGGACTACATTCGACCGCGGATGCACGTCTGCCTATTTACGTATATACAACCGTATCCTCTGTTTTTATCGTTGTTTCGTTTGCACAGCATGCTATCAATTTTCATCCACTGTTCCACCTTATAATTATAAATTAATAAATCTCGGCAGGTATCCTGCAGTATACTCTATGGGTATATATACCTGTACACATGTATTATCACATTTATCATGCCGCAACATCTGGGTTAATGAACAGCAGCTTAGTGGTATGGGTATGGTGGGGGGGGGGAGGGGGGGCGAGAATTAGTCCTCGAATGTGTATGTGAAGATTCAAAGCAATACCATTGCCGTTTTTGAGAAATAACAATAAAATAAATCGTTAATCGTCGAGTGTTTCGCTTACGCTAAATTTCTTAAATCAACAAACTCACATTCGCCATAATGAACTACAGTATCCGAGTGATTGTAATATATTTTTTATATTGATAATTTTCAAATGGAAATTAAGTTAAAATCCTATATTTTTCCAATTATAATCACGTGTGTTTTTTACGTTTATTTATCGTCGCTACCGGTTGCCCATATGAGCGACGCCTCCTGAAGAGATTAGTCATTTTAGATTTTTGGAGGATACAGACAGAGACCCATTCCAGAGTCTCCTCTCGATCTTTTACGTGTACGGTGAACAGCACCGACACGAGCCCTCGGTTTAAAGTCCCTACTGAAAGACTGTTAATTGTATTAGGGTCAGACGGGGGATCGAACCTGCGCTACCTTGCTGTAGGAGAAGACTAGCCTGGGTTCCAGTCTGTCGATTTTGGAGGGTAGTGCAATTATACAGACAGAGACCCATTCCAGAGTCTCCTCTGGTTATTTTACGTGCACAGTGCACAACAGCACCGACACGAGACCTCGGTTTAACGTCCCATCTGAAATACTGTTAATTTGATTAGGGTCAGACGGGGGATCGAACCGGCGATCCCTGGATTACCAGTCCAGCGTATTACCACTGGACTACAGATTCCTACTGAAGTATCTTAATTCATTGTATACGTATGGGATATAAGCCGAAAATGATCGAATACTTATGTACAATATTTGACTGTGATATGCGCGTAGTATCGAACACAGTGCCCATAATTTACATATTGGATCTGTTTGAGGCTTATATCTTACTTAAAGCACACCCTTTATATAACATATATAACAATATCTCGCTAATTATATATTGTTAATCTCTTATAATTACTCATAGGATTTAATTTAATACTCTTGGTCTTCTGAAAGCAGCTATATAGTCCAATATTAAGTATGCCTTTTAAACTGAGAACAAATTATATGACAACATCACGTGACTAACATTAATGAATGTATATGTATGCTATCATATTAATATGTATTAATTACATTTGTTAGCTCACAGCAGCAATACTTGTTCCGGTTTCTTCGCTGGGGTGGGGTGATCGTCGCTACCTGATCATGGTAGAAGCCGCATCCAACCGTCTCCATCGAGGATCGGGCTAAGCACATCCGCCAGCTATCCGCCGTCTCCAGCACCGAGCATTGCTGTCTCGCCAAGTAGGTAAGTTAGTTTGTTCATGCTGAGTCATTCAGCTTCTTCTGTTCCGATAGCGAGGCTGGCGCGCGCCAGCGAAGTCCTTGATCCATTTACTTGCTGTGAGCTGTGCGCTAGGTCACGACGTGCACGTTGTGAAGGAGATGAGTTATGGAAGTAGTTGCTAATTAGTTAACCCCTCCACTGATGCCTAATCTCTCGTACACATCTTTTAGTTGCTTGTTAGTGCTGGCTTTAACCATCACAATTGAATTTGAGTTATGTTTTAATTAAAGTCTTAATTTGACAATTAGCGACTTTATTTAGATGGGACTTTAAACCGAGGTCTCGTGTCGGTGCTGTACACCGTGCACGTAAACGAACCAGAGGAGACTCTGAAATGGGTCTCTGTCTGTATCATGCACTGTCCTCCAAAATTTAAAATGACTAATCTCTTCAGGAGGCGTCGCTCATATGGGCAACCGATAAGGACGATAAATAAACGTAAAACACACACAAAATTAGCGACTCCGTGGTCGAGTTGTTAATGTCGCTGACCACTGTAACCTATCATCACTGATGGTCACGGGTTCGAGCCCCGCTCAGGCCGTGTCTCTTTATATGAAACAAATGGCAGTTTCTTACGGAGGTTGGTGTACCAAGTACTGGTTAACCACTGGAGCCTGTCCAGGAAAGGTGTTGTTAGGTAAACGGTCCGTCGGCGATATAGCAGCCCAAAATGGTTCTGATGCAGGCCAGGCGTAAACCCCAAACAATTTGGAAACTGGCTGCTTAATACAGGTGGCTGCTTAATAGAGGTCAACTGTATAATAAAACAACATATTGGGAATCTGGAAACTGGTTGCTTAATACAGGTGGCTGCTTAATAGAGGTCAAATGTATAATAAAACAACATATTGGGAATCTGGAAACTGGTTGCTTAATACAGGTGGCTGCTTAATAGAGGTCAACTGTATAATAAAACAACATATTGGGAATCTGGAAACTGGTTGCTTAATACAGGTGGCTGCTTAATAGAGGTCAACTGTATAATAAAACAACATATTGGGAATCTGGAAACTGGCTGCTTAATACAGGTTGGCTGCTTAATAGAGGTGACCACTAACACATGCTTGACTCTATACATATTTGTTTACTCAATCTTTGAAACGACGACAAGTAAACAAACAAATTCGTAAAAAAAGGGAATTTGTATTCGTAACATATCGTTCATAGCGAAAGAAACAAACGTGACAACGTCACAACTTTAGATTGAAAAAAATAATCTCCGTCTAATTTTGATCAAAGAAATTAATAAAATCCTTCACAAAACGTCCCTGGAATGCATTTCAATATGTCTGACTATTAACTACATTCAACTGATGTTTTTAGCAAATTGAGCATGCTCAATGTCGCAGAGGAAGATATGCACAAATTATGATACAAAATGTAGCTGTCATTTTGACTGATAAGCTGACACTCTTACGAGTATAGACGCATAAAATAGAATATTGTGAAAGTTTTGAGATTATTTGACAGTATTCACTCGTTGGATGTATTGAAACGTACACGCACATTCGATCAGTGAAAATGTGCTGAGTACATGCACAGGAACTTGAAATTGTATCCATAAGCCACCAAAAGTCTCGTAACTCTATCCTAGGACACCCCCTCTATAAGCCACCAAAGGTCTCGTAACTTTATCCTAGGACACCCCACCCCCTCTATTAAAAAAAGAGGGGGTGTCCTAGGATAGAGTTACGAGACCTTTGGTGGCTTATGAATAACATTTCAAGTTCCTGTGGGGAAAAAAAGAGGGGGTGTCCTAGGATAGAGTTACGAGACCTTTGGTGGCTTATGGATAACATTTCAAGTTCCTGTGGGGAAAAAAAGAGGGGGTGTCCTAGGATAGAGTTACGAGCCCTTTGGTGGCTTATGGATAACATTTCAAGTTCCTGTGGGGAAAAAAAGAGGGGGTGTCCTAGGATAGAGTTACGAGACCTTTGGTGGCTTATGGATACAATTTCAAGTTCCTGTGGTACATGCAAGGCGAGATTTGATGTGGGTGGCTGTAACTAATGTTGTCGTAACTTGTAGCACAACCCATTTGCTTTTTTGTTGCGGATTAAAGTTTAAACTATGAACAGTATTTATATTACAAGAATTGCGAAGCTAGTTTTAACAATTTATATTAATCACTCTCGTTGGCGCGGATGAAAGCGTAAATATGGCCATTCATGTGGGAGGAAACCGGAGTACTCGGAGAAAACCCACCTGTCCGATCTGGCGACCACCGTACCATCTCACATACTTCCCCGGTCCGAGGATCGAACCCGGGTTGCATTGGTGAGAAGCCAGACTCAATCGTATACAGCAATAATAATAAATCCTAATATAATTTCATATTGTTTTTCTACGTATTTCATTGTGTGTATAATTGTAATGTACTGTATGGGGAAAAAAGGCAATAACATATTATTAAATGTACAGACAAACACTTGAAGTTGACAACCTCACGGTGACGAGGGTGTAGAGGATATTTGTATGTATTAGTGTAATATAGGATTTTATATCATGAAATAAAATCGTATCTTACACTAATAAACTGTATTATTGCAAACGTTACTACAAATTACGTTCAAATTTCGATATTGGCCCGGCACGCGCCGAGAACGAATCACGAGCACGTGTATGGGTAGCAACAACATAGTAACTACATTATGTAGATATGGCAGCCGAGGCAACACTAAAGTCGTTGTCTGACAGATTGTTGTCTCTTGACGGTAAAATGGCTGAGCGAAATAAGCAAATAACAGCAGAAGAAACATACGACTATCTATGCAATAAAGACGTTATTAACGTGACGTGATTCTACCCGGGTGCTTATTGGTGTCTGAAATACTGCTCGGCGACATGTTGACACGCAGAGGAGGCAACCACGCTCTATACAGGGTGACGACACATCATGCGTATACACGATTAGCTCGGTTGCGAAACAAGTACAACTTTAGATTAATAGCTATCGATACCTCATTCCTGAGTCTGAAATCCATCGCCATGAGTGAGAGCGCAAAACAGGCAGTAGACACACTACTTCGATGGGCATCTAGGGCTTTCTTCTACCTATGATATGTAGCGAGTCATCACGTGACAGCCCACAAACAACAAGCTAAAAGCTACTAAGTAACATTTCCTGCGTGCAACATACAACACGAAAACGTTTGTCATATTCATAAGAGGTGATGAACAGGTTGCATAAAATGCAAATCTATAATGACACGTTTGTCATATGCATGAGAGGTGATGGACAGGTTGCATAAAATGCAAATCTATAATGACGTAGCACACACGTAACGCTATGCTATATTTAGGAACCAATCTCATCGGTCGATACAACCGACTTATGATATGTCTTAATCATGATAGACCAGTAAAGCCGGTTCGTGTATTTTCATTTTGAGTGGAAGAATTATATAAGTCTCTGTCTTTCATTCTAATCCTCGTTTCTGTGTTTCGGTATGTGTTTCGGTATGTGTGATGCATGCATCGTTCAAACTGTATATGATTGCAAAATCACAAATGTATTGCCTACATAGTAAAACGTAAAAACGTACAGTCTGTTCATTTAACTTCCATTTCTTCTGATACCACAAGTCCGCCTTCGTGGTCGAGTGGTTAAGGTCACTGACTTGTATACCACTGTAACCTATCATCACTGATGGTCACGGGTTCGAGCCCCGGTTCAGGCCGTGTTTTATTTATATAAAAAAGTTGGCAGTTTCTTACGGAGGTTGGTGCACCCAAGTACTGGTTAACCGCTGCAGCCTGCACAGGAAAGGTGTTGTTAAGTAAACAGCCCACCGGCGATAGCCCGAAATGGTGCTGATGCAGGCGTAAAACCCGAAATATAACATCATATATAACTGATACCAAATCCACTGTGAAGAGGTATTCAAATCACACTGAAAAACATTAAAAATATCACAAATGCAATGTTGAACATTGACACCGGTCATCTGTGATACCTCAACTGTGTTTACACACTGTATTCCTCCGCCAAATAATACAGTATACCCACCATCAGTTTGCAATTGCCTGACTTATATCACATCTTTTCTACACATCAACTAGTCTGAAGTCTTCTCAAGTCACATAATTTCACAAAACATACACACATTATACACTGCCTGTCATGAAAATGTATTTTTTAAAAATAATTTGAGCTGACAAGTTGTAGCCCATTTATTGTTACAAGTAACATTGATAGATACACATATACTAGAGGACATAGAAAACGCAAACTTCGGATAAGTGTATTTTTACAGGAAAATCAATAACTATATAGTTTTTGAACATTTTGGAATATTTTTAGTTGTTTAGTTGTTTTGTAATAAAGATGTGATATACCTTCGTATTTCATGTAATACTAATCATATAAAAAGTAAAGTACATTGACTAACAAGCAGTACGACATTAAATAGTATGTATCTAAATTGATGTTGACCAACTCTTCATAAAATGTGTACGAATATGATACATTGACTAACAACCAGTACGACATTAAATAGTATGTATCTAAATTGATGTTGACCAACTCTTCATAAAATGTGTACGAATATGATACATTGACTAACAACCAGTACGACATTAAATAGTATGTATCTAAATTGATGTTGACCAACTCTTCATAAAATGTGTACGAATATGATACATTGACTAACAACCAGTACGACATTAAATAGTATGTATCTAAATTGATGTTGACCAACTCTTCATAAAATGTGTACGAATATGATACATTGACTAACAAGCATGTTGACCACCACTGCCGCCGCCGCCGCCAACAACCTTTATTAAATCAGGTCACATATTACAGTAACAACATGACTGAATTTCGTTTTTAGGAAGTGGGTAATCTATAATATTGGGGACAGGATAACTGTAAGAATGCATTTAAATCAATAAGTGTTATGTAATAACTAATAATATAGTTACAATATTACAATGCATTGATTTAATGAGTAATATAATTTAACGAATTTACTTGTTGATTTATTTGTTGATATAAAAAAATACTCGTGCAAAACATTTTTTCTTAAGTATATATTTATATGACTGAC
This sequence comes from Archivesica marissinica, assembly GCA_014843695.1. Lineage (NCBI taxonomy): Eukaryota > Metazoa > Mollusca > Bivalvia > Venerida > Vesicomyidae > Archivesica > Archivesica marissinica. Next base: position 27,259,115 of record CM026396.1, on the reverse strand, counting down.
CAGCCTAATCTTATAAAGTAAAGTGTTTGTTTATTATAGTGTCGCCCCTATTTAAAGGGCCAGTCATTTCTGACTTATGAGACACCTCTTTTTATGAACATCAGTACTTCCCGAATCCTATGCTTGTATACCAGGCGCCAGGCTGGTAGGCAATCGGTAACCATTATTTAACTAGCTGGCGGCTCACCAACCGGCCATATCAGAACGAACCCCTGACGAGATTCGAACCTTCGACCTCCCGCTCCGTAGGCGGACGCCTTAACCACTGGGCCACGGAGACGGTATAATGTAGGTGTTCGTTTTCTATGTCCTCCAGTATATTACAAATTTTTAAAATAATATTGCAAATGCAACTGAATGCAGAAGTTGCTAGGTAACCCTTACGTTAATATTAAATACCAAATCAGCAATTGAGATGTTTATTATTAAAATAAAACAGAATTTGCAAACAACATAGATTGTTATTGAATAAAATGGGAATTTGATTGGTAAGTGTTTATTTCGTTTTAGCAATTTAGACAAAATAATGAAAGATGTAAAATACTGACAAACTTAATTGCAAATACTGACGTGGCAGATATAGGGTAAACAGGTCTGCTAAACTAATGCATTAAAGTAAATACAATACTCTTCTTCATGTGTTTATACTTAATTAACGTGATTTCGATAAAATCTCACTATTCATATCGCAATATCTGGTTAGGGTACAACAGTAGACACAAAGGATTCCAACTATTAGGACCAATATACATTTCGGGATAAATCGGACTTTTTATGCCAAGGGAGGTAATAGAAAATTTATAAAAATTATAAAAGTTTCTCAGAGCAGAGAAAAGAATTGTCCGCCTCTGTGGTCGAGTGGTTAAGGTCTCTGACTTGTATACCACTGTAACCTATCATCGCTGATGGTCACGGGTTCGAGCCCCGCTCAGGCCGTGTTTCATTTATATGAACAAGTTGGCAGTTTCTTACGGAGGTTGGTGCACCAAGTACTGGTTAACCGCTGGAGCCTGCCGGCTATATAGCCCGAAATGGTGCTGATGCAGGCGTAAAACCCTAAATATAACATAACATAACTGTTGCAGTGGTTAAAATGGTTGCCTTAAAATCACTTGCTGGAGGTTCGAATCCTATTGGGGGTGTGGACCTTTCTTGCATGTGAGAAAGTTATCCAGCTGAATTAAGGAAGTGAGTTTAATCATATTCTATTGCTTGTTTATATACACGATATAATCATCGCATGATTTAGCTATTGAGCGTGGTCGTTACCTACACCTGCCACGAAACGAAAGATTATGTATTTATTGTAATTCGAGAATTTTGGAAAATGAATATCATTTCATACTAATCTGCCCACATTATGCAACTTTAAGATCGAAATTTATTAAAAGATATTACCATACCTGGCCGACTATACAGAAATTTATTAATCTCTTGTCATGCAAATCCCAAAAAATCACTATCGATCTTTCCAAATTTATATATTTTGCAAATAAACAACGAACCTTAGAACACCTTTTTATATCATATACATGTATTTGAATACTTATAACCTATAAGTATGCTCTTTTGTAAAATTCCATGTCACTGCCTGTTTCTACTGTTTAATTGCTATACACATGTGTCTGTTTTATGCAATAAACTTATTGTATTGTATAATGTATTGTATATACACTACAATTACAAATATGAACATGATAACTATATAAGCAAAGTGACACAACTGCAATGCTATGCTTATACTTGAACACTGTAAAAATAAAATCTAGAAACAAATGTGTTGGGCAACAAGTTGTACCAACATTAGCGAGTGGAAGGTCCAGGGGCGTACCCTTCGCCCCCCCCTGGGTACGCCCCTGAGGTCGTTGGTGCTTCCCTGATACCGGACATAGAATACTGCTAGGAGAGACACCGGGTTGTCCGTCACCATCAATACTAGCTGGAGAGTCGCCATATTGCCTAACTTCTCCGTACGAATGTGAGGAAGAAATGTCCATCTCCTTGTGTCATTTCGTCGATAAGGCAATTCGTTCATAGTCAAATCGTCCTCAAATTGGTCAAATCGTCCCCAAATTGGTCAAATCATCCCCACATTTTGATCAAAATTGTACATATATATATATATATATATTGTCAATATACTATATACATAATAGTTATAATTAATACGATTTTGGTGGGTACGATTGCAGACGATTTGACTTTTGGGATGATTTGACGATAAGTTAGCATTTTTCTTTTATTTAAATCCTAAGTTTATTAATCGTCGCTACCTGTTGCCCATTTGATCGACTGTTGCCAGTTTCCATTACTCTTAGTGCAGTTGCATTGATTTTCACAGTTCGTCAGTTTGCAATCCATTATTTATATGTATTATCATTATCCGTCTGTGATCCAGTTGGCCAATCAAATACAGACTTCAACTGACACATTATCTTTCCAATTCAATATTTACTACGGCGTAAATCAGTATAATAGCGTGAAGGTGATTGCATATAATCACCATAATTGTGAAAATGTTAACATTTATCTCCAGCACAAGCTTCTAACAAAATATCTAGCTTTGGATTTATTTTTATTTCACTGTCATTTCTGTGCTTCACGATATATGTTCGAATACGCGCACCGCATAGTTTATTCGGCATTAAAGCAGCATTATATCGTAATAAAGGATGTTTTTGGTAAAATATAAATACTAATGTGTGTATGTTTACAAAAATCGAAATAGTCGCTCAGAAACGATAACATTCAAATAAATATAAACCGTCGTATACGCGAATTTGTTCAACAAACAAAATGTAAACACGCACAGCGCGCATGCGTGAAACAACAGCGGATATGCCATGTTTGTTTTCAATATTGCCGAAGGAGGGCGATGCATTCCGAATGCAAATCAGGTTCCGATTGTAAACAAGTGAGCGTGACCGACCGACTCGGAAAGTCCTACTTTCGGTTTCGAGTTTGTTTTATCGCAAAAAACACTGTTTACTAATTGAACATAAATATACACATTATAATTTAGAATGTGTAGTAGGTTTTATTTCATACGATGTAATGCTGCTTTAAACGAGACGGTGGTATTTCACCAGCTGGTTCCGTGGTGTGGACGTTATCACACTCACATCACGACAATGTTAATAGCCCATAGTGACAGTATTGACACTTTGTCTTACTGGAATTCTCCATATGTAATCGTCGGTGTGCATTGCATATATTATCTTTCTCTTGGCGGTCGATTCCTAACTGCTTGCCTTACCGTTTGCTAATCAACATTGTTTGTATGGTGTGGGGGATGGCTCATTGGCTGTCCGATTATCGCAGTGGTTAGCGCGTATTCTATCTCTAGTATAGAGTGTAGGTGTGCGTTTTCTATGTCTTCATACAGACGGATATGTAGTCCAGTGGTAACACGCTGGACTGGTAATCCAGGGATCGCAGGTTCGATCCCCCCGTCTGACCCTAATAAAATTATCAGTCTTTCAGATGGGACATTAAACCGAGGTCTCGTGTCGGTGCTTTACATCGTGCACGTAAAAGAACCTGAGGAGTTTCTGGAACTATACTCCAAAATCTAAAATAACTAATCTCTTCAGGAGGCGTCGCTCATATGGGCAACCGGTAGCGACGATAATAAACGTAAAAACACACTCTTATGTCCTCTAGTATATAGTGTAGGTGTGCGTTTTCTATGTCCTCTAGTATATAATGTAGGTGTGCGTTTTCAATGTCCTCTAGTATATAATGTAGATGTGCGTTTTCTATGTCCTCTAGTATATAATGTAGGCGTGCGTTTTCTATGTCCTCTAGTATATAATGTAGGTGTGCGTTTTCAATGTCCTCTAGTATATAGTGTAGGTGTGCGTTTTCTATGTCCTCTAGTATGTAATGTACGCGTGCGTTTTCTATGTCCTCTAGTGTCTAATGTAGGTGTGCAGTTTTCTATGTCCTCTATAGTATGTAATGTAGGTGTGCGTTTGCTATGTCCTCTAGTATATAATGTAGGCGTGCGTTTGCTATGTCCTCTAGCATATAATGTAGGTGTGCGTTTTCTATGTCCTCTAGTATATAATATAGGTGTGCGTTTTCTATGTCCTCTAGTATATAATGTAGGCGTGCGTTTGCTATGTCCTCTAGTATACAATGTAGATGTGCGTTTTCTATGTCCTCTAGTATATAATGTAGGCGTGCGTTTGCTATGTCCTCTAGTATGTACTGTAGGCGTGCGTTTGCTATGTCCTCTAGTATGTAATGTAGGTGTGCGTTTGCTATGTCCTCTAGTATATAATGTAGGTGTGCGTTTGCTATGTCCTCTAGTATATAATGTACGTGTGCGTTTTCTATGTTCTCTAGTATATAATGTAGGCGTGCGTTTGCTATGTCCTCTAGTATGTATTGTAGGCGTGCGTTTGCTATGTCCTCTATTATGTAATGTAGGTGTGCGTTTGCTATGTCCTCTAGTGTAGGTGTGCGTTTGCTATGTCCTCTAGTATATAATGTAGGTGTGCGTTTTCTATGTTCTCTAGTATATAATGTAGGCCTGCGTTTTCTATGTCCTCTAGTATATAGTGTAGGTGTGCGTTTTCTATGTTCTCTAGTATATAATGTAGGCGTGCGTTTGCTATGTCCTCTAGTATACAATGTAGGTGTGGGTTTGCTATGTCCTCTAGTATATAATGTAGGCGTGCGTTTTCTATGTCTCTAGTATATAATGTAGGCGTGCGTTTTCATGTCCTCTAGTATGTAATGTAGGCGTGCGTTTGCTATGTCCTCTAGTATATAATGTAGGTGTGTGTTTTCTATATCCTCTAGTATATAATGTAGGTGTGCGTTTCTATGTCCTCTAGTATATAATGTGTGTGTGCGTTTGCTATGTCCTCTAGTATATAATGTAGGCGTGCGTTTTCTATGTCCTCTATTATGTAATGTAGGTGTGCGTTTTCTATGTCCTCTAGTGTAGGTGTGCGTTTGCTATGTCCTCTAGTATGTAATGTAGGCGTGCGTTTTCTATGTCCTCTAGTATATATATATCCAACTTGTATGAGTGTACGCGTATAATTGACGTTTGGATTTCATGATTATTTGTAATTGATTTGTCAAGAGTCCTCCCTCGTGCGATATTTAAGGGCTTGTTGAAGTAAATAGGGCAACATTTGACATTTTAATCAACCATCTACGGGTGTGGGTGTGAGAGATATTCGGAGATACTCGTTCTATAGACTAAGTATAGATTGTAAAAAAAACAACGTTTTCTTTCAGAACTATATTGTTTGTACTAGAACTGATATTTGATTGATGATACAATGTTGGGTTGCAACGTTGCCCTTGGGTGTAGTACAAGTGTGTGTGTTGGGATGGGGGATCCATGTTATGCATGCGCCGGATGCTTGTGCATTCAACAACAATGTAGATAACATATCTTGTGGATTTGAACAGTTTCGTTCGGTAAAGTATCAATGCTTCACGAATTCACGAATTGATTTCAACGATGGGATTTCGAGATTTCACGATTTCAACATCGCGAACTTCAAAGATGAAATCGTTCCTCACACACGAATGACCACATTTACGCTCTCATCCGCGCCAAAGAGAGTGATTAATATAAGTTGTTAGAACTTGCTTCGCTATCGTTGTAAAATAAATAACGTTTAAATTTGAATCTGCAACACATGGAGTTCTCTCTACTGCTGACAAGTTCAATAAAAAAAAGTGCAAATTGCTTCCCGCATACTGGCATGATGGTAGACGGAGAGGCCTCCCAGCTTAATACGATATAAGTATATTTCAAGCCAAACAGACTCTCTTTCAGAAAGTTAACGCGTTTTGTTCATCCTTCACACACGTGCACCTTGCAATGGAATCGTATACGCCTTGTGACCGAACTATTTTCAGTTTAGATCCCATTCCCGCCTTCTGACCGATGTATTTCGTGCTTAATTCCCATTAGTCTTATGACCGACATGACTTTTAAGCCACTTTCCTGCCTTGTCACCGAAATATGTTGAGCTTAAGCCCCTATTCCGCCGTGTGGCAGATGCTGTTTGAGCTCAATACCCATTCTGGCCTTGTGACCGACACATTTTGAGTTTAAGCCTCCATCCCGCGTTGTGACCGACCTATTTTGAGCTTATGCCTCCTTCCTGCCTTGTGTCCGACATATTTTGAGCTTAGGCCCGATTTCCGCCTTGTGACCGATGCTATTTGAGCTTAATACCCATTCTGGCCTTGGGATCGACTTATATTTAATTTAAGCCCATGGCACCGTGACTGACGGATTATGCGATTACGGGCATGCGCATTCGCAATGTTAGGCAGCGTTCGTCGTGAGAAAAGGCGTGTCTTACAGTTTATGCTCTTCCAATAATGATCTATTTACCTGTATATTCGGCCTCCACACACCTTAACCACGCCCAATGTAGTTCATACCCCGATGGAAACTATTAACCCGCGGTTCATTCCTTAAATACAATTGCCTATCATTTTCTTACCGATAATATTACATCGACTGTTCATGTGCTTTACGAGCATTTACAGGAGCATGAAAAACATCCGTAGTAGTTTTTCAACAGCGACAGTCCAGTTGTAAAGCGCTTGACTCATAATCCAGATATCCCACCCCATAGCAATTTAACTGTATAACTAATTGTGTAGTACTTCTTCAAGGGGGGGGGGTAACGTGTGATGCTTTGCACCATGCACGTTAACTAATGTGTGTTTTTAAGTTTATTTATCGTCGCTACCGGTTGCCCATATGAGCGACGCCTCCTGAAGAGATTAGTCATATTAGATTTTTGGAGGATAGTGCAATGATACAGACCGAGACCAATTCCAGAATCTCCTCTGGTTCTTTTACGTGCACGGTGTAAAGCACCGACACGAGACCTCGGTTTAAAAGTCCCATCTGAAAGACTGTTAATTTTATTAGGGTCAGACGGGGGATCGAACCTGCGATCCCCTGGATTACCAGTCCAGCGTGTTACCACTGGACTACAGATCCGTCGGTACGTTAACTAACAAGGGGCGCTAATTGGTAGGGCTATGTCAGTATAATATACTATTCCCCAACATCTAAATTAGCTAATATATTGAGGTGCGTCTAACACACAGACACACACATACGCACACGCAGTTGATATATACAGTTTAGCTAATAGCTAAAACAAAGCATATATACCATTAATCAACTAAAAATATTATCGATACATGCGGACTGAGTTATTTGTGGCAAAATCAGTCAAAAATGCTTATTAATTACAATATTATAAAATCACGCATACTAGACATATATTATCAAAGTTGGTATAGTGCTATCAATAACTCTGGACGTTTAGAGACATACAGTTTATTTAAAATGAATTTATCTTTGAACCTTATCTTGATTATATTAAAGATAAAAAATACAGAATTTCTCTTACACGATTTAAAACATCCTCATACGATCTAGCTATCGAACGTGGTCGTTACATACACCTACCACATGATCTAGCTATCGAACGTGGTCGTTACATACACCTACCACGTTACATACACCTACTACGTTACATACACCTACCACGTTACATACACCTACCACGTTACATACACCTACCACGTTACATACACCTACCACGTTACATACACCTACCACGTTACATACACCTACCACGTTACATACACCTACCACGTTACATACACCTACCACGTTACATACACCTACCACGTACTACACCTACCACGTTACATACACCTACCACGTTACATACACCTACCACGTTACATACACCTACCACGTTACATACACCTACCCGTTACATACACCTACCACGTTACATACACCTACCACGTTACATACACCTACCACGTTACATACACCTACCACGTTACATACACCTACCACGTTACATACACCTACCACGTTACATACACCTACCACGTACATACACCTACACGTTACATACACTACCACGTTACATACACCTACCACGTTACATACACCTACCACGTTACATACACCTACACGTCCGTTAATCACTACCCGACTCCGTACTACATACCACGTAGTTACATACACTACCACGTTACATACACCTACCACGTTACATACACCTACCACGTTACATACACCTACCACGTTACATACACCTACCACGTTATATACACCTACCACGTTACATACACCTACCACGTTACATACACCTACCACGTTACATACACCTACCACGTTACATACACCTACCACGAACGTGGCCGTTACATACACCTACCACGAACGTGGTCGTTACATACACTACCACGAACGTGGTCGTTACATACACCTACCACGAACGTGGTCGTTACATACACCTACCACGAACGTGGCCGTTACATACACCTACCACGAACGTGGCCGTTACATACACCTACCACGAACGTGGCCGTTACATACACCTACCACGAACGTGGCCGTTACATACACCTACCACGAACGTGGCCGTTACATACACCTACCACGAACGTGGTCGTTACATACACCTACCACGAACGTGGCCGCTACATACACCTACCACGAACGTGGCCGCTACATACACCTATCACGAACGTGGTCGTTACATACACCTATCACGAACGTGGTCGTTACATACACCTACCACGAACGTGGTCGTTACATACACCTACCACGAACGTGGTCGTTACATACACCTACCACGAACGTGGCCGTTACATACACCTACCACGAACGTGGCCGTTACATACACCTACCACGAACGTGGCCGTTACATACACCTACCACGAACGTGGCCGTTACATACACCTACCACGAA
>CM026396.1:27221626-27249338 GCA_014843695.1 Archivesica marissinica | reverse complement strand
TGGTAGGTTACTGTATCTATAAACGCACCTAGACTGGCTCAGTTAACCCCCGGAATGAGTGGTAGGTTACTGTATCTATAAACGCACCTAGACTGGCTCAGTTAACCCCCGGAATGAGTGGTAGGTTACTGTATCTACATATGCACCAAGACTGGCTCAGTTAACCCCCGGAATGAGTGGTAGGTTACTGTATCTATAAACGCCCCTAGACTGGCTCAGTTAACCCCCGGAATGAGCAGTAGGTTACTGTATCTATAAACGCACCTAAACTGGCTCAGTTAACCCCCGGAATGAGTGGTAGGTTACTGTATCTATAAACACACCTAGACTGGCTCAGTTAATCCCCAGAATGAGTGGTAGGTTACTGTATCTATAAACGCACCTAGACTGGCTCAGTTAACCCCTGAAATGAGTGGTAGGTTACTGTATCTATAAACGCACCTAGACTGGCTCAGTTAACCCCCGGAATGAGTGGTAGGTTACTGTATCTACATATGCACCAAGACTGGCTCAGTTAACGCCCGGAATGAGTGGTAGGTTACTGTATCTATAAACGCACCTAGACTGGCTCAGTTAACCCCCGGAATGAGTGGTAGGTTACTGTATCTATAAACGCACCTAGACTGGCTCAGTTAACCCCCGGAATGAGTGGTAGGTTACTGTATCTATAAACGCACCTAGACTGGCTCAGTTAACCCCCGGAATGAGTGGTAGGTTACTGTATCTATAAACGCACCTAGACTGGCTCAGTTAACCCCCGGTATGAGTGGTAGGTTACTGTATCTATACACGCACCTAGACTGGCTCAGTTAACCCCCGGAATGAGTGGTAGGTTACTGTATCTATAAACACACCTAGACTGGCTCAGTTAATCCCTGAAATGAGTGGTAGGTTACTGTATCTATAAACGCACCTAGACTGGCTCAGTTAACCCCCGGAATGAGTGGTAGGTTACTGTATCTACATATGCACCAAGACTGGCTCAGTTAACCCCCGGAATGAGTGGTAGGTTACTGTATCTATAAACGCCCCTAGACTGGCTCAGTTAACCCCCGGTATGAGTGGTAGGTTACTGTATCTATACACGCACCTAGACTGGCTCAGTTAACCCCCGGAATGAGTGGTAGGTTACTGTATCTATAAACACACCTAGACTGGCTCAGTTAATCCCTGAAATGAGTGGTAGGTTACTGTATCTATAAACGCACCTAGACTGGCTCAGTTAACCCCCGGAATGAGTGGTAGGTTACTGTATCTACATATGCCCCAAGACTGGCTCAGTTAACCCCCGGAATGAGTGGTAGGTTACTGTATCTATAAACGCACCTAGACTGGCTCAGTTAACCCCCGGAATGAGTGGTAGGTTACTGTATCTATAAACGCACCTAGACTGGCTCAGTTAACCCCCGGAATGAGTGGTAGGTTACTGTATCTATAAACGCACCTAGACTGGCTCAGTTAACCCCCGGAATGAGTGGTAGGTTACTGTATCTATAAACGCACCTAGACTGGCTCAGTTAATCCCCGGAATGAGTGGTAGGTTACTGTATCTATAAACGCACCTAGACTGGCTCAGTTAACCCCCGGAATGAGTGGTAGGTTACTGTATCTATAAACGCACCTAGACTGGCTCAGTTAACCCCCGGAATGAGTGGTAGGTTACTGTATCTACATATGCACCAAGACTGGCTCAGTTAACCCCCGGAATGAGTGGTAGGTTACTGTATCTATAAACGCCCCTAGACTGGCTCAAGTTAACCCCCGGAATGAGTGGTAGGTTACTGTAGCTATAAACGCACCTAAACTGGCTCAGTTAACCCCCGGAATGAGTGGTAGGTTACTGTATCTATAAACGCACCTAGACTGGCTCAGTTAACCCCCGGAATGAGTGGTAGGTTACTGTATCTATAAACGCACCAAGACTGACTCAGTTAACCCCCGGAATGAGTGGTAGGTTACTGTATCTATAAACGCCCCTAGACTGGCTCAGTTAACCCCCGGAATGAGTGGTAGGTTACTGTATCTATAAACGCCCCTAGACTGGCTCAGTTAACCCCCGGTATGAGTGGTAGGTTACTGTATCTATACACGCACCTAGACTGGCTCAGTTAACCCCCGGAATGAGTGGTAGGTTACTGTATCTACATATGCCCCAAGACTGGCTCAGTTAATCCCCGGATTGAGTGGTAGGTTACTGTATCTATAAACGCACCTAGACTGGCTCAGTTAACCCCCGGAATGAGTGGTAGGTTACTGTATCTATAAACGCACCTAGACTGGCTCAGTTAACCCCCGGAATGAGTGGTAGGTTACTGTATCTATAAACGCACCTAGACTGGCTCAGTTAACCCCCGGAATGAGTGGTAGGTTACTGTATCTACATATGCCCCAAGACTGGCTCAGTTAATCCCCGGAATGAGTGGTAGGTTACTGTATCTATAAACGCACCTAGACTGGCTCAGTTAACCCCCGGAATGAGTGGTAGGTTACTGTATCTATAAACGCACCTAGACTGGCTCAGTTAACCCCCGGAATGAGTGGTAGGTTACTGTATCTACATATACCCCAAGACTGGCTCAGTTAATCCCCAGAATGAGTGGTAGGTTACTGTATCTATAAACGCACCTAGACTGGCTCAGTTAACCCCCGGAATGAGTGGTAGGTTACTGTATCTATAAACGCACCTAGACTGGCTCAGTTAACCCCCGGAATGAGTGGTAGGTTACTGTATCTATAAACGCACCTAGACTGGCTCAGTTAACCCCCGGAATGAGTGGTAGGTTACTGTATCTATAAACGCCCCTAGACTGGCTCAGTTAACCCCCGGAATGAGTGGTAGGTTACTGTATCTATAAACGCACCTAGACTGGCTCAGTTAACCCCCGGAATGAGTGGTAGGTTACTGTATCTATAAATGCACCTAGACTGGCTCAGTTAACCCCCGGAATGAGTGGTCGGTTACTGTATCTACATATGCCCCAAGACTGGCTCAGTTAATCCCCGGATTGAGTGGTAGGTTACTGTACCTATAAACGCACCTAGACTGGCTCAGTTAACCCCCGGAATAAGTGGTAGGTTACTGTATCTATAAGTGCACCTAGACTGGCTCAGTTAATCCCCGGAATGAGTGGTAGGTTACTGTATCTATAAACGCACCTAGACTGGCTCAGTTAACCCCCGGAATGAGTGGTAGGTTACTGTATCTATAAACGCACCTAAACTGGCTCAGTTAACCCCCGGAATGAGTGGTAGGTTACTGTATCTATAAACGCACCAAGACTGGCTCAGTTAACCCCCGGAATGAGTGGTAGGTTACTGTATCTACATATGCACCAAGATTGGCTGAGTTAACCCCTGAAATGAGTTGGTAGGTTACTGTATCTATAAACGCACCTAGACTGGCTCAGTTAACCCCCGGAATGAGTGGTAGGTTACTGTATCTATAAACGCCCCTAGACTGGCTCAGTTAACCCCCGGAATGAGTGGTAGGTTACTGTATCTATAAACGCCCCTAGACTGGCTCAGTTAACCCCCGGTATGAGTGGTAGGTTACTGTATCTATAAACGCACCTAGACTGGCTCAGTTAACCCCCGGAATGAGTGGTAGGTTACTGTATCTACATATGCCCCAAGACTGGCTCAGTTAATCCCCGGATTGAGTGGTAGGTTACTGTATCTATAAACGCACCTAGACTGGCTCAGTTAACCCCCGGAATGAGTGGTAGGTTACTGTATCTATAAACGCCCCTAGACTGGCTCAGTTAACCCCCGGAATGAGTGGTAGGTTACTGTATCTACATATGCCCCAAGACTGGCTCAGTTAATCCCCGGATTGAGTGGTAGGTTACTGTATCTATAAACGCACCTAGACTGGCTCAGTTAACCCCCGGAATGAGTGGTAGGTTACTGTATCTATAAACGCACCTAGACTGGCTCAGTTAACCCCCGGAATGAGTGGTAGGTTACTGTATCTACATATACCCCAAGACTGGCTCAGTTAATCCCCAGAATGAGTGGTAGGTTACTGTATCTATAAACGCACCTAGACTGGCTCAGTTAACCCCCGGAATGAGTGGTAGGTTACTGTATCTATAAACGCACCTAGACTGGCTCAGTTAACCCCCGGAATGAGTGGTAGGTTACTGTATCTATAAACGCACCTAGACTGGCTCAGTTAACCCCCGGAATGAGTGGTAGGTTACTGTATCTATAAACACCCCTAGACTGGCTCAGTTAACCCCCGGAATGAGTGGTAGGTTACTGTATCTATAAACGCACCTAGACTGGCTCAGTTAACCCCCGGAATGAGTGGTAGGTTACTGTATCTATAAATGCACCTAGACTGGCTCAGTTAACCCCCGGAATGAGTGGTCGGTTACTGTATCTACATATGCCCCAAGACTGGCTCAGTTAATCCCCGGATTGAGTGGTAGGTTACTGTACCTATAAACGCACCTAGACTGGCTCAGTTAATCCCCGGAATGAGTGGTAGGTTACTGTATCTATAAATGCACCTAGACTGGCTCAGTTAATCCCCCGATTGAGTGGTAGGTTACTGTATCTATAAACGCACCTAGACTGGCTCAGTTAATCCCCAGAATGAGTGGTAGGTTACTGTATCTATAAACGCACCTAGACTGGCTCAGTTAACCCCCGGAATTAGTGGTAGGTTACTGTATCTATAAACGCACCTAGACTGGCTCAGTTAACCCCCGGAATGAGTGGTAGGTTACTGTATCTATAAATGCACCTAGACTGGCTCAGTTAACCCCCGGAATGAGTGGTCGGTTACTGTATCTACATATGCCCCAAGACTGGCTCAGTTAATCCCCGGATTGAGTGGTAGGTTACTGTACCTATAAACGCACCTAGACTGGCTCAGTTAACCCCCGGAATGAGTGGTAGTTTACTGTATCTATAAGTGCACCTAGACTGGCTCAGTTAATCCCCGGAATGAGTGGTAGGTTACTGTATCTATAAATGCACCTAGACTGGCTCAGTTAATCCCCGGATTGAGTGGTAGGTTACTGTATCTATAAACGCACCTAGACTGGCTCAGTTAACCCCCGGAATTAGTGGTAGGTTACTGTATCTACATATACCCCAAGACTGGCTCAGTTAATCCCCAGAATGAGTGGTAGGTTACTGTATCTATAAACGCACCTAGACTGGCTCAGTTAACCCCCGGAATGAGTGGTAGGTTACTGTATCTATAAACGCACCTAGACTGGCTCAGTTAACCCCCGGAATGAGTGGTAGGTTACTGTATCTATAAACGCACCTAGACTGGCTCAGTTAACCCCCGGAATGAGTGGTAGGTTACTGTATCTATAAACGCCCCTAGACTGGCTCAGTTAACCCCCGGAATGAGTGGTAGGTTACTGTATCTATAAACGCACCTAGACTGGCTCAGTTAACCCCCGGAATGAGTGGTAGGTTACTGTATCTATAAATGCACCTAGACTGGCTCAGTTAACCCCCGGAATGAGTGGTCGGTTACTGTATCTACATATGCCCCAAGACTGGCTCAGTTAATCCCCGGATTGAGTGGTAGGTTACTGTACCTATAAACGCACCTAGACTGGCTCAGTTAACCCCCGGAATGAGTGGTAGTTTACTGTATCTATAAGTGCACCTAGACTGGCTCAGTTAATCCCCGGAATGAGTGGTAGGTTACTGTATCTATAAATGCACCTAGACTGGCTCAGTTAATCCCCGGATTGAGTGGTAGGTTACTGTATCTATAAACGCACCTAGACTGGCTCAGTTAATCCCCAGAATGAGTGGTAGGTTACTGTATCTATAAACGCACCTAGACTGGCTCAGTTAACCCCCGGAATTAGTGGTAGGTTACTGTATCTATAAACGCACCTAGACTGGCTCAGTTAACCCCTGGAATGAGTGGTAGGTTACTGTATCTATAAACGCACCTAGACTGGCTCAGTTAACCCCCAGAATGAGTGGTAGGTTACTGTATCTATAAACGCACCTAGACTGGCTCAGTTAACCCCCGGAATTAGTGGTAGGTTACTGTATCAGTGTATCTACATATGCACCAAGACTGGCTCAGTTAACCCCTGGAATGAGTGGTAGGTTACTGTATCTACATATGCACCAAGACTGGCTGAGTTAACCCCTGAAATGAGTGGTAGGTTACTGTATCTATAAACGCCCCTAGACTGGCTCATCTCACCCCCGGTATGAATGGTTGCTATATGACCAGTACAAAGATCGCTTAATACACGATGTAACCTGAGCAAGTTAGACTGTACAGGTTATTGGGATAATATCTATTGTGTTTGTTTCAGTTGTACTGGTACTGTACGCACTCATGTTTGTCTTTCAGGTGCGGATATTGCCAACATTTGTAACGAGGCTGCCATACACGCAGCCAGAGTACAGGCAAAGTCAGTGAAAGCACAGGATTTTGAGTATGCAGTTGAAAGAGTGATTGCTGGTAAATATACATTTACATCATGAAAAAACATGTATATGATTATTAACCAGGGCTCATTCTAGAGTGTGACTGAGCGAAATAGGGACCCAACCTGACTTCTCCCCTTGGGGCCCCATTTATACTGAAAAAAATTAATTACACAAAATTTTGAAAGTAAGATACACTGGTCCATTGTAGAGCATTGCTTCTATTCAAATGTTGTATTTAATGGTTATATTGTGTCTTTTATCCTTACTTTGTTGAAATTTATTAAATAACACAATTTAAGGACGCAATCTCGTGCTTTCTCACCTCTCCCAAAAAGTATGACCTAGAATGAACCCTGATTAACTGTTTGCACAACTTTGTTAGTGATAATTATATGGATGTTATTTGTTTGTTTCCGTATATGATCGAATTATATTTCACCGAATGAACATTGCATGTATTATTATCAGAGTTGCTATAGCCACGAGTGATGTTCATTGCTTTCTGTTCATGCGTGAAATATAATTCGATCAATCACTTAAAACAAACAAAAAATGTCTTTTTTTAACCTTTATTTATTTTACAATGATTGCGAAACATGCTTTGACAACTTATGTTAATCACTCTCGTTGGTGCAGATGAAAGCGTAAATGTGGTCAGGCGTATGGGAGGAAACCGGAGTACCCGGAGAAAACCCTCCTGTCCGATCTGGCCACCACCGTACCACCTCTCATACTTCATTTTATGCTAAAAACTGTTTTAATGATGACATTGCAATCGTGCGCTAAATGGCACTCGAATGTCATGCTTAGACGACATCATAAATGACCTCACCTTGGTTTGAGTCCGAAAACATTCGTGCTGATAACATTTAGCGGCTAGGAAACGCAAGCAGAAACACAGTGAGAAATAATAAGAGGGAGGTATAATGTTTGTTTTAGTGCGTTTAGTGTTTTATTTCACCAAATTTCCATTGAAATCATCATTATCACAGATGGCGCTAGCAACGATATAATTTTCTATGTTCATAATATGTAGTGGTATGCCTATTGCTTATCAGCAATATAGAGATAAAAAAATGAGCAATTGACCTCTTCGGTTGTGGAGAAAATGGTAAATACACAACTTGTGGTGAAATCACTAATGTTCAATTTGTTTTCTTTTGTTACAGGTATACTCCAAGTTTAGTCGAGTAATAAATGTATAAAACCTCGAGGACTAATCTCTAAACCTAACCTCGTTTACAACACAACTATAACTGTACATGATTTGCTTTAGGGGCGGCTAAATCTACTAACACAATGACGTATGGTGAAAAGAAGGTCATAGCGTACCATGAATCTGGTCACGCACTAGTTGGCTGGTTACTGGAGCACACGGACGCCCTTCTCAAGGTTACGATCATTCCGAGAACCAGTAATATCGGAGGCTTCGCTCAGTATTTGCCAAGGGACTCTACTCTGTACTCTAAAGATGATCTGTTTGATATGATGTGCATGGCGCTTGGAGGCAGAGTTGCAGAATCTGTGATATTTAATAAACTGACAAGTGGTAATGTAATTCATTATACGTCGCGTGACTACCCAATGCAAAATTTACCATACACGAGCGGGCGACATTTTTCAATGTCTCACCTCTGAATAGCCTCATTCGGAACAAAATCACGCTACTCAGAATTATACCGTTTAATTACAATGTGATTTTATTTGTTATGCCGCCATCTTGTTTTCATGTTTCCTCGAAGAAGGTTTTGTTGATAAATTGTTCGGTAAAACAGATTAATGTAAACAACATAAAGTCAGAACAGTCGATTTTTCGATATAACAAAATAAATATTTCATCTCGGTGATTGACAGTATATTGTGAACCCTCGGAAAAAAATGATGTCGACCTCGCGTTGACAATATCCACTGTCGCACTCACCGAGATTTATTATTTATATAGTATTCCTTTGAATCATGTAGTTTTTATTTTGTGTATCCACTTTTACCAATTTGCAACTGCATACTGCATGGGATCTATGCATGTAAGTGATAATTGGTTAAATGGTATGGTAGGAATATTGGTCTGTTGCATTAGGTCAGTGGTTCTACATGGGTGCCTGTCCGTGCATGAAATGCCCCCTATTGAACATCTCAACCATTTTTAGCTTGTCTGAGCAAAGCTCATGTGATCTATTGTTACCGCAATATGTATGTCCGTCGTCCGGTGAGCGATACAGAGCCATCATTGCCCTCTTGTTTATGTTAGGGTCGGGTCAGTGTTCCAGTATCTATGGTTAACACACTGGACTGCAAACCAGGTATTTTGTGTTTGACCTCCTCCCCACGCGGTCCAACATAATAGTATTGTGTCTTTCAGATGGAACTATGCAAGCTCAATATATGGGTGCTATACACTGGGCTTATAAAAGAACTAGGGATACGTTTTTGAAATTTGTGCGTCTTTTGTATCTACAGTCAAACATGTGTTAGTGGTCACCTCTATTAAGCAACCAGTTTCCATATTCCCAATATGTTGTTTTAATATACAATTGACCTCTATTAAGCAGCCACCTGTGCTAAGCAGCCACTTTCTCTGATTACATTGGCTGGCTGCTTAAGACAGGTTTCACTGTAGCACTTTTCTCCAAAGAAATAAACTGGTTAATATACTTGTATTTCTAATTTTATTTTATTTACTGTCCAGGTGCCCGTGATGATCTGGACCGAGTGACCAAGATAGCCTACGCTCAGATAAAATCTTACGGAATGAGTAGTAGCTTCGGGCTGCTGTCCTATCCTACAGGAGGCCAAGGAGTCCAACCATACAGCAAGCAGTTCCAAAATGCCATGGACCTGGAGGCCCGACAACTGGTAGCTGAGGCGTATAAGCGTACTGAAGCGGTCCTTAGAGAAAACAAAGATAAACTACATAAGGTAATAGTAAAGTGTTTGTTTATTATAGTGTCGCCCCTATTTAAAGGGCCAGCCATTTCTGACTTATGAGACACATCTTTTTATGAACATCAGTACTTCCCGAATCCTATAATTGTATGCCAGACTGGTAGGCAATCGGTAACCATTATTTAAATTAACTAGCTGGCGGCTCACCAACCGGCCATATCAGAACGAACCCCTGACATGGTTCGAACCTTCGACCTCCCGCTCTGTAGGCGGATGCCTTAGCCACTAGGTTAACTATAGTGTTTCTTTCCATGTACCATTCAACACAAATGGGTGATTTTTACCTTAACACTGACACGTCTAGATTTGGGATCCCATAAAAATCGCCCATTTGTGTTGTATTCGGTATAATAAAATACAGTAAAACCTGTGTTAACCTATTAAACAACCAATCTGTATTAAGCAGCCAGTTTCCAGATTCCCAATATGATGTTTTATTGTGCTAAGCAGCCACTTTCTGTGATTCCCTTGGCTGGCTGCTTAAGACAGGTTTGACTACATATTTCCCGTGGTTGTTTGTGATTTTGTAGATTATCTCCCCGAGGGACCATTGTCACAAATTATTATATACAGAATAGATAATGCATTCTTAGCTTCTCACCAATGCAAGCCAGGTTTGATCCTCGCACTGGGAAGTATGTGGGGTGGTAAGGTGGTCGCCAGATCGGACAGGTGGGTTTTCTCTGTGTACTCCCACACGAATGACCAAACGTATACGCTTTCATCAGCGCCAACGAGAGTGATTAATATAAGTTGATAAATCTTGTTTCGCAATCGATATAAAATAAATAAATAAAGTGTATGCTTCAACAAATCAATTTAATAAGAGACATCGGTCAGTTACTGCCCCTGAATACTCCATAAAAGTAGATAGGTCCTATTAAGTGTTTTCCTCTGTTTTTATCGTTGTTTCCTTTGCACAACATCTATCTCTTCTTATAATTATTAAATTACTAGATCTCCACAGATCTCCTACAGTATTATCAATGGGTACTTATTTGTAAATCAATATTATTAATTAATTAACTTGATTTGGATAAAATCACATTTATCATACATACGGCAACATCTGGTTAGGGAACAACAGTAAACACAAAGGATTCCAACCAAAAGGACCTATTTACATTTTGGGATAAATCAGACTTTATCTGACAAGGGAGGTAATTGAATATAAGAGATGTCTCTCGTTGAAACCTTATTGATATACTCTCCTCATTTCAGGTTGCCAAACTACTGTTAGAGAAAGAGACGATTAATGCAACAGATGTAGAGAATCTGATTGGTCCTCCACCCTTCGGAAAAAAGAACATGATCGACCCGTCAATGTACTATGACCAGGAAATGGAGGAATTCCAGAATGCCTCTGCAGATAATAGTCCTCCTAGAAAGAAGGCTGCACAAACAACATCAGACACAGAATTCAAGTTGGAATAGTTGTCATGGAAACTGCTGTACTGACTAGTATTCTAGCATCACAGGCCGTTGAAGTGTGTGTGAGAAACACAATTAACAATCTGCTGGTTGTAGACACCAGATAGTGACGAAAAAGCAGGCAAAGTTGATAAATCCCGAATACTTGCTTACATGTGAACCCATCTAGAACTCTCAACGGGACATCTCCCATTCCAAGGGGATATACCAAATATTTATACAGACTATAGATGGAAAGTTGAGAGTTCTGAAGGTGGAATTTGTGTATTTTGGTGAAATTATAGACGATTTCAAAGAAGATTGGAAGCTCTTGTGGGGGATTCTACATGTGTATGGCTAAGTTACAGAATATTGTATTGTGTGTTATAATTAAGAGATTAGAGGCTATAGCATCACACTGGTTTAGAGGCTATTTTGTTAAACTTGAATTTGGAGGCTATTTCATGACATTACAAATTAGAGGCTATTTCGTTAAGCAATAATAAGCGGTTGTGTCCCGTCCCTACTTGAGCTCTAGAATAGAAACACATGATTTGTCTTATATGTTTCATTCATCACTAAAAAGTTATTCCAGAAATACGGGAAAGGTTGGAAGCAATCAAATTATTAATCGCTCCTTGTATTGTCAGTCGTTACATTCCCCCCTTCCTGTAGTTTACTTTTATAAGCATGACATCATGGCTGGAAATCCACATAAACATGTAAATAAATTTCGGGAACTGTTTTTTTTTTATACTTGTTGATGTTTTTATTAATCTTAGATGTGTAGTACTTCATTCATGTTGTCTGCATATCCACTTCAATGATCTGGCGTGCAATCCCCAATGCTATGCATCGAGGTACTGAGCTTTGACCTCAGATCCTGGGATAATTCCTCTGCTAACGTTTTGTTTTCATGTCCTGTCATTCCAAAATACATGTGACCATGCAGGGTTATAGGGAATACGATCTTTCTTGGCTCTATGCATCCTGGGTAAATTAAATGCTATAAATAGTTAGCAGACGACAGTTAACACGTTGGGCTGGTAATCCAGTGATCGCAGGTTCGATCCCCCGTCTGACCGTAATAAAACAGTCTTTCAGATGGGACTTTAAACCGAGGTCTCGTGTCGGTGCTTTACACTGTGCACGTAAAAGAACCAGAGGAGACTCTGGAATAGGTCTCTGTCTGTATCACTGCACTATCCTCCAAAGATTTAAAATGACTAATCTCTTCTGGAAGCGTCATATGGACAGCCGGTAGCGACGATAAATAAACGTAAAATACACATTCATTATTATGTTTAAACATTATTTATTTTACAACGATTACGAAGCAAGTTTTAACAACTTATATTAATCACTCTCGTTGGCACGGATGAAAGCGTAAATGCTGTCATTTGTGTGGGAGGAAACCGGAGTACCAGGAGAAAACCCACCTGTCCGATCTGGCGACCATCGTACCATCTCACATACTTCCTGGTCTGAGGATCGAACCCGGGTTGCATTGGTGAGCACTGCACTAATCAGACAGCCTAACTGAAAACTCTGGAAATATGTCGTGGAATTTCTGTCATATTTGACTGTTTGTTTTCGCTGCTAGCAAAACGTTGTAAGAAAAACTGATTGAATCAAGAGCTTTTTATTTCTGCTATATTTTGATCATGTAGAAAACTTATTTGCATCACCACCGCAGAACATGTCCTGTACCAGAACATGCCCTGTACCAGAACTGTACCAGAACATGCCCTGTACCAGAACTTGCCCTGTACCAGACCATGCCCTGTACCAGAACTGTACCAGAACATGCCCTGTACCAGACCATGCCCTGTACCAGAACTGTACCAGAACATGCCCTGTACCAGAACATGCCCTGTACCAGAACTGTACCAGAACATGTCCTGTACCAGAACATGCCCTGTACCAGAACTGTACCAGAACATGCCCTGTACCAGACCATGCCCTGTACCAGACCATGCCCTGTACCAGAACATGCCCTGTACCAGAACATGCCCTGTACCAGAACTGTACCAGACCATGCCCTGTACCAGAACATGCCCTGTACCAGAACTGTACCAGACCATGCCCTGTACCAGACCATGCCCTGTACCAGACCATGCACTGTACCAGAACATGCCCTGTACCAGAACATGCACTGTACCAGAACATGCCCTGTACCAGAACTGTACCAGACCATGCACTGTACCAGAACTGTACCAGACCATGCACTGTACCAGAACTGTACCAGAACATGCCCTGTACCAGAACATGCCCTGTACCAGACCATGCCCTGTACCAGACCATGCCCTGTACCAGAACATGCCCTGTACTAGACCATGCCCTGTACCAGAACATGCCCTGTACCAGACCATGCCCTGTACCAGACCATGCCCTGTACCAGCACATGCCCTGTACCAGAACATGCCCTGTACCAGACCATGCACTGTACCAGACCATGCCCTGTACCAGAACATGCCCTGTACTAGACCATGCCCTGTACCAGAACATGCCCTGTACCAGACCATGCCCTGTACCAGACCATGCCCTGTACCAGACCATGCACTGTACCAGAACATGCCCTGTACCAGAACATGCCCTGTACCAGAACATGCCCTGTACCGGTATGTTGATGTGTTGTCGAGTGCATAGAGTTGATTTTGTCATGAAGTTTTGATTAGATTCTGTTCAACAATTGTTCTTTTTCTGTTTCATCGAGGTATGAAAACCGATAGGTCGTCTAATATGATTGGCAGATTGCCAACCAAAGATGATTCGAGGTTCCAGCGAAAGGCCTCCTCTGTCTCGTCACTGATGGTCACGGGTTCGAGCCCCGCTCAGGCCTTGTATATTTATATGAAATCATTGGCAGTTTTCTTACGGAGGTTGATGCACCAAGTACTGGTTAACCGCTGAAGCTTGCCCAGGAAAGGTGTTGTTAAGTAAACTGCCCGCCGGCGATATAGCCCAAAATGGTGCTGATGCCGGCGTAAAACCCGAAATATAACATATATATAATAATTTTTATTTATCCACCGTAACTTGTTGAATATCTTATTTTGATATAGTACATCATTGAATAAAAACAATTATTGGTCTTAATCAGAAATGGTATAGAACCTATTTTTCGGGTTAGGTGTAGAATTTTTAATTTCGGATAGCTACCTGAATTGCTCATACACCGTATCAGTTTTGGTGGAAATATTCTCCCAATGATTTGCTTGTTTATATTCGTGTGATGGGCCAGTCACATGACAGTTGCAACAGCCTACCGATACACTCAACGGAATGCTATTGAACCATGCTTCAGCTCTGTCAGCGAAATTAGCCTAGAACTATATAAATAGTTTAAATACGGATGAAAATGGAAAATACGCCGAGCAGAGGTTCCACCACTCTTATCATTCATCTATCTATCTATCTTCCTCTAATGTCGAACCCCTCTGGGGGATGTAGACATGTTGCGCGTCAAAAACCGCAAAGAAGTTAAAAATATGAATAGTTAAAAGCATAAATATAAGAAAGTAATGAAACATAAGTTGGGTTAAGAGTTTAAAAGCAGCTGCGAAGAACAACTAGGGACAGGCATAAGCAATACAGCAAACTGCCTTATTGAATTGCTCTATGGTAGGGAGATGGACAATGTCAGGAGGGAGGTAGTTCCAATGGTAGATTGTTCTTGGAAAAAAGGAAAACCTGTAGTTGCTGTAATTAACCTATAGCTTAAAGGATGTCAGTGGGGCGTGCAGGACGGGAGATGGGCACTAGGTAATTTTAAATGGGGATTGCAACCAGATCATTATGAATTTTATACATAAGGGATAACCTATTGTCAATACGCCGTTGATCTAGTCTGCGTAGATTTAGGGAATGTAGCATGTCTGTAACACTAGAGGTACGATAGAAGTCGGCCTTTATCCAACGGGCTGCTCTTCGCTGGACACCTTCATTAGTAAACATAAAAGAAAGTATATCCGATCAACACAGGAATTGGAAGATGTCTCCTCCAGTTGTCGCCCTTTAGCAGACTTTCCCAGACCATCATTCTTCAAGACTCACTTCAACAAACTCTACAATTCACGGTAAGCGACAGTGCTAGCTACGCATACACTAATTAACGGTAAGGGACGGTGCTAGGTACGCATACACTAATTAACGGTAAGGGAAGGTGCTAGGTACGCATACACTAATTAATGGTAAGGGACGGTGCTAGCTACGCATACACTAATTAACGATAAGGGACGGTGCTAGGTACGCATACACTAATTAAACGGTAAGGGACGGTGCTAGGTACGCATACACTAATTAACGGTAAGGGACGGTGCTAGGTATGCATACACTAATTAACGGTAAGGGACGGTGCTAGGTATGCATACAATAATTAACGGTAAGGGACGGTGCTAGGTACGCATACAATAATTAACGGTAAGGGACGGTGCTAGGTACGCATACAATAATTAACGGTAAGGGACGGTGCTAGGTACGCATACACTAATTAACGGTAAGGGACGGTGCTAGGTACGCATACACTAATTAACGGTAAGGGAAGGTGCTAGGTACGCATACACTAATTGACGGTGCTAGGTACGCATACACTAATTAACGGTAAGGGACGGTGCTAGGTACGCATACACTAAATAACGGTAAGGGACGGTGCTAGGTATACATACACTAATTAACGGTAAGGGACGGTGCTAGGTACGCATACACTAATTAACGGTAAGGGACGGTGCTAGGTACGCATACACTAATTAACGGTAAGGGACGGTGCTAGGTACGCATACACTAATTAACGGTAAGGGACGGTGCTAGGTACGCATAGACCAAATAACGGTCAGGGACGGTGCTAGGTACGCATAAACTAATTCACGGTAAGGGACGGTGCTAGGTACGCATAAACTAATTCATGGTAAGGGACGGTCCTAGGTACGCATAAACTAATTCATGGTAAGGGACGGTGCTAGGTACGCATAGACTAATTCACGGTACGGTACGGTGCTAGGTACGCGTACACTAATTAACTTGGAATGGAGAGGAATTAATATAAGTTTTCTGAAAACTTGTTTTCCAATCCAAACCATTCACAAGTTATGTAATTTGTAACATTTTATTTGTGTTGTACATGTAAATTTATTGGAATAAATACTGTTTAAACCAACTTGGAATGCTTACCCATATGAAGTGGCGAGATAAATTAAACTTGGCGACAAAACAACAAGCTTTTCTCACGCAAATTGAAATATGACTCGCATTCTATGATGACCAGGCCCCTTTGTTAACGGGTGGGGGAGGGGGAGGGGGTAGACTTATTGAATTCAAAATAGGTAAGCCTTTTTTCTCAACCACACAACAGAATAATGACATCAACCACGCGTTTTGACCCTAAACCTGGGCGGAGCGAGTGATGAAGGCGTTCTTTATGCGTAGTTGATGCTATATTCTGATCGGCTGGTTAAGATAAAGATTTTACGAAATACCGATAATGAATTGAGCACTGAATGTACAGTGGTGCTGGATGGGTCTGGGTATGCGGACTTCTCGGAATTATTCGCTATCATTTTAGAAACCACTTGCGGGTAGACATAGCTGCAGATATTCAGGAACTACGGATCTGTAGTCCAGTGGTTAAATGATCCCAGGTTCGACCCCCCGTCGGACCATAATACAATTAACAGTCTTTCAGGTGGGACTTTAAACCGAGGTCTCGTGTCGGTGTTTTACACCGTGCACGTAAAAAGAACCAGAGGAGACTGGCATTGGTCTCTGTCTGTATCATTGTACTATCCTCAAAAATCTAAAATGACTAATCTCTTCAGGAGGCGTCACTCATATGTGCAACCGGTAGCGACGATAAATAAACGTAAAACACACACACACATACAGGAACTACTCACATTCTTTCATGAACAATTGGCAAATACTAGTACAATTATGCTAGAAGTTATTGTAGGATACAAACCTATATGCATTGGCTTTATCTATTAAGCGTCTTTTCTGAATCAACAAATTCATTTTTGAAGTACAGTTGAAATTGGACGTATTGTTGCCAGGCACGTAGGTTCTATAAGGTCCTGAAGGCACCAGCCTGCAGATTGTTCCAGAAAATAAAACGGTTAAAAACCGACAATGCAATCAGTGTGTGGGGGTGGGATATGACGAATAGTTGGGACCACATACATTCTGCATAACATAAGTCAAATCCATATCTCTGAAATTGTCGAAACTTGAACATCCAAGACGTAAATTTAAATCCACCAGAGTGCTCCATTGAAGTGCTAGGCTTCAAAAATTGCCTAGGGGCATCCTTTGCTGCTCACTTTATTAGACGGTCCTACACATTCAAAATCGCTAGCTACGCCCCTGGTTGCAATTATTTCCGTTTCCAATAGTTTGCACAACTCCTCAACCTGATGTGGGTATCGGTCATTGAGTGAGCTTCAGTTGTTTATTTCCAAAATTGTTATAATTTGGATAAACCCCATTGCTGTAATATAATTGTCACATGGTTTTCTATATATATATATATATATATATATATATATATATATACGAGTTAGTTAGGCATGAAATTGTAACCTATCATAAATTGTGGAATATTAATAACAGTACCGTAGCCAGAGGCAAACTTCAACCGAGGAAATATAAGGGGTCCGGGGGCATGTTCCCCCTCCAAATTGTTGGGATATAGAAGCGATGTCCTGCTTTTTCTGATTTGATGAGTTTAAACATATGATTATATACTGACCATTCAGCTTCTCTAGCAGTCAACATTTTATACCGTAAAGGGATATTTTTGACATTTTATTTATTTAATTTTTCATTTATTTATTTGGCTCCGAGGTTGCTGCCTTGGTGTTCCTCAGTGTTGTCTACGGACCTGAATAGCAAACTTCATTCATTCAATACTTCCTCATGTTCACTCATAAATGGCGTGACTATTCTCCTAGCAAAACCAAGTGGCGATGATTTATACTGAAAACCACTAGCGTTAAAAGTAGGGATGGCAACGAATGGTGATTGTGATATTCGAATATTCGGATGATCTTCCGAACGAATATTCGCAAATTTCTCCAACTTTCGATTTCCACTACAGTAAAACAAATGCTTCTCCGTTTGTGTCCAGTCAAATAGACTGCATTAATCAATTAGTGACCCCTGTAAGGTGTGAACAACATGTCATTACCCTCCTTTGTTATTTGGAGCCAAATCGCGATGACATTTTGCACCATCGGGCACGCATTGGGTCATTCTTTGTTTTCGAAACTTAATTGATTGAAATTTAAACAAACATATATATCCTTTTAAGTTATGATTTAACTGCAATTGATTAAAATTTGATTTGAATTTTTTTTTTAATGTTCGAATATGGTTTTAATATTCGAATATTCG
The DNA here is from genome assembly GCA_014843695.1 of Archivesica marissinica. Lineage (NCBI taxonomy): Eukaryota > Metazoa > Mollusca > Bivalvia > Venerida > Vesicomyidae > Archivesica > Archivesica marissinica. The sequence continues at coordinate 27,231,173 of CM026396.1, read as the reverse complement.
GACGTTCGAACGAATATTCGAATATTCGAACATTCGTTGCCATCACTAGTTAAAAGGATCGTTTACTTCCTGGTGTGAGCATAACGTGAGAGTTGGTCAAACAAAAACGTTGGTTGCGGGCGATGGCTTCTCGTGTGTAAGCTTACTTCGGCCCGAGTGCGATACAAGTTCTTACAACATTAGTCTAATTGCCCTCGAGACCTCATCCCTGAATCAACCAATAGTAGGGAGAGAGAAGAGATACTGTGAACCTAAGATCAACACCACCATGGATCTGGTGGGGTTTGTATTGTAAACATTGTGGGTAAAGGCGGGCACCATTGTTAGCTTGCCTATCATTACACCACCGAGGTTCCACCATTGTTAGCTTGCCTATCATTACATCACCGAGGTTCCACCATTGTTAGCTGGCCTATCATTACATCACCGAGGTTCCACCATTGTCAGCTGGCCTATCATTACACCATCGAGGTTCCACCATTGTTAGCTGGCCTATCATTACATCACCGAGGTTCCACCAGTGTTAGCTGGCCTATCGTTACATCATCGAGGTTCCACCATTGTTAGCTTGCCTATCGTTACATCACCGAGGTTCCACCATTGTTAGCTGGCCTATCATTACATCACCGAGGTTCCACCATTGTTAGCTTGCCTATCATTACACCACCGAGGTTCCACCATTGTTAGCTTGCCCATCATTACATCACCGAGGTTCCACCATTGTTAGCTGAACTATCATTACATTACCGAGGTTCCACCATTGTTAGCTGGCCTATCATTACACCACCGAGGTTCCACCATTGTTAGCTGGCCTATCATTACCTCACCGAGGTTCCACCATTGTTAGCTGAACTATCATTACATTACCGAGGTTCCACCATTGTTAGCTGGCCTATCATTACACCACCGAGGTTCCACCATTGTTAGCTGGCCAATCATTACATCACCAAGGTTCCACCACATTGTTAGCTGGCCTATCATTACATCGCCAAGGTTCCACCATTGTTAGCTTGCCTATCATTCACCACCGAGGTTCCACCATTGTTAGCTTGCCTATCATTCACCATCGAGGTTCCACCATTGTTAGCTTGTCTATCATTACACCACCGAGGTTCCACCAGTGTTAACTGGCCTATCATTACATCACCGAGGTTCCACCATTGTTAGCTGGCCTATCATTACATCACCGAGGTTCCACCATTGTTAGCTGGCCTATCATTACACCACCGAGGTTCCACCATTGTTAGCTTGCCTATCATTACACACCGAGGTTCCACCATTGTTAGTGCATCTTCACATCGAGGTTCCACCATTGTTAGCTTGCCTATCATTACACCACCGAGGTTCCACCATTGTTAGCTTGCCTATCATTACACCACCGAGGTTCCACCATTGTTAGCTTGCCTATCATTACACCACCGAGGTTCCACCATTGTTAGCTGGCCTATCATTACACCACCGAGGTTCCACCATTGTTAGCTGGCCTATCATTACACCATCGAGGTTCCACCATTGTTAGCTGGCCTATCATTACACCACCGAGGTTCCACCATTGTTAGCTGGCCTATCATTACATCACCGAGGTTCCACCATTGTTAGCTGGCCTATCATTACATCACCGAGGTTCCACCATTGTTAGCTTGCCTATCATTACACCACCGAGGTTCCACCATTGTTAGCTTGCCTATCATTCACCATCGAGGTTCCACCATTGTTAGCTTGCCTATCATTCACCACGAGGTTCCACCATTGTTAGGGCCTATATTCCGAGTTACAGTTAGCTCCTTGCCTATCATTACACCACCGAGGTTCCACCATTGTTAGCTGGCCTATCATTACACCACCGAGGTTCCACCATTGTTAGCTTGCCTATCATTACACCACCGAGGTTCCACCATTGTTAGCTTGCCTATCATTACACCATCGAGGTTCCACCATTGTTAGCTGGCCTATCATTACACCACCGAGGTTCCACCATTGTTAGCTGGCCTATCATTACATCACGAGGTTCCACCATTGTTAGCTGGCCTATCATTACATCACCGAGGTTCCACCATTGTTAGCTGGCCTATCATTACACCATCGAGGTTCCACCATTGTTAGCTGGCCTATCATTACATCACCGAGGTTCCACCAGTGTTAGCTGGCCTATCGTTACATCATCGAGGTTCCACCATTGTTAGCTTGCCTATCGTTACATCACCGAGGTTCCACAATTGTTAACTGGCCTATCATTACATCACCGAGGTTCCACCATTGTTAGCTTGCCTATCATTACACCACCGAGGTTCCACCATTGTTAGCTTGCCCATCATTACATCACCGAGGTTCCACCATTGTTAGCTGAACTATCATTACATCACCGAGGTTCCACCATTGTTAGCAGGCCTATCATTACACCACCGAGGTTCCACCATTGTTAGCTGGCCTATCATTACATCACCAAGGTTCCACCATTGTTAGCTGGCCTATCATTACATCGCCAAGGTTCCACCATTGTTAGCTTGCCTATCATTCACCACCGAGGTTCCACCATTGTTAGCTTGCCTATCATTCACCATCGAGGTTCCACCATTGTTAGCTTGTCTATCATTACACCACCGAGGTTCCACCAGTGTTAGCTGGTCTATCATTACATCACCGAGGTTCCACCATTGTTAGCTGGCCTATCATTACATCACCGAGGTTCCACCATTGTTAGCTGGCTTATCATTACACCATCGAGGTTCCACCATTGTTAGCTGGCCTATCATTACATCACCGAGGTTCCACCATTGTTAGCTGGCCTATCATTACATCACCGAGGTTCCACCATTGTTAGCTGGCCTATCATTACATCACCGAGGTTCCACCAGTGTTAGCTGGCCTATCATTACATCACCGAGGTTCCACCATTGTTAGCAGGCCTATCATTACATCACCGAGGTTCCACCAGTGTTAGCTGGCCTATCGTTACATCATCGAGGTTCCACCATTGTTAGCTTGCCTATCGTTGCATCACCGAGGTTCCACCATTGTTAGCTGGACTATCATTACATCACCGAGGTTCCACAATTATTAGCTTGCCTATCATTACACCACCGAGGTTCCACCATTGTTAGCTTGCCCATCATTACATCACCGAGGTTCCACCATTGTTAGCTGAACTATCATTACATCACCGAGGTTCCACCATTGTTAGCTGGCCTATCATTACACCACCGAGGTTCCACCATTGTTAGCTGGCCTATCATTATATCACCAAGGTTCCACCATTGTTAGCTGGCCTATCATTACATCGCCAAGGTTCCACCATTGTTAGCTTGCCTATCATTCACCACCGAGGTTCCACCATTGTTAGCTTGCCTATCATTCACCATCGAGGTTCCACCATTGTTAGCTTGTCTATCATTACACCACCGAGGTTCCACCAGTGTTAGCTGGCCTATCATTACATCACCGAGGTTCCACCATTGTTAGCTGGCCTATCATTACACCACCGAGGTTCCACCATTGTTAGCTTGCCTATCATTACACCACCGAGGTTCCACCATTGTTAGCTTGCCTATCATTACACCACCGAGGTTCCACCATTGTTAGCTTGCCTATCATTCACCACCGAGGTTCCACCATTGTTAGCTTGCCTATCATTCACCATCGAGGTTCCACCATTGTTAGCTTGTCTATCATTACACCACCGAGGTTCCACCATTGTTAGCTGGCCTATCATTACATCACCGAGGTTCCACCATTGTTAGCTGGCCTATCATTACACCACCGAGGTTCCACCATTGTTAGCTTGCCTATCATTACACCATCGAGGTTCCACCATTGTTAGCTTGCCTATCATTACACCACCGAGGTTCCACCATTGTTAGCTGGCCTATCATTACACCACCGAGGTTCCACCATTGTTAGCTGGCCTATCATTCACCATCGAGGTTCCACCATTGTTAGCTGGCCTATCATTCACCATCGAGGTTCCACCATTGTTAGCTTGCCTATCATTACATCACCAAGGTTCCACCATTGTTAGCTGGCCTATCATTACATCATCGAGGTTCCACCATTGTTAGCTTGCCTATCATTACACCACCGAGGTTCCACCATTGTTAGCTTGCCTATCATTACACCACCGAGGTTCCACCATTGTTAGCTTGCCTATCATTACATCACCGAGGTTCCACCATTGTTAGCTTGCCTATCATTACACCACCGAGGTTCCACCATTGTTAGCTGGCCTATCATTACACCACCGAGGTTCCACCATTGTTAGCTGGCCTATCATTACACCACCGAGGTTCCACCATTGTTAGCTGGCCTATCATTCACCATCGAGGTTCCACCATTGTTAGCTGCCTATCATTACACCACCGAGGTTCCACCATTGTTAGCTGGCCTATCATTACACCACCGAGGTTCCACCATTGTTAGCTGGCCTATCATTACACCACCGAGGTTCCACCATTGTTAGCTGGCCTATCATTACACCACCGAGGTTCCACCATTGTTAGCTGGCCTATCATTACACCACCGAGGTTCCACCATTGTTAGCTGGCCTATCATTACATCACCGAGGTTCCACCATTGTTAGCTGGCCTATCATTACATCACCGAGGTTCCACCATTGTTAGCTGGCCTATCATTACACCACCGAGGTTCCACCATTGTTAGCTGGCCTATCATTACATCACCGAGGTTCCACCATTGTTAGCTGGCCTATCATTACATCACCGAGGTTCCACCATTGTTAGCTGGCCTATCATTACATCACCGAGGTTCCACCATTGTTAGCTGGCCTATCATTACATCACCGAGGTTCCACCATTGTTAGCTGGCCTATCATTACACCACCGAGGTTCCACCATTGTTAGCTGGCCTATCATTACATCACCGAGGTTCCACCATTGTTAGCTGGCCTATCATTACATCACCGAGGTTCCACCATTGTTAGCTGGCCTATCATTACATCACCGAGGTTCCACCATTGTTAGCTGGCCTATCATTACACCACCGAGGTTCCACCATTGTTAGCTGGCCTATCATTACATCACCGAGGTTCCACCATTGTTAGCTGGCCTATCATTACACCACCGAGGTTCCACCATTGTTAGCTTGCCTATCATTACATCACCGAGGTTCCACCATTGTTAGCTGGCCTATCATTACACACCGAGGTTCCACCATTGTTAGCTTGCCTATCATTACACCACCGAGGTTCCACCATTGTTAGCTTGCCTATCATTACATCACCGAGGTTCCACCATTGTTAGCTGGCCTATCATTACATCACCGAGGTTCCACCATTGTTAGCTGGCCTATCATTACACCACCGAGGTTCCACCATTGTTAGCTGGCCTATCATTACATCACCGAGGTTCCACCATTGTTAGCTGGCCTATCATTACATCACCGAGGTTCCACCATTGTTAGCTTGCCTATCATTCACCACCGAGGTTCCACCATTGTTAGCTTGCCTATCATTCACCATCGAGGTTCCACCATTGTTAGCTTGTCTATCATTACACCACCGAGGTTCCACCATTGTTAGCTGGCCTATCATTACATCACCGAGGTTCCACCATTGTTAGCTGGCCTATCATTACACCACCGAGGTTCCACCATTGTTAGCTTGCCTATCATTACACCATCGAGGTTCCACCATTGTTAGCTTGCCTATCATTACACCACCGAGGTTCCACCATTGTTAGCTTGCCTATCATTCACCACCGAGGTTCCACCATTGTTAGCTTGCCTATCATTCACCATCGAGGTTCCACCATTGTTAGCTTGTCTATCATTACACCACCGAGGTTCCACCAGTGTTAGCTGGCCTATCATTACATCACCGAGGTTCCACCATTGTTAGCTGGCCTATCATTACATCACCGAGGTTCCACCATTGTTAGCTGGCCTATCATTACACCATCGAGGTTCCACCATTGTTAGCTGGCCTATCATTACATCACCGAGGTTCCACCATTGTTAGATGGCCTATCATTACATCACCAAGGTTCCACCATTGTTAGCTTGCCTATCATTCACCATCGAGGTTCCACCATTGTTAGCTTGCCTATCATTACACCACCGAGGTTCCACCATTGTTAGCTTGCCTATCATTACATCACCAAGGTTCCACCATTGTTAGCTTGCCTATCATTACACCACCGAGGTTCCACCATTGTTAGCTGGCCTATCATTACACCACCGAGGTTCCACCATTGTTAGCTGGCCTATCATTACACCACCGAGGTTCCACCATTGTTAGCTGGCCTATCATTACATCACCGAGGTTCCACCATTGTTAGCTGGCCTATCATTCACCATCGAGGTTCCACCATTGTTAGCTTGCCTATCATTACACCACCGAGGTTCCACCATTGTTAGCTGGCCTATCATTACACCACCGAGGTTCCACCATTGTTAGCTGGCCTATCATTCACCATCGAGGTTCCACCATTGTTAGCTTGCCTATCATTACACCACCGAGGTTCCACCATTGTTAGCTGGCCTATCATTACACCACCGAGGTTCCACCATTGTTAGCTGGCCTATCATTACACCACCGAGGTTCCACCATTGTTAGCTGGCCTATCATTACACCACCGAGGTTCCACCATTGTTAGCTTGCCTATCATTACACCACCGAGGTTCCACCATTGTTAGCTGGCCTATCATTCACCATCGAGGTTCCACCATTGTTAGCTTGCCTATCATTACACCACCGAGGTTCCACCATTGTTAGCTTGCCTATCATTACACCACCGAGGTTCCACCATTGTTAGCTTGCCTATCATTACACCACCGAGGTTCCACCATTGTTAGCTGGCCTATCATTACACCACCGAGGTTCCACCATTGTTAGCTGGCCTATCATTACATCACCGAGGTTCCACCATTGTTAGCTGGCCTATCATTACATCACCGAGGTTCCACCATTGTTAGCTGGCCTATCATTACATCACCGAGGTTCCACCATTGTTAGCTGGCCTATCATTACACCACCGAGGTTCCACCATTGTTAGCTGGCCTATCATTACATCACCAAGGTTCCACCATTGTTAGCTGGCCTATCATTACATCACCGAGGTTCCACCATTGTTAGCTTGCCTATCATTACACCACCGAGGTTCCACCATTGTTAGCTGGCCTATCATTATACCATCGAGGTTCCACCATTGTTAGCTGGCCTATCATTCACCATCGAGTTCCACATTGTTAGCTTGCCTATCATTATACCATCGAGGTTCCACCATTGTTAGCTGGCCTATCATTCACCATCGAGGTTCCACCATTGTTAGCTGGCCTATCATTATACCATCGAGGTTCCACCATTGTTAGCTGGCCTATCATTCACCACCGAGGTTCCACCATTGTTAGCTTGCCTATCATTACATCACCGAGGTTCCACCATTGTTAGCTGGTCTATCATTACATCATCGAGGTTCCACCATTGTTAGCTTGCCTATCATTACACCACCGAGGTTCCACCATTGTTAGCTTGCCTATCATTCACCACCGAGGTTCCACTTCACATCGAGGTTCCACCATTGTTAGCTTGTCTATCATTACACCACCGAGGTTCCACCATTGTTAGCTTGCCTATCATTACATCACCGAGGTTCCACCATTGTTAGCTGGCCTATCATTACATCACCGAGGTTCCACCATTGTTAGCTGGCCTATCATTACACCACCGAGGTTCCACCATTGTTAGCTGGCCTATCATTACATCACCGAGGTTCCACCATTGTTAGCTGGCCTATCATTACATCACCGAGGTTCCACCATTGTTAGCTTGCCTATCATTACATCACCGAGGTTCCACCATTGTTAGCTGGCCTATCATTACACCACCGAGGTTCCACCATTGTTAGCTTGCCTATCATTACACCACCGAGGTTCCACCATTGTTAGCTTGCCTATCATTACACCACCGAGGTTCCACCATTGTTAGCTTGCCTATCATTACACCACCGAGGTTCCACCATTGTTAGCTTGCCTATCATTCACCATCGAGGTTCCACCATTGTTAGCTTGTCTATCATTACACCACCGAGGTTCCACCATTGTTAGCTGGCCTATCATTACATCACCGAGGTTCCACCATTGTTAGCTGGCCTATCATTACATCACCGAGGTTCCACCATTGTTAGCTTGCCTATCATTCACCACCGAGGTTCCACCATTGTTAGCTTGCCTATCATTACACCACCGAGGTTCCACCATTGTTAGCTTGCCTATCATTACATCACCGAGGTTCCACCATTGTTAGCTGGCCTATCATTACATCACCGAGGTTCCACCATTGTTAGCTTGCCTATCATTCACCACCGAGGTTCCACCATTGTTAGCTGGCCTATCATTACATCACCGAGGTTCCACCATTGTTAGCTGGCCTATCATTACATCACCGAGGTTCCACCATTGTTAGCTGGCCTATCATTACATCACCGAGGTTCCACCATTGTTAGCTGGCCTATCATTACATCACCAAGGTTCCACCATTGTTAGCTGGCCTATCATTACACCACCGAGGTTCCACCATTGTTAGCTGGCCTATCATTACATCACCGAGGTTCCACCATTGTTAGCTGGCCTATCATTACATCACCGAGGTTCCACCATTGTTAGCTGGCCTATCATTACACCACCGAGGTTCCACCATTGTTAGCTGGCCTATCATTCACCACCGAGGTTCCACCATTGTTAGCTTGCCTATCATTACATCACCGAGGTTCCACCATTGTTAGCTGGCCTATCATTACACCACCGAGGTTCCACCATTGTTAGCTTGCCTATCATTACACCACCGAGGTTCCACCATTGTTAGCTTGCCTATCATTCACCATCGAGGTTCCACCATTGTTAGCTTGCCTATCATTACACCACCGAGGTTCCACCATTGTTAGCTGGCCTATCATTACATCACCGAGGTTCCACCATTGTTAGCTGGCCTATCATTACATCACCGAGGTTCCACCATTGTTAGCTGGCCTATCATTACATCACCGAGGTTCCACCATTGTTAGCTGGCCTATCATTACATCACCGAGGTTCCACCATTGTTAGCTGGCCTATCATTACATCACCAAGGTTCCACCATTGTTAGCTGGCCTATCATTACACCATCGAGGTTCCACCATTGTTAGCTTGCCTATCATTACACCACCGAGGTTCCACCATTGTTAGCTTGCCTATCATTACACCACCAGGTTCCACCATTGTTAGCTTGCCTATCATTACACCACCGAGGTTCCACCATTGTTAGCTGGCCTATCATTACACCACCGAGGTTCCACCATTGTTAGCTTGCCTATCATTACACCACCGAGGTTCCACCATTGTTAGCTTGCCTATCATTACACCACCGAGGTTCCACCATTGTTAGCTTGCCTATCATTACACCACCGAGGTTCCACCATTGTTAGCTGGCCTATCATTACACCACCGAGGTTCCACCATTGTTAGCTTGCCTATCATTACACCACCGAGGTTCCACCATTGTTAGCTTGCCTATCATTACACCACCGAGGTTCCACCATTGTTAGCTTGCCTATCATTACAC
>CM026396.1:27158350-27220626 GCA_014843695.1 Archivesica marissinica | reverse complement strand
ATTAGATTACTATACGGTCTTGAGTCCCTAATAGTAACTGAAAAACAGAAGACTCTACTTGAAACTACATACAGAGACCTCCTGAAAAGAATACAAGCTCTTCCCCAAAGAACTGCAAACGAGGCACCTTATCTTCTATTCCACTCAACGACAGCAGAAGGCACACTTGATATCCGAACATTAACATTCTTTGGGAAAATCATCAACGATAGCTCATCAATTTTACACCAAATATGCATTCGTCAACTAGCCACTAAAGAATTATCATCCAACTCATGGTTCATCTCAATTGTAAAGCTGACATTCAAGTATGGTTTACCATCTCCCCATGATGTTATACAAAATCCGATGAAATACAATACATGGAAAAGACTGGTAAAGAAAACAGTACACATGTTCTGGAAAGAGGAACTTGAAACAGCTGCTAAAGAGAAACCCACACTCCAGCTAATTCACCAGGAAATACCATCATGGGAACATGTTGAAATGAACCCATATGCTGTTGACAGAGCAAGACTTCAAGCCAGAATCCTAACAGAAACATTCACACTGCAGAAACATAGAGCCAAATTCTACAAAGAAAGCCCGAACTGCCGCCTTTGCCTACTTGAGCCTGAAGATTCTGCACATATGCTACTCAGATGCCCAGCCCTACAACTAACAAGATGCTCGGCACTTCTACCAGTCTACCAGAGAATACAAGACATAGGGAACCAACCCCCCAGATCTGAAAATGAACTCTTAGAAATTCTACTAGGATTTTCAAGAGATGCTGGAATATATAAACTGGCCAGCAATGCTTGCTATGCAATTACGCATCTACGCCAATCACTATATTCAAATCAAGTCTAGTCTATCAAATTGCTAATGTGTGCATTGTCTACTTCATATGTATATATAGATATATATTATTTTGTGTTTTTCTATACAAATGGTTACTGTTACAAGCTTACAAGTTTACAAGTTTTTATTGTCAGAATATACAACATATTCCTATGTGCTCTTATGAGAGGTGCCTATAAGAGGCAGATTATACAAAGTCAAGTCAAGGAACAGTGTTTCTGAACTGTTGTGTTTTCGGAAAATCCAATGGGGCGATTATTTGTTTGGAATTTCCGCCATATTGACAATGTTAAAAGTTTAGAATAGTCGAGTTTGCAGTTCTCTTTGCAGGCGTATTATATATCTATTTTTCTCTTGTGTGTGTGTGTAAAATCATGCTTTTATTATATATATAGTATACATAGATGATCTATGTCAGCATATAAGATGCGGAAGTCGATTAGAATTAATTGAAAATGTCAACATTACGAGATGAGTGACTCATTGAGTCTGAAGTGGATAAATTTCCTATATCGTAAGTTATATTCTTTTTAATTTTTCAAATCTGTATCCGTTGTCCAGTTGATAACACGCTTGACCGCTAACCCAGGTACCGCATAGGTACAAGATATAAGATACAAGAAGCTTTATTTAACGTCGGATTACATTTACAAATAACATTAGCTAATAAGCTATTTTTCCGACAAACATTATTTACATATATTATAATCAAAACATAAGAAAAAAACAGCTAAGAAATAAAAGTTTGTTTAAACATGAATACAACACAGGACATAGCATAATTAAAACATGTTAAAGCGAGCACCTAAAAGACAAAAATAAAATTAATACATTGTGTTAATAGTTTTAACCATTTAAGGATAACATACAGCTTAAGATACAATCAACTATATAATATAGATAAATCTTAAGAATTCAAATAGAAATACACTATTGATTGATACACTGTGTTGTAGTTGCTGATCTTGGCCTGTGGCCTAAGAACTGCAAAGAACAAAAAATGTTAAGACACTGACAGGCAAAAAGGTACACTACTGTGAAATTAAGATATGTTTTTTAAAAAAAACAGTTATCCCCCAAATCAGATTTGGAAAGGAACTGATCAGCAATTACCTCACAGGTATCTTAAAACAAAATACATAAAAAGCAGTTAAAGCAACTATTTGTGGCATGCAAATTTATAGAACACTAAAACTAAGTTACAACAATCAAATTAGAACATCAAGCTAGCACAAATCATAAATTATAAACATAAAAACACAAATAAAACACATAGCACACATTTATAAGCACATTAAGCACATTAAGCACATTAAGCATGAGGAAATAAGCGGACACGACTAGGTAGAGCACATTGAGCACTTACAGGACGGGCCCGTCCAGGCACGGACCAGCCTCACAAACTCCTTGTGGTTTTCAATTTTTCTAATGTCATTTGGCAGGCTGTTCCATACCTGAGCGGCCTCGTATCTGAAAGATCTCTTACCGTTCAAGGTGGTGCGTACAGTTGGTACTTCAACAGTGTTTGAATGTCTGAAAGAATATTTTATATTTCGAAATTTAACCAGGTCATGTAAATATGGAGGTGATTCATGGTACAGGCATTTGAATGTTTCTATTGCAATAGTTCTTATTCTACTAAGATGTAATGTAGGCATGTTTACTTGTTTCAGGTATATGGTCTTGTCAAATGGTTTCGGTTCAAAACAAAATTGTTTTATTTTGTTTAAGGACACTGATAGTGATACACCTTGACATTAAATTCTTAGTCATATATAGGACGTCTACATACATTATGTTCGATGATACACCTAGACACTAAATTCTTAGTCATATATAGGACGTCTACATACATTATGTTCGATGATACACCTAGACACTAAATTCTTAGTCATATATAGGACGTATACATACATTATTTTCGATATGTTATTTTGAGAAAACATTTATTTTGAAAAATGCCTTGATACTAAACTATCCCAGTATTACTGGTTTCCGCCGATGTAGTACATAACGGACTCCTATAGGTTTAGAATGGTCATACACTGCAAACAATTTTATGTCACCAAATAAACAATATGTTACCATTCATCCACAAAAATCTCGAAGAAAATCGAATGTTTACTTTTTGAGAAAAGTTGACAAATTAGCGGTACCTCATTCTCAGTAATCCGGAATGACGTCACATGTTTTCGCCTAACTGTGGAAAGTCTACAGCGCCACCATTAGTATGTATGCAACAGTTCTGTTTTAACAAAACAATAAACTAAGGAAGACTTACTTTAATAAGAGGCTTAATTTATCATTTTCACTCAAAATTCATTTGTTGGACAGCATTTTGTCTATATACTGTATCTAAAACACTAACATTTAATTTAACTAGGTCAAACACACGGCATAAGAAGTCGTCATCCCTCCTAATTACTCTGACTAAATGCAGAACCGTAAATGGACCCATCCATCGAACACATCACACGGTGCCCAACAAAGAAAAACTAGGTTTACACAACCATATATATCAGTTGGAGAACCTCTGTGACAACCCGTGGACCTGAAGGTGAAACACGGTGAAAATCGATATTATTAATAAGGACCCCTTGTGTGTAATAACGGACATAACTCATAAACACGGAGCAGTGAGACTATAATGACATTTTTATTCGTAAATATATTGGCGTGGCAGACGATGCATATGTCATTTTGGAGAAAAAATTGCCAATTTCTTTAAAAAATGATATTTATATGGTGACATAAAACGGATATAGTGAAGTTAGTGAAAACTGGGGTAGGTTTAAAGTTTTCACCGCTAATTTACCTTGTCTGATATATTATGATCAGTTAGAAATAGATTGGAAGTGCACAAGGTATGTTTATTTAGAATTCCGGTAACTGGAGCGTGACATATTGCGTGATCTCTCGCGACTTGCTATTTCCACAGTTGGGCGAAAACCTGTTCTGGGCGAAAACTCTTCACGCCGGGATATTACATTTTTGTAGTCTAAATATTTGGACTACTAAATGCTCTGATAATGACAGATAGATAGATAGATAGATGGTAAGGTAAGGTAAGGTATAAATGTATAATATATATAGACAACCATCCACACTTATCTTTCACTGATACTTCCTACTTTCTTTTGCTAACCTTATTTCTTATTCTCTTTTATTCAAAATTCCTGAAACATTCCTTTTAGTATACATAAGGTTATTACTTAAATGCTTTACATAATATATTATGATTGTGTATAACATGAAAATATCAAGTATGGCTTGTGTTGATACTGTAGGTTGGTAGTACTTGCCATTTCAAATGGATATGGTTTTTTCCCAATATATGTACATGTTTTGAGTATGTGTAACTAGTATGTATATTGATCAGGAAATAAATATTGAGAAAAAAAAGAAAAAAGATAAGAGATAGATATCCAAATTCGGAGAGCAAAAACATAACGATAATGACCTAAGCAATTTGTATGCATAGTGTAAAGTCTATGGTGTATCAAAATGTTCTTGAACATCACCCCTAAACACAATCTGGATTTGAACCCGAAACTATTTGTCCAACCACAAGCGTCTGCGTCCAAGGCTAGTGAGTTTGATCTCCAGACCGGCCTTGACATTAACATTATTATTGATATTTAGGAAGGTCACTAATAGTCCAAATATTTAGACTTGAAAAATGTGACATTTTACTATCCAGGCATTTTTCAAAGTCTAAACGCTAAACCGCAATTACGCGTAGCATATTTTATATAGTCTAAAAAGTCGTTTTTATCAATTAAAATAGTTAACAAGATCAACACACATACCGTTGTTTGAATTCTGCACAGTCTATAACGTCTCTTTACACAATATTATACATGAAATCAACGTTTAAATTTCATGACAGAATTTCGCCATTCCAAATTGGCCATTTTGAATATTTGATTATTGCGAAAAACAAAAATAGAACTCGAAATAAGACGAAATTGATTTATCTCCGTGCCATTACGGTGAACCAAATAAGATTTCGTTTAATATCCAATTATTCATACGCATGAAATGTACTAAATAATAAAACATTCAGATTTATTTTGTGAAGACTGCAGAAAAAATGGGAGCATTTCACCTGTCGACTTCAAACAGCTAAATGATATGCACATCGGTTAGACAATATATGTTAACGTTCTTAAGCAGCATTACATCGTATGAAATAAAAGATGTTTGAAAAATTCAAATTTTACGTATGGGTAGCAATGCTTCTACACATTCTAACATTATACTTTGTATGCTTATGTTCATTTGGTAAACAGTGTTTTTTTTGTGATAAAACAAACTCGAAACCGAAAGTAGGACTTTCCGAATCGATCGGTCACGCACTTGTTTACAACCGGAACGCATCGTCCGCAGTTTACATTCAGAATGCATCGACCCCATTTGTCCCAAGTTGTCTTTTTTAATTAAATTACTTGATATGTTGATTCATACCTCAGTTAGCTAAGTCTTTAGGGACATTTCTACATCCCCGCGAGGGGTTCGACATTAGAGGAAGCTAGATAGATAGTCTTTCATGTTCAAAATATATACGTTGTTTTCTACATCCTCTGTTGTTTCACACATGCGCGCTGTGCGTTTTTACATTTCGTGTGTTGATAAACTAATTCGCGTATACGACGGTTTAGCGAGCGACTATTTCGATTTTTGTAAACACACACACATTAGTATTATATTTTACTCAAAACATCCTTTATTACGATGTAATGCTGCTTTAATATTTATATTTAGTATTATTCTTAACACTCTGTGGCTTCTGGTTACCCCCCCCCCCCTGACGTCTCGTCGGAATGTTAATGATATAACCCAGTCGTGATTCATTCTTAAAACTGGGTCATCAAACGATATAAAAACATTGGAATTGTTCGGTTATTGCAAGATCACTCTATACAGTGTAAGTGGGGCTAGTTTCTATCTTGTTTTAAATTATTTTTTATTTATGTTTATTTAACGTTGCTACCGGTTGAGCGACGGGCAGTTTACCTAACAACACCTTTCCTGGGCAGGCTCCAGCGGTTAACCAGTACTTCGTGCACCAACCTCCGTAAGAAACTGCCAACTTGTTCATATAAATGAGACACGCTCTGAGCGGGTCTCAAACCCGTGACCGTCAGAGACCTTAACCACTCGACCACGGAGTTCTATCTTCTATGTGTGTGTTTACGTTTATTTATCGTCGCTACCGGTTGCCCATATGAGCGACACCTCCTGAAGAGATTAGTCATTTTAGATTTTTGGAGGATAGTGCAATGATACAGACAGAGACCCATTCCAGAGTCTCCTCTGGTTCTTTTACGTGCACGGTGTAAAGCACCGACACGAGACCTCGGTTTAACGTCCCATCTGAAAGACTGTTAATTTTATTAGGGTCAGACGGGGGATCGAACCTGCGATCCCTGGATTACCAGTCCAGCGTGTTACCATTGGACTACATATCCGTCTTCTAGTGTGTTTTTACGTTTATTTATCGTCGCTACCAGTTGCCCATATGAGCGACACCTCCTGAAGAGATTAGTACTTTTAGATTTTTGGAGGATAGTGCAGAGATACAGACATAGACCCATTCCAGAATCTCCTCTGGTTCTTTTACGTGCACGGTGTACAGCACCGATACGAGACCTCGGTTTAACGTCCCATCTGTAAGAAATGTTAAATTTATTATGGTCAGACGGGGGATCGAACCTGCGACCCCTGGATTACCAGTCCAGCGTGTTACCACTAGACTACAGATCCGTCTGTGATGCAAGTTTGGATGGACACGTGCTAGTACTAGTAGTACCCAATTGCCTCATGCGAAACAGTTTTTTGTTTTATATAATTAATTATCCAATTCAGCACAACGGTAATGACCAAGGTCATCAATCAATGTAAATACATTATGTATCGTGAATCCCATGCGCAATGAATATGACCTGATAATGTTCTCACGGTATTTTGCTAAAGCAGTGTTATAACCGTACGCAATAGCATATTAGTAACTAATTGATTTTTGTCAATGCTTCGGTTTCTTTTCCCAGACACCGATTTATATGAGCATACATATGTATTAAGTAAAAATGAACATTATATATTTAGACGATCCATACAATAACTTGGAAGTATATATTGCTAATTGTTTCCGTAAATTGTGTTATAATTTTGTTATTGTCTATTAGTTAAATAATACAATTGCTGTCCCCCATGCACGTATACCCAATGTTTATATTGTGTGTAACATATCCATGTCATGTTGTTACATAACCTGTGGCCGGACGTAAATAAAAAGTTGTTGTGTAACTATGTAGCCTGGGTGCCCGTCTGTCGATTTTTCACTTTTTAACTTATGGCAAAATGACATTTATTGATATGGTCAGAAACTGAATACGGCCCAATTAATAGTTTCGGTGTTAAAATATATTTATTTGACTGACCAGGCAAAATATATCATCGCCTGTTCCCAGGCTAGCCATAAGTCTAATATTGTTATCAGTACAGTTTTTCAATTGTGTAGACTGCATGCCGTTCAACCTTTTCTGTTTGTGAGATTGCTGTTGACTTCTTACAGCACATTTTGTGTTTACATTTGTGACCTTTGTTTTTACATAACCGACATGCGACGTGTTTACATTTCTGTCAAGTATCTTACACTTTTTTTTATATAAACACATTTTGACATACAGTCTACAACCGTTATGTCAAAGTCGGTTATGTCAAATTCTCCTGTTATCTCGAAGTCAGATCAAAGTCCCATTTCAGACACTATCATTTTACATACAACTGGCTCCGTTTATATCTGTTTCCAGGCTAGTAACTATGTTGTTGTACAGGCATATCTATTGCTCGTTTTGAAATCCAAAACATGTTCCTGTAATAATGATTTATATTGCAGACTCAGTAAGACTCCTAGAAACAGGATATGGGATAGTGATTGAATTATGAAGATGAGATAAACAAATTCAACATCACAGACGTAATATCTAAGGCGGATACAGAACATATAACAATGGCCAACGTTGTCAGAGGAGCCAAGAACATATTGATAAGTATGGAGAAAAGACAACATTTTCAAAGAGCGATGGAGCTTATGATGGGTATTGGTTCAGCTACTATGAGAGAGTTGACTAAAACTTATCTGAAAGCAAAAGGTGTCACACTGGCAGAACATTTGATTGAAACAGATGTCACAGAAACTCTAGAAAAATATAAACATTTATGTAAAGAGAATTTTCAGACCATAAATTCAGCCGATCCAAGCTTAGACCGTATGGATATATCTTTGTTGACTGTACTTATTTCGCATACATTTCCAAATCAAATATCTGAGGACATTAGATGGAAACTAAAGTGTTTAAGAAAACAGAGAAACAACTTGGCGCATGCAGTAAAAGCAGAACTAGATAATGACGTGCTGTTTAAGGAATCCGCCCAAATAATAGTAGGTCTAGGAAAGTGTATCGGACCACGCAATGAGTATGCTGATGATTTAACAAAAACGATCAACGAACTGCGAAAAAGAGAACTGGTTAATACCCGAAGTAATTTAGAAAGAGTAAAAATAAACAATGAGATGTTCGTAGTTAAGCTTGTTGAATCAGATGGAACTGACAGTAGTAAGTATTGCTGTTACAGATGATTTGGATTTATTTTATGTCTGTCTCAGAGACTATTAGGTGAATGATCACCATAACTCTTAGTTTATACAAATTTATTTGAGCTCGATTGCGAAACAAGTTCATATAACTTATAATAATCATTCTCGAGACCTCATTCCTGATAGAATCCATCGCCACGAGGGAGAAGAGGCATTTAGAATTTAAATGTCTTGCCTAAGGGCACACTCGTAACGGCTTCAGCGGGACTCGAACTCCGGGCGCAGTGGACGTGCGTTCGCTTCAGGTGCGAAAGGTCCGGAGTTCGAACCCCGCTAGAGCCGTTACGAATGTGCCCTTAGGCAAGGCCAAAAATCTAAAATAACTAATCTCTTCAGGAGGCGTCGCTCATATAGGCAACTGGTAGCGACGATAAATAAACGCAAAACACATACCAATTATCAAAATTGCATCCTTCGGACCCCCCCCCCCCGGCGTGGCTCGTGGTATCCACTAAGTGAAATCTTCTTTAAGCTTCTTCTGAGTTTTGCCCCTAAGAACAGCCCACAATTGTTTCGTGGTGTGACCTCATTGCACTAGCATGTGCTGTATATAGGCCAAACAAATTTAGTATTTATATAGTGGTTACTGTTTTTAAGGAAAAGTTTACACTTGTCTTACTCATCTTCTATTCACCGTAACATTGGTGATGTGTGTATGTTTTACTTGTTATTTCGGATTGTGAAAGTTGAAACATATAGTAGAACAACACAACATTATTTCCTTGGCCTTATGGAATACTAACTTCCAGCACATGACCTCCATTGATAACATTGCTAGATTGTTTGAGCGTCTCAAAATAAAAACTAATCTGACAGTCGTTGTGCATGTTCTATCCGGGTACAATAATTGTACCTATGATCAAAAAATGTGTTATTTTGATTGCTTAGCGTTACGCTTTTCTCTCTTTCTGGCAGTTTCTTACGAAGGTTGGTGCACCCAAGTACTGGTTAACCGCTGGAGCCTGCCCAGGAAAGGTATTGTTAGGTAAACTGCCCGCCGGCGATATAGCCCGAAATGGTGCTGATGCAGGCGTAAAACCCGAAATATAAAAATATAAATCTTTCTGCCAAATAACATGCACCTAATTGAAAATATAATTTATTCAAGGTTTAATATTATAGAATGTTTCCTTTAAAGATGATAGTGACAATACACTACTGATGATCAAGATTGGGCTAACAAAATGGACCAGGCAACTGTCACGAGGAGTCCATGTAGGGACCTTTCTTCAGAAACTGAAGGATGATGGAGTTATCAATGATACCGTAAAACGGCAAATAGAGGAGGGTTATTCATATGAAGAACAGATGCAATACTTAATTCTCCACATGTTAAATGAAACGACAGTTAACATATACAAGCTATGCAAACGTCTGAGAATCATGGTGCCCCTGCTGGCCGATCTGATAGAGAACACGAACACTGATGGAAGAGAAGTTGGTAAGTTTAAACTCATATTCAAACGAGCTATACATTGTTATAGTATTTTATATATTAATATGTCGTTAATGGAAATTGTGATTTTTCTAATTATAATTGTGACATTATTCATGGACAATATTAGCCTCTTAAGCACATGACCTTATTAAGATGTATACGTATATAATTTATGTAAATTAAGTACAGGGACCATTAGCTCCATTAATTACCATTTTGTGTTAGTTGGGGACTTAAGAGTCATATGATGACTCCAAATATTAGTGCTGTAGGAAGGCCACGTGGGCAACTCTGGGCAGTTTTTTGTTTTGAATGTCGATGTGTTTTATTCAAACAATTGTACTTATTACATAGGTATATACACAAATAACAATTGTACACAATGGTATAATACAAAAGTTTGCTTTTTAATAAATAAGCTTGAGACTAGCTATTCCATCTATAAAGCGTTGTTCAACGAGACTGAATTTGGATTATAACAATTGTCAAACAAAAATAATTTGTGTTACGGAAAGGATTCCTACTTAAAACAACAACATATGTTAAAACTAGGCATGCTCACTAGTAGTGTTATTGGAGTTGAGAAAGTCTCCATTGGATTTCAAATTTACGATTGCTTCCTTTCATAAATGAAATTGTCTCCTCTATATTTAGTTTCCATAAAACGTATGGTCTAAAATCTATCAACGTTGGTAATAAGCTTGCACATTTACATTTGAAAATGAAATATTTTGCTAGCAAGATAATATAACTAATATTTTCTGCAATTCGTTTACTGCCAGAAGTGAAGTTTAGAAACGAAATATTTGTATACGTTAAATTTGACACATTGTTAAATATATTGCTCAGAAAGTTCTGTAAGTCTGTCCAAAATGCTTGTACTATAATACAGTTCCAAAACATATGTCTATTTGTATCAGTGTACATGTTACAGAATTAGCAGAGATTGGAAGCTATAATTTTACATTTGAACAGAAATGATTTGTTAGGTATAATTCTCATTATGTATTTGTATTGAAATGCACGTAATTTTGTGTCAATTGTATATTTAGAATAATTTGTGTATATTTCATCCCAGTTTGGATTAAAATTTTCAATTTCATATTCCCATTTGCAGTGATTTTTTCTTTTTGCTTTGTTTTATCAAAATATCATAAATAAATGTATTCACTTTCTTTATTGTGTGAATTTTATCAAGTAATAGCACTGGTGGGTTATACATCATAATTTCATTTTTCATATCCTCCATTTCTTTGGTATATTGTTTATTAATGTATGGTATTTAAGATAATCTCTGGTTTTTACATTATAAAGTCTGGAAAAAACTGGAAAATTGTAAAACGTTTTATTTCGAAAATCGTACACATGTTCAATGAATTGCACTCCATTATTAAACCAATCATTATAAAAGAAGGTTTTCTTTCTTGAATCCTTAATGTTTTCATTATTCCATAACAATTGTTTAGAGATGGATATTTTATTTTTATCAAAATTGGCTTTTGACCATGATTGTATCATTTCCTTTAGAAAGCGTGATTTTATATTTAAGTTTTCGCATGTTATTTCATTTATATTGCTTCTAAATAAAAGTATTCCTCCGAAGGATTCTAGCTGCTTATTATATATGTGTTTCCATTTTGCATTAGTAGAGTTTAACAAACGTTTAATCCAATTTATTTTCAAAGAAGTTATAAACGATTCTATGTCTATCATTCTTAGTCCACCATTTTCATAATCCTGTATTATAGTATTTCGAGCAATTTTGTCCGGTTTTGAATCCCATAAAAAATCAAACATTATTTTGTTAATATCCTTGAGAATGACTGCACTAGGGTTGTTTAGAGCTGTTATGGGATAAACAAGTTTAGGAAAGGCATATGTTTTTAGAACTGTTATGTTGCCAATCTGTGATAGTTTCCAACGTTTCCACTTATTTAGACAATGTTTTAATGCTGCTATTTTGGGGTTTAAATTGATTTCAATTGCGTTTCTGAAGTTGTTTGTAAATGTGATTCCAAGTGTTGAAGCAGTCGTTGAAGACCATGAAAAAAGTTTCTCTTTACAAAATTCAATGTTGGCTGTCTTTAGTGAACCTATTTTTAAAGCTGTACATTTCTTAATATTTAATTTGAGACCCGAGACATTTCCAAATTTTTCTATTGTTTCTATTAATGTTTCAAAAGACCTTTTTGTGCCGTCAGTGATATACGTAGCATCATCTCCAAACAATGTTTGTTTTATTTCTGTATTTTATAATGTGATCCCTCTAATGTTATCGTTTTTGTTGATTTCCCTAGATAGAATTTCCAAGCATATTAAAAATAAGTACGGAGAAAAAGGACAACCTTGTCTAACGCCTTTTTTTATTTTGAAAAATTGTGATGAATGTCCATTGATACTAACTAATACAGGCGTTTGCATCTTTGTAAAACAACCGTACCCATTGTATTATATCATCTCCAAAGTGTTTTAGACATTTAAACATGAATGAATGGTCCAGACTATCAAACGCTTTTTGAAAATCCGCAAAGAATAATATTGCTTTGTTATCGTTTTGATTTGTATATTCAATAACTTCTTGCAAAGTTCTTATGTTCTCCCCTATGTATCTGTTTTTTTAGAAATCCTGTTTGGTCACTACTAATGATTGTTGGTAACACATATTTCAAACGATTTGCAATAACTTTAGTACATAATTTATAATCGACGTTTAGTAACGAAATAGGTCTCCAGTTACTAACAAGATGTAAATCATTATCCTTTTTAGGCAGTAATGTGATATTACTTTGCTTTTGTAATTCCGTTAATTTATTTATATCGAATGAATAATTAAGGGAATTTATTAGATACGTTTTGATATCATTCCAGAATATCTTATACAGTTCTACTGACATTCCATCGGTTCCGGGGCTTTTATTGTTTTTCATATCTTTTAGTGTTATAGAACATTCATAATCATTTATTTTACCTTCACAACTATTTTTATCTTCATTATTTAGTAAAATACTTTTATCACGAAAGTATGCATCATTTAATTGTATAGTACTATCATTTGTGTAGAGTTTTTCGTAATATGATTTCACATAGCTTAAAATGTTAGTTTGGTTCGAGTCGAGGTTTCCATTGATTTCCATTAATTTGATAGATTTCTCTTCGGCTATTTTCTTTTCAAGATTTGAGAAATATTTTGTGTTTTTCTCTGCACCTTCGACACATTCAGCTTTAGTTCTCAGTAAAATTCCTTTTATTTTATCTTCTTGGAGTTTATTGTATTTTGCCTTCTCATTTTTAAGGTTTACAAATGTGTCATTATTTGTTGGATTTAACCCTAGTTCTGTTTCTATACGTTTAATATTTTCTAATATTTCCTTTTCAGTTATGGCTTTCTGTTTCTTTATTCTACTTGAAAATGTTATTGATTCGTCTCTGATTCTTCCTTTTATTAGTTCCCAGAGAGTATTATGATTGGCTTCTTTATTAATATTAGTTACTTCCGATATTGCATTTCGAATAATTGATTGATATTCAGTATTTAAAATAATACTATTATTAACTTTGAACATTCCAGGACCACTTTTTAGTTCTATTATATCAAGATTAAAAGTAACTATTGAATGATCAGATCGAAATCCAGGTTTTATATCACAATTTGTAATTGTGTTTAAAAATGTTAGAAGATAGTAAGAAATAGTCAAGTCTGCACATTATTGGAGGACTATTGTTAGAATACCATGTAATAAGTGTTTCATCACTATTTTCTATAATTAATTTATCCATTGTATCAAAGAAGGTAACGTCATCATTGTTTGGTCCATAAATATTAATTAACACCAGTATTTCAAGCTTCAATATATTTAATCTTCCACTAATAATTTCCGTATGTTCAAGAATGTTATATTTATGTTTCGTATTTATGAAGAATCCCACACCATTACTGTTTGAACTATCACCACTACAATATATTTCGGTTCCCCATTGCTTATCCCAGTTTATTTTATTAGAGTCAGTATAGTGTGTTTCTTGAAGAAAACATATATCGAATTTACTTTGCTTAAGATATTCAAACATATGTAACCGTTGTTGTACTGACGACAATCCTCTAACATTAAAGCTACAAAATTTAATCACCATTTAGTATATGTACCAAGTCTAACTTCTTTATTAGTGTCTCGGGTCATCATAAATTAAATAATCGATATGCTAGTTTATATGTTGTTGTTTTACGTTTGACACTTGTCTTAGCTAATCCGATTTCATACTTATATTTCATTATGCTATCAAATGTTAATAACATAAATGAGACTTATGAACTAGAAGTGGTATCCTTACAGTTTTAGAATAATATTAATTGGAGTATCTTTCCAGTTATTTTATAATTATTATTACAATATTAATGATATGTAGATTACCACCATATTATGTACAATACAAAGATCAATGACATACATACAGACAAACAATATTTAGAAACAAACATGCTTTGGATCCTTGTATATTACAGTATACGTAGAAGTGTACGTACGCAAGAAGCATCATAGATAAACAAATAACGTAATTGGAATATCCTATATCTTCCCTACGCCATGGTATATGTGTATGCTGACGCCACATACGAATCCACAGGCGTCTAAATATACACAAATATGTATACCCATACATATAGCATTTATACCCCTGCCATATATACATACACCACTACATACATACCCACATACATACGCACATACATACATTCATAAATACAAAGGTAGGTATGCGCACGCACGCACGCACGCACGCACGCACGCACGCACGCACGCACGCACGCACGCAATATATCCGTGGAGCTTTTTCTTCTGGCAAACTAACATATTTGTTATAGCTGAAATCAGTGAAGTCACAGGCCGTATATCTATACAACCATGCACAGATAGTTACTAAGAAAACATTCTATTATAGTCTGATTCTTAATTCAGCCACCCCAACCCACTCATTATAAGTAACCCACTTAAGCGAAAACTAGGCAAGAGAAAAGCAGATAACATACAGATAACAACATCCTACATACAACCGTCAATGTATAACTTTTTTCCACTAGGCATACAGCACACAAGTAAAAATAAAGATAACGTTATTTTTATCTTTCAACATTCACACAGTGCAACATCATATCATCTAAAGAAGTTATCGTAATCTGTTTTTCTATATATATCTTTTATTCTATGAAAACGAAACTGAATAAAATAGTATACATGTATACACAATGTCGTCGCTAGCAATTGCCATCATTCCAGCGTACCAGCATTGTACAGCGCTCAGCTGAAGTGCCTAACAGAACAGCCAACTAAATCCAGATTTTGGACATTCATGATGCATACTTTAAATAATGTTATATAATCAGCATAGACATGTTTCTGCTTCACTTCTTTCACTAAAATATTTATGTTACACATACGTTTATATTGTTTGCTTTTGTTGCAAAGAAGTAAATGAACGCTGTCCTAATATTTTAAGCGCGACTGTGTCTAGCTAATATTACTCTATTCAACTTACATTCTAGTATAATGTACATGATGTAGGTTGATATTTCACTGTGTGAATGTTGTCGATTCAATTACCCGTGCTAAAGACACGTGCCAACCCGGGGATGACCTAGGTCGTCCGAGTAACACCTTGAACCTGATGCTACTCGAGTGACCCAATCCATACACGGGTCGATATATAGCCTATCTGTATATAAATGTATTGCATTTCTAAGTGTTTACTGCATAAACACTTGTAATTGTTTTCCGTATAAATGTGTTACACCTAATAATTCTTTTCCGCATATATATATATACATATATACATGCACATACACATACATACACACATACATATACACACACACACATATATACATACACACATACATATATACATATATATATATACATATATACATATATATACATATATATACATATATATACATACATATACACATGCACACACATACACACATACATATACACATATATATACACAAATGCATTACACTTATAATAATTGTTTTCCACATAAATGCATTACACGTATAATAATTGTTTACCACATAAATGCATTACACTTATACTAATTGTTTACCACATAATGCATTACACGTATAATAATTGTTTACCACATAAATGCATTACACCTATAATAATTGTTTACCACATAAATGCATTACACCTATAATAATTGTTTACCACATAAATGCATTACACGTATAATAATTGTTTTCCACACAAATGCATTACACTTAAAATAATTGTTTTCCACATAAATGCATTACACTTATAATAATTGTTTTCCACATAAATGCATTACACTTATAATAATTGTTTTCCACATAAATGCATTACACCTATAATAATTGTTTTCCACACAAATGCATTACACGTATAATAATTGTTTTCCACACAAATGCATTACACTTAAAATAATTGTTTTCCACATAAATGCATTACACGTATAATAATTGTTTTCCACATAAATGCATTACACTTATAATAATTGTTTTCCACATAAATGCATTACACTTATAATAATTGTTTTCCACATAAATGCATTACACCTATAATAATTGTTTTCCACACAAATGCATTACACGTATAATAATTGTTTTCCACACAAATGCATTACACTTAAAATAATTGTTTTCCACATAAATGCATTACACTTATAATAATTGTTTTCCACATAAATGCATTACACTTATAATAATTGTTTTCCACATAAATGCATTACACTTATAATAATTGTTTTCCACATAAATGCATTACACGTATAATAATTGTTTTCCACACAAATGCATTACACTTAAAATAATTGTTTTCCACATAAATGCATTACACTTATAATAATTGTTTTCCACATAAATGCATTACACTTATAATAATTGTTTTCCACATAAATGCATTACATATATAATAATTGTTTTCCACACAAATGCATTACACTTATAATAATTGTTTATCACATAAATGTATTACACTAGTAATAATTGTTTACAACACCAATGCACTACACTTATAATAATTGTAATAACTCTGGGCTGTTTTGCAGACACGGATTGT
Organism: Archivesica marissinica; assembly: GCA_014843695.1. Lineage (NCBI taxonomy): Eukaryota > Metazoa > Mollusca > Bivalvia > Venerida > Vesicomyidae > Archivesica > Archivesica marissinica. Next base: position 27,203,603 of record CM026396.1, on the reverse strand, counting down.
AGAACCACCAACCTTCCACAAGCCATTTGGATAGCTTCCTCCCATGAAAGAATCAGTGAAACTCGAACATACCTACAGCGGTGAGGGGCAAGTGATTTGAAAGCAACAACCTTAAGTAGTTTCATCTGCATGCGTCTTTAGTCAATCAAATGCGTAATGGCTGCTTGATCTGCTAACACAAGATGATAATGGTGAAGATCACTCGCTATGTATGAATGTTGTTAAAACTTGTGGCCCAACCCTTTTGCTTCTCCATATATATATATATATACCATACATCTTATTTATTGCATCCGTAACATGTTTGTAAATTTGAGTTGCATTGTACATTGAATATAAAGAATGCAATAAAATACAATTAAACTAAGTCACTCGCTATGGTAGAATACTCCCAAACACCGTGTACAATGTTTACAACAATTTAATTACATAACTAATACATGATTATGACTTTCATAAGACTTAGCAACACACTGAAAACGATTTTCTAATACTGGTACAGTAAAGGCATTTTCGCATTGTACTAGTAAAATACTAAAACAGAGCTTAGTGATGTATTTACAACATTATTATATACTAGGGATTGCAACGGATAGCGATTTCGCTATTCGAATATTCGGTCGCGAAGGTGTTCGAATATTCGCTATTATTCTACCAAAACCTCAAAATCACTCAAATTCTTATAATCATTGCCAAATTAACATACTTTCTGTTTTACGCGTAAACGTCATCTTCTTCCCATAAGGCCATGCATATATGTTATATTTCGGGTTTTACGCCTGCATCAGCACCATTTCGGGCTATATCGCCGGCGGGCAGTTTACTTAACAACCCCTTTCCTGGGCAGGCTCCAGCGGTTAACCAGTACTTGGGTACACCAACCTCCGTAAGAAACTGCCAACTTTTTCATATAAATGAGACACGGCCTGAGCGGGGCTCAAACCCGTGACCATCAGTGATGATAGATTACCATGCATATATGACGACGACTCATTCAGTTATTGTTATTCATGAACGTTTTCACAAATGAAGCCATTGTCACTTGAACTGCTTTCCGTTGAAAGGTGTTTGTTTTTCAACTAATTATTCAGATTGATGTTGTCCCCGAATATATTAAATCCAATTTGCATAGATTACACGTATATTTTTTTTATAGTTTTTTTATTATTCTCAGAGCTATTGAAGTATTTCCAAACATATGACTGAGCGGACAATATTTTGAGGACAATATAATAAAAACGTACTGTTTTGGTAATATTGAGCAGTTAATTCAAATTTAAGATATGTGGGGTTGCAAAGTGTCTGTATATACAATGTGACCCCAGATCTCAATATATGCAACAATGGGTTGGTTCTATTTAAAATATTAAAAGTGTATACTTTCTGAACAGCTATATATTTCCATAGACAAATATCTTGACGATTACCAACATAAAGAAATTATTGGAATACTGAAAGAAAACCTCGAGGAAGCAGAAGAACAAGAAGTGAAGACGGAGCGTGTACACATCTTTGTGGAGGAACAGCTTGGAGTATTGACGGATTTCAATACGATCAGATGTTGTATACTGAAACTATTTCCTGATGTTCGACACATGGAACATGCTTGCAGGTAAAAACGTAGTTGGTTTCTTGGTCATTTCGATGGTTATATTTTCCAAATACAGGCAAATATCATGCTTATCCTCTTGCTCTATCTAACACTAACTAAATGGTATTTGTAAACAAGTTCAGAATTTAGGCTTGATTACTTGATTACCAAAATTAATCACCATCATGTCAATCACAGCTAGTACACATTAGTACAAATCAAATTCAAGGATAATATTTTTAGATATGAATTATTTAAATACAGCCCCCCAGCTGGGCAGGGGTTAGAATATCCCAGCTGTCGCACATCAGAGGGGTACAACCCCCCCCCCCAAATGTGCCTGCCTGTTTGCCGTGGGCGGTGACCTGTGTCGCCTGATGAGAGGATCCTGGTGGTTGAGTAGAATCAGTGTTGGCAAATAATACCCTGTTTCCACAACACACCACTTCGGCCTTAAGTTGGGTTAAACGGGAGGTCAGGAAAGCCCGTCATTGATCAATCGGCTGGTCATGCCGAGCCCTAGGGCATCGTTAATCTTAAACACATATTTTCAAAATTTGTCTTGAAAACAAATATTGATTCTCTAAATATTTATACTCTTTCATTGTCTTCTTTTTGATGCCCTAGAAGAAGGTGGCTCATGGGCTAATCGGGTGAAAGTTTGATGTTTGATTGACTTTTGTAACCTCCAAAGGATAGTCTAAACTTGGTAGGACCTTCTGTGGGAATACACTTGTCCCCTGTCATGATCTGTGATAGATTTCCCCAGATCATGTCCCCTTGTTGGGCTCTGAGACGGGTGGGGAGCATTGACGATGAACTATATATTACTATTATAAGTTCCACTCAAAAAAAAGCCAAGCGTGCACTAAGTGAATCCGATGATGATTCTGTTGAACAACAGAGAGTGAACTTCCCTCGCTTCATTCTCATTGAGGCTGTAGACAGTTCAAAACCTATCACAAAAATTTCCCCTTTCGTCATTGAAAAGCAAATGAAATCTATCCTAGGTACACCTAAATCTGTTAAAAGTCTTCGAAATGGTCTTCTTTTGGTTGAAATTACTTCAAAAGCTCAATCTCCGAATTTATTATCAACGAACACCTTCTTTGGACATTCTGTGAAGGTCAGTCCCCACAAATCTTTGAACTCATCCAAAGGTGTCATCAGGTGCAGGGAATTATCTTCCTGCTCTTTGGATGAGATCAAAGAAGGCTTGTCAAGTCAAGGGATCATTGACGTGAAGAGAATATCGATAACACGTAACAACGAAATAAAAACCACAAACACATATATAATTACATGTTACCAGTCATCCCGTCACGTAAAGTCGGCTACCAGATTGTCACCGTCGACATATATGTACCTAACCCTCTTAGATGCTTTAAATGCCAGAGGTATGGTCATCATGAGGATAGGTGTCGGAACGAGTCTGTATGCTGGTCATCATGAGGATAGGTGTCGGAACGAGTCTGTATGCTCCAAGTGTGCTGAGACTGCTACACAACATCAAGAGAACAACTGCCCCAACACAAATAAATGCGCCAATTGTGGCGCTGATCATATATCCAATTCTAAAGACTGTGACTCCTGGAAAAAAGAAAACGAAATTGTTAAGATCAAATATTTGGAAAACATTTCATTCCAGGATGCAAGAAAGATTTATGAATCTCGGTACAAATCCGAAAATCAGCCAAGCTATGCAAGTGTTGCTAAAACAGCTTCTGTTGAATGCAAAACTTGCAAAAACTTGTTGACCAAACTTTGCCAAATCTTTCCAGACAAAAAACAGAAATAATGCAGTTATTCCCTAGTTCTGACAGTTCTTCTCATCTTGACCAGCTTACAAATCAAAATACACCACAAACACCTAAACCTACAGCAGACAAACACAAACAAGCAAAAACAAACATACACAAGAATCCAACAATAAAAAACACTCGAAACAACAATACACAAGAAAAACACATTCAACCAAAAACAACATCAACTTCATCAAAACCAAAACCTACTAAATAATCTACAACTCAACAAACATCAACTCCAACAAAAAAGCAATCTGCTGTCACTTCCAGACAACAGAAAAATAAACCTATGCAATCAGATAAACACAGTGTCCAGTCTAGTGTCTACAAGCAATAGATACTCGGATTTGGACACGGACGATGACAATCTGGAGGGAGGGAGAGGCATCAGACTCGGACAAGTCCGAGTCTATGACCTGGCACGATGGCGAGGGTGGCTGGAGCAAGAACCTCCAGTCGTGGCAGGATGCCACTTAATATATTTTTAACTTTATATTTTATCTATGAATAATAATTATGTAAATATCGGTATAGTATTTTTAATAATTAATCTCTCCATAATGGCCAATGGAATTATCCAGTGGAATTGTCGAGGTTTAAAATCTAATTTTGCAGAGCTTTCTCTTTTAGTGCAAGAACATAAACCTGCTGCGTTATGACTTCAAGAAACATTTTTGAAACAAAATGATACAATTTCTATAAAACATCACACCATTTTCAATAAAATATACAGTGAAGGTGATAAAGCCCAGGGTGGGGTATCTATCATCGTCAATAATAGTGTTCCACATAAGGCATTACTGTTAAATACAAACTTACAAGCTGTTGCTGTAAGACTGTCATTACATAGCACTATCACACTGTGTTCACTATATCTTCCCCCAAGTAAACCAATTGAAGAACATAGGCTGAATGATCTTATAATACAAGTACCCACTCCATATATTCTAATAGGTGATTTCAATGCACATAACATCATCTGGGGTTGTAATAATACAAATCAAAGAGGTCTCCAGATAGAGAATTTCATCTCTGATAATTCTCTTTCTTACATGAACGATCCATCTTCCAAAACATATTTACACCCAGGAACAGGATCCTATACTGCAATAGATCTTACACTATGTAGCCCAGTCATACTTCCAGATTTCTCATGGAAAGTCGATGATGATCTCCACGGAAGCGACCACTTCCCCATCCTCATATCTGAAAATCAGCCAACAGCTTATAGTCAACCCAGAAGATGGAAACTTTCTAAAGCAAATTGGACTAAATTCCAACAACTTTGTAAACAAACAATTTCATATGAAACATTCAAGGATTGTCGTGATCAAACACAGCTATTCACTACATTACTAATAAAAGCAGCAGAACAATCCATACCTCAGACTTCACCTAATCCAAAGAGACCATACAAACCCTGGTATGATGATGATTGTAAGAAAGCCATCCAAAATAGGAAATCGGCCATAAAAAAATTCAATTTGAGACCCACCATAGAAACTTTAAACAACATTCGCATATATAGAGCAAAAGCACGACGTACAATACAAAGCAGCAAACGCAAATGTTGGAAACAATACATCTCAAGACTAAATAACAGAACAACAACTAAGAAAACCTGGGACATGATAAGAAAAATTAATGGCAAAGGTACTTCACCTATTAACCACTGCAAACAACAAACAAATCACCACAAATTTCAAACACCTTAGCAGAAACATTTGCACACAAATCATCAGCAAATAATTATTCACAAACATTTCAGAAATTCAAAGACACTAAAGAAAAGAAAAAACTAAACTTCAATTCAAAGAACAAAGAACATTACAACAAACTATTTAATCTTAAAGAACTCAGGTCTGCTTTGTCAAAAGCACATGCTACATCCCCAGGTCCAGATAAAATCCACTATCAATTCTTAAATCATCTACCTAGCTCCTCCCTCTTTATCTTATTGGACATGTTTAATTATATATGGCAAACTGGTGAGTTTCCTACATCTTGGAGGGAGGCTTTAGTCATCCCAATACCAAAACCAGATAAGGATAAAAAGGATCCAAACAACTATAGACCCATAGCGTTAACAAGCTGTATATGTAAAACTATGGAAAGAATGGTAAACAACCGGCTTGTATGGTTTCTCGAATCAAATCATTTAATTGTTAATGTCCAGAGTGGCTTTCGTCAGCAGCGAAGCACACTGGATCATCTAGTTCGTTTCGAAACATTTATAAGAGAGGGCTTTGTCAATAAACAACATGTTGCTTCAGTATTTTTAGACCTTGAGAGTGCTTATGACACAACCTGGAAATATGGCATTTTAAAAGATCTTCACGATTTTGACCTCAGAGGACGCCTTCCATTATTTATTTCTGCATTTTTAAATGAAAGACTTTTTCGTGTTCGTGTTTGTAATACCCTATCAGATGCTCGGGAACAGCAGATGGGTGTACCACAGGGTTGTATTTTGTCCGTTACATTGTTTAGTATTAAGATAAACACTATTGTTAAATCAATAAATCCAGGGGTTGAGTGCTCCCTTTATGTAGATGATTTTGTTATTTGCTTCAGGTCTAGTAATATGAACATAATAGAACGCCAACTCCAGCAATGTCTGAATAAACTTCAGACTTAGTCGGATGAAAATGGTTTTAAATTTTCTAAATCAAAAACTAAATGTATGCATTTTTGTAATCTACGTGGACTTCATCCAGACCCAGAAATTTACCTGGATGGCTCACGTGTAGAAGTAGTCTCAGAATACAAATGTGTAGGTGTTATCTTTGATAAAAACCTCTCATTCATTCCTCATATCAATAATTTAAAAAAGAAATGTCAAAAAGCTCTAAATATTTTAAAGGTTGTGGCACATTCCGATTGGGGAGCTGATAGAAAGGTACTTCTACGGCTCTATCGGTCATTGGTTCGCTCTAAGCTGGATTATGGTTCGATAATTTACGGATCTGCACGAAAATCGTACCTGAAAATGCTTGATCCTATACATAATCAAGGTCTACGATTAGTCCTTGGAGCTTTCAGAACTTCCCCTGTTAAAAGTCTTTATGCTGAAGCAAATGAACCCTCTGTATGCTAGACGACAGAAGCTAGCACTTCAATACCTACTGAAACTCAAGTCAAATCCTCTAAACCCAGCTCACAAAGTGGTCTTTCAACCCCAATTTAAAGTGCAGTTTCAAAGAAAACCGAGAGCTATTGCCCCCACTAGGTATACGCATGGAACAATGTCTAGATGACCTACATATTGACATGAAATTTATTGCACAGTATAAAATCCCAGATTCTCCTCCTTGGACCCTTAAAACTGCCGAGTTTCGCTTTGATCTCACTTCTGATAAAAAGTCTATTACAGACAGGAGCCAGTTTCAAACAAAATATCATGAAATCAGGGAATTTTATTCTGACTTCAAAGCCATATACACAGCTGGTTCAAAAGCTGGTGACACTGTTGCGTCAGCAGCAATCTTTGGGAATAAAAATCGGAAATGTAGACTTCCAAACAAGTCCTCAATTTTCTCTGCCGAACTGAAGGCCATAGATCTCGCTCTAGATCTTGCAGTGGAATCACACTATGTTCAATATATCATTTTCTCTGATTCCTTGTTTGTTTTACAGGCTTTGTATTATGAAAAGTTTGAAAATCCTATTGTTTGTACTTTGCTTGAAAGGATTTATTCCCTTTCAGAAACAAATACATTTGTGTTCTGCTGGCTTCCGAGTCATATGGGTATAAAAGGTAATGAAATGGCTGACCAGAATGCAAAGCTGGCTTTGTCATTACCAATTTCTAGGATTAAAGTGTGTTATACCGATTTTAAGTCTACAATTCTTACCTTAATTCAATCCTCTTGGCAGGCCCAATGGGATGGTGAAATTTTTAACAAACTTCATTCGATCAAACCAACACTTGGCGAATGGTGCCCAATTTACAGGCCTATTCGTCGAGACGAAGTCATTCTTGCCCGTCTCAGGATTGGTCATTCTCGAATATCACATTCATGGCTGTTGTCACGAGATGATGCACCAGAATGTATCCCATGCAATACTCTATACACGTGGAGCATATCTTAATACACTGTGTTGACCTTCAACCAATCCGGTTGCAGTACTACAATGTGGACAACATTAAAAAACTCTTCGACTCTATCAGAGTAGAGTCCATCATATCATTTATCAAGGCAATAGGAATTTATAATAAGCTGTGATATCAAGTGTTAATCATGCCTTTGTAGTAATCATTCATTCATATATTACCTATAATTAATCTTACGTCTTTATAACGTCTTAGTATTAATTTTTACGTAATGCATATACTTATATAGAATTTTATACACTCGACAATAAAAACATAACTTTAATGCGCGCTACATGAACTTAGATGTCGATGCGCCGTAAAACACCATTCATTCATTCATTTTAAATACAGCCATCACATGTTTTCTTTATGCATATTTCTTGGTACATACCGTTAATGATAAGGCAACTACAATTTAAAATTAGCCCCGATGTAATTATAAAGCTGTTTAAAACATAAATATAACGCTTCTCTGCGTAGTGACGTCATGATAATTTGCGCTGACATTTGGCACCAAAATGAAAGTAGCAACGTTAACTTTTATTAAAACGAGCGCGCGATTGTAATGTGATAAAAATGATCTTACAATCGTGATAATTTCATACCATATTTTATGAAACTCAAAATATCGAATGAAATATGTGTGTTTTAAGTTTTAACGTTTATTTATCGTCGCTACAGGTTGCCCATATTAGCGACGCCTCCTGAAGAGATTAGTCATTTTTTTAGATTTTGGAGGATAGTGCAATGATACTGAATGAGACCCATTACAGAGTCTCATCTGGTTCTTTTACGTGCACGGTGTACAGCACTGACACGAGACCTCGGTTTAAACGTCCCATCTGAAAGACTGTTAATTTTTATTAGGGTCAGACGGGGGATCGAACCTGCGATCCATGGATTACCAGTCCAGTGTGTTACCACTGGACTACAGATCCGTCTGTGCGACGCTTCTAGAAGTATCTTAGTCAATGAAATCACTCATGTAAGATTCAATATATATATATGCACGACATCATTAACGAGAAGTGTTTGAAAATCGCTCAAAACGAGTAGCTCAAAACTATGGTGATGCGTCATAACAATTATGTCCCAAATATTTCAGCTTTGTTGGCTTGGTATGTAAAGGAATGATCAGCAAAACGGAACAGAATGTATCTGATGGTATGTTGGATATAAAATCTTTTTTTAATATGGACTTGCACACATTGAATATTAAATATATATCATAACGATAGAATACGCTTAATTTTGATAACAATTATAGAGTTCTACATTAACGAAACTACGGGAAAAATAATTTGGCATTTGGACATACTGAACCTTCCGAAGGGGGAACATTTCATCGCCACATTTTCGGTCATTTCGTGCGTCCGGAAGTATGATGTCTAGTTCTGCATAATATTATAGTAATCCCGTTTCAGTTGGGTGCCTTTTGCCGATTTCCGACCCTTTGAACACCGATTTCCGACCCTGTGAACACATACAACACAAAGCTTGTCCGCGCTTCATCTTCAAAAAGAGTTGTTGGATTTTCACAAAGCTTGGTATATAGTACCAGTATGATGTCTAGTTGTGCACATTTAATACCGTTCCGGTTGGGTAAAACCCGAACAAACAAACACGTGAAAGAATTAAGACACCCTCAGTGAGATTCGAACCGCAATTTTGCGAGAGACTTTAACCTGAGTACTCAATCACAGATGACCCCGTACTTTGATATAAGTATATGTGTTACCTGATTGCATACCAGAATTACACATACTTAGAGCTAATATGCATTCTTTCAGATTCAACAGAAACAACACTTCTCTCAAATTTGAATTGCGAGAACTTTGCCCAACATGTTTCAGAAATACTAAGTAAAATAAAAGCTGCTTTGTCTGATCCAATCAAACGCGCGATCGTGGACGAAAGCATTTCTCCTCTGGCATTTTCGGACATGTCGAAAGATGAAATGAAAGAAATATTTACGCCATATTTAGAGTCAATTAAGTTTGGCATTGGCATCCAAAAGGAGTTTATTAGGATACAGCGTCAAATAAAGAATGAAAATGTGACACTGGGACCAGACAATTTGGAGACGTTACGCCATTTTGATACACCATTTGGTAAAGTAATCTATAGGAAATGTTACGTGCGACCACAAACAGGAAACATTCTCGTACCAAAACATGAGTTCAGGTTATTGTCATCGGATAAGCAGTATACACGGCATTTTGTTGCGAAAGAAGTTGTGCGATTTGTAGCTGCGTGTATCAATGGACGGAAGAATGGAACAATGCATTTTGGCATTAAGCCTATATCAAGCGGCACTGGCCAAATCATTGGAATTCCTGCGAACAGCAGATGCATTGACCATTTGAATGACGAAATAGCAACCTCAATCGAAACATGTTTCAAAGACTGTGCTAACGTTGCACTGAGGTGCACTCGTCCAGTTCAAGTTATTCCCGTTGAAGATGGCGGAGTAGTTATAGAGGTTGATGTAGTACCCTTTTCTCACCACATAACCACCAATTTATTGACAATTAACTTCCCTCCAAAAGGGTGTCAGAATCAGCAGTGTTTCGTCTATGACTTCAAACCAGACTGCCAAATACTACCAGTTGTAGCAAACAAAGTGAATGAGATTGAAAAAGGGTACAATAAACGATTACGGGAAAGGAAACAACTGGAAGAGGAAACAGACACAACTGGAAACAGGCAAGTACACCATGGGAAGGAGCTGATCAAACTGATTACAGGGGGCAATAAATACGTCACTGATGAATATGTTCCCATAATTGTGTCGGGAAAAATAACAGGAGCTCCAACTGAAGCAGACATAAGAAGCCAGCTTGACATGGAAAGGATTTTCAAGTCAGCAAAACTAGTATTAGATTTTGACAGTTCTGTTATGCTGAGAAATAAAGTTGAACGCGATCAAATGTTCTACAATGTAAAAACAGCCGAGGATTTGATTGTCCAAAATGATATTTCACTCACAAGTCCGACATGGGTCTATTGTAATGGGAACGAGGAACTTTCAAAAGAGGCTATGCCGATGGAACATTGGTTAGAGAATAGATCTGACGGAGTGAAAAATGCAATGGATGTGATGAAGCAGTTGATTCCCAAATCAAGAGCAAAACTGATATTTCTTGTGTACCAGTCAGACAGTACCGGGAGAGATCCGCTGTATGAGATTGCAAGAATGGCGTTCGTGTCCTCTTTCAGGAATCAGTGCATCGTACTTGCCGAAAACGACGAAGTAGTGATGGATTTCAGAAAAGAGCTGAGAGCAACACTCGGAGATAGAAAAGTTGAACATTTCTTCCACATAGGATTAAAATGGGCAGAAATATCCCGGTTAATGTCAAACGTGTGTAGAATGAATCCAGATTCTGTTTGCAAATTACCGCACTGTGATGGTTCTTTTGTTGAAATGACGAAGAAGGAGAGAGATGATCTGAAATTTACAGAAATCGACATTTTGAGCGGAGAAGAATGTGTAGATAAAGTATCCAAAATGTCTAAGGAGGAACGAAAGGCCAATCAATGTGATTCGCAGGAAAGATTTTACCGTGGAGATCAAGTTACATGGTGGAACTTTTACTACAAGTCTCACGTTGGAGAAAGAGATCACTTTGTTCCACACAAAAATGAAATACAAGACAAACTAACAGGAAATAAGGGAGACCAGTTAATAGACGTTCATGAAATAGAGCATCACCCAGGGGCTGGTGGAAGTACGCTTGGTAGACATTTACTTTGGTACTTCAGCCAATTTATGGGTACACCTGAAAAATCATACCGATGTTGTGCAGTCAAAGATAGTATCATAACTGAAGAAACGATTAAGGAAATCGAAACATTCCGCAGATTTAGGGATGGAGACTGTCCAAAGCCGATCATTGTTCTGGCGGATAATATAAGTGAAGACAATGTAATTATATTGAAGTCAAAGCTTCATGAACTCGCATATAAGACCGGGTGTCCTGGGAAGCTATTCTGTTTGATCCTACTTATCAACAGGATGCCAATCAGCCATGATAAAACCCTTCGCAAGCCACTACTGAAGCATAAATTAAGTGATATAGAGAAAGACTGGTTTGACAGCAAGTACAAAGAAATGGAAAGGTCAGATGATATCGACGTCATGACTCTGATATCATTCAATTTTATGAGGAAGTCCTTTGATCAGGTGTACATGCGTAGCACAGTAGACAGCATAATGCAAGGAGTATCGAACAAAGAAATGGAAGTACTAAAATGTTTGGCATTGATTAGCTCGTATGAGAGTGATCACCCTGTCCCCACAAATGTCTTCGATCAAATGATGAATGATCAAATTGATATTAGCAAGTTGATAGGATGCCCTTGGGGTATTACACATACAATGGCAGAATTAAATAACATCGCAAAAACCAACAGTGAAACATGGAACATGCATATATCAAATGCTATGGATCTCCTTATAACGAAGAAAGATGACATTGATTTCTATAATAGCGGAGTGTGTCTTGTTTCACTGCTCTTGGCAAGGACAGTGCTTGAGTATATTAAGCAGAAAGAGAACTCAAGTATGGAGAGCATTGTTAACTATGTCCTCGACATGGTTGAAGTGCAGAAGAAAGAGTCAAATTCAATGTCAAAACGATTTGTCAAAATAGTATGTAGTCTTTTCAAAACAAGACAGTTACTCGAACGCGATAAAGGTGAGTTGAAAGAGAAGTTTTCTGACTTAATACTAGAGCTTGAGCATCCAGTTGGTGAAGAGAATGTTGGTGATGCAAATCAAAATGTATTGCGGGTAATGCAACGCTGCTTTGATATAACAGAGGATGCAATGGTTGGACAACAACTAGCCAGATTCAACATTCATATTAAAGAATTTGCTGCGGCTGAAGTGGCAATAAAAAAATCGCTTGCAAAAAAACCTCAAAGCTCTTATTTACTGGACACATACGGACAGATATTTAAGTCGAAAATGGAATGTCTATTTGATACTTCTCTACGAAATGACAGTAACATAGACAACAATGCAGCGACAGAGATCATTAACCTCGCATTTCGAGCCATAGAACTGTTTCAGAAAGGTCAAGAAATCGCCACTTCACAAGAAGAAGATGCTAATTGGGGTTGTTTTAATACAGAGGTCAAAACAGCTTTGTATATTCTTGAGAAGTTTGAAAAGTTCGCATGTTATACCGATCGATCTACGTTCGTTAGCTTCCTTAATGACAGTACGTTTGAAGTCAATGAATCGCAGCTTCTACCGTTGATTGAGAAATGTCCTTCGTTTGAAAATCTGAGAGCCGGCAATCCGGTGCAATGTCATATTGAGACATCACTCCGCATTCTCGAAGAAAGAAAATACCAAGTCAAACGACAGTTGTATACAGTTCAGTCAGAGAACGAGACTCTTTTGCTCAAAATGAGAGAGAGATTTGAAAGATTTTACGGCAGTTCTGATCTTACATCAAAATATCAGTTCACTTATGGTATCGGTTTGAAACCACTTATGGCAGCAAAGGAGCAAAAGGAATATTTGCTAGTTCGGAGAGTGAAAGAGGCAAAGGAAAAGCTGGACAAGAGACGGGGTGCCCAAGCTGACGAGAGGGACCTTCTCGTCTACTTGGGGAATGCTATCATAACCTTGTCGAGCCAAGCCATCGGCAATGCTACGAGTGAATGTTCTGATCTCGAATATAGACATCTACTATCGTACAGTAATAAACTTGTTTCGATTCAGACATCATCTCCCAAATATAAGAGGCTTTACCTGGAAACCTTTCTGTATCACGCAATGCTTCATTGGCCACTCACTACCAGAACATCGTTAGAGTTAGATGTACTTTGTCGACCTAAAGCATATGAGCATCTGATACAGCAATGGGAAGAGGCCTACAACAAGAATTACAATATCAAAAGTACGGAACAACAGCGTAAATACAGACCAAAGAACTTTTTTGCGCTTGGGAAAGGAACACCGGGTAATGATATTGTGGACCTAGAGTTCATAAGAAAAGAATGGAGGACCAAAAAGAAATCTACCGGAAGAGTTCGCAAACCAGTGTATGCAGACAATTTCTGGGGAGAGAGTTTTGTTGAAGAGAGACTTGAACGACTAGATGGGACAATCGATGGCTCAGGATATTTGGTAAAACATAAGGTAACACAGATGTTTCTAGATCTGACGTTTTCGTTAAATGCATTTTAACCTGAATTCATGTATTCTTTTTTTATATCGAGTATAATAGGAATAATGTGGGTGAGCAAAGCTACATCATATTCTTGAACATTAAAACACTATCGTGACGTCATACCTTTGTACTTTGTACTTGCAGTCAATTATTATAATTAGTAGTAGTATATGCCGTACATATACTTATTGTTATTGTTTATGATTAATAGTATTAATATTGGAGTATTCTATTAAATCCTAAGTGTACATGCACGAAATTAACAATTTTAATTGGTAGGATCTTGTTATATAAGTGCGAGTTTTAAGTAAGATATAAGTCTCAAACGGATCCAATATGTAAAATAGTGGTACTGTCAACGGCGATACGCGCTTCACACAGTCCAATATTTTACATATTGGATCGTTTTCGGCTTATATCATATACTTAATGTTACTGTTTATGAAATAAACCAGTAGCTTATGTCGAATACATACCAACCGTTTAATAAAGACCCTAACAAAGTTATCGCCATTTGCACACTCAGCTTGCACATGACAATAAGCATGTTGAATATACACCATTTTCATGGCAGAATCTCCGCTAGAATAAACCAGTTGTTTATGTTGATTACATACCAACCGTTTAAAAAAGATCCTGACAAAGTTATCGCCATTTGCACACTATGCTTGCACATGGACATAAGCATGTTGAATATACACCATTTTCATGGCAGAATCTCCGCTAGAATAAACCAGTAGCTTATGTTGAACAACTACTGCCCGTTTAAGAAAGACCCTAACAAAGATATCGCCATTTGCACACTCAGCTTGCACATGGAAATAAGCATGTTGAATATACACCATTTTCATGGCAGAATCTTGATGTTGGTATACGATCACTTTGATGGCAAATTTCCATTTCTGTAGATATATTTCAGTATTGTATACCTCTATAATGAGAGACATCGTTCAATTACTGCCCCTGAATACTCCCAAAAAGTACGTAGGTCCTCTTAAGTGGATTCCTCTGTTTTTATCGTTGCTTCCTTTGCACAGCATACTTGCTTAAACATCCGCTTTCCCATCTTATAATTAGTATGTTATTATATATCGACAGATATCCTACAGTATCGCTATATCCAATGGGTACTTATCTGTACATTTGTTTATCAATTCACTGACATAAATTGGATTAAATCACATTTATCATAGCACATCTTGTTAGGGAACAACAATAAAAACAAAGGATTCCAACTGAAAGGACCGCTATATATTTCGGGATAAATCGGACTTTATCTGCCAAGGGAGGTAATAGAAAAGCCACCGAGTTTCCTCATTTTCGCTCATGTTGTTTTTTAGGCTGTATACCCTCTCGGAACTCACACGTTCAACATCAATACGTATTACCCCTGTGCAGGGATGAGCAATAGGAACGTTACCTTTGTACTTGGCTTTACATGGAAAGGACCAACTGCGTTTGATGTAAAGGAAAAGGGTATTCATTCATACATACATCCGGGTTTTGTAAACTAAGAATAAAAAAGTTTAAACTTTATTTGTGGTCATTCGTGTGGGAGGAAACCAGAGTACCCGGAGAAAACCCACCTATCCTATCTGGCGACCACCGTACCATCTCGCATACTTTCCGGTCCGAAGATCGAACCCGGGTTGCATTGGTGAGAAGCGAGCGCGCTAACCACTGCGCTAATCGGACAGCCAACTAAGAATAGCAAATGTTTAAGGAGTAAATTCTATAAAACTTGGTCTTTCGTTCTTATTCTTTATTTTGTAATATGAAAAGGTACTACTTATCAACTGGGAAAGCCAATAAAGGGTTGAAGTCATCTAAGGAAGTTTAAGAGGATATGGCATTATGTAATTTAAAGCGACATTACATCGCAAAAAGCAAATATAATTATAGCTAGGGATGTCAACGAGTATCGAATACTTTTCAGATAATCGAGTACTCAGTTAAAAAAAAAAATTCAACAAATCTTTATTTTGCGCAAATACGGAGTTGCCTGTGAACAAATCGTGATCAGTGGGATTAGAGAAACTCCCGCTGTACCAAACAATGCAATATACAGCGTGTCATGGTGATTAACAATACCTGTATATCACACAGAGCCGGCTACAGTGACCGAATAATTAAGGTGTTGATTCAACTTAATTGGGAAGCGTAAGTTTGATGCAAATTATTTTATCATTGTCGTCACTACTGAGGCGGGTCGTCCGATTGTTTGTCGTGTGAATGACATCTTTTGTCTGGTGGTCGGAACTTGTTTTGATATTATAATTGACACGTAATTGATTACTCAATTTAGAACTTTAGAGACAGACAGACAGATTGTTTTATTTCACTCAGGTACATTTAGTGTACAACACGAGAATATATAACGTAATACATTTAAACAGATGCATCTTGTTCGTACCTCTACACCGTGTACGTCGGGAACAAGGCACAGCTCACAGCAGGAAATTGGATCACCTGTTCCGAAATGACCAATCCACGCCGCTGACGCATACAGACGAGGCCCGCATCGACTCTTTTTGAGTGTATTACACTTACCTGGATCAACGACAGTTAACACTGGGGCGTTGAAGAGGCGACGAGTGACTGGGCAGGAGAAGACGGCAGTCGTTTCGCGTGGATGGCGCACTCGTCGCCTCGAACTCTTTTATCTGTCTCCAACTACGGGCGAGCGGTTGGAGACGGAGGGATGCGACCTCGACCCCGGATGCGTCAGCGGGGTGGACAACGACGGAACAACCGAACCATTTTGCTGCTGTGAGCCGACTAATCGTGGAGGATGTGGCCCTAAAAAGGATCGCACACAGACCAGGACTTGTCACCCTGGCACAGAAAGAAGGAAGGAGCCATCTGAGGATGTCACCATAAGCATCACAGAGAATAATCATCTTAGAACGCTCGCCCATATGGTTTACCGGTGGCGAGGGTAAATAAACGTACATCATCATCACCAGATGCATAATGGTCCCGATACACGAGATGGTAAACAAAATTGTGATGTAGTATTCCAACGTGGGGGAAAGATAGCGCTTCAACTAGAAAGGTGTCTCAAGCTACGTTCCTGCAATGAATATATGTAGCCGAATATCACAATATTTCTTCACCATAAAAATAGTTCCATTTTGTAATTTATTATAGCATATGAATGTTGTCTAAAAACGGGAGTTGTATGTTCCCTGTTCAGAGAGTGCCGCAGATTTATTTTTCTGTGCTTCTGCAATAGCAATTATTTTATGTTGGGGATGATATATGGACATAACTTAATTTGGATTAGTAGATAGACCTGGACTAGGTCATGCTTTTAGATTACACGGGCACATTAAAATCACGTGGTCAAGGCAAATATGTGTGAAAACATGAATGGGAATAATTGTGATATCGGATACGAACAGGTAAGCATAAATGAATGAAATTGAGCGTAATAGTCGTTACTATAAATTATATAATCCTAGTGTTATAGCATACTGTTATATCTGATTTTAGGGATAATGAATACTGTACTACCCTGTATATATATATATATAATAAATTTTTTTATATTATTATTTAAATAGTAGCATGATGCTTTTGGTGGTATTGGGATTAATTTGCAAAATGTTTCATAATTATATTAACAAATTTACAAACATTTCTCAGGACTAATATAGAATCGGATGCCAAGAGATATTTCATTGTTATATCGCGTCTTCGTGTTATTGCGGCTTTTTGGTAGAAATGTTCACGAAAGTACTGGCAATCTAACAAATAATGACTTTCAGTACCTATTTGGTCAAAATTACACAGCGTACATTTCCTTTCATTAAATGGTATTCCGTCATAGCGTCCCACCTCAACAGGTAATTTATTGTTCGCTGATCTATATTTAAATAAAGTAATTGATTCTTCTGGGGCAAGTTTCTTAAAATAATTTTCAAACATATGCGTTTCTTTAAAGCTGTTATATGTAATACCTTTGTTAGATTGACGAAGCTGTGCTTGCCATGTTTGCTTGTACTGATCAATTAATGTTTGTTTAACTTGTTTGTGGATGTTCTTGTCGTTGATTTGTGATTGGTTTTGCCAAAGATCAGGTCTGCCTACGGAGTTCAATATATCTTTTATCTTTGAGATCCACTTAAATTCGTTTGGTTGGTTTATCATATATTTATACATATGCAAAGCAATTTTATTGTTTTTACCAGTGAGAAGACGGTTCCAGAATGAGATCATATGAGTCTTAACAACAATTGATATCGGATATCGTCCTAGTTCGCCCATGATCATATACAGGGGTGTGGATCTGCGAGCTTTAGTAATTTTACGCAGAAAGTCGTTGTGCACATTTTCTAATAGATCTAAATTTTCATACCCAAATACTTCTGCACCATAGGTTAGGATTGGAAGAACTGTATGGTCAAATAACTTGATAATTAAGTCTATGGGTAGATCAGAGTTATTTGATTTTGTAAAAAGTAAGTGCATGGCCTTGGTTGCCTGTTCTGCTACATGTTTTCGGGCTTTAAGAAAAGAACCGCTGCTAGAAAATGTCACTCCAAGGTAGTGGTAAGTAACTCTGGGTTATTTCAATATTTTGGTCACCTATTTTAAAATGAAAATTTCCCATTTGCCTAGCCCCAAACACTATTATTTTTGTTTTGTTTATATTTACCTTCAAGTGCCAGTCATTACAGTAGTCATTAAAAGAATCCAAGCATTTTTGTAAATCTGTTGCAGAATTAGAAATAAGAATGGTATCATCTGCGTACAGTAGAACTAAAAGTTTAAGCCAACGTGTCAAGTCCTCAGTATCATCTGCGTACAGTAGAACTAAAGGTTTACGCCAACGTGTCAAGTCCTCAGTATCATCTGCGTACAGTAGAACTAAAAGTTTAAGCCAACGTGTCAAGTCCTCAGTATCATCTGCGTACAGTAGAACTAAAAGTTTAAGCCAACGTGTCAAGTCCTCACTATCAAGAAGTTCTACTCCTACAGTACCATTGTTATATAAATCATTTAAGTATATAGAAAATAGTGCTGGGGATAAATGTTCGCCTTGGCGTACCCCAATTTCTGAAATGAATGAGGCTGATAAAAACACATTTGTGTGAAACGCTTGATTTTATATTTTGGTACATATTTTTTATAACCCTAAATAATTTGCCATTGATGGAATTTTGGAGCAACTTGTGCCAGAGACCTATCCTCCATACCTTATCAAACGCCTGTGAGAAATCTACCAGGGCACAGAAAAGCTTTTGTTTTTTGTTTTTTAGTATTTCGATAAAGTAAAAATATGGTCGGCGCACGAGTAGCCTTTTCGGAAACCTGCTTGATTTTCATTTAAAATATTGCTTTCCTCGAGATATATAGTTAGCCTCTGATTTAAGACTGATGTAAACAATTTTCCTAGGCAACTTAATATTGTAATAGGACGATAATTTTTTGGATCCTTAGGCTGGCCTTTATTTTTGAAAATTGGGATAATTATGCCCTCTAACCAGGAGTTTGGAATAAAACCTGTATCTAGTACGCTGTTAAATAATTTAGTATATATAGGGATAAGCTTTCGTGCTTTTGATGTATTAATTTATAATGTTATCCACCGGGCTTGATGCTTTACCATTGTTACGTTTTTGAATACATTTATATATTTCGGCCTCGGTAATGTTGGAATTCAAGTATTCGTTACAGTTTTGGGGAGTGTCCTCTTCAAGATAATTTTCCTCGGGATAGGTATTTGTATTTATTCCTTTAAAATAGTCATAACATTCATTAATAGAGGGCGAGGGTGTTTCTATCGTTTTGGTTTTAAGGCTGTTGAGAAATTTCCAGTATTTTTGTGGATTTTTTGATTTTTATCACTCAAATTTCGCAGTCTTATTTGGTTATAGTGTTTCTATTTTTTTATATAAAAATCCATAGTTCGCTTATACTGCTTACTTGCATCACGTAGACGTGTCTTATTTATGTCAGTTGGGTTTATATGATAACAATGTTTTGCTTCATGATAATTATTCCTAGCTTTAAAGCAATTTGGTCCAAACCATGATTTATTGTTGTTGTTGTTGTTCAATTTATGGTTATATGTATTTTTTTAATTTTGAAACGTTTTATTTGCTGAGTCTTGAAAGATCTCCCGAAGGTCACTTGTAATAGTTTCAATAGTACGTTGGGTATGAGGATGTGTTTGCAATGTATTACATAACTTTTCTAGTTTATCGTTGTTTATATTACTTCTGAATTCATTTGCCATGTTAATACACCAGACCGGTTTACTAGATTTAATAGGTTTAATAAAAAATTGTTGATGGTTTAATGTATCATTTATATTTATGTCCCATTGCAGAACGCTATGACCATCCGAAAACAATACATCTGTTTGGGTAACCTTAAAATCTATAATATACTTGAAACATTCCGCAGTAGCAATAACATAGTCTATAACTGATCGCCCACGGAAAGTGAAATTACCTATTGTTCTATCATTTGACATGCGGCCATTTAGAATAAATAAATTATTATTTCTGCAAATATCGATCAGCCGAAAACCATGTGTATTCGTCCTAGTATCACATGAACATCTTTTCAAAGGCACGGATAGGTTTTCAAGTATTGCATATTTATCTATTTCTGATTGAGAGTCTTCATCTACCTCGAATAAATTATTTAAAAAAGTGTCCGACGGAACAAAATCGTTCATTTCGGCAACTCTGCTGTTTGTATCTCCCGCCAGGAACACGTATTTGTGATTACTACATATTTCTGTAATTTCATTCTCAAAATCAGTGAGGTCATCGATATTAAAAAATCTAGAGTTTCTCCGGCGGCATGTATAGACTAGGACAATGTTCAGGAAGTGTGAATGTTGGAGGAGTTTTTGAGGACAAGTTGGCAAACAACTTTTTCCAATGGATTTGGGTATGCTAAAAATGAATATTTTGTTTGCCAAGCTCAATTTTGATTTTTTGGTACCCAAATTGCTAAAAACAAAAATGGCCGCCATGGAAAACTTAAAACGTCCATAACTTTTGAATGAAGGGTGATAAAGCAAAGTTATTTGCACCAAATACCATGTTTTGTATGCCAACCAACACACTGAACATACCATAATGGAGATATGATCAATATATATCAGTGAAAACTAGAATCCCACACAAGATCCAGGGTTCTTAGCATTGCACAAGATCTTGTCTACAGTGTCAGCGGGGGAAAGAAAATGACTCCAAAGCATGTTGGCCTTGGATCAACTCTGCACCAGGCAACTAGATCCAAACCACTGGTGGAGTTATTTTACAGTGCTGGCCACATTGTTAGCTACAGAGATATCCTCCGGATTGACACAGCATTAGCCGAGAGCACATTGGAAAACATGAACTGTGATAATGGAGCTGTAGTCCCACCTAACTTAGTGCAGGGAAGGTTTGTTCACTTCTCAGCAGACAACATAGACATATAGACATAAATGATTCAACTTTAGATGGCAAGGACACTTTCCATGCCACCCAAGTTGCAGCTTGGCAGAGAGGGCCAGCTCCTGACGACTTGTTGAAGAACATAGAACCCTCCAAACATACATCTTTGAGTGTTCCAGAAGCAATGGAAGCTATCATCCCAGTCAACATCAATGAAGGCACCACCGAACCACAGTTTGGGGAATTGAAAGCGGAGTGGTTTGAGAAATCCAATGATATTCCCACATCGGCATTGAAAGCTAAAGCTACAGACAAAGCATTTATGTTTATACGTCAACACGAAGAACCTAAATCCAGCTGGACATCTTTTAACAGAAGGCACAGTCAAATGGATCCAGAAAAAACCAATGTTGGATGCATGCCTATCATTCAGGCACCAGCACATGAGATCCAAACGTTGAACACAATTGTTCAAAGAGTTCTACATGTAGCAGCCTCTTTACAGCAAAAGCATGCCGTGATTACAGTAGACCAGGCTCTCTTCCCTGCACTGATGGAGCTGAAATGGACAATACCACAGTACAAGGATCTTCTGATACCCAGATTAGGAGGCCTACATACGGCGATGAACTTTCTGAAGGTCTTGGGACAACACACTGCAGATTTTGGTTTGGCAGACGTCTGGATAGATGGAATGTTGGGACCAAATTCAACAGAGAAAGCAATGACTGGAAAATCATATGCTAAGGGAGTGCGTGCACACAAACTAACCCTGCAAGCTATGTGACAACTTGTGCTTCCACAACTCCTGCCGTATATAGAGAGGAAAGACCATGAGCTGAAAGAAGATATATTGAAAGCAGCAAGGTCAGATGCTCCACAAGATTATGATGCACTGGTGACAACACTGGCATCCATACGATTTTGCAATCTCATGGCTGAATTTGTTCTTAGCAAAGAGCAAGATGTCAACTTCCAGTACTGGTGGCAGTATATGAACATGGTATGTATACTACTCCTGTTCATCAGGGCCCAGCGTGATGGTCTTTGGGTGCTTCACCTCTATGCTTTTAAGCAAATGCTTCCATACTTCCACCGCTATGACCACATAAACTATGCCAGGTGGAGTAATGTGTACTTAGCCGAGATGAACCAGCTACCTGATGAAGTCAAAGAGGAATTCTACATAGGCAACTTTGTTGTGAAGGGATCAGACCAGAGATTCAACCAGATTGACCCAGACCACAGCCAAGAGTGGCTAAATGGCACAGGGAAAAGGGTGGTGGTATCATTGGAATTACCAAAACCACAGCAGCATTGAGCCGCTGGGCCTTGTCATATAATCTCAGGGTCTGCATTGCAACCAAGACAAGGGCACTGTTTATGGTTGGACATGAAGACCAAATGATTCACAATGAAACCACTCCTGCTAGAATGAAACGGGACACCGAGGATGAAGACAAAATCATGTCAGTTCTACAAAGAATGAAAGTGTTTGCACTAGACACATCCCGTGATGTGCTCCAGAATATTTCTACCAAGGATTTAGCAACTACTGATATCCAGGAATGTCTTCTGAAAGCTGAGCATCTGGGCCAGGTACAACTCAATACATTCGTGAATGATAGATTGATTGCCTCTGGTGGCGGCCATACAAGAGTCAAGTTCAGAGATCCCATACATAAGTTAAAGGCACTCACCTTCTCATCTCTATATGTGGCGCAGAAAGACTCCAAGGGTAAAGAATCCACCATGAAGGCAGACCGGAATATACTTCAGCGCCTCATCATTGCCTACCAGGCTGGCAGGAAGGTGGATCTTCACAATATATTACAGCATGAACTGATGACTGTACCAGTTGCAATTGCAAACACAAATGGCAGTCTGCGGGTTGGTAATAAAGCTATCCTAACTGATGTGATGACCAACGATGTGACCTGTCCACCAGAGATTACCCTTGACAGAACATCCTGTCTGGTGATAGATGGCCAAGCCCTAGTAGTGGCACTTGGGAAACCTTCACGTGTTAATAACTTTGGTGAATTGGGAGAGGCATTTGTGCTGAATGTCAGTCATGCTGGGAGATCTTTTGAGAGGATCGATGTCACCTTTGATCGGTACAGAGAAACATCAATCAAGGCTGGTACCAGGATGAAACGTTCAAAACATTCTCGTCCGATCAGAAGAGTTGTTGAGGACAGTTCTGTGCCAATTCCCAACAACTGGAATGATTTACTGGCTGTGCCTGCAAACAAGGCAGATCTAGCAGATTTCCTCTCAAAACATTTGATCGCAAATGCTCCTCCAGGGAAAATACTGGTAGTCTCTGGTGGATTCCAGAGGGAGGACAAAGTTTGGACATTCATCTGCTCGAGGCCAGCCACGAGGAGGCAGATACAAGGCTTGTCTTGCATTGTATGCACACAGATGCAGAGAGTGTGGTTGTGTCAGCGCGATACACAGATGTCTTGGTGCTACTGCTAGCACATTTCCCCAAAATGAATTGCAGAAAGTTGTGGATGAAGGCAGGCACATCAAAACGTCGGGAATACATTACTGTACATGATATCAGGCATAATCTTCCATTCAGCAACTCAGTGTTTGAAACCCTCATCCCATTCCATGCAATAACGGGATGCGATACTGTGTCCTACTTTGCTGGACATAGCAAGAAAACTGCATGGAAACTGTTCACCACAGACAACCATCTCCTCAAAGACCTTGGAACAGGAGAACGAACTGACACAAAATACAATGAAGGATGCAGAACAGTTTGTGTGCAAGTTGTACAACGTTCAAGAAGTAGCCAGCTGTGACAATGCTCGTGTCAAATTGTTCTTCAAATGTAAATCGCAAGATGCATTGCCTCCTACATCAGATGCACTACAATTTCATATTCAGCGAGCACACTTCCAAAGTATGGTTTGGATGCAGGCTACCAATCCACAACCTGTCCTACCCTCACCTGCAACCATGGGCTGGACATTGGAAGGTTGACAGCTGTCACCAAAACTTGTGTCACTCGCTCCAATTCCACAGTCATGCAAGGACATTGTTGCATGTGGATGCACAAAACGCTGTAAATCACAGAGTTGCACCTGCAGAAAGGGCAAACTGACATGCACTGGAGCCTGCAAGTGTGTAGACAGTGACAACATTTGCATGAACAAATGAAGCTGAAAGAAATACTTCAAAGACTTGCGATACAGTACACCATTATAGACATTTACTATTTAAACATAATATAATATGCTGAATAACATTACGGCCTAGTTTTCCTACTATGTATAATATATGTTGGACAGTTTATAAATCATGTAAAATACACTTATTAATATTATCAGTCACTATGTGCCATGCTTCTGGTAATATAAAGGCATTTCATGATCTAACGTTCTGATTTTGTTTATTATTTGTCAGTTTTCAAATGAAATGCCACTTATATTATTTTCCACCCATTTATATTGAACATAGCTCCATTATGATGTGTTCAGTGTGTTCGTAGGCATAAAAACCATGGTATTTGGTGCAAACCATTAAGCTTTATCACCCTTCATTCAAAAGTTATGGGCGTTTTAAGTTTCCCATGGCGGCCATTTTTGTTTTTAGCAATGTGGGTACCGAAAAATCAAAATTGAGCTTGGCAAACAAAATATTCATTTTCAGCATACCCAAATCCCTTGGAAAATGTTGTTTGCCAACTTTTCCTCAAAAATGCCTCCTAAACTCTAAGCGCCAACATTTCGCTGAAATTGTCCCAGTCTAGTATATAGACCCGAGTATTATATCATCGCTAGTTTTAGTATAACTATTATCAATACTGACCCATAATATAAATTCGGAGTTATTCTCTATTATTTTAATGAAAGGCGCTATATTTTACGTACATAAATCCCAATACCACCAGATTTACGTTTATACATGTTTTTCCCTATGCTTTGAAAAAAAGAAATAGCCATCAATAGCAACAATATCGGTAGAATCTAAATGTGTTTCAGAGACACAGAATATGTCGTATATGTGTACATGTTCACAAAATTCAGGATAATTCCGTCTCTTTTTTAAACCATTGACATTAAGACAACCTAGTTTCAGATAGTTTGATTTACTGTTCTTAATATCAGACCCCCTACTGTCCTACTGTTGTTTATTTGCACTGACGTGTAGAGGAGTGGTCTTTGTAGAGTTTCGTGTTCCACCAGGTAGGTTATCCCATGGTCGGTTGATTACTGGATTGTGTATCATTCCTAGTGGTATTTCCCAGTGATGGAAAACGTCGTCCTGGTGCGTGATTACGTGTTACACGATTTTGAGGGGATCGTGAGTGGTGCCTTCTGGAGACATGGGGGTTCATCGGCCTGGAGCTAGATCGGCTACGCTCCTGATACAATTTTGCTTCAGGTTGAATGTTCGTTGACATTGTATCACTGCGCGCACGAGTTTCACGAGCTGCATATGATTGCGTCGGAGGAATGTTTGTAAACACAGGCTTTCGATTGACAATACGCTGATTCTGCATTACGAGGTTCCATTGAGGGAAAATGTCAGCGATAATTTTACCGTCCATAATACGTTTGGCAGGATAGACTATGCTAACTTTGTTGTCTGGGTAATTTGCCCTCAATCGTTTGTACTCAGGCCATAAAGCTTTTCTAGCGTTTACTATTTCAGATGGGAAGTCACGATTTATGTTAAAGTGTGTACCTTTCAGCTTGTTGGCGTTTGATTTTATGTATTCTGTGTCCCTCGAATCTAGACAGTATACAATAATAGGTCGTGTGGTATCTCTCTTGAATCGACCTAATCGATGGACTCTTGGGATTTGTGGACACGATTCGATACCAAGATAGTCCTTTCAAATTTTTGCTCAGGAATTCCACCAAATATAAGGTTATTTCTCCTGTTGCGAGCCTCCATATCTATGGATTTATATTCAAGTAGTGTTAATCTATCATCTTGCTCGGACATGTGTTGTTGTATCATGTGTACTTTATTTTGCAATTTGAGGCACTGGTCAACTTTATGTTCGATTGAGTTCATTCCTGTAAACATTTTGGACAGTTTATCAGACACGGATAATTTTCTGGTTCTGATGAAGTTATATTTCGAACAATTGTACCACTTGTACCTCCAGTGCTAACTCTGTTTCGCTTTTTATGATTTATTACCTGAATCTACTCTGTATCATCTTGCATGAAAACCTCTCCGTCGCCATTTTTGTGCACGTCAATAGCTTCAATCGGGTTTTGTGTATAAATAGAAATATGATCCTGTTCCATATTTCCGATACCACCTGTTCTATATATAGAGTAGTCTTAGAAATAAGTTTTAGAGTTCAAACTTCTGATATTTCTGCTTCGTAAGCTTTTATAAAATAAATTGTATCGACGATCAAAATGGATGTCCTATCTCTATCGCGACCGGAAGCAGCATGTGCAGAAGTTGTGATATTAATATCATATAAGAAAATATTAGCATATTAAAAAAATATACACACATGTATATAATATATATATTAGGTATGTCAACGAGTACTCGAGTACTCGATCGAACGTCCGAGTATCGAATACTTTTCAGATAATCGAGTACTCGGTTAAAAAAAAAATCAACAAATCTTTATTTTGCGCAAATACGGAGTTGCCTGTGAACAAATCGTGATCAGTGGGATTAGCGAAACTTCCGCTGTACCAAACAATGCAATATACAGCGTGTCGTGGTGATTAACAATACCTGTATATCACACAGAGCGGCTACAGTGACCGAATAATTAAGGTGTTGATTCAACTTAATTGGGAAGCGTAAGTTTGATGCAAATTGTTTTATCATTGTCGTCACTACTGAGGCGGGTCGTCCGATTGTCTGTCGTGTGAATGACATATTTTGTCTGGTGGTCGGAACTTGTTTTGATGTTATAATTGACACTTAATTGATTACTCAATTTAGAACTTTAAGCAGCTACCCATAGCAGGGCAATACCGAAATAGTTGTTAAATAATAAATATCGTAACTTTTGCCATTAACGTTAACGCTGTTAAACTGTGAAGAGATCTTTAGAATATAATAGTAGTATAGTAATATAAGTGAATTGTGAGAATGCCTCCACCTAAATCTGTGGTATGGAAGTACTTTGAAAGACTGGACAACACATCAAAGCAATGAATTGATTAAAAGCAGGACCAATCTGATTGACGAGACAAGAAGCATAATCCACGGTAACGGTAACCGAGTACTCGAACTCGAATACCTTTCCGAGTACTCGAGTACCAAAATCACTACTCGTTGACATCCCTAATTATAACAATAATGAATGTATATGTATGCTATCATATTAATATGTATTATCACGAAAAGACAAATTGGTTTCGCTCTTTGCCAATATAGCTTCTTAGCTAGTTTATCGTTGCTTTAAAGCGACATTACATCGCTAAAAGCAAATAAAATGCTTTTCTTTTCACATATAAAATGCATTGCTACTACAAATTCTTCCGAATACATTCGAACACTAACATTGAATCAATAAACAGTGTTTTTGTGGTTTGAAAATATGATTTCATATAATGGTCATCCATGCTCCTGAATTGACGTTTGTTTGTCATCGGAGTCGATACTAAGCGCGAGATAATGTCGTTTAGAGATAATTTAACTAAGAATAGTGTACAAATATATAGGCACAAATGTGAGATATAACGGTATATCTTTACCATAAATCGTGTTATTCAGGATACACTAGTTGTATTATGCATGGCTGTTTACTTTCATTTATTTTGTTATGTCAGCAAACCGCGTATATGACGTTTGTTTATTAGTTGAAATACTCAGTATTTGATGCAAATATTTGGAAAACATAATAATAATAGGAAAATACATTCTGTAGAAATTTGTGTTTTCACTGATGTAGTGTCGATCGAATTATATTTCATCGAATGAAGATTGAAAGTATTATCATCGTGGGTGGCGAGTGATAATACTGGCTCTATATGTTCACGAGGGATCTATTATTCGATCATTCAATTATATATTTTTCAATTTTAGGCTAAAAGTGTTTTTATGATGGAAAACTATGCAACCTTGTGCTAAATAGTTTAGACTACCATAAATGACGTCATAGAACACGCCATATATGTCGTCACTGACAGCTGGTGTCCAAAAACGTTCGCGTTGACAATGTATCAGTACCACACGTGCAATGCAATGATAAAGATGTGACATTCCACTGCTTTCAACTGTGCGAAATGTTTGGTCCTAACCACTGTATGAAATGTCTGGTTCTAACCATTGCACGGAATGTCTGGTTCTAACCATTGCATGGAATGTCTGGTTCTAACCAGTGTACAGAATGTCTGGTTCTAACCACTGTACATACTGTCTGGTTCTAACCACTGTACAGAATGTTTGGTTCTAACCAGTGTACAGAATGTCTGGTTCTAACCACTGTACATACTGTCTGGTTCTAACCACTGTACAGATTGTCTGATTCTAACCATTGCATGGAATGTCTGGTTCTAACCACTGTACATACTGTCTGGTTCTAACCACTGTACAGATTGTCTGATTCTAACCATTGCATGGAATGTCTGGTTCTAACCACTGTACAGAATGTCTGGTTCTAACCAGTGTACAGAATGTCTGGTTCTAACCAGTGTACGGAATGTCTGGTTCTAACCAGTGTACGGAATGTCTGGTTCTAACCAGTGTACGGAATGTCTGGTTCTAACCAGTGTACGGAATGTTTGGTTCTAACCAGTGTACGGAATGTCTGGTTCTAACCAGTGTACGGAATGTCTGGTTCTAACCAGTGTACGGAATGTCTGGTTCTAACCAGTGTACGGAATGTCTGGTTCTAACCAGTGTACGGAATGTCTGGTTCTAACCAGTGTACGGAATGTTTGGTTCTAACCATTGCACGGAATGTCTGGTTCTAACCATTGCATGGATTGTTTGATTCTAACCACTGTACAGACTGTCTGGTTCTAACCAGTGTACAGACTGTCTGGTTCTAGCCACTGTACAGACTGTCTGGTTCTAACCAGTGTACGGAATGTCTGGTTCTAACCAGTGTACGGAATGTTTGGTTCTAACCAGTGTACGGAATGTCTGGTTCTAACCAGTGTACGGAATGTCTGGTTCTAACCAGTGTACGGAATGTTGGTTCTAACCAGTGTACGGAATGTCTGGTTCTAACCAGTGTACAGACTGTCTGGTTCTAGCCACTGTACAGACTGTCTGGTTCTAACCAGTGTACGGAATGTCTGGTTCTAACCAGTGTACGGAATGTCTGGTTCTAACCAGTGTACGGAATGTCTGGTTCTAACCAGTGTACGGAATGTTTGGTTCTAACCAGTGTACGGAATGTCTGGTTCTAACCAGTGTACGGAATGTCTGGTTCTAACCAGTGTACGGAATGTCTGGTTCTAACCAGTGTACGGAATGTCTGGTTCTAACCAGTGTACGGAATGTCTGGTTCTAACCAGTGTACGGAATGTCTGGTTCTAACCAGTGTACGGAATGTTTGGTTCTAACCAGTGTACGGAATGTCTGGTTCTAACCAGTGTACGGAATGTCTGGTTCTAACCAGTGTACGGAATGTCTGGTTCTAACCAGTGTACGGAATGTCTGGTTCTAACCAGTGTACGGAATGTTTGGTTCTAACCAGTGTACGGAATGTCTGGTTCTAACCAGTGTACGGAATGTCTGGTTCTAACCAGTGTACGGAATGTCTGGTTCTAACCAGTGTACGGAATGTCTGGTTCTAACCAGTGTACGGAATGTCTGGTTCTAACCAGTGTACGGAATGTCTGGTTCTAACCAGTGTACGGAATGTCTGGTTCTAACCAGTGTACGGAATGTTTGGTTCTAACCAGTGTACGGAATATCTGGTTCTAACCAGTGTACGGAATGTCTGGTTCTAACCAGTGTACGGAATGTCTGGTTCTAACCAGTGTACGGAATGTCTGGTTCTAACCAGTGTACGGAATGTCTGGTTCTAACCAGTGTACGGAATGTCTGGTTCTAACCAGTGTACGGAATGTCTGGTTCTAACCAGTGTACGGAATGTCTGGTTCTAACCAGTGTACGGAATGTCTGGTTCTAACCAGTGTACGGAATGTCTGGTTCTAACCAGTGTACGGAATGTCTGGTTCTAACCAGTGTACGGAATGTCTGGTTCTAACCAGTGTACGGAATGTCTGGTTCTAACCAGTGTACGGAATGTCTGGTTCTAACCAGTGTACGGAATGTTTGGTTCTAACCAGTGTACGGAATGTCTGGTTCTAACCAGTGTACGGAATGTCTGGTTCTAACCAGTGTACGGAATGTCTGGTTCTAACCAGTGTACGGAATGTCTGGTTCTAACCAGTGTACGGAATGTCTGGTTCTAACCAGTGTACGGAATGTCTGGTTCTAACCAGTGTACGGAATGTCTGGTTCTAACCAGTGTACGGAATGTCTGGTTCTAACCAGTGTACGGAATGTCTGGTTCTAACCAGTGTACGGAATGTTTGGTTCTAACCATTGCACGGAATGTCTGGTTCTAACCACTGTACAGACTGTCTGGTTCTAACCAGTGTACAGAATGTCTGGTTCTAACCAGTGTACAGAATGTCTGGTTCTAACCACTGTACAGACTGTCTGGTTCTAACCAGTGTACAGAATGTCTGGTTCTAACCAGTGTACAGAATGTCTGGTTCTAACCACTGTACAGACTGTCTGGTTCTAACCACTGTACAGAATGTCTGGTTCTAACCACTGTACAGACTGTCTGGTTCTAACCACTGTACAGAATGTCTGGTTCTAACCAGTGTACGGAATGTCTGGTTCTAGCCAGTGTACAGAATGTCTGGTTCTAACCATTGTATAGAATGTCTGGTTCTAACCACTGTACAGACTGTCTGGTTCTAACCACTGTACAGACTGTCTGGTTCTAACCACTGTACAGAATGTCTGGTTCTAACCACTGTACAGAATGTCTGGTTCTAACCAGTGTACAGACTGTCTGGTTCTAACCACTGTACAGACTGTCTGGTTCTAACCATTGTACACTGTATATTAAATATGTTTGCGTCTGCAGACATCTCGGGCGTATGTCAATTGGAAACATGCAGTGGAATAATCGAGAACAAATATCGGTTAACGTCATTATCAAGCATTTGCGGACGGGGAAATGGGTCGCCCCGTCCAAAGAGCCGCTAATCAGTATTATTGAATTATATAGTGAAATACTAGTATATAAATGCATTGTGAATAGTCTGTTGTGACATGTGTGTTTTACGTTTATTTATCGTCTCTACCTATTAACCATATGAGCGACGCCTCCTGAAGAGATTAGTCATTTTAGAGTTTTGGACGATAGTGCAATGATACAAGAGACCTCGGTTTAAAGTCCCATCTGAAAGACTGTTAATGTTATTAGTGTCAGACGGGGGATCGAACCTGCGTATGTTTTACAATACAGTACCACTGGCAACAATTGCCACGCTAATATATTATAGGAAATACCAGTCAGCCCCTAAACCAAGAATATGGTCCTAGCAGCTTGAGCTCTGACAGTGGCCATTCTGAGACGGGCACGCATTTAGCCGTTGAACAAACAACCGACGATGTAGCATCTACCACGGCTTCTACGGTCCATTCTGAAGATGCTCCCACGAGCAGCATTGAACAAAACAACGAGCTAGGGGAAACTGCTGGATCCGGTATTACGTTACTATTTAAATAATTTATAAAAGTACATGTAGTATATATCATAAGTATTAGATATGCAGTGCTTGCAAGCGTGTTTGTGTTTCTACGCTTATTTATCGTCGCTACCGGTTGCCCATATGAGCGACGCCTCCTGGAGAGATTAGTTATTTGGAGGATAGTGCAATGATACAGACCAGAGACCCATTTCAGAATCTCCTCTGGTTCTTTTACGTGAACGGTGCAAAGCACCGACACGAGACCTCGGTTTAACGTCCCATCTGAAAGACTGTTAATTTTATTAGGGTCAGACGGGGTATCCCAAGCAGACATGGTTATTTATTCAGAAAGGACAAACAAAATATATGTGAACGCCAATACTTGATTGGTTGATTTTGTTTATAGTTGCATTAACAGCTTAGGTCATGGACACTCTCCAACTGTCAGTCGTAGAGACCTTTTCACAGAAGTGTTTCGACACAGAAGAGCATTCCACAGGCCCGTAGCCACACTGAGGGAAATGAGGCACTCGCCTCGGTTAAAATTTGAAAAATTATAAAATTGCACTCTTCTTCTTCTTCGTCTTGTCGTTCGCGAATCACATGGACAAGCCGGCAGCAAACACGAAATAGGCCGTCCTCCTCAGATCCGGCAGCCATGTAACTTCGTCTGGAGAGAAGTATCTGTTGGCCAGGTTGTTTTCCTCAGCCAATGAAGATTGGGACACTCCTGGAGGATGTGTTCTGCAGTCTTGTCCCCTACGTTGCAGCTGCATGCAGTTGATGGAGCTAGTCCAAGCTTCCGACACATATGGAAGTTCAGGCGGTTATGCCCTGTTCTAAGCCGGAATATCGTGACTTGCTCCTGTCTGGTGAGAAGGTGGTAGTCATCCTTCTCGACTGTTGGCTTTGATGCAGATTTGATTATGGTGCATTTCTCCTTGTAAGTCAAATCTTTGTCTGGTTGCCTCTCGGTAGAACCTTGCTTGGCAAGCTTGTCAGCGGCTTCATTGCCAGGGATGCCTATGTGTGCAGGTACCCACTGGAGGACAGTTCTTTTAGTTACGCTGACTGTTCGAAGGGCTTCCATCAGGTGGGGTTCTTTGTTGTTAGACAGGGCATCCAGAACTGAGAGCGCATCAGTCCGGAAGACAACCTGGGCTGCTGTTTCAAGGGCCTGTACTTCTGCCCCATAGTTGCTGCAGTGTACTCCAGTAGGTAGAGCAACGGACTGTGTGTGTCCATCTGGGTGTCGGACATACACTCCTGCTCCTCCGTTTGCTACTGCTGTTGTGGCTGAACCATCTGTGTAGACTTGTATCCATGCTTCTCCAGGATAACTCTTGTCGATGTGTGCTAGTGTGAGGGCACGTTTGACGTTATCATGTTGTCTATCTCTGGATGTCATGTATGGGATTGTACTGCAGATGGTAACCTTGGATTCATCGCTAGTCAACCATGGCTTTGATAGAAATGGCGTTGGAGGCAATGTCTTGGCTGGGAGATGGCTGGTGTGGTTTCGGGCAAGCTTCTTGGACTGGTGGATGAAACTGCTGCGCTTTAGACGATTCTTCGTTAGTGCCTCAACTCTCTGCTTCATCGGTTGTTCTTCCTGACATCGAAACTTCTCTGTCTGTAGAAGAATTCTTGTGTCGCGCAGTGGCTGAATGGAAGTAATTTTCTCCATGACCTTGATTGGAGTGCTCTTCATTGCACCTGTGATCAGCCTGAGAGCCTTGTTCTGAACCGTGTCAAGTGTCTGTTGGTTGGTCTTGGCTGATGTTGTCCAGGCGGTGGATCCATATTCCAGGTGAGGCCTGACCACACCTTGGTAAATAGTCTTCAAGATGCGATCATTGGCACCCCATGTGGTGCCATCAAGCTTCCGAAGGATTACAAGCTTGCGCTTGGCTTTGGCCTCTGCTTTCTGGATATGTGGATTCCATGTCTGCCGTCTATCAAATGTCACCCCCAAGTATGTTGGCTCGCTGTCCGTCTTCAAGGCAGTTCCACCGACTTTGATGGTTCCAGCTTTCTGTTTGGTGGAAAGTGTGAAGAGTGTGGTTGATGACTTCTCCGTATTAATAGAGATGCACCAGTCTTCTGCCCATGATGTGAGCTTGTCTGCGGCCATCTGCATTCTGTATGTGGCAGTCGTTGCATATTCTTCAACACACCACATGACCAAGGCGTCAGCATAGAGTGCTGCTTTGATACCATGTGGCAAGTCATCGATGAAGATGAGGAACAGCGTAGGCGAGATCACTCCTCCTTGAGGAACACCGTGTCGGATGAGGAATTGCTTGCTCTTCTGGTTGTCAACAAGTACTCTGGCTCTGCGATTGTGTAGGAAGGATTTGGTCCATCGGAGCATCTTGTCGGCAATTCCACATCGTTGCATCTTGACCAGCAGCCCATCAGTCCAGACTTTGTCAAAAGCCTTCTGGAGGTCTATCCAGGTTGCACAAACTACCTTCCGGTCTTGGAATGCATCCTCAACTTCCTGAGCGAGGTATGTTGCCTGGTCCTCTGTGCATCTGAACTGTCGGAATCCTGTTTGTTCCTTGGATAGGAGGTTTTCTGTCTCAAGGTACCACATGAGTCTCTTGTTAACTATCCTCTCCATTGTCCACACAGCTAGTGAGACTAATATGGCGATAGCTGGAAGCTTTCTTTCTATCCTTGCCGTTCTTGTAGATTGGGATAACGGTGGCTTCCTTCCAGATCTGCGGAACTATGCCTTCTTCCCAGCTAAGATTGAAGATGTCAAGAAGTTTCAACATGGCTGAGCATCCAAGATGAGTTAGCATCTCATTGGAGATTCCATCTGGTCCTGGTGACTTCCTCTTCTTCAGTTGTCTGAGCGATGTGTACAGTTCCTGGTATGTAAGTGGAAGTTTCATGGAGTCTTGTTCCGTATGTATTTTAGTTCTATCCTTCTGTTCTTTCCGTGCCTCTCTTTGCTGTTGGCGTGTGACTTTGATGTTGCCCTCTTTCTGGTAGGCTTTGGCGAGACAGTCTGCAGTCTCTTTGCCAGTCAACAGTTTCCCATCCTCATCCAACGTGATTTTCTGTCTGATATTTTCTTCATCATTTAGCTGTTTCGTGAGCCTCCACAACTTCCTCCCGTCCTTCTCATGGTTCAGGGCAGCAGTTTTCTCCCTCCAACTTCGTCGTGTAGCTTCCAGTTTAGATTTTTGAAACTGTGCCTTTGCTTTCTGAAGTTGTTCATGGTTTTCTTGTGATGGCTGTTCTACTGCCCTGTCCCTTGCTTCAGTGAGTTCATCTTGGAGGGTCTGCAACTGATTGGTCCAGTAGGGCTTGTATTCTCTTCTCGCACCTCTAGGGATGGTTTCATGGGCAGCTTTGAGTATGCAGCTGTTGAACTCTTTCACCACGTTGTTAACATCTCTTCCTTGTACCTGTATGCCTCGAGTAAGAGAATTGGACCGAATAGCAAAGAGACTCCACTTGGCTTTCTTGTAGTTCCATATAGGGTAGGGATGGTCTGTCTGTATCACTTCACTGCTGATTGTGAGGAACACTGGTTTGTGGTCACTTCCACCAAGTTGATCGCCAACTTCTCTAACCGTACCTTTCTGGATGTCCTCTGTGCAGAATGCTAGATCTGGAGAGGGAGTAGTGTGCCATCGCCTAGAGTAGAAGGTTGGTACATCATAGGGCTGGTTGACAAGGATCAAGTTGTGCTCATCCTGCCAGTCCTCCACTTCATCCCCACGCCTATCAGACTGTGCATATCCCCAACTCTGGGAATGACTATTGAAATCACCAACAACCATGTATCGACTGTTTGAGATTTCAATAGTGTCAAGGGCAAGGGCTTTGTCATTTGGGCAGTAGTAGTTGACGAGGCTCAACTCAGATGATTTGTTCTTGAACTCCTGGTATTCCGCTCCTTCAAGGTAGGTTTTCACTTCGCTCGCATTGATGTTGTTCCGGACTAGAGTGAGCACACCACCCTTGTGTCTGTCTTGTCGGTCTGCTCGGAGGCACTGGTAGCCTCGTACTTTGAACATCTTGTCTTTGTTCAGGTGTGTTTCCTGTATGCAGCAAACACTTACCTCTTTGTCCTGTAGTACTTGCTCCAGTTCAGTCTTTTTGTTAAAGACTCCTTCAGCATTCCACCGCATGAGCACAAGAGGTTTCTGCTTCACGTTTCGGCCAGTAGCTGTCCTTCGCCGTCCCCTGGCTCCACAGGGCGGCTTAGGGTGACCTCCAGTAGCTAGGGATGGGTTCCTTCGAGGTATGGAACCCGGTACTGTACCTGCCTGGCGGGTCTTCACAGGTCCAGCACCATCTCGGTTTACTCTTTCTGTCATTGTGATTCATTTTGCGCTTATGCGTAGTACCGTGGTTTATTAGAATGCGCCGTGCGGCCCAGTACTTCCGGCTTCAGCATTCGAGGTTTCTGTTGGGGTTACCTCACCCTTAGGCTAGGACTTTTAAGGCGGCCCATATATTCGCCTGATGCACCCGTTGTAGGACACGTGGAATATTTAATAGGAGTAGCTTTGCCATGTGCTATCCTGCCCCGTCCTGGTAGGTACACCGCCATATGGTCCGGGACTGCTTATTTAATTCACAGCAAACCCCCATATCTGAGGGCCGTTCCCCTATCCGCCACCTGAGGACCCGCTGGGTAGGGGATGGTCGCCCCACTACTGAATTGGGAGCAGCATGGTCCCAGAAAATTGCATTCAGAATACACAGACACCTAACGCGACTCCATATTAAGTGAACACGTGTCGATATGTTTGTCATTTTCAAGACATGACGTTCAAATTCGGAGCTGTATTCAGTTATTAATAGCATTAAAATGAATGCGTGCATAAATGAATGCGTACATAAATGAATGTGTGCATAAATTAATGTGTGCATAAATAAATGTGTGCATAAATGAATGCGTGCATAGATGAATGTGTGCATAAATGAATGCGTGCATAAATGAATGTGTGTATAAATGAATGCGTGCATAAATGAATGCGTGCATAAATGAATGCATGCATAAATTAATGTGTGCATAAATTAATGTGTGCATAAATTAATGCGTGCATAAATTAATGCGTTGATATATGGCTTCTAAAAGTAGTTAGCTATTTTAGTATTAAGACAGTTTCCGTCAATGTACTTTAAGCTGCAACTGCTGAGCTGAAGGAGGAAGGACACAACAACGCTGCTGCTCATTCAAGTGGTCGTCGTCGTCGTAAAAGACGAAACAGAAAAAAATGACATTGCAATGTTCTGATGCATTATCGTGAAAGCTATGGAGCGAGTGATGTGGACATTTGTGTTCAATCAGATTCGAAATCAGATTGTGAGCGGGACTAAACAGGATTTATCATATTTGTGCATTACCATTGCAACAGTTACTAGATTCTTTGAATGGCTGTCTTTAAGCTGATTTCATACTTATTTTCAAGATACCCCTATAAGGTTGTAAAACAACAAATAAATTGCCTATTAAATACATAGTAAAAAGTAAAAACATACAGTCTGTTCATTTTATAGTTCCAATCTTTCATTTCTTCTGATACCGCATCCACTGTGAAGAGGTATTCAAATCAGCCTGAAACACACAAAGAATATTTCAAATTTTAAGTTTCAAATAACCAGTGCTCGCCTGTGAATAACTTCACTGTGTTTACACACTGTATTCCTCCGCCAAATAATACAGTATACCGACCTTCATTTTGCAATGGCATGAATTCTTATACCACATCTTTTCTACACATCAACTAGTCTGAAATCTTCTCAAGTCACATAATTTCTCCAAAAAAACAAAACCTATACACTGCCTGTAATGAAAATGCATTTTTATCAAAGAGAAAAATTAACTATATTAGTTATTGGGACTACATTCGAGTGGACCGCGGATGCACTTCTGCCTATTTACGTATATACAACCATAAGTCATGTCTGCACATTGTTAAATAAATTTATTGTCATTAATTTTCTCATTCCCCACTTATCTACTCTGCTAGACAATTGGTGAGGGCCGTTGTCTAATGTTGTTAAAACTTGTGGCCCAAACCATTTGTATTTTCATGCTATGTATTTTATATTTACGTGTGTGACATATGTACTATTGATTTGCAATGAAATATGGTTAAATAACTAGAAAATTCTATATATCATCATATTCCATAACATATATATATAGTTTCTCTACTTTTCAGATTTAACATTTCTATATGCAGTTCTCACTTAGAGTCCTGTCATTTGATTTGTATATAATTATGTTGAGCGCCTCATAGTAGATTAACTTTTGTTAAATGACTTCTCTCGTAAAAGTATATGCAGTTCTCACTTATAGTCCTAACATTTGATTTGTATATATGTTGAGCGCCTCATAGTAGATTAACTTTTGTTAAACGAATTCTCTCATAAAATTAGTCTTTATTGTTATAATTATTAAAGCAGCCCTATATCGTATGAAATAAAAGATATTTGAAAACCTCAAATTTTACGTATGGGTAGCAATGCTGCTACACATTCTTAAATTATAATTTGTATAATTATGTTCAATTAGTAAAATTTGCGATAAAACAAACTCGAAACCGAAAGTAGGACTTTCCGAGTCGGTCGGTCACGAGCACCTGTTTACAATCGGATCCTGATTTACATTCGGAATGCATCGTCCTCCTTCGGCAATGATGAAAACAAACATGGCATATACGCTGTTGTTTCACGCATGCGCGCTGCGCGTGTTTACATTTCGTTTGTTGATAAACAAATTCGAGTATATGACGGTTTATATTTATTTGAATTTTATCGTTTCTGAGCAACATTCGATTTTTGTAAACACACGCACATTAGTATTTATAGTTTACCATTACATTAACATTATACCTTATATTGTCAGACAGACAGACAGACATATACTTTTATTTTCTCTCAGGTACATGTGTACAAAATGAGGCCAAAAACATCCTTTATTACGATATAATGCTGCTTTAAATAACCGAATGTGCCCAGAAATAACTAATCACAGCACTAGATTATATCCGAATCGATGAAGTCGCCAGGAATGTACAATACACACATATATGGATGGTTTTCACCATAACACCGTCACAGCCAGATTTGGGATCCCATAAATGTACAATCGATTTTCATAGATCGTATTTGGCTCGTATCATGTGTTATGAAATTCCCAATCTTGAAAATTGTCAAATGTAGAAGAATTACTTCAGTATTTAATTGACAGCATGTATTTATTAATTTGCTCATCAATGGACCGTACGCACACATTCTGGTTTTCCGGAGAAGGTGATATACGTATAACGAGCGGCGCGCGGCGATTGCCCGCTGTGT
Organism: Archivesica marissinica; assembly: GCA_014843695.1. Lineage (NCBI taxonomy): Eukaryota > Metazoa > Mollusca > Bivalvia > Venerida > Vesicomyidae > Archivesica > Archivesica marissinica. The sequence goes on along the minus strand of CM026396.1, from coordinate 27,164,509 downwards.
GTTTTTACGTTTATTTATCGTCGCTACCGGTTGCCCATATGAGCGACGCCTCCTGAAGAGATTAGTCATTTTAGATTTGTGAAGGATAGTGCAATGATACAGACAGAGACCCATTCCAGAGTCTCCTCTGGTTCTTTTACGTGCACGGTATACAGGACCAACACGTGACCTCGGTTTAAAATCCCATCTGAAAGACTGTTGATTTTATTAGGGTCAGACCTGCGATCCCTGAATTACCAGTCCAGTGTGTTACCACTGGACTACATATCTGTCTGGTATTGCCCACTCAGTTTTATTGAGGGGTATATTGTGGAATGGTTTATACCACGTAGTAGCAAATTGACCAATGGTATTCCTAGAAAAGACCGGAGGGGATATTTTTATATGGTATTATTTCTTCATATGTGATATTTATTTGCTTTTGTGAACGAGTAGGAGTATATTAATATGAGTAGGAGTATATTAATATGAGTAGGAGTATATTAATATGAGTAGGAGTATATTAATATGAGTAGGAGTATATTAATATGAGTAGGAGTATATTAATATGAGTAGGAGTATATTAATATGAGTAGGAGTATATTAATATGAGTAGGAGTATATTAATATACCGTATTTTTTATTTATTTATAACGTCTGTGATGATTGATTTAAAGATATATCATTAACTTGATTTGTTTTCGATGATGTTTACACATCTCTATTGAAGTTTATATTTCATAACTGACAGTGTGTGGCCATCGGCTATATGATTATATTTCATTACGGACAGTGGCCATCAGCTATATGTTTATATTTCATAACTGACAGTGTGTGGCCATCAGCTATATGTTTATATTTCATAACTTGACAGTGTGTGGCCATCAGCTATATGTTTATATTTCATAACTGACAGTGTGTGGCCATCAGCTATATGTTTATATTTCATAACTTGACAGTGTGTGGCCATCAGCTATATGTTTATATTTCATAACTTGACAGTGTGTGGCCATCAGCTATATGTTTATATTTCATAACTGACGTGGTGTGGGCCATCAGCTATATGTTTATATTTCATAACTTGACAGTGTGTGGCCATCAGCTATATGTTTATATTTCATAACTGACAGTGTGTGGCCATCAGCTATATGTTTATATTTCATAACTTGACATGTGTGGCCATCAGCTATATGTTTATATTTCATAACTGACAGTGTGTGGCCATCAGCTATATGTTTATATTTCATAACTTGACAGTGTGTGGCCATCAGCTATATGTTTATTTTTCATACTTGACAGTGTGTGGCCATCACTATATGTTTATATTTCATACGTGACAGTGGTGGCCATCAGCTATATGTTTATATTTCATAAGTGACAGTGTGGTGGCCATCAGCTATATGTTTATATTTCATAACTGACAGTGTGTGGCCATCAGCTATATGTTTATATTTCATAACTGACAGGTGTGGCCATCAGCTATATTTTATATTTCATAACTGACAGTGTGTGGCCATCAGCTATATGTTTATATTTCATAACTGACAGTGTGTGGCCATCAGCTATATGTTTATATTTCATAACTGACAGTGTGTGGCCATCAGCTATATGTTTATATTTCATAACTGACAGTGACCATCAGCTATATGTTTATATTTCATAACTGACAGTGTGTGGCCATCAGCTATATGTTTATATTTCATAACTGACAGTGATCATCAGCTATATGTTTATATTTCATAACTGACAGTGACCATCAGTTATATGTTTATATTTCATAACTGACAGTGACCATCAGCTATATGTTTATATTTCATAACTGACAATGACCATCAGTTATATGTTTATGTTTCATAACTGACAATGACCATCAGTTATATGTTTATGTTTCATAACTGACAGTGACCATCAATATGTCAATATTATTTACTATTCGCCTCCGAGATAATATTGCCCGGGCAATATTTTCGGTAATATCGACTACCTTTGACTACCAGTCTGAATCAGGAAACGCTCATTGGAATATTACTAAAAACAAAGCACCGTTCCTATTAAAGTAGACGCTTATTGAAATGCATACATACAAGCTTCTCGAAGATCATATAGATAGATTTACGGAGACAAGTCAGCTCGAACCTTGGTTGTTTTCTGTAATAAGCTTTCATTTCGGTTATGTATAATAAAATAAATATTGCATTTATGATTGATCACTATCAAAAAATATCATCTCCCGATATATGGATATTAGAATATTCGTGTGGTGATATGTTTCATATTAACCCACTCAGGATTGCACTATTTATATATTACTATAACAGTGCTGAAACGAAGTGTGCATATTCAACGTGCTATCTTACTTGTCATTGTTAATGATAGGTTTTGTTATACGGATGTGTGTTTCTGGATTGGATGTGTGTATCTGGATTGATTGGATGTGTGTATCTGGATTGATTGGATGTGTGTATATGGATTGGATGTGTGTATCTTGATTGATTGGATATGTGTATCTGGATTGGATGTGTGTATCTGGATTGATTGGATGTGTGTATCTGGATTGATTGGATGTGTGTATATGGATTGGATGTGTGTATCTGGATTGGATGTGTGTTTCTGGATTGGATGTGTGTATCTGGATTGGATGTGTGTATCTGGATTGATTGGATGTGTGTATATGGTGATGTGTGTATCTGGATTGGATGTGTGTATCTGGATGATGGATGTGTGTACTGGATTGAGTGGATGTGTGTACTGGATTGATTGTGTGATCTGGATTGGATGTGTGTATCTGGATTGATGTGTGTATCTGGATTGGATGTGTGTATTGATTGGATGTGTGTATCTGGATTGGATGTGTGTATCTGGATTGGATGTGTGTATCTGGATTGGATGTGTGTATCTGGATTGATTGGATGTGTGTATCTGGATTGGATGTGTGTATCTGGATTGGATGTGTGTATATGGATTGGATGTGTGTATCTGGATTGGATGTGTGTATGGAGTGTGTGTATCTGATTGATGTGTGTACTGGATTGGATGTGTGTATCTGGATTGGATGTGTGTATTGGATTGGATGTGTGTATCTGGATTGGATGTGTGTATCTGGATTGGATGTGTGTATCTGGATTGGATGTGTGGGATTGGATGTGTGTATATGGATTGGATGTGTGTATATGGATTGATTGGATGTGTGTATATGGATTGTGGAGGTGTGTATATGGATTGTTGGAGGTGTGTATATGGATTGGATGTGTGTATCTGGATTGGATGGTGTATCTGGATTGGATGTGTGTATCTGGATTGGATGTGTGTATCTGGATTGATTGGATGTGTGTATCTGGATTGATTGGATGTGTGTATCTGGATGGGATGTGTGTATGGTTGATTGGATGTGTGTATCTGGATTGATTGGATGTGTGTATCTGGATTGGTTGGATGTGTGTATATGGATTGATTGGATGTGTGTATCTGGATTGATTGGATGTGTGTATCTGGATTGATTGGATGTGTGTATCTGGATTGATTGGATGTGGTGTATCTGGATTGATTGGGATGTGTGTATGGATTGATTTGATGTGTGTATATGGATTGATTGGATGTGTGTATATGGATTGGTTGGATGTGTGTATATGGATTGGTTGGATGTGTGTATATGGATTGATTGGATGTGTGTATATGGATTGGTTGGATGTGTGTATATGGATTGGTTGGATGTGTGTATATGGATTGATTGGATGTGTGTATATGGATTGGTTGGATGTGTGTATATGGATTGGTTGGATGTGTGTATATGGATTGATTGGATGTGTGTATATGGATTGGTTGGATGTGTGTATATGGATTGGTTGGATGTGTGTATATGGATTGATTGGATGTGTGTATATGGATTGGTTGGATGTGTGTATATGGATTGGTTGGATGTGTGTATATGGATTGATTGGATGTGTGTATATGGATTGGTTGGATGTGTGTATATGGATTGGTTGGATGTGTGTATATGGATTGGATGTGTGTATCTTGATTGGATATGTGGTAGTGGGTGTGTGTATCTGAATAAGATCATTTCGATGTACATTTTGTACATTGTGCTGTGCCATAGTATTGTCACTAAGATATAATAGTGCCATAATTTATAATATATATACCATGTTCAGTAACTTACACATTTCTAATTGTATAGCTGTTGTACAATTGTTACCATTATTTTTATGTTATATAGTCGGTTCAAAAGCTCACTCAGCACTTGTGTTGTACTGTTTATATCTATCTTGCTGACTCAAAATAAAATTATTTATCTTATCAACAACAACAAAATTCATATCACGATTACTGTTGTCTGTTTTTACTACAGTAGTTTTGAATATTTTAATATGTTATTTTTTAAACAATGACTGATTTAAAATAAATAGCAGTTCTCTGTTGTAGTGTTTTGTGGTTTTTCCTTTTATTCCAACCAATAGCTTACTTTGTATGGGTCACCACGTTTTGCTATGTATTCTTAATTCGATATATGGATATTCATAATTCCAGGCTATTTATTCAGAATGTTTGGGTATCTATAATAATCTGTCACATAATACATGTCGCTTTAAAGTTTAAATTGTATTTATTTTATAACGATTGCGAAATAAGTTTTTTAACAACTTATATTAATCACTCTCGTTGGCGCGGATGAAAGCGTATCTGTGGTCATTCGTGTGGGAGGAAACCGGCGTACCCGGAGAAAATCCACCTGTCTGATCTGGCGACCATCGTACCATCTCACATACTTCCAGGTCCGAGGATCGAACCCGGGTTGCATTGGTGGTGAGAAGCGAGCGCGCTAGCCACTGCGCTAATCGGACACTTATGCATGTACCTGGTACATGTCTTGAAATGTACATTTATTTTTATTATATTATTTACTCATCTTTATGATCGCCTTAGAAATATAAACACACTAAAAGTATACTATGATTAATATTACATGAAAACGAAATACGAAGGATTCCATAAAAGATATATCACATCTTTATTACAAAACACAAACTGGTTAACCGCTGGAACTTGCCCAGAAAATGTGTTGTTAGATAAGCTGCCCGTCGCTCAAATAGGCAACCGGTAGCGACGATAAATAAACGTAAAACACAGACTGTTCACAGTTTCCTTTTGGTGTCAGTATATATATAACCGCTATACTCGACAATTTCATGGAGTACATGCATATACAACGGTAATAATTGTATACTAGAGGACATAGAAAACGCACACCTACATTATATACTAGAGGACATAGAAAACGCACACCTACATTATATACTAGAGGACATAGAAAACGCACACCTACATTATATACTAGAGGACATAGAAAACGCACACCTACATTATATACTAGAGGACATAGAAAACGCACACCTACATTATATACTAGAGGACATAGAAAACGCACACCTACATTATATACTAGAGGACATAGAAAACGCACACCTACATTATATACTAGAGGACATAGAAAACGCACACCTACATTATATACTAGAGGACATAGAAAACGCACACGCTACATTATATACTAGAGGACATAGAAAACGCACAACTACTTATATATAGAGGACATAGAAAACGCACACCTACATTATATACTAGAGGACATAGAAAACGCACACCTACATTATATACTAGAGGACATAGAACACTCACACCTACATTATATACTAGAGGACATAGAAAACACACACCTACATTATATACTAGAGGACATAGAACGCACACCTACATTATATACTAGAGGACATAGAAAACGCACACCTACATTATATACTAGAGGACATAGAACGCACACCTACATTATATACTAGATGACATAGAAAACGCACACCTACATTATATACTAGAGGACATAGAACGCACACCTACATTATATACTAGAGGACATAGAAAACGCACACCTACATTATATACTAGAGGACATAGAAAACGCACACCTACATTATATACTAGAGGACATAGAAAACGCACACCTACATTATATACTAGAGGACATAGAAAACGCACACCTACATTATATACTAGAGGACATAGAAAACGCACACCTACATTATATACTAGAGGACATAGAAAACGCACACCTACATTATATACTAGAGGACATAGAAAACGCACACCTACATTATATACTAGAGGACATAGAAAACGCACACCTAC
>CM026396.1:26936521-27157350 GCA_014843695.1 Archivesica marissinica | reverse complement strand
ACAGTGTTTCTGAACTGTTGTGTTTTCGGAAAATCCAATGGGGTGATTATTTGTTTGGAATTTCCGCCATATTGACAATGTTTAAAGTTTAGAATAGTCGAGTTTGCAGTTCTCTTTGCAGGCGTATTATATATCTATATTTCTCTTGTGTGTGTGTGTAAAATCATGCGTTTATTATATATATATAGTATACATATGCCAGCATATAAGATTCGGAAGTCGATTAGAATTAATTGAAAATGTCAACATTACGAGATGAGTCTGAAGTGGATACATTTCCTATATCGTAAGTTATATTCTTTTTAATTTTTCAAATTCTGTATCCGTTGTCCAGTTGATAACACGCTTGACCGCTAACCCAGGTACCGCATAGGTATCTGGTCTTGTCAAATGGTTTCGGTTCAAAACAAAATTGTTTTATTTTGTTTAAGGACACTGATAGTGATACACATTGACACTAAATTCTTAGTCATATATATAGGACGTCTACATACATTATTTTCGATATGTTATTTTGAAAAATGCCTTGATACTAACATATTACATTTTTGTAGTCTAAATATTTGGACTACTAAATGCTCTGATAATGACAGATAGATAGATAGATAGATATAGATATAGATATATAGATAGATAGATAGATGGTAAGGTATGGTAAGGTAAGGTAAGGTATAAATGTATAATATATATAGACAACCATCCACACTTATCTTTCACTGATACTTCCTACTTTCTTTTGCTAACCTTATTTCTTATTCTCTTTTATTCAAAATTCCTGAAACTTTCCTTTTAGTATACATAAGGTTATTACTTAAATGCTTTACATAATATATTATGATTGTGTATAACATGAAAATATCAAGTATGGCTTGTGTTGATACTGTAGGTTGTTAGTACTTGCCATTTCAAATGGATATGGTTTTTCCCCCATATATGTACATGTGTTGAGTATGTATAACTAGTATGTATATTGATCAGGAAATAAATCTTGAAAAAAGATGAGATAGATATCCAAATTCGGAGAGCAAAAACATAACGATAATGACCTAAGCAATTTGTATGCATAGTGTCAAGTCTATGGTGTATCAGCATGTTCTTGAACTAGCAACCACCACGCATCTTTACTGCGCATTATTGCGCAATCGGTGTTCCGATAAAAAACTGACCCCAAAATATGTCCTGTGTATTACGGTCTTGTATGACCAGAGCAAAGGCTTTCCGATTGAAATATTTGCATAAGTGGGAGGAGATATGACCAAATATGGCGTATATGCCCATTTGGCTGTTACGCAGTATATATTTACAGTTCAAAACCGAAAGTGAAAATTTCAAATATCATAAATAAACTTACATTCTTGGAAGTGCCCAGAATGAAAAGAATACTGATATATCTATTATAAAATACCAATTTCATTAGCGTATATGGCCGTTTTGGACAAATTTATGATATTTTCACTTTCGGTTTTGAACTGTAAATATATACAGCGTAACAGCCAAATGGGCATATACGCCATATTTGGTCATATCTCCTTCCATTTATGCAAATATTTCAATCGGAAAGCCTTTGTTCTGTTCATACAAGACCGTAATACACAGGACATATTTTGGGGTCAGTATTTTATCGGAACACCGATTGCGCAATAATGCGCAGTAAAGATGCGTGGTGGTTGCTAGACTGTAGGTAAATCGTATTTTAGAAAAAGCGTGACAATATTAAAGATACGCGTGAGAGTGTGATTTGAGGTCTAAAAGCGTGAGACTTGACAGGTATGAAATTTATATACATACATCACCTGACTGTTGGTATCCTGTGGCAACATCGAACATAAAACAAAGAGTTTCAACTTCGTGTTTAAGTTATACATGTCGTGACTTGTTGTAGCAACATTCAATGATTTTATTAACAGCTATAATACATGTAAAACTATACATTTTCTGGTAGATCTCATCAAACCATTTGCAAAAATGTATAGTTTAACTTTGTTACACCACACATTTTGAAATTAATGGACTTGTAAATGATGAAACATTGCAGTCGGAAAAGGCTTGATTTTCAATTTCTTAAAAAAGTTGACCCCAGCTTATTACTTGATCATGAAACGGTATTCTACATAGTAGTCAGTGTTATTTTCTTCTATAAACATTTCTCACCTGTTATGTAACAATTTTATGCACACAGTACTTACAACACACTTATAAATTAATATAGTTTTAATATACCGACTCGTAACCGAGTACGAATGAACGGTGTACGAACAGCCATTTTGATTTTAGAAAATTGCAAATACAAGCTAATTAATCTTCATTCAGCGCAAATGCATATTTGCATTTATTCCAAACCACAATACCGTATCTATTTATACCTCAATCGAGCTTGAGAGAAGGACACACTTTGCAATATTTTAATGTTTTTTTTACTCTGCATGAATAGAGGCTTCTCGCGTGACGTGATTGCTAATGCGTCTGCCATGTTGGAGTACATAAACAAGCTCCACTACACAAATTCAATACACACGTTTTGCAAGATTTCTTTTGTAAACACGGACAATACATAGTTCCCACGGCAGTCTAAAACACTGATAAAATCTTATCTTGGCAGCCATTTTGACTGGCAAGTTTTATTAACGGCAATTTCATGATTTTACTAGTAATTCTTTAATTGCAATAACTTTATTAATTTTGGTTTCTTAATATAAAATTTGGTATGATTTTAAAGGTATTGAAATGCACTTTTTAAATATTAATTTATTTTTTGACAATGATGTATGGATTATAAATTATAAGAACTTAACTTGCACCTATTTTTGAAAGTCTATTTTCAGTTGAAATATTAATATACAGGTAACTTATTATGTATTCGTCATTGATACGAAATTTGTGAAATGATGCAAAAAATATGTCCATTGAGAGCTTTCCAACAATGTATGAACCATGGTGATGGGATGAAAAATAAATATTTTATGAAGAAAGCAAAATTACGCTACTATATATTATATATAATATCTGATCAACTTTGCCAGTCAAAATGGCAGCCACAGTAGGAATGATGACGTCACACGGGAACTATGTATAGGCGCATTATTAAAGGCCTGCAGTTTGACCCCGTCCAATTGTAAAGATTTATACTTTACTACCTGTTCCATGTGATTAGTGGCTTGTATCAACAATGTAGCAGTACGTTCAGTATAAGTTGGCGTATGTAGGTATTTTCTAACGGTTAATATGCATGATCACTCTGTGAGCTGAGAATTAGTCAAAATGAGGCCCTGACAATTTAAGTAAACGTATATTATTGATTGTAAAGAAAATTGATAGTTATGAGTATTCAAACTACATAATCCAGATCAGCCCAGGGACATAGAGTACATGTTATGTAGGTGCCTGATCAGCCGTAGCGTAATCACTGAGCCTGATAATTTGTATGCATGTATATAATATGTATGTATTTATATGAATAAACTATATGTGTTCGTTATATGGTAGCCTTCATACTTCATTTAATTATATATCTACAGTATTATTCGCAAGTTTTCTGTTATATTTTAAATATTTCTCTGTGTCAGTGTGTGTTTACCGATATTGATGCTACATAATAATCACAGTGAATGCTATAAGTACATGTATAATATTATAATTATAATCTCTTGAACATACGAGTATTACACATATTCTGCCGATTTCTACAAGATGCCATTGAGTAAAATAACAATGTATGTAACTGATGAGCAGAGAAAAGAATTGCTGACTTCTTGCAAAATAAGAACTGGGACGTAGAGATGGAAATAGAAGAAACAGCCACCGCCATGCCCGTTGCAGAGGCTGCTTACGTACCTCCCCCTATGCCTCAGCATGCTGAAGGTGTTGCTGAGTGTCCACTGTGCTTGTGGTCCCCTTGCATAATAAATGAACAGAACAAACAACTTTGGTGGCCTGCTAATAATCGTCCACCGCATAATCTAAATTCACATGAGAGAAAGCTTCTATACAGGAGGTTTTGGGCAATGCTATATAATTGTGGGCATGGAAAGATGTCAGATATATAGAGAGAAAAGTAGCGGCTAGAAGAGGAGACTGTACTTGGCATAAGAGGGAACTGATGCCTGAATGTGTGGTACAGCAATGCAGGAACTGGCTGCCTAACCCGCGCAACCAGCCTAATTTGGGCCATAAGTGGAGTTGAATTGTTTATACCAGTTGTAAGTACTATAAAAATACAGAACTTCAATTTCAGCAATTTATAACCTCTGATATGTACGTGGGTCATAATAGATATACGTGGTGCTCATGTATTAGATGTATACCATGCAGGGCCTCGCATGTGGCAAATACGATGTGCGTCGACCGTCACATTTGTACCGCTATTCCTCGTGTGTTTAAGGTCAAATATAGGTCAACCTGCAGGCCTTTAACTTTTGTGGTGTATTCGGTTGTGCGAATCGGGGGGAAAGAGACAAGGTGTCATTTTATAGACTGCCTGCTGTAATTACTTCACAAGGCGAGAAAACAAATGAACTTTCCCAAAAAAGAAGAGAAACATGGCTGGCGCACATTAATAGAAGCATCAAGCCGAGTAACTTGCAGTAGGCTACACGAGGGTGTGTTCTGAACATTTTGTTACAGGTAAATTATCATTTTTATAATTCGACAGCTTTATAAATATGTAACGTTCATCATATTGCCGAGTATCAGTGAATGATGTTTTACAAGTTCTACCACTTACATCCCCGCCAGGGGTTCGACATTAGAGGAAGAAAAACTGCAGATTTCCACACATTTTCTCCACAAACATTCAAAGCTATGTTGCAAAATTGCGTCCAGTTTGATTAAATAGCCAGCACTGTATTATTTTACAAGCTGAATAATTGTATGCCTAAGTCTGGGTGCCATAGTTTTTGATCAGTACATGTATATTTCTGATCTGTTGGAGTCGGACACTTCGCCTCAACTCAAGACATCTCGATCTCAAATTAAATACAATGAGGCAGGTTTTAGGTGATATATATTATAGGATAGTAACTCTGCATGTGTATGTTACATTAATGTCAAACTCATTGCGGGGACCTAGATATATTTTCATTTATAATCCATATTTTCCTAGGCAGGCTTAGCCGACCTAAGCAGTTAACCAGTACTAAGCATTGTGTGTGAGGTGCCTCGCTCAATGACACTACATACGTGGCCTGACTGAGTATCAAACCACGGACCGTTTGATTCCAAATCGGACACTCTACCACTGGGCCATGGACGATAGTATGGTTACACTTGTAGCAAACTCATTATTTGGCCCATATATTTTCTGCACTAAAATAATACAAATTCAGTTCCTTAGAATTGAGAGTGCAGTCACTTTGACACTGGTGATATTAATTTATATGAAGGAATTCTTATTTTTATTTCAGGGAAACCATCAACATTGTATGATGCTACAAATCCAGATTGGGCACCAACATTAAAATTGGGCCATGAGAAAGTTGATGGACAATCAACAGCTCAGGATGTGGACCGATATCACCGGACCGTCGACAGAGTTGAGAAGAGGAAACGGCAGCACGATGCTGCCCCGACTATACCCCAACTGCAAATGGATGAATCCACTGAGACAGATCGTGAAGTGTCGTCACAAACTGAATTACATTCTGGTGCAATCCGCGGTATGGATAATGAACTTCAACGTTTGTTGGTGGAAAATGCATGTATTAAAGAAAAGTTAATAAATTGTACACTTGATCGGGCATTTTTCAAGGATGATAATGAGAAAGTGCGTTATTACACTGGTCTTCCCAAATTTGACACCCTGGAAACATTGTATGAATATCTGGAACCACATATTCCACAGTCGACTACATTGTCAAAATACCAGCTTCTTGTAATGACAGTAATGAAGTTGAGACTCAACTTGTCGCATATGGATCTAGGAGTGAGATTTAGAATTACAAAATCTTCAGTCTCTAGATTATTTTTAAATATGCTGGATGTAATGTATACAAGACTTAGGCCAATGATTCTTTGGCTTGATCGCGAACAGCTGAGGGAAACCATGCCAGTGTGTTTTCGAGTTCATTTTGGAACAGAGGTGGTAGTTATCATCGACTGCTTTGAGGTGTTTTTGGAGAGGCCATCCAATCTACAAGCACGTGTACTGACCTGGTCGTCGTATAAACATAATAATACTGTTAAATTCCTAATTGGAGTTACCCCACAAGGTACCATATCATTCATATCCGACGGCTGGGGTGGACGGACAAGTGACAAATATGTCACAGAAAACTCCAAATTTCTTGACAGGTTGCTTCCTGGTGATTTGGTGCTTGCGGACAGAGGTTTTGACATAAGCGATAGTGTGGGTATGGTTGGGGCCAAACTAGCTATCCCAGCATTTACAAAAGGAAAATCGCAACTAACTGGCAAGGACGTTGAACAAACGAGACGCATCGCCAATGTGCGGATTCATGTGGAAAGGGTGATTGGTTGTCTTCGGCAGAAATACACCATTCTCGAGGCAACATTGCCTATTGACTATGTGTTGTCCTCAAATGGAGGAGCATCCACCACATTGGATAAGATAGTCACAGTCTGTTGTGCTCTTGTTAACCTGTGCCCATCCGTTGTGCCATTCAATTGATTAACTCATCACAAGCTCCTAGATCCATATGCGACAAGTTGAGTCTCAACTTCATTACTGTCATTACAAGAAGCAAGCTAACATATTTTTAAACTACAAAATAATATTCCATGAGCATTAGTTTATAGATATTTAGTTTAGCTCAATTACGAAACATGTTCTTACATTATTTTATACATGTATCATTCCTCATGGAATCCATCGCCATGCGTGAGAGAGAAGAGGAAATGTGGAATTTAAGTACACAAGCTTAACAGCTAGTTAGGCCTATCCCAGTCGAAGCAAATGCGCTATCGCGACTTCCGGGTAGAAACTGTTGCTCGTGGAATATTATTTGGAAATTTGCACAATCTTCAAGCATGTGATATGTACAATGTAGCACCATGAATTTGTTTAGCAATATCCATGTAGTGTATATATAAATTATATACATACATACATAATGAAGAATAAGATTATAATGCAATTGATACTGGTTTTATTTTGTGTATCATCATGCCCCAGTAAATGCCTACTACCAGCATATGAAACATGTAATTAGGCAATAACAAATATATGTATAGAATCTCCATGCGTCCCTGGAATAAAATTTACTAACATATTTTTTATTTATATAATAATGTATTTCAGAAAAATATTTCGTTTTTTTGTGTGTTTCAGTCGATAACCGGAAACGCATATATTTCAGTTCTTAGATAAGTTAGATAGTTCATGCTAGACAGTTAGTGTCATCGAGTCTTTATTTATAGACAACAGTTTTCATGGCTGTTGGTAGCTTCCAATAGGCTGCTTCCTGTGTAACAGTTTTTGAGTCACGAATTCTCACTTTAGTCTCAACGTAGAACAACATCGCACTAATGTGTGTACACGTTTCTCCCAAACCTGCCATACAATCACAGTGACCGAAAAGTACCATTCCATTTTGTTCAGCAATTATCCACGGCTTCAGTGGTGTGTCTCTTGGCCTTTGGGAATGCAGCACCTGCAAGTAAAGTTTAGAAGACTAATTAAGAGTGTGATCGGGTTGGGGTATCGGAGCTGTAATCTCAAGCTGACATGGTCTACCATACTTGTAGGAACAGATTGCTTTTTATTCCTGCAGAGTACTTAAATTGAAATTTTGGATAAAATTCAACACATTTACAGACAACAAATTAATTGAAACATCCAGGCAGTCTGAATCAGCCAAGTACCCTATATTTCGTTACCGCCTCGATCATTAACGTTTTTTTGCATCTACTGTGAGCGATTTCCTATTCTGGCAGACAATAATGTGTTTACTACAGGTATGGATCAGTTCTGGTTAGATCTAATAAGGGCACACCAGGCAAGCAGCTCACACAAAGCTTGTGCCACTCAGTAATTTCATCAGGATAAGTTCACAGATCAGGACTGTATACTAGAAAGTCACCCATATTGATATAACATGCATATAATGAATGGTCCTGTTGTCCACTTTTAATCAGGACATGTCCACTTTAAATCAGGGCATGTCCATTTTAAATTGAGACCTGTCCATTTTCAGAGGGGACAAGCTCTGTGCCGATCTGTTAAAATATTTCCGTGAACACTGATATAATCACTGATAATGTCCAACATGTTTCCATTTGCTGCTACTGTTCTATGTGTGATGAACAATGAATATATCTACATACCCTTCCAATAACGACGTGTTTGTTGTTAATTTCAATCGCCGATACATCCCTCACCCACCCGCTAACGAACTGGTTGTATGCGTCTAGTCCTTTGTAACAACGTAGATCAGCCATTGTATATGGGCTGGGACTGAACACGAGATAGTTTACAATGTCGGGATATGTAATTGCTGGCAACAGATCGGGAGCGTCACTTAACCGATTGCGTTGGATAGTGTATGGATCAATGTCACTAATACAGCTGCTTTTCCGAAGATATCTTTCTCGTGCACTCAAATCTAAGCAATCAAAATACTTTGATTTCGCTATTTCCGCGTTGCAATTCGCCATATTGGAATTTGTGTATGTAATCCAAGATGGCGGCGCCTCGTTTTCGAGTTCGATGTATATAGGATGCGTAGGAAGCCTCTATTACGATTCGGGACGGCGGAGATGGAATATTGCTAATGGTTAAGTTTGATTACTTCCCTTGTCCGGTGAGACTTGTCATGTCACTCGGATGCGAGCCAAATAAACAGGATATACGTCAAATTACATTCTTGGAAGTGCCCAGAATGAAAAGAATACTGATATATCTATCATAAAATACCAATTTCATTAGCGTATATGGCCGATTTGGACACATTTATGATATTTGAAATTTTCACTTTCGGTTTTGAACTGTAAATATATACTGCGTAACAGCCAAATGGGCATATACGCCATATTTGGTCATATCTCCTCCCGCTTATGCAAATATTTCAATCGGAAAGCCTTTGCTCTGGTCATACAAGACCGTAATACACAGGACATATTTTGGGGTCAGTTTTTTATCGGAACACCGATTGCGCAATAATGCGCAGTAAAGATGCGTGGTGGTTGCTAGATCAAGTAATAAGCTGGGGTCAACTTTTTTAGGAAATTGAAAATCAAGCCTTTTTCGACTGCAATTTTTCATCATTTACAAGTCCATTAATTTCAAAATTTGTGGTGTAACAAAGTTAAACTATACATTTTTGCAAATGGTTTGATGAGATCTACCAGAAAATGTATAGTTTTACATGTATTATAGCTGTTAATAAAATCATTGAATGTTGCTACTTGAACATCACCCCTAAACACAATCTGGATTTGAACCCGAAACTATTTGTCCAACCACAAGCGTCTGCGTCCAAGGCTAGTGAGTTCGATTGCCAGACCGGCCTTGACATTAACATTATTATTGATATTTAGGAAGGTCACTAATAGTCCAAATATTTAGACTTGAAAAATGTGACATTTTACTATCCAGGCATTTTTCAAAGTCTAAACGCTAAACCGCAATTACGCGTAGCATATTTTATATTCTAAACAGTCGTTTTTATCAATTAAAATTCTTAACAAGATCAACACACATACCGTTGTTTGAATTCTGCATAGTCTATAACGTCTATTGACACAATATTATACATGAAATCAACGTTTAAATTTCATGGCAGAGTTTCGCCATTCCAAATCACCCATTTTGAATATTTGATTATTGCGAAAAACAAAAATAGAACTCGAAATAAGACGAAAATGATTTTATCTCCGTGCCATTACGGTGAACCAAATAAGATTTCGTTTAATATCCAATTGTTCATACACATGAAATGTACTAAATAATAAAACATTCGGATTTCTTTTGTGAAGACTGTGCAGAAAAAATGGGAGCATTTCACCTGTCGACTTCAAACAGCTAAATGATATGCACATCGGTTAGACAATATATGTTAACGTTCTTAAAGCAGACTTACATCGTATGAAATAAAAGATGTTTGAAAAATTCAAATTTTACGTATGGGTAGCAATGCTTCTACACATTCTAACATTATACGTTGTATGCTTATGTTCATTTGGTGAACAGTGTTTTTTTTGCGATAAAACAAACTCGAAACCGAAAGTAGGACTTTCCGAATCGATCGGTCACGCACTTGTTTACAACCGGAACGCATCGTCCGCAGTTTACATTTAGAATGCATCGACCCCATTTGTCCCAAGTTGTCTTATTTAATTAAATTACTTGATATGTTGATTCATACCTCTGTTAGCTAAGTCTTTAGGGACATTTCTACATCCCCGCGAGGGGTTCGACATTAGAGGAAGCTAGATAGATAGTCTTTCATGTTCAAAATATATACGTTGTTTTCTACATCCTCTGTTGTTTCACACATGCGCGCTGTGCGTTTTTACATGTCGTGTGTTGATAAACAAATTCGCGTATACGACGGTTTAGCGAGCGACTATTTTGATTTTTGTAAACACACACACATTAATATTATATTTTACTCAAAACATCCTTTATTACGATGTAATGCTGCTTTAATATTTATATTTAGTATTATTCTTAACACTCTGTGGCTTCTGGTTACCCCCCCCCCCCCCCTGACGTCTCGTCGGAATGTTAATGATATAACCCAGTCGTGATTCATTCTTAAAACTGGGTCATCAGACGATATAAAAACATTGGAATTGTTCGGTAATTGCAAGATCACTCTATACAGAGACATAAATGAAGGGTGTAAGTGGGGCTAGTTTCTATCTTCTTTTTTTAAATTATTTTTTATTTAACGTCGCTACCGGTTGAGCGACGGGCAGTTTACCTAACAACACCTTTCCTGGGCAGGCTCCAGCGGTTAACCAGTACTTGGTGCACCAACCTCCGTAAGAAATTGCCAACTTGTTCATATAAATGAGACACGCTCTGAGCGGGTCTCGAACCCGTGACCATCAGATATGATAGTTTGCAGTGGTATACAAGTCAGAGACCTTAACCACTCGACCACGGAGTTCTATCTTCTATTTGTGTGTTTACGTTTATTTATCGTCGCTACCGGTTGCCCATATTAGCGACACCTCCTGAAGAGATTAGTCATATTAGATTTTTGGAGGATAGTGCAATGATACAGACAGAGACCCATTCCAGAGTCTCCTCTGGTTCTTTTACGTGCACGGTGTAAAGCACCGACACGATACCTCGGTTTAACGTCCCATCTGAAAGACTGTTAATTTTATTAGGGTCAGACGGGGGATCGAACCTGCGATCCCTGGATTACCAGTCCAGCGTGTTACCATTGGACTACATATCCGTCTTCTAGTGTGTTTTTACGTTTATTTATCGTCGCTACCAGTTGCCCATATGAGCGACACCTCCTGAAGAGATTAGTACTTTTAGATTTTTGGAGGATAGTGCAGAGATACAGACAGAGACCCATTCCAGAATCTCCTCTGGTTCTTTTACGTGCACGGTGTACAGCACCGATACGATACTTATTAGAGTCAAGTCAAGTCAAATATCGTCTATTCCTCGGTTTAACGTCCCATCTGTAAGAAATGTTAAATTTATTATGGTCAGACGGGGGATCGAACCTGCGACCCCTGGATTACCAGTCCAGCGTGTTACCACTAGACTACAGATCCGTCTGTGATGCAAGTTTGGATGGACACGTGCTAATACTAGTAGTACCCAATTGCCTCATAAATAGATAGATTCTTTATTATCCTCCATTATAGGAGAGCTATCACATACATGTATAATACAGATACATTTACAATATTACAACTATTACCGAATACGAACAAACAGTGTGATATCATGTAGTTAAACTATATACATGTAATTACAAAAACAAAGAACACGACAAACAATATAACAGATATGTAACATTGTGACAAGAATTTCCAGCGTCGCATAACAAAATCGAACATTTAATTAACTATAATATCGGATCCCGATCGTACACCTTACCGAAAGAAACATAAGGTGTAAACAGGAACTCAAATATTAAAGGTGTAAACAGGAACTCAAATATTAAAAATCGTAAGTTGACGAACTGTTTCAGAACACAGCCCTACACTAGAATAGAATAATGTAGAGTATATGAGATGAACCCATGCTAATTCCCATCACAATGACATGTACATTATACAGTTACAAGCTAATTTTATTTGTAAATAAACAATTTATTACACGCAGATATTTATTACCTTCGAATAATGTTTGGGTTTTGGCATTTGCGCTTTGCAAAAAAGGCAAGCATATATTAATTCGCCAATTTATCTACATTATTGGACAGTTCTGCTCTATTCATGTTAATTCATGTACCACAGCACACTATGGTTATACACACGATAGAACATTGTATGTAATATATTCACTGCTATAATTTGGATATTGTCACAGCTTGCTTCATCAAGTTTTTTGTTTTATATAATTAATTATCCAATTCATCAATCAATGTAAATACATTATGTATCGTGAATCCCGTGCGCAATGAATATGACCTGAATGTTCTCACGGTATTTTGCTAAAGCAGTGTTATAACCGTACGCAATAGCATATTTATTAATAACTAATTGATTTTTGTCAATGCTTCGGTTTCTTTTCCCAGACACCTATTTATATGAGCATACATTTGTATTAAGTAAAAATGAACATTATATATTTAGATGATCCATACAATCACTTGGAAGTATATATTGCTATAGATTGTTTCCGTAAATTGTATTATAATTTTGTTATTGTCTATTAGTTAAATAATACAATTGCTGTCCCCCATGCACGTATACCCAATGCTTATATTTTGTGTAATATTGTATGACCAGATTGGCATAATAACTTATTCGTATTTCATAATTGTTCACATTTGTTTTTTAATTTTTTTATTTCATTTGTCGTTTCCTGTATTTCTTTTAATTTAATTGCTTTATATTTTCATATTTTTATTCATTCTTTTTTATGTATGTTTTTAACTTTTTTATTTCATTTCTACTGACAAAATTCAACATTTCAACATTGCAAACATAACATCGTAAACATGGACTTCATTCCACTTCACTAGCCGTGTCGGTTGAGCTGTCAGTACCAAACTCGCTGGCCGTGTATGTGCAGCTGGTGTCCTCACTATCATCATCACCGGTCAATTTGTTTCTAAAGTGTTATATTCACATTCAATGAGATCGGTTTGATTCGGAAACCGACGGAAAGAATACGGAAACAAACGGCATATGCAAATACATCAGTTCAATCTGGTCATACAATATATCCATGTCATGTTGTAAAAAAAAGTGTTGTTACATAACCTGTGGCCGGACGTAAATACAAATGTATTGTTGTGTAACTATGTAGCCTGGGTGCCCGTCTGTCGATTTTTCACTTTTTAACTTATGACAAAATGACATTTAGTTTATACACATTTATTTTAGCTCGATTGCGAAACAAGTTTTTTCAACTTATATTAATCACTCTTGAGACCTCATTCCTGATGGAAGCCATCGCCATGAAGGAGAGAAGAGGCAATATGGAATTTAAATGCCTTGCCTAAGGGCACAATCGTAACGGCTCCAGTGGGGCTCGAATTCCGGACCTGAAGCGAACGCGCATCCACTGCGCTATAACGACCTCCAAATGACATTTGTTGATATGATCAGAAACTCAATACGGCCCAATTAATAGTATCGGTGTTAAAATATATTTATTTGACTGACCAGGCAAAATATATCATCACCTATTCCCAGGCTAGCCATAAGTCGAATATTGTTCAATTGTGTAGACTGTATGTCGTTCAACCTTTTCTGTTTGTGAGATTGCTGTTGACATCTTACAGCACATTTTGTTTTTACATTTGTGACCTTTGTTTTTACATAACCAACATGCGACGTGTTTACATTTCTGTCAATAAACACATTTTGACATACAGTCTACATCCACTATGTCAAAGTCGGTTATGTCAAATTCTCATGTTATCTCGAAGTCGGATGAAAGTCCCGTTTCAGGCACTATCATTTTACATACAACTGGCTCCGTTTATATCTGTTTCCAGGCTAGTAACTATGTTGTTGTACAGGCATATCTATTGCTCGTTTTGAAATCCAAAACATGTTCGTGTAATAATGTTGTATATTGCAGAATCCTAGAAACAGGATATGGGATAGTGTCTGAATTATGAAGATGAGATAAACAAATTCAACATCACAGACGTAATATCTAAGGCGGATGCAGAACATATAACAATGGCCAACGTTGTCAGAGGATCCAAGAACATATTGATAAGTATGGAGAAAAGACAACATTTTCAAAGAGCGATGGAGCTTATGATGAGTATTGGTTCAGCTACTATGAGAGAGTTGACTAAAACTTATCTGAAAGCAAAAGGTGTCACACTGGCAGAACATTTGATTGAAAAAGATGTCAAAGAAACTCTAGAAAAATATATATATTTATGTAAAGAGAATGTTCAGACCATAAATTCAGCCGATCCAAGCTTAGACCGTATGGATATATCTTTGTTGACTGTACTTATTTTGCATACATTTCCAAAGCAAATATCTGAGGACATTAGATGGAAACTAAAGTGTTTAAGAACACAGAGAAACCACTTGGCGCATGCAGTAAAAGCAGAACTAGATAATGACGTGCTGTTTAAGGAATCCGCCCAAATAATAGTAGGTCTAGGAAAGTGTATCGGACCACGCAATGAGTATGCTGATGATTTAACAAAAACGATCAACGAACTGCGAAAAAGAGAACTGGTTAATACCCGAAGTAATTTAGAAAGAGTAAAAATAAACAATGAGATGTTCGTAGTTAAGCTTGTTGAATCAGATGGAACTGACAGTAGTAAGTATTGCTGTTACAGATGATTTGGATTTATTTTATGTCTGTCTCAGAGACTATTAGGTGAATGATCACCATAACTCTTAGTTTATACAAATTTATTTGAGCTCGATTGCGAAACAAGTTCATATAACTTATACTAATCATTCTCGAGACCTCATTCCTGATAGAATCCATCGCCACGAGGGAGAAGAGGCATTTGGAATTTAAATGTCTTGCCTAAGGGCACACTCGTAACGGCTTCAGCGGGACTCGAACTCCGGGCGCAGTGGACGTGCGTTCGCTTCAGGTCTGGAGTTCGAACCCCACTAGAGCCGTTACGAATGTGCCCTTAGGCAAGGCCAACAATCTAAAATAACTAATCTCTTCAGGAGGCGTCGCTCATATAGACAACTGGTAGCGACGATAAATAAACGCAAAACACACACTAATTATCAAAATTGCATCCTTCGGACCCCCCCCGGCGTGGCTCGTGGTATCCACTAAGTGAAATCTTCTTTAAGCTTCTTCTGAGTTTTGCCCCTAAGAACAGCCCACAATTGTTTCGTGGTGTGACCTCATTGCACTAGCATGTGCTGTATATAGGCCAAACAAATTTAGTATTTATATAGTGGTTACTGTTTTTAAGGAAAAGTTTACACTTGTCTTACTCATCTTCTATTCACCGTAACATTGGTGCTGTGTGTATGTTTTACTTGTTATTTCGGATTGTGAAACATATAGTAGAACAGCACAACATTATTTCCTTGGCCTTATGGAATACTAACTTCCAGCACATGACCTCCATTGATAACATTGCTAGATTGTTTGAGCGTCTCAAAATAAAAACTAATCTGACAGTCGTTCTATCCGGGTACAATAATTGTAACTATGATCAAAAAATGTGTTATTTTGATTGCTTAGCGTTACGCTTTTCTCTCTTTCTGGCAGTTTCTTACGGAGGTTGGTGCACCCAAGTACTGGTTAACCGCTGAAGCCTGCCCAGGAAAGGTGTTGTTAGGTAAACTGCCCGCCGGCGATATAGCCCAAAATGGTGCTGATGCAGGCGTAAAACCCGAAATATAAAGATATAAATCTTTCTGCCAAATAACATGCACCTAATTGAAAATATAATTTATTCAAGGTTTAATATTATAGAATGTTTCCTTTAAAGATGATAGTGACAATACACTACTGATGATCAATATTGGGCTAACAAAATGGACCAGGCAACTGTCACGAGGAGTCCATGTAGAGACCTTTCTTCAGAAACTGAAGGATGATGGAGTTATCAATGATACCGTAAAACGACAAATAGAGGAGAGTTATTCATATGAAGAACAGATGCAATACTTAATTCTCCACATGTTAAATGAAACGAGAGCTAACGTATACAAGCTATGCACACGCCTGAGAACCATGGCGCCCCTGCTGGCCGATCTGATAGAGAACACGAACACTGATGGAAGAGAAGTTGGTAAGTTTAAACTCATATTCAATCGAGCTATACATTGTTATAGTATTTTATATATTAATATGTCGTTAATGGAAATTGTGATTTTTCTATTTATAATTGTGACATTATTCATGGACAATATTAGCCTCTTAAGCACATGACCGTATTAAGATGTATACGTATGTAAATTAAGTACAGGGGACCATTAGCTCCATTAATTACCATTTTGTGTTAGTTGGGGACTTAAGAGTCATATGATGATTCTCCAGTTATTAGTGCTGTAGGAAGGCCACGTGGGCAACTCGGGGCAGTTTTGCAGGCACGGATTCGCACCCGTGTAGAAGTGTAGAACCACCGACTTTCCACAAGCCATTTGGATAGCTTCATCTCATGAAAGAATCAGTGAAACTCGAACCTACCTACAGCAGTGAGGGGCAAGTGATTTGAAAGCAACAACCTTAAGTAGTTTCGTCTGCATGCGTCTTTAGTCAATCAAATGCGTAATGGCTGCTTGATCTGCTAACACAAGATGATAATGGTGAAGATCACTCGCTATGTATGAATGTTGTTAAAACTTGTGTCCCAACCCTTTTGCTTCTCCATATATATATATATACATACTGATAATGTTTGTACCATATATCTTATTTATTGCATCCGTAACATGTTTGTAAATTTGAGTTGCATTGTACATTGAATATAAAGAATGCAATAAAATACAATTAAACTAAGTCACTCGCTATGGTAGAATACTCCCAAACACTGTGTACAATGTTTACAACAATTTAATTACATAACTAATACATGATTATGACTTTCATAAGACAGCAACACACTGAAAACAATTTTCTAATACTGGTACAGTAAAGGCCTTTTCGCATCGTACTAGTAAAATACTAAAACAGAGCTTAGTGATGTATTTACAACATTACTATATACTAGGGATTGCAACGGATAGCGATTTCGCTATTCGAATATTTGATTGCGAAGGTGTTCGAATATTCGCTATTATTCTACCAAAACCTCAAAATCACTCAAATTCTTATAATCATTGCCAAATTAACATACTTTCTGTTTTACGCGTAAACGTCATCTTCTTCCCGTAAGGCCATGCATATATGTTATATTTATATTTCGGGTTTTACGCCTGCATCAGCACCATTTTGGACTATATCGCCGGCGGGCAGTTTACTTAACAACACCTTTCCTGGGCAGGCTCCAGCGGTTAACCGGTACTTGAGTGCACCAACCTCCGTAAGAAACTGCCAACTTTTTCATATAAATGAGACACGGCCTGAGCGGGGCTCGAACCCGTGACCATCAGTGATGATAGATTACCATGCATATATGACGACGACTCATTCAGTTATTGTTATTCATGAACGTTTTCACAAATGAAGCAATTGTCACTTGAACTGCTTTCCGTTGAAAGGTGTTTGTTTTTCAACTAATTATTCAGATTGATGTTGTCCCCGAATATATTAAATCCAATTTGCATAGATTACACCTATATTTTTTTTATAGTTTTTTATTATTCTCAGAGCTATTGAAGTATTTCCAAACATATGACTGAGCGGACAATATGTTGAGGACAATACAGGGTTGGGTTTTTTACCGTAAAAAACCTATTTTTTACGTAACATTGTAAAAAACTGTTATTAACTGTAAAAAACTGTAAATAACGTAAAAAATCTAGATGTAATATGAATCAGACTGGGAGTGTGTGTGTGTAAAATCTTGTCATGCACTCGCCTCATTCAAACATTATGCACTATCATACAGCCAATCACATATGGCAATATTCAGAATAATTACCGAACACCTAATTTACACAAAGTCTGCAATATTCACAGCCACAAAAACAATTTTCACAAAGTTCATTAATCACATGGAATGGTCAGAGAGAAATCTAGAATATGAATCTGTTCTACTCCCCACATACTTATATAGCTGGCTAAATGAAGCCACATTTTAATTACATCCCAAATGCAGCAGGTCCTTGTCACACCCTTGTGACTTCACTGGTTATCATGGTTATAGAGCTGTCTGCTGGTAGTTGTAATTGTGTATTTCACTTCACTTGACATTTAGTTATGATTGCTACATAAACATGTCACACGAAGGTGGGGATCAGCTTAATGAGACTTTACTTTGTGGCTTCACCTAATACAATGACTGAAAGTTTGAATATATAAAATATATAAATAATGTGATGATATCTTGAGTAATTTTGGAAGTAATATCATATTTATTTCTAAATTTTAGTTTTTTACGAGACCGTCCGTAAAAAACTGTAAAAAACCTGTTTTTTACATGACGTTAATTAACGTTAATTAACGGTGTAAATAACGTCTGTGTAAAAAACTTGCCAACCCTGGGACAATATAATAAAAACGTACTGTTTTGGTAATATTGAGCAGTTAATTCAAATTTAAGATATGTGGTGGTGGATGTTGTTGCAAAGTGTCTGTATATACAATGTGACCCCAGATCTCAATCTATGCAACAATGGGTTGGTTCTATTTAAAATATTAAAAGTGTATACTTTCTAAACAGCTATATATTTCCATAGACAAATATCTTGACGATTACCAACATAAAGAAATTATTGGAATACTGAAAGAAAACCTCGAGAAAGCAAGAGAACAAGAAGTGAAGACGGAGCGTGTACACATCTTTGTGGAGGAACAGCTTGGGGTGTTGGTGGATTTCAATACGATCAGATGTTGTATACTGAAACTATTTCCTGATGTTCGACACATGGAACATGATTGCAGGTAAAAACGTAGTTGGTTTCTTGTCATTTCGATGGTTATATTTTCCAAATACAGGCAAATATCATGCTTATCCTCTTGCTCTGTCTAACACTAACTAAATGGTATTTGTAAACAAGTTCAGAATTTAGGCTTGATTACCAAAATTAATCACCATCATGTCAATCACAGCTAGTACACATTAGTACAAATCAAATTCAAGGATCATATTTTTAGATATGAATTATTTAAATACAGCCATCACATATTTTCTTATATTAACACACCTGTACTAACACGGATTCTCGTTGATTGAGAGAATACTCCTTGTAGTTTGTAAATCAAACTTTAAAAGTATGCATATTTCTTGGTACATACCGTTAATGATAAGGCAACTACAATTTAAAATTAGCCCCGATGTAATTATAACGCTGTTTAAAACATAAATATAACGCTTCTCTGCATAGTGACGTCATGATTATTTGCGCTGGCATTTGGCACCAAAATGATAGTAGCAACGTTAAATTTTATTAAAACGAGCGCGCGATTGTAATGTGATAAAAATGATCTTACAATCGTGATCATTTCATACCATATTTTATGAAACTCAAAATATCGAATGAAATCTGTGTGTGTTTTAAGTTTTAACGTTTATTTACCGGTTGCCCATATGAGCGACGCCTCCTGAAGAGATTAGTCATTTTAGATTTTAGAGGATAGTGCAATGATACAGAATGAGACCCATTACAGAGTCTCCTCTGGTTCTTTTACGTGCACGGTGTACAGCACTGACACGAGACCTCGGTTTAAACGTCCCATCTGAAAGACTTAATTTTTATTATGGTCAGACGGGGGATCGCAGGTTACACTTGACTACAGATCCGTCTGTGCGACGCTTCTAGAAGTATCTTAGTCAATGAAATCACTCATGTAAGATCCAATATATATATATGCACGACATCATTAACGAGTAGTGTTTGAAAATCGCTCAAAACTATGGTGATGCGTCATAACAATTATGTCCCAAATATTTCAGCTTTGTTGGCTTGGTATGGAAAGGAATGATCAGCAAAACGGAACAGAATATATCTGATGGTATGTTGGATATAAAATCTTTTTTTAATATGGACTTGCACACATTGAATATTAAATATATATCATAACGATAGAATACGCTTAATGTTGATAACAATTATAGAGTTCTACGTTAACGAAACTACGGGAAAAATAATTTGGCATTTGGACATACTGAACCTTCCGAAGGGGGAACATTTCATCGCCACATTTTCGGTCATTTCGTGCGTCCGGAAGTATGATGTCTAGTTCTGCATAATATTATAGTAATCCCGTTTCAGTTGGGTGCCTTTTGCCGATTTCCGACCCTTTGAACACCGATTTCCGACCCTGTGAACACATACAACACAAAGCTTGTCCGCGCTTCATCTTCAAAAAGCTTTGTTGGATTTTCACAAAGCTTGGTATATAGTACCAGTATGATGTCTAGTTGTGCACATTTAATACCGTTCCGGTTGGGTAAAACCCGAACAAACAAACACGTGAAAGAATTAAGACACCCTCAGTGAGATTCGAACCGCAATTTTGCGAGAGACTTTAACCTGAGTACTCAATCACAGATGACCCCGTACTTTGATATATGTATATGTGTTACCTGATTGCATACCAGAATTACACATACTTAGAGCTAATATGCATTCTTTCAGATTCAACAGAACCAACACATCTCTCAAATTTGAATTGCGAGAACTTTGCCCAATATGTTTCAGAAATACTAAGTAAAATAAAAGCTGCTTTGTCTGATCCAATCAAACACGCCATCGTGGAAGAAAGCATTTCTCCTCTGGCATTTAGGGACATGTCGAAAGATGAAATGAAAGAAATATTTACGCCATATTTAGAGTCAATTAAGTTTGGCATTGGCATCCAAAAGGAGTTTATTAGGATACAGCGTCTACTAAAGAATGAAAATGTGACAATGGAACTAGATCATTTGGAGAATTTACGCCATTTCGATACACCATTTGGTAAGGAAAACTATAGGAAATTTTATGTGCGACCACAAACAGGAAACCTTCTCGTACCAAAACATGAGTTCAGGTTATTGTCATCGGATAAGCAGTATACACGGCATTTTGTTGCGAAAGAAGTTGTGCGATTTGTAGCTGCATGTATCAATGGACGGAAGAATGGAACAATGCATTTTGGCATTAAGCCTATATCAAGCGGCACTGGCCACATCATTGGAATTCCTGCGGACAGCAGATGCATTGACCATTTGAATGACGAAATAGCAACCTCGATCGAAACATGTTTCAAAGACTGTGCTAACATTGCACTGAGGTGCACTCGTCCAGTTCAAGTTATTCCCGTTGAAGATGGCGGAGTAGTTATAGAGGTTGATGTAGTACCCTTTTCTCTCCACATAACCACCAATTTATTGACAATTAACTTCCCTCCAAAAGGGTGTCAGAATCAGCAGTGTTTCGTCTATGACTTCAAACCAGACTGCCAAATACTACCAGTTGTAGCAAACAAAGTGAATGAGATTGAAAAAGGGTACAATAAACTATTACGGGAAAGGAAACAACTGGAAGAGGAAACAGACAAAACTGGAAACAGGCAAGTACACCATGGGAAGGAGCTGATCAAACTGATTACAGGGGGCAATAAATACGTCACTGATGAATATGTTCCCATAATTGTGTCGGGAAAAATAACAGGAGCTCCAACTGAAGCAGACATAAGAAGCCAGCTTGACATGGAAAGGGTTTTCAAGTCAGCAAAACTAGTATTAGATTTTGACAGTTCTGTTATGCTGAGAAATAAAGTTGAACGCGATCAAATGTTCTACAATGTAAAAACAGCCGAGGATTTGATTGTCCAAAATGATATTTCACTCATAAGTCCGACATGGGTCTATTGTAATGGGAACGAGGAACTTTCAAAAGAGGCTATGCCGATGGAACAATGGTTAGAGAATAGATCTGACGGAGTGAAAAATGCAATGGATGTGATGAAGCAGTTGATTCCCAAATCAAGAGCAAAACTGATATTTCTTGTGTACCAGTCAGACAGCACCGGGAGAGATCCGCTGTATGAGATTGCAAGAATGGCGTTCGTGTCCTCTTTCAGGAATCAGTGCATCGTACTTGCCGAAAATGAGGAAGTAGTGATGGATTTCAGAAAAGAGCTGAGAGCAACACTCGGAGATAGAAAAGTTGAACATTTCTTCCACATAGGATTAAAATGGGCAGAAATATCCCGGTTAGTGTCAAATGTGTGTAGAATGAATCC
The DNA here is from genome assembly GCA_014843695.1 of Archivesica marissinica. NCBI lineage: Eukaryota > Metazoa > Mollusca > Bivalvia > Venerida > Vesicomyidae > Archivesica > Archivesica marissinica. The sequence goes on along the minus strand of CM026396.1, from coordinate 27,134,960 downwards.
AGATTCTGTTTGCAAATTACCGCACTGTGATGGTTCTTTTGTTGAAATGACGAAGAAGGAGAGAGATGATCTGAAATTTACAGATATCGACATTTTGAGCGGAGAAGAATGTGTAGATAAAGTATCCAAAATGTCTGAGGTGGAACGAAAGGCCAATCAATGTTATTCGCAGGAAAGATTTTACCATGGAGATCAAGCTACATGGTGGAACTTTTACTACAAGACTCACGTTGGAGAAAGAGATCACTTTGTTCGACACAAAAATGAAATACATGACAAACTAACAGGAAATAAGGGCGACCAGATAATAGACGTTCATGAAATAGAGCATCACCCAGGGGCTGGTGGAAGTACGCTTGGTAGACATTTACTTTGGCATTTCAGCCAATTTATGAGTATACCTGAAACATCATACCGATGTTGTGTAGTCAAAGATAGTATCATAACTGAAGAAACGATTAAACAAATCGAACAATTCCGCAGTTTTAGGGATGGAGACTGTCCAAAGCCAATCATTGTTCTGGCAGATAATATAAGTGAAGACAATGTAATTCTACTGAGGTCAAAGCTTCATGAACTCGCATATAAGACCGGGTGTCCTGGGAAGCTATTCTGTTTGATCCTACTTATCAACAGGATGCCAATCAGCCATAAAACCCTTGGCAAGCCACTACTGAAGCATAAATTAAATGATATAGAGAAAAACTGGTTTGACAACAAGTACAAAGAAATGGAAAGATCAGATATCGACGTCAAGACCCTGATATCATTCAATTTTATGAGGAAGTCCTTTGATCCGATGTACATGCGTAGCACAGTAGACAGCATAATGCAAGGAGTATCGAACAAAGAAATGGAAGTACTGAAATGTTTGGCATTGATTAGCTCGTATGAGAGTGATCACCCTGTCCCCGAAAATGTCTTCGATCAAATGATGAATGATCAAATTGATAATCGTATGTTGATTGGACTCCCTTGGGGTATTACACATACAATGGCAGAATTAAATAACATCGCAAACATCAACAGTGAAACATGGAACATGCATATATCAAATGCTATGGATCTCCTTATAACGAAGAAAAATGACATTGATTTCTGTAATAGCGGAGTGTGTCTTGTTTCACTACTCTTGGCAAAGACAGTGCTTGAGTATATTAAGCAGAAAGAGAACTCAAGTATGGAGAGCATTGTTAACAATGTCCTCGACATGGTTGAAGTGCAGAAGAAAGAGTCAAATTTCATGTCAAAACGATTTGTCCAAATAGTATGTAGTCTTTTCAAAACAAGACAACGCGATAAAGATGAGTTGAAAGAGAAGTTTTCTGACTTAATACTAGAGCTTGAGCATCCAGTTGGTGAAGAGAATGTTGGTGATGCAAATCAAAAGGTATTGCAGGTAATGCAACGCTGCTTTGATATAACAGAGGATGCAATGGTTGGACAACAACTAGCCAGATTCTACAAACATATTAAAGAATTTGCTGCGGCTGAAGTGGCAATACTAGACTCGCTTGCAATAAAACCTCAAAGCTCTTATTTACTGGACACACACGGACAGATATTTAAGTCGGAAATGGAATGTCGATTTGATACTTCTCTACGAAATGACAGTAACATAGACAACAATGCAGCGACAGAGATCATTAACCTCGCATTTCGAGCCATAGAACTGTTTCAGAAAGGTCAAGAAATCTCCACTTCAAAAGAAGGAGATGCTAATTGGAGTTGTTTTAATACAGAGGTCATAACAGCTTTGTATATTCTTGAGAAGTTTGAAAAGTTCGCATGTTATACCGATCGATCTACGTTCGTTAGCTTCCTTAATGACAGTACATTTGAAGTCAATGAATCGCAGCTTCTACCGTTGATTGAGAAATGTCCTTCGTTTGAAAATCTGAGAGCCGGCCATCCGGTGCAATGTCATATTGAGACATCACTCCGCATTCTCGAAGAAAGATCATACCAAGTCAAACGACAGTTGTATACAGTTCAGTCAGAGAACGAGACTCTTTTGCTCAAAATGAGAGAGAGATTTGAAAGATTTTACGGCAGTCTTAAAGTTACATCAAAATATCAGTTCACTTACGGTATCGGTTTGAAACCACTTATGGTAGCAAAGGAGCAAAAGGATTATTTGCTAGTTCGGAGAGTGAAAGAGGCAAAGGAAAATCTAGATAAGAGATGGGGTGCCCAAGCTGACGAGAGGGACCTTCTCGTCTACTTGGGGGATGCTATCATAACCTTGTCGAGCCAAGCCATCGGCAATGATACGAGTAAATGTTCTGATCTCGAATATAGACGTCTACTATCATACAGTAATCAACTTGTTTCGATTCAGACATCATCTCCCAAATGTAAGAGGCCTTACCTGGAAACCTTTCTGTATCACGCAATGCTTCATTGGCCACTCACTACCAGAACATCGTTAGAGTTAGATGTACTTTGTCGACCTAAAGCATATGAGCATCTGATACAGCAATGGGAAGAGGCCTACAACAAGAATTACAATATCAAAAGTACGGAACAACAGCGTAAATACAAACCAAAGAACTATTTTGCGCTTGGGAAAGGAACACCGGGTAATGATATTGTGGACCTAGAGTTCATAGAAAAAGAATGGAGGACCAAAAATAAATCTACCGGAAGAGTTCGCAAACCAGACAATTTCTGGGGAGAGCGTTTTGTTGAAGAGAGACTTGAACGACTAGATGGGACAATCAATGGCTCAGGAAATTTGGTGAAACATAAGGTAACATAGATGTTTCTAGATCTGACGTTTTCATGAATTCATGTATTCTTTTTTTATATTGAGTATAATAGGAATAATGTGGGTGAGCAAAGCTACATCATATTCTTGAACATTAAAACACTATCGTGACGTCATACCTTTGTACTTTGTGTACTTGCAGTCCATTATTATAATTAGTAGTATTACATGCCGTACATATACTTATTGTTATTGTTTATAATTAATATTATTAATATTGGAGTATTCTATTAAATCCTAAGTGTACATGCACGAAATTAACAATTTTAATTAGTAGGATCTTGTTATATAAGTGCGAGTTTTCAGTAAGATATAAACGTCAAACGGATGCAATATGTAAAATATTAGTACTATCAACGGCGATACGCACCTCACACAGTCCAATAGTTTACATATTGGATCATTTTCGGCTTATATCCTATACTTATTGTTACCGTTTATGAAATAAACCAGTAGCTTATGTTGAACAACTACTGACCGTTTGAGAAAGATCCTAACAAAGTTATCGCCATTTGCACACTCAGCTTGCACATGGAAATAAGCATGTTGAATATACACCATTTTTCATGGCAGAATCTCCGCTAGAACAAAGCAGTTGCTTATGTTGATTACATACCAACCGTTTAAGAAAGATCCTAACAAAGTTATCGCCATTTGCACACTCTGCTTGCACATGGAAATAAGCATGTTGAATATACACCATTTTCATGGCAGACTCTTGATGTTGGTATAAGATCACTTTGATGGCAAATTTCCATTTCTGTAGATATATTTCAGTATTGTATACCATCTATAATGAGAGAGATCGTTCAATTACTGCCCCTGAATACTCCCAAAAAGTACGTAGGTCCTCTTAAGTGGATTCCTCTGTTTTTATCGTTGCTTCCTTTGCACAACATGCTTGCTTAAACATCTGCTTTCCCGTCTTATAATTAGTATGTTACTATATCTCGACAGATATCCTACAGTATCGCTATATCCAATGGGTACTTATCTGTACATTTGTTTATCAATTCACTGACATAAATTGGATTAAATCACATTTATCATAGCGCAACATCTTGTTAGGGAACAACAATAAAAACAAAGGATTCCAACTGAAAGGACCGCTGTACATTTCGGGATAAATCGGACTTTATCTGCCAAGGGAGGTAATAGAAAAGCCACCGAGTTTCCTCATTTTCGCTCATGTTGTTTTTTAGGCTGTATACCCTCTCGGAACTCACACGTTCAGCATCAATACGTATTATCCCTGTGCAGGGATGAGCAATAGGAACGTTACCTTTGTACTTGGCTTTACATGGAAAGGACCAACTGCGTTTGATGTAAAGGAAAAGGGTATTCATTCATACATACATCCGGGTTTTGTAAACTAAGAATAAAAAAGTTTAAACTTTATTTATTTTTACAGCGATTGCTTTACAACTTATATTAATCACTCTCGTTGTCGCGGCTGAAAGCGTAAATGTGGTAATTCGTGTGGGAGGAAACCGGAGTACCCGGAGAAAACCCACCTATCATATCTGGCGACCACCGTACCATCTCGCATACTTTCCGGTCCGAAGATCGAACCCGGATTGCATTGGTGAGAAGCGAGAACCACTGCGCTAATCGGACAGCCAATTAGAATAGCAAGTGTTTAAGGAGTAAATTCTATAAAACTTGGTCTTTCGTTCTTATTCTTTATTTTGTAAGATGAAAAAGCACTACTTATCAACGGGGAAAGCCAATAAAGGGTTGAAGTCATCTAAGGAAGTTTAAGAGGATATGGCATTATGTTAATTTAAAGCGACAGTACATCGCAAAAAGCAAATATAATTATAACAATAATGAATGTACATGTATATGTAAAATTATAACAATAATGAATGTATATGTATGCTATCATATTAATATGTATTATCACGAAAAGACAAATTGGTTTCGCGCTTTGCCAATATAGATTCTTAGCTAGTTTATCGTTGCTTTAAAACGACTATAGTTACATAGTTTAATGATAACTAATTGTTATTATGTTAAAAACAATTATATATATATGTGTGTGTGTGTGTGTGTATGGATATATATGTGTATGTATATATGTATATATATTTGTTTTAATAATACAATATATTCTAATTACATGTAATTAATAATACACACACTTTTCTCAATTTATATAATGATGTATGTTAGTTTTATTATAACTGCCATGTTATTTGATTTATGGCGATGAACATGTTATATGTTTATGCCAAATAAAATATATTGATATTGACATTACATCGCTAAAAGCAAATAAAATGCTTTTCTTTTCACATATAAAATGCATTGCTACTACAAATTCTTACGAATACATTCGAACACTAACATTGAATCAATAAACAGTGTTTTTGTGGTTTGAAAATATGATTTCATATAATGGTCATCCATGCTCCTGAATTGACGTTTGTTTGTCATCGGAGTCGATACTAAACACGAGATAATGTCGTTTAGAGATAATTTAACTAAGAATAGTGTACAAATATATAGGCACAAATGTGAGATATAACGGTATATCTTTACCATAAATCGTGTTATTCAGGATACACTAGTTGTATTATGCATGGCTGTTTACTTTCATTTATTTTGTTATGTCAGCAAACCGCGTATATGACGTTTGTTTATTAGTTGAAATACTCAGTATTTGATGCAAATATTTGGAAAACATAATAATAATAGGAAAATACATTCTGTAGAAATTTGTGTTTTCACTGATGTAGTGTCGATCGAATTATATTTCATCGAATGAAGATTGAAAGTATTATCATCGTGGGTGGCGAGTGATAATACTGGCTCTATATGTTCACGAGGGATCTATTATTCGATCATTCAATTATATATTTTTCAATTTTAGGCTAAAAGTGTTTTTATGATGGAAAACTATGCAACCTTGTGCTAAATAGTTTAGACTACCATAAATGACGTCATAGAACACGCCATATATGTCGTCACTGACAGCTGGTGTCCAAAAACGTTCGCGTTGACAATGTATCAGTACCACACGTGCAATGCAATGATAAAGATGTGACATTCCACTGCTTTCAACTGTGCGAAATGTTTGGTCCTAACCACTGTATGAAATGTCTGGTTCTAACCATTGCACGGAATGTCTGGTTCTAACCATTGCATGGAATGTCTGGTTCTAACCAGTGTACAGAATGTCTGGTTCTAACCACTGTACATACTGTCTGGTTCTAACCACTGTACAGAATGTTTGGTTCTAACCAGTGTACAGAATGTCTGGTTCTAACCACTGTACATACTGTCTGGTTCTAACCACTGTACAGATTGTCTGATTCTAACCATTGCATGGAATGTCTGGTTCTAACCACTGTACATACTGTCTGGTTCTAACCACTGTACAGATTGTCTGATTCTAACCATTGCATGGAATGTCTGGTTCTAACCACTGTACAGAATGTCTGGTTCTAACCAGTGTACAGAATGTCTGGTTCTAACCACTGTACAGAATGTTTGGTTCTAACCACTGTACAGAATGTCTGGTTCTAACCACTGTACAGAATGTCTGGTTCTAACCACTGTACAGATTGTCTGATTCTAACCACTGTACAGAATGTTTGGTTCTAACCACTGTACAGAATGTCTGGTTCTAACCACTGTACAGAATGTCTGGTTCTAACCACTGTACAGATTGTCTGGTTCTAACCACTGTACAGAATGTCTGGTTCTAACCACTGTACAGAATGTTTGGTTCTAACCACTGTACAGAATGTCTGGTTCTAACCACTGTACAGAATGTCTGGTTCTAACCACTGTACAGATTGTCTGATTCTAACCATTGCATGGAATGTCTGGTTCTAACCACTGTACAGAATGTCTGGTTCTAACCAGTGTACAGAATGTTTGGTTCTAACCAGTGTACAGAATGTCTGGTTCTAACCACTGTACAGAATGTTTGGTTCTAACCACTGTACAGAATGTTTGGTTCTAACCACTGTACAAACTGTCTGGTTCTAACCACTGTACAGAATGTCTGGTTCTAACCAGTGTACAGACTGTCTGGTTCTAACCACTGTACAGAATGCCTGGTTCTAACCACTGTACATACTGTCTGGTTCTAACCACTGTACAGATTGTCTGATTCTAACCATTGCATGGAATGTCTGGTTCTAACCACTGTACAGAATGTCTGGTTCTAACCAGTGTACAGAATGTCTGGTTCTAACCAGTGTGTTGTCTGTACAGAATGTCTGGTTCTAACCACTGTACGGAATATCTGGTTCTAACCACTGTACAGAATGTTTGGTTCTAACCATTGCATGGAATGTCTGGTTCTAACCACTGTACAGAATGTCTGGTTCTAACCAGTGTACAGAATGTCTGGTTCTAACCACTGTACAGAATGTCTGGTTCTAACCACTGTACAGAATGTCTGGTTCTAACCACTGTACATAATGTCTGGTTCTAACCACTGTACAGAATGTCTGGTTCTAACCAGTGTACAGAATGTCTGGTTCTAACCACTGTACAGAATGTTTGGTTCTAACCAGTGTACAGAATGTCTGGTTCTAACCAGTGTACAGAATGTCTGGTTCTAACCACTGTACAGAATGTTTGGTTCTAACCACTGTACAGAATGTCTGGTTCTAACCACTGTACAGAATGTCTGGTTCTAACCAGTGTACAGAATGTCTGGTTCTAACCACTGTACAGAATGTTTGGTTCTAACCACTGTACAGAATGTTTGGTTCTAACCACTGTACAAACTGTCTGGTTCTAACCACTGTACAGAATATCTGGTTCTAACCACTGTACAGACTGTCTGGTTCTAACCACTGTACAGAATATCTTGTTCTAACCACTGTACGGAATGTCTGGTTCTAACCACTGTACGGAATGTCTGGTTCTAACCAGTGTACGGAATGTCTGGTTCTAACCACTGTACAGACTGTCTGGTTCTAACCACTGTACAGACTGTTTGGTTCTAACCACTGCATGGAATGTCTGGTTCTAACCAGTGTACAGAATGTCTGGTTCTAACCACTGTACGGAATATCTGGTTCTAACCACTGTACATACTTTCTGGTACTAACCATTGCACGGAATGTCTGGTTCTAACCACTGTACAGAATATCTTGTTCTAACCATTGTATAGAATGTTGGTTCTAACCACTGTACAGAATGTTTGGTTCTAACCACTGTACAGACTGTCTGGTTCTAACCACTGTACAGAATGTCTGGTTCTAACCACTGTACAGACTGTCTGGTTCTAACCACTGCACAGACTGTCTGGTTCTAACCATTGTATAGAATGTCTGGTTCTAACCACTGTACAGAATGTCTGGTTCTAACCATTGCATGGAATGTCTGGTTCTAACCACTGTACAGACTGTCTGGTTCTAACCACTGTACAGACTGTCTGGTTCTAACCACTGTACAGAATGTCTGGTTCTAACCATTGCATGGAATGTCTGGTTCTAACCACTGTACAGACTGTCTGGTTCTAACCACTGTACAGACTGTCTGGTTCTAACCACTGTACAGACTGTCTGGTTCTAACCACTGTACAGAATGTCTGGTTCTAACCACTGTACAGACTGTCTGGTTCTAACCACTGCACGGAATGTCTGGTTCTAACCACTGTACAGAATGTCTGGTTCTAACCACTGTATATAATGTCTGGTTCTAACCACTGTACGGAATGTCTGGTACTAACCACTGTACAGACTGTCTGGTTCTAACCAGTGTACAGAATGTCTGGTTCTAACCACTGTACAGACTGTCTGGTTCTAACCACTGTACAGAATGTCTGGTTCTAACCACTGTACGGAATGTCTGGTTCTAACCACTGTACACTGTATATTAAATATGTTTGCGTCTGCAGAAATCTCGGGAGTATGTCAATTGGAAACATGCAGTGGAATAATCGAGAACAAATATCGGGTAACGTCATTATCAAGCATTTGCGGACGGGGAAATGGGTCGCCCCGTCCAAAGGGCCGCTAAACAGTATTATTGAATTATATAGTGAAATACTAGTATATAAATGCATTGTGAATAGGCTGTTGTGCCATGTTTGTTTTACGTTTATTTATCGTCTCTACCTATTGCCCATATGGGCGACGCCTCCTGAAGAGATTAGTCATGGGCGACGCCTCCTGAAGAGATTAGTCATTTTAGATTTTTGGACGATAGTGCAATGATACAAGAGACCTCGGTTTAAAGTCCCACCTGAAAGACTGTTAATGTTATTAGGGTCAGACGGGGGATCGAACCTGCATATGTTTTACAATACAGTACCACTGGCAACAATTGCCACGCTAATATATTATAGGAAATACTAGTCAGCCCCTAAACCAAGAAGACGGTCCTAGCACCTTGAGCTCTGACAGTGGCCATTCTGAGACGGGCACGCATTTAGACGGTGAACAAACAACCGACGATGTAGCATCTACCACGGCTTCTACGGTCCATTCTGAAGATGCTCCCACGAGCAGCATTGAACAAAACAACGAGCTAGCGGAAACTGCTGGATCCGGTATTACGTTACTATTTAAATAATTTATAAAAGTACATGTAGTATATATCATAAGTATTAGATATGCAGTGCTTGCAAGCGTGTTTGTGTTTTTACGCTTATTTATCGTCGCTACCGGTTGCCCATATGAGCGACGCCTCCTGAAGAGATTAGTCATTTTAGATGTTTGGAGGATAGTGCAATGATACAGACAGAGACCCATTCCAGAATCTCCTCTGGTTCTTTTACGTGCACGGTGTAAAGCACCGACACGAGACCTCGGTTTAACGTCCCATCTGAAAGACTGTTAATTTTATTAGGGTCAGATGGGGTATCCCAAGCAGACATGGTTATTTATTCAGAAAGGACAAACAAAATATATGTGAACGACAATAATTGATTGGTTGATTTTGTTTAAAGTTGCATTACCAGTTTAGGCATTGGAAACTCTCCAACTGTCAGTCGTAGAGACCTTTTCACAGAAGAGCATTCCACAGAACCGTAGCCACACTGAGGAAAATGCGGCACTCGCCTCGGTTAAAATTTGAAAAATTATAAAATTGCCTTCAGAATACACAGACACCTAACGCGACTCCATATTAAGTGAACAAGTGTCGATATGTTTGTGTCGATATGTAACGCGACTCCATATTAAGTGAACAAGTGTCGATATGTTTGTGTCGATATGTAACGCGACTCCATATTAAGTGAACATGTGTCGATATGTTTGTGTCGATATGTAACACGACTCCATATTAAGTGAACATGTGTCGATATGTTTGTCATTTTCAAGACATGACGTTCAAATTCGGAGCTGTATTCAGTTATTAATAGCATAAAAATGAATGCGTGCATAAATGAATGAATGCGTGCATAAATGAATGAATGCGTGCATAAATGAATGAATGCGTGCATAAATGAATGCGTGCATAAATGAATGCGTGCATAAATGAATGCGTGCATAAATGAATGCATGCATAAATTAGTGCGTGCATAAATGAATGCGTGTATAAATGAATGCGTGCATAAATGAATGTGTGCATAAATGAATGCATGCATAAATGAATGAATGCATGCATAAATGAATGAATGCATGCATAAATGAATGAATGCGTGTATAAATGTTTGCATAAATGAATGCGTGTATAAATGAATGTGTGCATAAATGAATGCGTGTATAAATGAATGTGTGCATAAATGAGTGCGTGCATAAATGAATACGTGCATAAATGAATGAATGCATGCATAAATGAATGTGTGCATAAATGAATGTGTGCATAAATGAATGCATGCATAAATGAATGTGTGCATAAATGAGTGCGTGCATAAATGAATACGTGCATAAATGAATGAGTGCGTGCATAAATGAATACGTGCATAAATGAATGTGTGCATAAATGAATGCGTGCATCAATGAATGTGTGCATAAATTAATGTATGCATAAATTAATGCGTTGATATATGGCTTCTAAAAGTAGTTTGCTATTTTAGTATTAAGACAGTTTCCATCAATATACTTTAAGCTGCAACTGCTGAGCTGAAGGAGGAAGGACACAACAACGCTGCTGCTCATTTAAGTCGTCGTCAGCTTCGTAACATACGAAAGAGAAAAAATTGACATTGCAATGTTCTGATGCATTATCTTGAAAGCTATGGAGCGAGTGATGTGGACATTTGCTGTGTTCAATCAGATTCGAAATCAGATTGTGAGCGGGACTAAACAGGATTTATCATATGTGTGCATTACCAATGCAACAGTTACTAGATTCTGTGAATGGCTGTCTTTAACCCATTTCATTCTGGATACCGTTCAAACGGTATTTGCAAAGAACATAAGAGCCAGATTAACCGCCACGGAACGTTCCGTCCGATCAGGCTATATGCTGTTTGCTATTCAGATGATCTTGCTAAGACACTTGGCTATGCAGCAAACAACATAGATCCTGATCAGCACGCAGCGTCACGCTGCAGCTGATCTGGATCTATGTTGTTTGCAAAAACCTTTAAATATATCCAGAATGAAATGGGTTAAGCTGATTATAACTGACAGTGACCATCAGCTATATGTTTATATTTCATAACTGACAGTGTGTGACCATCAGCTATATGTTTATATTTCATAACCGACAGTGTGTGACCATCAGCTATATGTTTACATTTCATAACTGACAGTGACCATCAGCTATATGTTTACATTTCAGAACTGACAGTGACCATCAGCTATATGTTTATATTTCATAACTGACAGTGTGTGACCATCAGCTATATGTTTACATTTCATAACTGACAGTGGCCATCAGCTATATGTTTACATTTCATAACTGACAGTGTGTGACCATCAGCTATATGTTTACATTTCATAACTGACAGTGTGTGGCCATCAGCTATATGTTTATATTTCATAACTGACAGTGTGTGGCCATCAGCGATATGTTTATATTTCATAACTGACAGTGTGTGGCCATCAGCTATATGTTTATATTTCATAACTGACAGTGTGTGGCCATCAGCTATATGTTTATATTTCATAACTGACAGTGTGTGGCCATCAGCTATATGTTTATATTTCATAACTGACAGTGTGTGGCCATCAGCTATATGTTTATATTTCATAACTGACAGTGACCATCAGCTATATGTTTATATTTCATAACTGACAGTGTGTGGCCATCAGCTATATGTTTATATTTCATAACTGACAGTGGCCATCAGCTATATGTTTATATGTTATAACCGACAGTGTGTGGCCATCAGCTATATGTTTACATTTCATAACTGACAGTGACCATCAGCTATATGTTTATATTTCATAACTGACTGTGTGTGGCCATCAGCTATATGTTTATATTTCATAACTGACAGTGACCATCAGCTATATGTTTATATTTCATAACTGACTGTGTGTGGCCATCAGCTATATGTTTATATTTCATAACTGACAGTGTGTGGCCATCAGCTATATGTTTATATTTCATAACTGACAGTGTGTGGCCATCAGCTATATGTTTACATTTCATAACTGACAGTGACCATCAGCTATATGTTTATATTTCATAACTGACAGTGACCATCAGCTATATGTTTATATTTCATAACTGACTGTGTGTGGTGGCCATCAGCTATATGTTTATATTTCATAACTGACAGTGTGTGGCCATCAGCTATATGTTTATATGTTATAACCGACAGTGTGTGGCCATCAGCTATATGTTTATATTTCATAACTGACAGTGACCATCAGCTATATGTTTATATTTCATAACTGACAGTGACCATCAGCTATATGTTTAAATTTCATAACTGACAGTGATCATCAGCTATATGTTTATATTTCATAACTGACAGTGACCATCAGTTATATGTTTATATTTCATAACTGACAGTGACCATCAGCTATATGTTTATATTTCATAACTGACAGTGACCATCAGCTATATGTTTATATTTCATAACTGACAGTGACCATCAGATATATGTTTATATTTCATAACTGACAGTGACCATCCGTTATATGTTTATATTTCATAACTGACAGTGACCATCAGCTATATGTTTATATTTCATAACTGACAGTGGCCATCAGTTATATGTTTATATTTCATAACTGACAGTGGCCATCAGCTATATGTTTATATTTCATAACTGACAGTGTGTGGCCATCAGCTATATGTTTACATTTCATAACTGACAGTGTGTGGCCATCAGCTATATGTTTATATTTCATAACTGACAGTGTGTGGCCATCAGCTATATGTTTATATTTCATAAGTGACAGTGTGTGGCCATCAGCTATATGTTTATATTTCATAAGTGACAGTGTGTGGCCATCAGCTATATGTTTATATTTCATAAGTGACAGTGTGTGGCCATCAGCTATATGTTTATATTTCATAACTGACAGTGTGTGGCCATCAGCTATATGTTTATATTTCATAACTGACAGTGTGTGGCCATCAGCTATATGTTTATATTTCATAACTGACAGTCACCATCAGCTATGGGTTTAAATTTCATAACTGACAGTGATCATCAGCTATATGTTTATATTTCATAACTGACAGTGACCATCAGCTATATGTTTATATTTCATAACTGACAGTGACCATCAGCTATATGTTTATATTTCATAACTGACAGTGGCCATCAGTTATATGTTTATATTTCATAACTGACAGTGGCCATCAGCTATATGTTTATATTTCATAACTGACAGTGTGTGGCCATCAGCTATATGTTTACATTTCATAACTGACAGTGTGTGGCCATCAGCTATATGTTTATATTTCATAACTGACAGTGTGTGGCCATCAGCGATATGTTTATATTTCATAACTGACAGTGTGTGGCCATCAGCTATATGTTTATATTTCATAACTGACAGTGTGTGGCCATCAGCTATATGTTTATATTTCATAACTGACAGTGTGTGGCCATCAGCTATATGTTTATATTTCATAACTGACAGTGTGTGGCCATCAGCTATATGTTTATATTTCATAACTGACAGTGACCATCAGCTATATGTTTATATTTCATAACTGACAGTGTGTGGCCATCAGCTATATGTTTATATTTCATAACTGACAGTGATCATCAGCTATATGTTTATATTTCATAACTGACAATGACCATCAGTTATATGTTTATATTTCATAACTGACAGTGACCATCAGCTATATGTTTATATTTCATAACTGACAATGACCATCAGTTATATGTTTATGTTTCATAACTGACAATGACCATCAGTTATATGTTTATGTTTCATAACTGACAGTGACCATCAATATGTCAATATTATTTACTATTCGCCTCCGAGATAATATTGCCCGGGCAATATTTTCGGTAATATCGACTACCTTTGACTACCAGTCTGAATCAGGAAACGCTCATTGGAATATTACTAAAAACAAAGCACCGTTCCTATTAAAGTAGACGCTTATTGAAATGCATACATACAAGCTTCTCGAAGATCATATAGATAGATTTACGGAGACAAGTCAGCTCGAACCTTGGTTGTTTTCTGTAATAAGCTTTCATTTCGGTTATGTATAATAAAATAAATATTGCATTCATGATTGATCACTATCAAAAAATATCATCTCCCGAAATATGGATATTAGAATATTCGTGTGGTGATATGTTTCATATTAACCCACTCAGGATTGCACTATTTATATATTACTATAACAGTGCTGAAACGAATTGTGCATATTCAACGTGCTATCTTACTTGTCATTGTTAATGATAGGTTTTGTTATACGGATGTGTGTTTCTGGATTGGATGTGTGTATCTGGATTGATTGGATGTGTGTATCTGGATTGATTGGATGTGTGTATATGGATTGGATGTGTGTATCTTGATTGATTGGATATGTGTATCTGGATTGGATGTGTGTATCTGGATTGGATGTGTGTATCTGGATTGATTGGATGTGTGTATCTGGATTGATTGGATGTGTGTATCTGGATGGATGTGTGTATCTGGATTGATTGGATGTGTGTATATGGATTGGATGTGTGTATCTGGATTGGATGTGTGTTTCTGGATTGGATGTGTGTATCTGGATTGGATGTGTGTATCTGGATTGATTGGATGTGTGTATCTGGATTGGATGTGTGTATCTGGATTGGATGTGTGTATATGGATTGGATGTGTGTATCTGGATTGGATGTGTGTATATGGATTGGATGTGTGTATCTGGATTGGATGTGTGTATCTGGATTGGATGTGTGAATCTGGATTGGATGTGTGTATCTGGATTGGATGTGTGAATCTGGATTGATTGGATGTGTGTATCTGGATTGATTGGATGTGTGTATATGGATTGGATGTGTGTATCTGGATTGATTGGATGTGTGTATATGGATTGGATGTGTGTATCTTGATTGGATATGTGGTAGTGGGTGTGTGTATCTGAATAAGATCATTTCGATGTACATTTTGTACATTGTGCTGTGCCATAGTATTGTCACTAAGATATAATAGTGCCATAATTTATAATATATATACCATGTTCAGTAACTTACACATTTCTAATTGTATAGCTGTTGTACAATTGTTACCATTATTTTTATGTTAATATAGTCGGTTCAAAAGCTCACTCAGCACTTGTGTTGTACTGTTTATATCTATCTTGCCGACTCAAAATAATTATTTATCTTATCAACAACAACAAAATTCATATCACGATTACTGTTGTCTGTTTTTGCTACAGTAGTTTTGAATATTTTAATATGTTATTTTTGAAACAGTAGTTTTGAATATTTTAATATGTTATTTTTTAAACAGTAGTTTTGAATATTTTAATATGTTATTTTTTAAACAGTAGTTTTGAATATTTTAATATGTTATTTTTTAAACAGTAGTTTTGAATATTTTAATATGTTATTTTTTAAACAGTAGTTTTGAATATTTTAATATGTTATTTTTTAAACAATGACTGATTTAAAATAAATAGCAGTACTCTGTTGTAGTGTTTTGTGGTTTTTCCTTTTATTCCAACCAATAGCTTACTTTGTATGGGTCACCACGATTTGCTATGTATTCATAATTCCAGGCGCGCCATTTTGCTATTTATTCAGAATGTATGGGTATCTATAATAATCTGTCACATTATACATGTCGCTTTAAAGTTTAAATTTTATTTATTTTATAACGATTGCGAAACAAGTTTTTTAACAACTTATATTAATCACTCTCGTTGGCGCGGATGATAGCGTAAATGTGGTCATTCGTGTGGGAGGAAACCGGAATACCCGGAGAAAATCCACCTGTCCGATCTGGCGACCATCGTACCATCTCACATACTTCCAGGTCCGAGGATCGAACCCGGGTTGCATTGGTGGTGAGAAGCGAGCGTGCTAGCCACTGCTCTAATCGGACACTTATTTATCCTACCTTCATGCGAAATAACGTACAAAAACGGCCTGCCTAATAAATTTTGCTTTATTAGTCAGTGCCTAATAAAGCTTTCGTGACGTCATAGGGCTAACCGTGGATATAAATAGAAATATCAATGAGCAACATATTACCAAGTGCCTCGCCTTGTATTTTTCTCCGACTCGCCTAATAAATTAAAATTTATAAGACAGTAACCTAATATTCTCTATATATGTACCTGGTACATGTCTTGAAATGTACATTTATTTTTATTATATTATTTACTCATCTTTATGATCTCCCTAGAAATATAAACACTAAAAGTATACTATGATTAATATTACATGAAAACGAAATATGAAGGATTCCATAAAAGATATATCACATCTTTATTACAAAACACAAACTGGTTAACCGCTGGAACTTGCCCAGAAAATGTGTTGTTAGGTAAGCTGCCCGTCGCTCAAATAGGCAACCGGTAGCGACGATAAATAAACATAAAACACAGACTGTTCACCGTTTCTTTTTGGTGTCAGTATATATATAACAGCTATACTCGACGGGTCCGATTTCACGTGCATGGATTACAATTCTAATACATATACAATGGTAATAATTGTATACTAGAGGACATAGAAAACGCACATCTACATTATATACTAGAGGACATAGAAAACGCACACCTACATTGTATACTAGAGGACATAGAAAACGCACACCTACATTATATACTAGAGGACATAGAAAACGCACACCTACATTATATACTAGAGGACATAGAAAACGCACACCTACATTATATACTAGAGGACATAGAAAACGCACACCTACATTATATACTAGAGGACATAGAAAACGCACACCTACATTATATACTAGAGGACATAGAAAACCCACACCTACATTATATACTAGAGGACATAGAAAACGCACACCTACATTATATACTAGAGGACATAGAAAACGCACACCTACATTATATACTAGAGGACATAGAAAACGCACACCTACATTATATACTAGAGGACATAGAAAACGCACACCTACATTATATACTAGAGGACATAGAAAACGCACACCTACATTATATACTAGAGGACATAGAAAACGCACACCTACATTATATACTAGAGGACATAGAAAACGCACACCTACATTATATACTAGAGGACATAGAAAACGCACACCTACATTATATACTAGAGGACATAGAAAACGCACACCTACATTATATACTAGAGGACATAGAAAGCGCACACCTACATTATATACTAGAGGACATAGAAAACGCACACCTACATTATAAACTAGAGGGCATAGAAAACGCACACCTACATTATATGATTATTATTACATGAAAACGAAATACGAAGGATTCCATCAAAGAGATATCACATCTTTATTACAAAACACAAACTGAACAACTAAAAATATTCCAAAATGTTTAAAACTATGTATTTATATAGTTATTGTTTAACGTGTAAAAACACACTTATCCGAAGTGTGCGTTTTCTATGTCCTCTAGTATACATTAACAACAGTGTTTTATATATAGCAAGTGTACCTATTAATAGTCTCATAGAAAGGTCAACCAAGCTGCGAGTACTCAACTGACATTTAACCCTGTTATTTGTGCATTTATATTATACTGTTTGTACATGCATATTAATAACGATTTGTAAATATGTTATGCTCTTCAGAAATGGAGGAAATAAAAGTATCTATCGATCTATGTACAATGATTTACCATTCAATAATATTTATAAACAGCACTTTCATGCAGTTAAACATGAACATGAACATGAACATGGACATGGACACGTATTGTTGCAAAGTCGCCAACGTTGAACGTGGGGGTTCTCTCCGTTTTGGTCCCGGCCCGTCGTGTGACAATACCAGATTGTTTTTTGATATTTTACATATTTGGATATAACGTTTCCGTATTGCTACACAAAAATTACAATAACGATGCTGTAAATATATGCGGACGTTTAGTAAAACCAAGTCCAAATATTTGCCACTGCTGTTAAATATTCAATAGTTTCTCTACAATTTATATAATATATACTGAACACATAAACTCGCCATTACTATATGCGGACGTTTAGTAAAATCAAGTCCAAATATTTGCCACTGCTGTTAAATATTCAATAGTTTCTCTACAATTTATATATACTGAACACATAAACTCGCCATTACTATTCGCCAAGCATTTTGTACCATTTAAACGTACTCCAACATGGGAAGGGATTCATATAAGCTTTAAGCTTGTTTCTCGACCCATATCGGTTCCAATGTATAACAAATGTGTTTATATATGTATATATGAATTTGAATCGAATAAAAATATGTTTAAACTAAAGTCGGCAATAACCTTGCCTTTGGTAATACAATATATAATTATATATAACCAAATCAACCAACCTCCACATCCAAATTTGCCGTTGCCGTTGACCACAACTATATACATGTAGAATAATTGGCCATTCAGTAAAACACGACTGACACATCGTGAAAACGGAATTCCAGTGAAAACCAGTTTATTAGCGGTAAATTACACATACAGGTACACACCACGGTTGAATGAACACTATTACTAAGCTGTCAATCGGTCAAGGGGAGACAACGCACAACTCTTACAGAACTTTATGAATTTCGATATGGTTACATGAATTTAGACGATAAGTTAAAAGTTAAATCAATTCAATAACAGAGAATATGTTTTATTGCCAAATCGGCAATAACCTTGCCTTTGGCAATACAATATACATACATAATAGTATACACGGCATGAGAAACAAAATGTAATATACACAAATTACATTAATAATATGTTGACATCGTGTTACTTAAAGCGACACTACATCGGAGAAAACGCAAATGTCTGCAGAATGTAATTTGCTATTATATGGTATAATTTTCCAAATAGTTGCCTTAATACAAATAAACAAACGTCGTATACGCGGTTTGTTCACATAGCAAAATAATGTAAATATGGTCGATATTTATCCTGAATAACACGAGTTGTGTTACATATTTACCGTGATAGCTCACATGTGTGCCTATACATATTTATTTGTAGACTAATGTTAATTAAAATATCTCTAAACGAAAGTATCGCGTGCTTAGTGTTGACTTCAATGACAACAAATGTCAATTTAGGATGACCGTTATGTGAAATCCTACTTTCACGTATACCACAACAACACTGTTAAATTGATTCAATGTTAGTGTTCGAATGTATTCATAAGAAGTTGTAGTAGCAATGCATTTTATAAGTGAAAAGAAAAGCATTTTATTTGCTATTTGCGATGTAATGTCGCTTTAAAGCAACGATAAACCAGCTATATTGGCAAAGAGCAAACCAATTTGTCTTTTCGTGATAATACATATTAATATGATAGCATACATATACATTCATTATTGTTAGTCACGTAATGTTTTCATATGATTTGTTCTTATTTTAAAGGCATTCTTAATATATATACAATTATATATTTAGCTGTATTTATTAATATTTTACTATTCTTACTTTTCATAAGAATAACATTTATTACAAGGTAGGCCAACTTGTTCTTCCTAAAAAATTAATCTTATCTTTATTTCATTGTACATTGGACATATCAAGATGAAATGGTATTCTGATTCAATAGAGTTATTATTGCAACATTTACAAATAACAAATGAACACGAATACATATAAATTATAGGATTCTATTTATAGCATACTCGTCCAGAAAGCTGAAAATTCACTGAGATGTAAAAGGTTAATGTTGGCCTATATCTGTATAAATGAATGTGTTTTGCTATGGGCTGTAAATGAATAGTTAAACGAATCAAACAGTAGTTTTATTTGTAATTGTACTAGTATTAGTTACTATGGTTATGTGATATCGTGATAATTTCAGGTGCGAAAGGTCCGGAGTTCGAACCCCGCTGGGGCCGTTACGATTGTGCACGTAGGCAAGGCATTTAATTTCCATGTTTCCACTTCTATCTCCCTCGTGGCGATGGATTCCATCAGAAATGAGGTCTCGAGAGTGATTAATATAAGAAGTAAGAGCGTGTTTCGCAATCGAGCTAAAATAAATTTGTATAAACGAGCGATGTCGATATATATCTATATTAAACTATTCGTACCGGAAAATGAATTGTGGGAGAATAGTTACGGGAGGTATCATAGAGACTGTCCCGGAAGTAGGTACTGGAGCAGCATCGAGGTCCGAAAGCGTACTTATGGTTGTATATACGTAAATAGGCAGAATGTAGTCCCAATAACTAATACTGTTCATTTGTTCTTTTTAGTAAAAATGCAATTTCATGACAGGCAGTGTATAATTTTTGTTGTTTGGGAAATTAGGTGACTTGATAAGACTTCGGACTAGTTGATGTGTAGAAAATATGTGATATAAGAAGTCAGGCTATTGCAAACTGAAGGTTGGTATACTGTATTATTTGGCGGAGGAATACAGTGTGTAAACACAGTGACGTTATTCACAGGCGAGCACTGATTATTTGAAACTTAAAATTCGAAATATTCTTGGTGTGTTTCAGGCTGATTTGAATACCTCTTCACAGTAGCAATGAAATATTGGAAATATAAATGAACACACTTTTTACTTTTTACTATGTATTTGTTGTTTTACAACTTACTATTTCATTTAAAGCAGGGTATTATTTTTTCAACAGGATAAGTAACTCTAAATGACTGAACATCGAGCAGTAACAATGAGTAACCTCCCTTGCACTGAAGTATTTCGTCCGGTTGCGAAATGATCCGGTAGTCGGTCTCCGGGAATAAGCCGCCAAAGGATGTATTTCTCGTTTAATTGGTTTTTAATAAACGTAGGGGGTGATGCCAACTATGTGTGATTGACTATTGCATTGTGCTATTTCATCTGTTTAATTTGTCGAGGGCCTTAACCCTTTCCCTCATAGAAGCACATTTTGACGCCATTACCAATACGACATACATTGACAATGTAGTAGCCAAACCACTGTTCATTACAAAGGCCAGATTCTCATGTAGTCCCAGTAATATCGATGGAGGTGGGATATATATGGTGACTACTTATCCACTACATGGTAGCTAAATGGCTGTCATTTGTATGGAGATATAATAGTATATTAACCTAAATCTCTATGTAGTCCCAGTAATATCGATGGAGGTGGGATATATATGGTGACTACTTATCCACTACATGGTAGCTAAATGGCTGTCATTTGTATGGAGATATAATACTATATTAACCTAAATCTCTATGCAGTCCCAGTAATATCTATGGAGGTGGGATATATATGGTGACTACGTATCCACTACATGGAAGCTAAATGGCTATTGTTTGTATGGAGATATAATAGTATATTAACCTAAATCTCTATAAAGGAAAGGGTTAATCTGTTTTGAATAAGATATCGTGATAAATAAAATATTTATTTATTACGAATGTGAAATTTTATTTTCAAACTCCAGTAGGTCAATAATGACACATGTGGTACAAATAGTGGTGATAAGTAAAAAGTAAAGTGCGTGTTTATTATAGTGTCACGATGAATGATAATCAATAATTACAAGGAATACCACCCAAGTTTCCCCAGGCGTTAATATTATCAGAAACTCAATACTTGCTGCCTTGTTAAAATATAAGTAAAGTGTTTGTTTATTATAGTGTCACCCCTATTTAAAGGGCCAGCCATTTCTGACTTATGAGACACCTCTTTTTTATGAACATCCGTACTTCTCGAATCCTATGCTTGTATGCCAGACGCCAGGCAATCGGTAACCATTATTTAACTAGCTGGCGGCTCACCAATCGGCCATATCAGAACGAACCCCTGACGAGATTCGAACCTTCGACCACCCGCTCCGTAGGGGGACGCCTTAACCACTGGGCCACGGAGACGGTTAAATATGTGGAGACGGCACAGTATGTAATTTACAATATGATTATATAATAAACGTATATATTTGGGGGGGGGGGGAGTTTCGTCTTATGCTTATCATAAACTCTTAATTTTAGGTAGCAAAGGTGCATTATAATGTGTTGCCATGTACCGCGATATGGTCAAATTATAGTAATAGCGCAGTGGATGCGCGTTTCCATCATGTGCGAAAGGTCCGAAGTTCGAGCCTCCGCTGGAGCCGTTACGACTGTGTCCTTAGGCAAAGCATTTAAATTCCACATTGCCTCTTCTCTCTCCTTCGTTGCGGTGGATTACATCAGGAATGAGGTCCCGAGAGCGATTGCAAGAACTTGTTTCGCAATCGAGCTAAAATCAAGTTGTATAAGCTAAGTGATCAAATTATGAGAATCACTGTGTAGTATTGTGACAAGATACAACATGTAAAGATAAATATCACTGCAGCCGCATTGTTGATTTTACAAAATGTTGGATTAAATTGATTGCTATGCAAACATTTTACAACATTAGATTAGTCGCGCCAAAGGCATTATGCCTGGCGGAATCCATCGCCATGACGGAGAGAGGGGGAGAGGGGGAGAGAGGGATAGGGTAGAGAGGAGAGGCGGGGAGAGGGGAGGTGGAGGGGAAGAGAGGGATAGGAGAGGCAGAGGGGAAGAGAGTGCGATAGGGGAAGTGGAGAGGGGAAGAGGAGAGAGGGTGGGGAAGGAGAAAAGGGGAGAGGGGGAGGGAAGAGGAGAGAGGGGGAGGGGAAGAGGAGAGAGGGGTGGGGAAGAGAGAGAGCGGGGGAAAGGGGGAGAGAGGGAGAGCGGAGATAGGGAAGAGGAGATGGGAGGGGAAGAGAGTGAAATGGGGAAGAGAGAGGGGGGGGGAAGCGAGTGCGATAGGGGAAGGAGAGGGGGGAGAGAGGGGTGGGAAGAGAGAGCGGGGAGAGGATAGGGGAGAGAGGGAGATAGGGGAAGAGGAGAGAGGGGGAGGGGAAGAGGAGAGAGGGGTGGGGAAGAGGAGAGAGGGTGAAGGGAGAGAGGGAGAGGCGGAGAGAGAGAGGCGGAGATAAGGGAAGAGGGGGAGGGGAATGGGAGAGAGGGGGAGGGGAAGGTGTGAGTGGAAGATAGGGAGAGGGGAGGGAGGAAGAGAAGACAATGCGGATTCAAGTATATTGCCTAAGGAAGCAACGAGCATGGTTCTGGGCCGTGATCGAGCTTGCCTTTAGCCTTACTGACCGCTTAACAGAGGTTTTACTGTACACTTAAAACTGATTCATTGAATTAGAGCAATGTCAACTATGAATTATTTTTGTTTTATTTTTGACGGGGATTTTCTCTCTCTCACTATCACATGAAAGCATTCCTTCTTGAAAATATATGAAAGACAGATCATCAATTAATTTGCAACCAACAAAAACAATACTAAAGTTAAAAGAGTTCGAAAGAAACATGATCTCGTAAACTCACGACATCCTGTTGCGTAAAGTGACACAACTTGTTAATAAAACGAAATAATTAAACCAGCTGCGCGGCTATACTATGTTTTGAGTGATGTTATCGGGGCGATCTGTCTTATCGCAGTTCGGAGCTGATAGAACGATATGAGAGATAGTGCTGATAAGCCCGTAAATAGCCGAGCTTGTACTGAAGTGGGACCTCTTGCACGGAGCTCTAGGACTCCCCTTAGATGCTTATCTATTCAATGAAGGTGCAAAAGATATGTTGAAAACACGATATTTTAACATGTGCTATGCGTTCATACGAATGTCATCTCGGTGTATCTACAGCTATGATCGTAATATGCTATTTAACTTTATTATTTAAAGTAATTTGTACTTTTTGGTGTCTGTCTTTTATTAACTATTTATGTAGATCTGGTTCTTAGCGTGTATATTAGTAAGCCATACTACCAGGGGAGGTAATACAGACGTGTGTAGCCGGATACCACGAAGCACGAATGAGAGACATCGGTCAGTTATTGCCCCTGAATACTCCCTAAAAGTGCTTTCCTCTGTTTTTATCGTTATTTCCTTTGCACACAATATCAATTTTCATCCAGTTTATCATCTTATAATTATCAAATTACTATATCTCAATAGATATACTACCGTATATCCAATTAGTAAATATTTGTAAAGATGTGTTATCAATTACTTAATATGATTTATTTTTTATTTAATCATATGTTATTGCAAATCAACAGTACATATGTCATACACATACAGATACAATACATAGCATGAAAATACAAATGGTTTGGGCCACAAGTTCTAACAACATTAGACAACGGCCCGTGAATAGCACATCTGGTAAAGGAACACCAGTAACATTAAAGGATTCCGACTAAAAGGACCTTTATACACTTCGGGATAAATCGGACTTCATCTGCCAATGGAGGTAATAGAACAGCTAGCGATGTCGCTGATTGATAGTACATGTATTTTCAAGTTGATGTTTGTACTATTCACCCCGTTATATAATATGTTTATTGTACTATTCACCCCGTTATATAATATGTTTATTGTACTATTCACCCCGTTATATAATATGTTTATTGTACTATTCACCCCGTTATATAATATGTTTATTGTACTATTCACCCCGTTATATAATATGTTTATTGTACTATTCACCCCGTTATATAATATGTTTATTGAACATGCAAAGACTAATATTGCCCACTATGGGTTGGATTGGTGAGAAGCGAGCGCGCTAACCACTGCGCTAATCAGACAGCCTAGTTAGATTTATACAATTATAGTTCAGCTCGATTGCGAAACAAGTTATTTCAACTTATATTAATCACCCTCGAGACCTCATTCCTGATGGAATCCATCGCCACGAGGGAGAGAGAAGAGGCAACGTGGAATTTAAATGCCTTGCCTAAGGGCACAATCGTAACGGCTCCAGTGGGGCTCGAACTCCGGACCTTTCGCACCTGAAGCGAACGCGCATCAACTGCGCTATCACGACTTCCACAGCCTAGTTTGTATAGACTAATGGAATTGTGTAACGACACACCGACTTTCTAATGCAAAACTACGCATATAGTACCAAGAAACTGCTGGTGTCCCCCGAACCTGTTTACGTTACCATTGACATATTGTTTGGAACTTTTTAAGATAAAGCGAATTTGTTAAGAGCTAAACGTGTGGAGATGGATGCGTTTTGAAGAGGTTGTTGACAGAATGAATGTACGCCAACGCACTGGTGGTCCGTCAAAAGGTAAGAACACATTTTTATAGTATTTGTTTCAATTGATGCATTTGTTGTATTGGTATTGGTATTGGTGTTGGTATTGGTATTGGTGATCTAACCTAAGCTCCCACTTTGCACGTGGATTCTGCCAGCTTATACTTACCGTCTCGGTGGCTTAGTGGTTAAGGCATCCGTATACGGAGCGGAAGGTCGATGGTTCGAACCTCGTCAGCAGGGGTTCATTCTGATATGGCCGGGTTGGTGAGCCGCCAAGTAATTAAATAATGCGTTACCGATTGCCTGGCGTCTGGCCTTCAAGGATGGATTCGGAAGTACTGATGTACATTAGAGATGTCTATTAAGTCAGAAATGGCTGGTCCGTTCAACAGCTGTACAGCACCGACACGAGACCTCGGTTTAACGTCCCAACTGAAAGACTGTTAATGTGATTAGGGTCAGACAGGGGATCGAACCTGCGATCCCTAGAATACCAGTCCAGCGTGTTACCACTGAACTACAGATCCGTCTGTGGATATATTTGCGACTTCCCTAGTGGCGGATATAGTAATAAGAGATTCCGTTGAAAAGGGTCAACTGTAAAATGTTTGCATAGTGATAAGTATCTCCGCCTGCCACGTGGGAGACCGGGGCTCATTTGTTGCTTATGTTGCGGGGTTGGGATGTACACATACAGGTAGAAAACACTGTTGTTCAGAATTGTCACCCCCTTTTTATTAGACGTATACTAAAACACTAAATTAGGAATATGTCGTGATAGCGCAGTTGTAGCGCATTCGCTTCTGGTGCGAAAGGCCCGGAGTTCGAACCCCGCTGGAGCCGTTACGATTGTGCCCTTATGCAAGGCATTTAAATTCCACGTTGCCTCTAAAAGCAGAAAACGATCCAATATGTAAACTATTGGACTGTGTAAGGCCGAAGTGCCGTAAACAGTACCAATATTTTTCATATTGGATTCCGTTTGAGGCTTATATCTTACTTAAAACACACACATAGCAATATCCTACTATCGTAAAAAATTCGTACATTTACGAATATGATTTAATAAAATATTCTGGCCTTTTGAAAGCAGTTCAATATTATTAATAATGGACTGCAAGTACAAAGTTATGACGTCACGACCGTGTTTTGATATATAATAAATATAGTAGAATCCGCAACAATTACATTTGATGCCATACCAGTTCAGATTTAACCGTGACGAGCCGTCTCATCAGGATCTGCACTTTTTGCCAGTGATATGACTATTTTTAGACATAATTACCCATTTTGATAAATGAACTTGTCCAAATGTGATTTTCTGATTCATTTATTGGTTTATGAATATCATGGACCAGTCCATGTGAGTTACTTGGTGTTGAAAGAGTTAATTATGAATCTTTATGTGTAAATATCCAAAATACCCGTGAATCATTTCAGATAACGCTAAAACATTTTATTGCAACAGTAATAAAATGCTAAAAGAAAAATCGGCCAAAGAAAGAAATCTTCTGATATATAATTTGGACAAATGCTATCAAACAGTCACGGTTTTGCTAAGCTCAATTCATCTTGTGAACTACGACGCCATTTATGTGACGTAACTGCACGCGCTCAGTGTCGTAACAACATGGCGTCGGGGGAAAACTAGAAGTGATCTGGTAACTGAAGGATGATACATGAAACAAAGTAATTGCATGGTTCGGGAGTAGGAGTAATGAACAGTCTCAGGGAATAGGGATGCATGGCTGAAATGCGCCGTCCCGGGGGTTTAATATATGTTATTTCAAATAGAAAATTATTTAATGCGGTGCACCTCTGTTCTACGATGGTGTCGGGCCCCTAAATATATATATATATTATGTGTATATGTTATTTACTATCTATTTTTGAAATAAGATATTGTTTATACCAAAACCAGCACATTCTATTCCGCTCTTCAAAGTTTATCAAGTGGTGCAAAGAACAGACCGCTAACTTGCAGCTAATAGCAACGCTCGCCCACATATTTCGCCGGCATCGAGGGCAAATAAAGTCAATCACCATCGGTTATATCTCATTACAGACGGAGCTGTAATCCAGTGGTAACACGCTGGACTGGTAATCCAGGGATCGCAGGTTCGATCCCCCGTCTGACCCTAATGAAATTAACAGTCTTTCAGATGGGACTTTAAACCGTGTCTCGCGTCGGTGCTGTACACCGTGCACGTAAAAGAACCAGAGGATACTCTGGAATAGGTCTCTGTTTGTATCATTGCACTATCCTCCAAAAATCTAAAATGACTAATCTCTTCAGGAGGCGTCTCTCATATGGGCAACAGGTAGCGACGATAAATAAACGTAAAACACACATATCTCACGTACCATGTCAGTCTGTATTATTTGTCATTGTTTACAGAACAGAACATATTGTTTATTAGACTTAAGCATTACATAGCTCATCATCATAATAATACACATACAATTTGCATGCAATGAAAAATAACAGTCATAAATATATGAAGAGTGTTAAACTGATGGTAGATATACATCTTGATTAAAATGTTTCCAATGTGAGAGTGCTATTAGAGATACTAGATAGGAATTATCTCAGCATCTCTATTTTAATTAAATTTTATATATTTTTTATGTCATTTGTTTCATTGCGCTCTCTAAAATCTTCATAATTATAACTATGTCTATTTGTTTATATTATTATTATTATTAAAAAATAATAATAACATTTTTATTATTATTATTATTTATTTATTTATTTATTTATTTATTATTATTTTGTTTATACCACATCTGTGATTACACTTGAACTCAGTTGACCGGGACCACCCAAAAGATCGTTCCGTTAACGTTTCATCCACATTGACGAATCAGATTCCTGGGAATACATGTACATCGCGTGCATGTTATGCATTTCATGCTTAATATTAATAACGTGTTAAACACATCAAGTGACTTAGATGTAAATAAAGCAAATAATAAAGAATTCAATGTTCTGTTCTGTGTCCTCCCATACGTATCGCTATCAAACAGCATCTCATCTAGATAGAATTAGCCAAGTGCAAGTTTAGAATTACGCTAAATTAAGGTTAAATTAAAGTTTAATTTAAGCTTAATTACAAGAATGTGCACGCACGTAAGTCAGCAATTAAAGAGAAACGTCTAATTTTCAGGAATTTTTATTTGGCTATAAATTTTCCTAACATTTCGTAAAGCTAATTTCAGCCACAATAAACGGTGGCTGTAAATATACATAATAGATACATTTTAGTTTAACTCTTTCACCGCCAATGTCGCATAAAAGCGACTTTGTAAAAAAGTAGAGAACCCGATCGGACAGAACAGAACATGCCGTCTGATCAGGCTATATGCTGAATGCTCTTCAGACAGTGGAGCTGAAGCACCTGTCCGAATAGCAAACAACATAGATCCTGATCAGACGCGGCGTTACGCCGAGGCTGATCTGGATCTATGTTGTTTGCACATGCTCTGAATTTATTCGGCGCTGAAAGAGTTAAACATATTTTATTTTATCAATATTTACATCATGTTGTAATATTAATATACAAGAACAAATGGATTAAATCGTAAGCTTGTAGCTAGTGGTCCAGTGGTCAACACGTTGGACTGCGAATTCGTGGATGGCAGGTTCGTTACCCCGTCTGCCCCTAATAATGTTAGCAGTCAGATTGGACTACTAGTATAAACCGAGGTCTCGTGCATCGGTGCTATGTACCAGGCACGTAAAGGGAAACCCAGGGCTGTTTCTGGAATCGCAGCGTCTTCTGGTATGTTATATTTCGGGTTTTACGCCAGCATCAGCACCATTTCGGGCTATATCGCCGGCTGGCAGTTTACCTAACAACACCTTTCCTGGGCAGGCTCCAGCGGTTAACCAGTACTTGGGTGCACCAACATCCGTAGGAAACTGCCAAAATGTACATATAAATGAGACATGGCCTGAGCGGGGCTCGAACCCGTGCCCATCAGTGATGATAGGTTACAGTGGTATACAAGTCAGCGACCTTAACCACTCGACCACGGAGACGGACGCAGCGTCTTTTGTATATTAGACTATCCTCCTATAAATAAATTGACTAAGATACTTCTAGAAGCGTCGCACAGACGGGTCTGTAGTCCAGTGGTAACACGCTGGACTGGTAATCCAGGGATCGCAGGTTCGATCCCCCGTCTGACCATAATAAATTTAACAGTCTTTCAGATGGGACGTTAAACCGAGGTCTAGTGTCGGAGCTTTACACCGTGCACGGAAAAGAACCAGAGGAGACTCTGGAATGGGTCTCTCTCTCTCTCTCTCTGTATCATTGCACTATCCTCCAAAAATCTAAAATGACTAATCTCTTCAGGAGGCGTCGCTGATATGGGCAACCGGTAGCGACGATAAATAAACGTAAAACACACATAGGGGCGTCGCCCCGATTACCCAGGGTGCGATGATAAGTAATCACACCATAAAAACATATTACGCTTCACTCTTTTCATTCCTCACTGTTGATATAAATTTATTTGAGCTCGATCGCGAAACAAGCTACAACGTATGTTGATCACTCTCGGTACCTCATTCCTGATAGAATCCATCGCAGCGTGGGAGCGATAGAAGAGGCGACGTGGAATTTAAATGCCTTGCCCAATGGCACAATCGTAACGGCTCCACCGGGGCTCGAACTCCGGGCAGCTCGCACCTGAAGCGAACGCGCTACCACTGCGCTACCAGTGGGTTATCATGACGTCCTCACTAAAATGTGTTGTATTTATAAATATCCATGTAAGTGGTGCTTTGCTAGAACTAATTAGTTTTACTAGAACTAAGCCAGTTTTATTTTCTCTGTATTTCGTATGTTTTGTACTTGTATGTACAATTATGTAAAAAAAATGAACACGCAATAAAAACTAAAATAAATTATATGTTGATTGATCCTAACTAGTAATATATATATATATATATATATATGGTCCTCACAACATCCGAATGTTCGGCTTAAAAAAGCCTTTTTCAAGGAAAACAAAAATCATCCGGCTTTTTAAGCGGAAAATTCCAAATGTAGAGAGGACCACATATATATAAACTAAAATATATTAGTCTGTATGAAATGAGCATCGCAAGAGATTACAAGACAATTCACGAACTTTAAGAAAGTTATTGTTCTTAGCAGAGTTTACGTACATGTCAATTAAAGCACCTTAATTGCTTTAATTGCGCATAAAACGCCTATGTTGTTTGGCCACACAATTTACAAATGATCTTAAATGTCCCAAGTTTATTTACAAAAACATTCCGCAATCGGTTCCAAAATAAACAATTCGACGCGGCGGCTTGTCGAGAAATCCTATACGAAATGGGCGGAGCTTACCACTGCAGCACGTGAACCAGTCTCACTTTCATTCTCCGCTATTCTATGCTCGTTCCTTGCAATTGGTGTATCGAGGCAAAAGGCGGTGGCATACGATTCCGGAAAATCTCTGAATAAATTGAAATAAGATAAGAAGGCTTGATATTTTCTTGATATTATTCTGATTACGGGCTGCAGTTGGTCTTGGAATCGGCAGTCTAATCTGCAAGTTTTATCAAAATCCCGCTAGTCGTCTTCATAACGTCTTTTAGCTGAGATTTAATCAAAATATACATTGAATGAGAAAGATAAAGGGATTGAATTTACAGACACTATTGTAATAAGAGACAGCAAAGTGTGAATAAAACGATTCCACGGAAACGTATTATTGTGGTGAGTACAGCGTTTTACGACCTCTTTGATTAGATATAAAATAAGGCGTCAGGACTATATATGTGTACATGTACGTTTTAATTAGTATGCATTTCCAGCGTGTGGAATTACTAATTTTCTTAGGTATTAATATTATTTAGATGTGACAAGCTGTGTTCATATTAGATAATTTCCAAGAACTGTCGATGCTACGATGTATGTGTAGCTGATAGCATTGCATTTCGTGTCACGCAATTGATATAGTTTTAACCAGACACAAACTAACATTAACTGTGTGTGCAAATCAACTGGAGAGAGCAGAAACAACGACAATGGACATATATACACGTAGTAAGTGATTGCAATATATGGCTACAGTTTGCGATTCAATTCAATTCAATTACTTTATTTTCACTCATTCCCATGCAGTTATATTGTATAATACTAATACAATATTTTACACAAATGACAATGCAATAAGCATACGATGATATCTTAATTCAAGGTAAATACCTTGTTTAAATAAATATGCTACAACTTATGACGCCATTTGCATTTAGCGCCGTTTGCAAGCTATGCAATAAGCATATTGATACTAGAGGACATAGAAAACGCAAACTTATAAGTTTATAGCTGATAAGTGTGTTTTTTACATGAAAAACAATAACTATATAAATACATACTTTTAAACATTTTGGAATATTTTAGTTGTTCAGTTTGTGTTTTGTAATAAAGATGTGATATATCTTTGATGGAATCCTTCGTAGTTCGTTTTCATGTAATAATAATCATATAATGTATGTGTGCGTTTTCTATGTCCTCTAGTATATAATGTAGGTGTGCGTTTTCTATGTCCTCTAGTATGTAATGTAGGTGTGCGTTTCTATGTCCTCTAGTATGTAATGTAGGTGTGCGTTTTCTATGTCCTCTTGTACATAATGTAGGTGTGCGTTTTCTATGTCCTCTAGTATATAATGTAGGTGTGCGTTTTCTATGTCCTCTAGTATATAATGTAGGTGTGCGTTTTCTATGTCCTCTAGTATATAATGTAGGTGTTTTTTTCTAGTTAGATGTTTTTCTTTTTTGTCCTGTATATTGTGCGTTTTCTATGTCCTCTAGTATGTAATGTAGGTGTGCGTTTTCTATGTCCTCTATTATATGTGCATTTCTTTAATTGATAATACACAAATACTGACGTCATAAGCGACACAAATAATAAACTTTTCTCCAATCTCAAAAGTCAGTCTCAGGCGTCTGGTTGGTTCCGCTGACAGTAACACCCAGACTCAACCAATCAGATCACTTGAGTTTGAGATCTGAGAACAGTTTTATAACCCCGGAGCCCGATCCCCCGTCTGACCCCTAATAACATTAACAGTCTTTCAGATGGGACGTTAAACCGAAGTCTCCTGTCGGTGCTTTACACCGTGCACGTAAAAGAACCAGAGGAGATTCTGGAATGGGTCTCTGTCTGTATCATGCACTACCCGCCAAAATCTAAAATAACTAATCTCTTCAGGAGGCGTCGCTCATATGGTCAACCGGTAGCGACGATAAATAAACGTAAAAACAGAAACATAGATTAATATTAGTGCTAAGTTTAAAACGTTCTTTCAAAAAACATATGGCTGTGTGTCACTAAACAAGTCGCAACTGTCTCAATTGGTGACATATTGAGATGAGATTTTCAGGATGTGTCAACGTTGTTAATGATATCCGAGTTCTCTTTTCGCGTGTTTGCCGGCCATATATTCAATTTTCAATTTGAACACAAGACTATAAACAATACACAAAAGCAGTTTATTACTAGTATAACCAACTCTTTAAGTTTAAACTTTATTTATTTTACAATGATTGCGAAGCAAGTTTTAACAAGTTATATTAATCACTCTCGTTGGCGCGAATGAAAGCGTATATGTGGTTGGTCTTTAGTGTGGGAGGAAACCTACCTGTCCGATCTGGCGACCACCGTATCATATCACATACTACCCTGTCCGAGGATCCGAGAATCGAACTCGAGCTGCGCTAATCGGACAGACAAGGCAGTTGATTAGTAGTATACCAAACCTTTGCATGCTTTACACGTGCATCGTAACAGACGGATCTGTATTCCAGTGGTAACACGCTGGACTGGTAATCCAGGGATCGCAGGTTCGATCCCCCGTCTGACCCTAATCAAATTAACAGTCTTTCAGATGGAACTTTAAACCGAGGTCTCTTGTCGGTACTGTACACCGTACACGTAAAAGAACCAGAGGAGACTCTGGAATGGATCTCTGTCTGTATCACTGCACTATCCTCCAAAAATCTAAAATGACTAATCTCTTCAGGAGGCGTCGCTCATATGAGCAACCGGTAGCGACGATAAATAAACGTAAAACACACGTGTGCACCGTAAGATTAATGAGAGTAAGTACTAGTCTGCCTATTATCTCCCTTGCTAATGACGTCTGATTTATCCCAAAATGTATATTTGGTTTTTGTACATGTAATTGTACTCCTTTGTTTGTTGTTCCCTAACGGTAGGATAAATGTAATTTTATCATTTATATAATATGGTCAATTAATTGATAACATATCTTTGCAATAAAGTATCCATTGGTTATGCTGTAGGATATCTATCGAGATTTAATAATTTAAAACTTATAAGATGAGAAAACGGAAGACAATGAATAGTGTACGGTGCTCAGAATACAACGATAAAAACAGAGGAAACGAATGAGAAACATTAGCCAGTTACTGCCCCTGAATACTCCTAATAATATATTGGTCCTCTTAATTGGTTTCCTCTGTTTGTATCGATGTTTCCTTTGCACCACATGTTTGCTAATTCCATTCGTATTCTCGTCTTATTAAGCAAAGGATTCCAACTAAGAGGACTAATATACATTTCGGGGTAAAACTGACTTTATCCATCAAGGGAGGTAATAGAAACACCCGTACTGTCTCTCATTAAGAGGACAAATATACTATTAAGAGTATTCAGGGTCAGTAACTCATTAATGTCTCTCATTGTTTATGAATCCAAATATCAAATATTGTACGTTAGCACATAGTCGCAATGTCTGTTTTTTTCTAAATAAAATTTATACTTTATTTATTTTACAACGATTGCGAAGCAAGTTTTATCAACTTATATTAATCACTCTCGTTGGCTCGGATGAAAGCGTACATGTGGTCATTCATGTGGGGGGAAACCGGAGTACCCGGAGAAAACCCACCTGTCCGATCTGGCGACCATCGTACCATCTCACATACTTCCCTGTCCGAGGATCGAACCCGGGTCTTATTGGTGAGAAGCGAGTGCTCTAACCACTGCGCTAATCGGACAGCCAAATGTCGCAATGTCTGTACATGCTACCCAGGCATGTAAATAATGAATACACATATACTCGTATATTATGCTTTGATGTTCCCCGAACACCACTCACTCAGGGGTCATAAATCGCTTATTACCATATCTTACCATCTACATGCGAGATATTCAGATCCCTATCGTTATCCCACCTGCAACTCTCGGGGATTCCGAGATTCTACGATAACTGACCTCTGCTACACTAAAAATAAAATAAACGGAATATTTACGGATTAATGGCCCTGAAAATTGTAAAAAAGATTGTGGGAGGAGGGGAGGGGGGGGGGGAGTAAATAGGAGCATCTTGTTTTCTCGTGGATTACCGAATATTAAGAAATAAAATATGCTTAAATCCCAGAATGCCAGGAAGATCAGAAGTATTTATTGTTGTTTAATATTTCCATTTTTTAATAACTATTTACAGACAGCAGAGACTACTTGCATATGAACTATACATGTAGATTAAATGTTCGATGTACTGTGATTTTAAAGTAAAGTAATAATACCGTTGGAATATACGATAGGCTTACAGGTACTGTGCTTTCAAAGTAAAGTAATAATACCGTTGGAATATTACACTACTGTATAGGTAAGGCAATATACGATAGCTTACAGGTACTGTGCTTTCAAAGTAAAGTAATAATACCGTTGGAATATTACACTACTGTATAGGTAAGGCAATATACGATAGCTTACATGTACTGTGCTTTCAAAGTAAAGTAATAATACCGTTGGAATATTACACTACTGTATAGGTAAGGCAATATACGATAGCTTATATGTACTGTGCTTTCAAAGTAAAGTAATAACACCGTTGGAATATTACACTACTGTATAGGTAAGGCAATATACGATAGCTTACATGTACTGTACTTTCAAAGTAAAGTAATAATACCGTTGGAATATTACACTACTGTATAGGTAAGGCAATATACGATAGCTTACAGGTACTGTGATTTATTGTTTAGTGGGTTATACCTGACTTACCTATAATGCAATAGTGTATCGAATGTTTGTATACAACCGTTATTACTTTACTTTGAAAGCACAGTAGTGGTCAAGAATGTTGAATCACCATTGACAGTCAATGGCTCGTATAATATAAACACGACCTACTATTAGAAGACATGGGGAAAATAGAAAGAAGTTAGAACCTGTGTGTTTTACGTTTATTTATCGTCGCTACCGGTTGCCCATATGAGCGACGCCTCCTGAAGAGATTAGTAATTTTAGATTTCTGGAGGATAGTGCAATGATACAGAAAGAGACACATTCCAGAGTCTCTTCTGGTTCTTTTACGTGCACGGTGTACAGCACAGACACGAGACCTCGGTTTAAAATCCCATCTGAAAGACTGTTAATTTGATTAGGGTCAGACGGGGGGGGTTGAGCCTGCGATCCCAGTGGGTAACACGCTGGACTACAAATCCGTCAACAAATTAAAAATAAAGGTAAGACACACACCCTAAATTGAATCTACAATAAAAGGGATCACATGCGGCGTTTTCAGTAAAGCAATACTGACACAAATTGTTATCAGGAACGAAGTAGGGGGCATAATAAAACCACTGGGATTTAGTTTATACATAAAGGGTACAATTACAAGCGTTTAGCGGTAATGAGCGAGCCAATTAGACATACGTTTGTATAAATTGGAATGTTACGCGTCTATTTGCATTTCTTCTAGCTATATACTCGTATATAGTGTGTCAGGCAGAATTAACGAGCTAACAAGTTAATCTTCAATTACTTTCAGTATGTATTTGCCACAACAATGATTGCTCCAATTCAGAAGACGTAATCTAATTGGTTCGAGTCTCACTGAGAACGCGACTTGTGCTACACGTGCATGTGTACACGTTGCTACACTCAGCCAAGTTTCTACATCTAATCACGTTGCTACACTCAGCCAAGTTTCTACATTTAATCACGTTGCTACATTTAGTCACGTTGCTATATCTAATCACGTTGCTATATTTAGTCACGTTCCTACATCTAATCACGTTGCTACATTTAGTCACGTTGCTACATTTAGTCAGGTTGCTATATCTAATCACGTTGCTACATTTAGTCACGTTCCTACATCTAAGCACGTTGTTAAATTTAGTCACGTTGCTACATTTAGTCACGTTGCTATATCTAATCACGTTGCTACATTTAGTCACGTTCCTACATCTAATCACGTTCCTACAATTAATTACGTTCCTACATTTAATCACGTTGCTACATTTAAGTACGTTGCTACATTTAATTATGTTGCTACATTTAATCACGTTGTGAAATAAATAAAGTTTAAAATAAATGTTAATTAGTTTAAGCAACATTTTATTTCTTTGAATGTACATAACAATAATACGTTTACACATACATGTAGAATTGAGTAGAAAATAATGGCCGGTCAAATTCTATTCGATTAAACTGTTGAACTATTCCACATTTTAAGGAGGAAAAAAAAGAATAAACCATGTTGGTATTAAACATATGTATTCGACATTATGCAACATAATTTACAACAAATAATTATGTACACAATAAATATTCTGATTGTGGTCTATAACTGTGTCATATCGTTACATTTCTGATTGGTTTAAACATATTTATTTGACATTATGCAACATAATTTACCACAAATAATTTACCCAATAAATACAAGTGGGTTGATATGAAAGCTAAAAGCTAAACAATGTTGTGTTTTTGTTAGACATAAAAACAGAAAGTAGAAGCCTAATTCTGAACAGCAACCTGCTTCAATGGTTACCTCTTATCTATGTGTACTTATAATTAATTGGCAATTTATGGATTTGTGTTGGTTCATGAAAGTTACACAAACTAAAGATTGGCTGTCCGATTAGCGCAGTGGTTAGCGCGATCGCTTCTCACCAATGCAACCCGGGTTCGATCATCGGACTGCGAAGTATGTGAGATGGTACGGTGGTCGCCAGATCGGACAGGTGGGTTTTCTCCGGGTACTCCGGTTTACTCCTACACAAATAATCACATTATATGCTTTCATCCGCGCCAATGAGAGTGATTATTATAAGTTGTTAAAACTTGCTTCGCAATCGTTGTAAAATCGTTTTAGGTGCGATAGGCCCGGAGTTCGAGCCCAGCTGGAGCCGTTACGATTGTGCCCTTAGGCAAGGTATTTAAATTCCACATTGCCTCTTTCTCCTTCATAACGATGGATTCCATCAGGAATGAGGTCTCGAGAGTGATTAATATAAGTTGAAAGAACTTGTTTCGCAATCGAGCTAAAATAAAGTTGTATTAACTAATTTATTATTAAATCTCAAACGGGTTACAAACACTGTGTTACTCAGCATTGATCGCAGCCTTTATATTTACAGACTATCTTATCTATTGTATTTTGACGAATGCTTGACATTTGTCTGACACTAAACGGTGGAGACCGAATGATTCCGAAATCATGCCGGGAAGTGCCAAATGTGAGCTTTACACTTGGGGCCGCTTAAGTTACTGCTAAATAAATATTTATTTAAATGAAACCATAGCACCAAGTTGCTGCTCTGTCACGCCACGTGGCGGTATTGTTTTCGCTGAGTGTTTGTTTGAACGCCCTGTTAATGACTGCAAATGGCAAAGAAAACATGCGCTGGTGTACTGTTGTCGTGTCTGCCTTTGCCGATTCTTGGAAAAGATATATAATTTCGCTAAGAGTAAATGGCAGCCGAATAGACTAGACTAATTATCCATTGGTTTACTCGTTGGATTGCGAACCCATCGATCGCAGGTTCGATCCATCGTCTGGCACTAATAATATTAACAGTCTTTCAGATGGGACTATAACTCGGGGTCTTGTATGTATATACCGGCGCTATCTACAGAGCATGCAAACAGACGGTGGGTGTTCCAGGTATTGAGGCGCATCCTGTGTCTTGCACTATCCTCCGATAAATATTGCTTAACCCTGCACTATCCTCCGATAACTATTGCTTAACCCTTTCAACACCACATACCTCTAAATAGGCTTGCAAATAGTGTTGCTCCAGACGAGACGGCTCGTCGTCTCATCAGGATCTGCACTTTTTGCAAATATTATTGCTATTTTTTAGACAAAAATTACCCATTGTGACAAATGAACTTGTCCAAATGTAATTTTCTTATTAATTTATTGGTCTAAAAATATCATGCTCGCCCACATGGTTCGCCGGAGGCGAGGGTAAATAAGCTCAATCATCATCTACCATGCACAGTCCATGCCAGTTACTATATGTTTAATGTGATAAAGAGCAGCCAGAGACACGTTATGTCATTCAAATCACCATATGCAGTATTCCACAATGCCATGCTGGTTACCCGCATGATGTTGTGCGGTGGGTTTCCAATACTGACACCTGTCGGCAACCAGCCTCCTCTATAGATGTCTAACAATGTTTGAAATATACTTACCAACAATGGATTAACCTTTCATCATTTTGACATGCATCTTTGAAAAGTCCTGAATAAATATTTACCAAGAGTTTACAGAAATATCTCGGGATACCACAATCCCCACTAATCTTCTTAATCTCCAATGTAAATACGTTACCGTTATGTAGATTATGATAATATATTTACACACTTAATACCTCTACCCTAACAGACGGATCTGTCGTCAGTCCGCTGGTTAACATGTTGGACTGGGTATTCGGGGATCGCAGACTCGATCTCCCGTCTGACCCTAATACAATGTATAGGTCAAATTTATAACAAAGTAACATATTGAGAATCTGACAACTGGCTGCTTAATGCAGGTTGGCTGCTTAATAGAGGTGACCACTAACACAAGCTTGACTGTACATACAAAACATAGGTACAACATTGTAGCATGATAATACAAATGTTTAGGGCTGCAAGTTTTAGCAACATTGGAAAACGGCCCGCATCCGTTATATTGTTATATTTCGGGTTTTACGCCTGCATCAGCACCATTTTGGGCTATATCGCCGGTGGGCAGTTTACCTAACAACACCTTTCCTGGGCTGGCTCCAGCGGTTAACTAGTACTTGGGTGCACCAACCTCCGTAAGAAACTGCCAACCAACTGTTTCATATAAATGAGACACGGTCTGAGCGGGGCTCGAACCCGTGACCATCAGTGATGATAGGTTACAGTGGTATACAAGTCAGCGACCTTAACTCTGCCTGTATCATTGCATTATCCTCCATATTTATATATAATTTAGCAGCAGTACACTGAAAGGGGTTAGAACGAAAGAAAACTTATATTATTATTTCCCTTCATTTTTTTATCAACTAAATTGCGTGTATGACGTGACCCATTCCACTGATCCAAATTTCAAATTATTTTTTGTAGCCAATGGCTGTCTAATCTATATTCTTTGTATGAGGTAAACATTCTTGAAATGAGAACTACCTATATTTATTAATATATTGACTCGCTAATACAATAACTTCTGAAATTCTCTAGCATATACCTAGAATATATTTCACGTATTTTCATTGTTACATAATTATACATGTATATATATTATTCTCCTGCCTATTGTATATCAATCAATTGATAGGGAAAAGAACTATATAAGTTTTCTTTCGTTCTAATCCCTTTCAGTATACTGCTGTTTAAATTATATGTAAAATGTTCATTTCTTGATTAAATGTACAAAAATACTGAAAAAAATAATGTTTAAACTAATTACTATTTTATATCAAAACCCCCTCTGCAATGTTGCATCCATTAATGTGCGTGTTTTTCAATTGAGCAAATACACCCACAGAAGCATGCATGCATGATGCGCAAGTCATTCAGCTTCGGCGAAAAATTAATAATGTCTCCATCGGGACCCATCGTTCGCTGTGTGCAGGGGTCCCAAGAGTACAATGGTTTGTATTACTAGCAGGAACAATTTGTTGAGAAAATGAGATTTACATGTTATGGTGCGAAACACCTGTTTTTCGTTCAATATAATGCCCGTCATTCTATTTCCAGAAGTCTTTGTATTAGAGATCACTGCTCTGTAGGATATGTTAACATGTTTCCGCTGATCAACGTACTGCGAGTTCCTGACATAATACAAAGCAATGTTTGATTGTCTTTTAAATATTGGTTTGATAATTAGCCCCCGTTGCTAGGCAATGGTGTTAATTGGTTGTATCTGAGTAGAGTTCGCAGACGGATCTGTAGTCCTGTGGTAACCCGCTGGATTGGCAATCCAGGGATCGCGGGTTCGATCCCCCGTCTGACAGTAAAACTTTAACCCGAGGTCTCGTGTCGGTGCCTTACACCGTGCACGTAAAAGATTCAGAGGAGACTCTGGAATGGGTATCTGTCTGTATCATTGCACTATCCTCCAACAATCTAAAATGACTAATCTCTTCAGGAGAGATCGCTCATATGGGCAACCGGTAGCGACGATAAATAAACGTAAAAACAAACACATATCTCAGAATGTTGTGAGTGGATTTTCATGCAACTTTGTGAATATATAGAAGGTTGGTCCACGAGGAAGATATTAAATTGGAGGATAAACCAGTTAGGGCCTGTTGTCATGGAGATAGCAAAGTATCCACTCCCAGTGACTATATACCACTGTAAAATAAAGCAAGAACATGTCTAATTGTAAACTCTACATTAACCTTGCCTTTGTCAATACAATATACATACATAATAGTATACATGGCATGAGCAACAAAATGTAATATACATACATAATAGTATACCTGGCATGAGAAACAAAATGTAATATACACACATAATAGTATACATGGCATGAGAAACAAAATGTAATATACACACATACTAGTATACATGGCATGAGAAACAAAATGTAATATACATACATAATAGTATACATGGCATGAGAAACAAAATGTAATATACATACATAACATGAGAAACAAAATGTAATATACACAAATTACATTGATAATATATTGACATCGTGTTATTTAAAGCAACGATGAGCCAGCTAAAAAGCTATATTGGCAAGGCGCGAAACCAATTCATTAACATTGTTTTTTTTAGTTTATACAAATTTATTTGAGCTCGATTGCGAAACAAGTTCTTACAACTTAATAGTAATCACTCTCGATACCTCATACCTGATGAAATCCATCGTCACGAGGGAGAGAGAGAAGAGGCAACGTGGAATTTAAATGCCTTGCCTAAGGGCACAATCGTAACTGCTCCAGCTGGGCTCGAAGAGGACCAATATAATTGTACAAGTATTCAGGGGAAGTAACTGGCTAATGTTTCTCATTGAATTAATTCGAACACTTGAACGAATGCTGCGGCTAAGTCTTAAAATAGAAACACCGCCATGTTTCAAGTCATGAACAAATCGAGATTAATTAACGCTCAGACATGCGATGTTTAATGCATGTTAGTATACTTTCAAAATTCTCATGGTATCTGATTGCACTGTAATCTGCCTCACGTTGCATTTGTGAACATTACGATGGGTGTAACTGTAGAACGACCACGTGCGTCGAACCCGGGACGTCCCGCCTCATCTCATCAATTATGTACGTGTGCGTGTCGCAGTACCAACAGTACAAGGCTTAAAGAATGCCGCGCCCGCCTCATCTACTCGTCTGAGTACTCGTCCACAGTAGGGGGCATACTAATAATAGTAATGATGACGACGACGATGATGACGATGATGACGATGGCGACGACGATGGCGACGACGGCGACGATGATGACAACGATGATGATGATGACGATGGCGACGATGATGACGACGACGACGACGACGATGCCGACGACGACGACGACGACGACGACGACGACGACGACGACGACGACGACGACGACGACGACGACGACGACGACGACGACGACGACGATGATGATGATGATGATGATGATGATGATGATGATGATGATGATGATGATGATGATGATGATGATGATGATGATGACGACGATGACGATGAATCATAATATTATTTGGCAGTATTGTATAGATTGCTTTTAATCACGTTAGAACCACCGACCTTTCGGGTGTCAGGAGTACATG
Organism: Archivesica marissinica; assembly: GCA_014843695.1. Taxonomy (NCBI): domain Eukaryota; kingdom Metazoa; phylum Mollusca; class Bivalvia; order Venerida; family Vesicomyidae; genus Archivesica; species Archivesica marissinica. Next base: position 27,092,651 of record CM026396.1, on the reverse strand, counting down.
TCCATCAATTGAATGACACCCAAGTAGATCTAAAACACACATCCCACACAGCTCACACAGCCACGAGAGGCACATTCCATGGGGTATTCTAATGACCCCACCCCCCCCCCCTTAAATACGTGCAGTGGATATTTTGTTTCACTTTTTACGTAATTGTTAATAAATGTCATAACACTGTAATGTTACGTCGACGTTATCGCTGTATCACGAAGAGTTCCGATTAAGGATTTTGTCAGAATGGTTCTCGGTAGAATTATACAGAACTTGACGGGTTAATTAAGATCCAGTGCTAACAGGTGCTTGTTCCACATCAATCAAGCGTCTGCAAGTTCGCATGTACTACATTTGTAATAAATTCTGTCGTTGCATTAAATTCCTAGGGTTCAGTGCTAAATGTTCTATGAGTGTATAGTTGATTTACGCTAGAACTACTGCTGTGTATAACAACACAAGTCTCAGACGCCTATATGTTGTAATTAATTCAGACACTTAGATTGTGGCCTAGTTTCTTTATTTTGAAACGTATCGGTTTTAATGAAAACAACTAAGACATTAAGAATACCATCACCAACCACCACAACAACAACAATCACCACCACCACAACAACAACAAAAACAACAACCACCACCACCACAACAACAACAAAAACAACAATCACCACCACCACAACAACAACAATAATAATAATAACAAAAACAACCACAACAACAACAAAAACAACAACAATAATAATAATAACAAAAACAACAACAACCACAACAACAACAACAACAAAAACAACAATAATAATAATAACAAAAACAACAACAACAACAACAACAACAAAAACAACAACAATAATAATAATAACAAAAACAACAACCACCACAACAATAGCAACAATAATAATAAAATAATAAATAATAATAAAAATAATTGTAATCTCATTAAGCTGTACGTTTTATAATTAATCCATTTTCGTTGTGTTTGCAACAGCTATGTGCTGTATGAATGAATAAATAAAATATGGAGGACATAATAGTTTACCGCTAGGTGGGGCGTCGACCTCGCGCATCCCTTGTGTTACAATTCTATGTCTTAGTTAATACAAATTTATCTTAGCTCGATTGCGAAACAAGTTCTTACAACTTATATTAATCACTCTCGAGACCTCATTCCTGATGGAATCCATAGCCACGAGGGCGAGAGAAGAGGCAATGTGGAATTTAAATGCCTTGCCTAAGGCACAAGCGTAATAGCTCCAGTGGGGCTCGAACTCTAGGCAGTTCGCACCTGAAGCGAACGCTCTACAACTGCACTATCACGACTTCCACATTCCACTTCGATTTCTAAATTAGATGCACATGGTGTGTGTGTGTTCGTGCGTTTATTTATCGTCGCTATAGGTTGCCTATATGAACGACGCCTCCTGAAGAGATTATTTTGGGAAGGGTCGAATCTAATGTTTTGAGAACTTGTGACCCGACCCACTTGCCATTATTTATGCTGTAGTGTGCTATGATGTATTATATTGTATAAGCACTTTAATATTGGCAATAAAATATGTTTAAACTAAGAGATTAGTCGTTTTAGATTTTTGGAGGATAGTGTAATGATACAGACAGAGATCCATTCCAGAGTTTTCTTACGTGCACCACAGTGTGCAACACCGACACGAGACCTCGGTTTAAAGTCCCATCTGAAAGACTGTTAATTTTATTAGGGTCAGACGGGGATCGAATCTGCGATCCCTGGAGTACCAGTCCGTCGTGTTACCACTGAACTACAGATCCGTCTGTGTGTTTTTTACGTTTATTTATCGTCGCTACCGGTTGCCCATATGAGCTACGCCTCCTGAAGAGATTAGTAATTTTAGATTTTGGAGGATAGTGCAATGATACAGACAGAGACCCATTCCAGAGTCTCCTCTGGTTCTTTTACGTTCACGGTGTAAAGCACCGACACGAGACCTCGGTTTAACCTCCCATCTGAAAGACTGTTAATTTTATTAGGGTCAGACAGATTAGTTATTTTAGATTTTGGAGGATAGTGCATGATACAGACAGAGACCCATTCCAGAGTCTCCTCTGGTTCTTTTACGTGCACGGTGTAAAGCACCGACACGAGACGGGGGTCGAATCTGCGATCCCTGGAGTACCAGTCCAGCGTGTTACCACTGGACTATAGATCCGTCTGTAAAAAAATAATTAATAACATAACATAATTATGGTGACATGCAAAACGATCCCTGATTATGAATTCAACGATCCGTGACTAATTTCGTTCTAATTAATTCGGAAACACGAAAAAGCCAAAATAAGTGCGATTGTTCCTTTTCGCACCTCATGTATTCATACAGACACCTGTGCAAAGCAAACAAAGACACCCGAGTACAAGCATTATCCGAATTAGTGTTTGTAACAGGTGCGAAATCCGATTAATCGCCGAGTGCAAACATGTAAGAAGATGCCGCATGTAGACAATGGCTTCGTCATTATTGCAATTGTTTGTCTAACCACTGTCAAAACATCGACAATCAGAAGTATCTGAGTAGAGGAATATAGTAGGGGCCTGCACATCCCTGTATCCTCAACACGTAACACGCTGGACTGGTAATACAGGGATAGCAGGTTCGATCCACCGTCTGACCCTAATAAAATTAACAGTCTTTCAAATGGGACGTTAAACCGATGTCTCGTGTCGGTGCTGTACACCGTGCACGTAAACGAACCAGAGGAGATTCTGGAATGGGTCTCTGTCTGTATCATTGCACTATCCTCCAAATATCTAAAATGAATAATCTCTTCAGGAGGCGTCGCTCATATGGGCATCCGGTAGCGACGATAAATATAAGCGTAAAACACACACAAAAGGCAGTCTAATAGCTATGCATTGGGTTATATTGTTGTTTTTATTGGTAAATAAATCATTGCAATATCTCCAAAAAGAGATCATTCTTCATTATAGACAAATACTAGATAATTACATGTATATCAAATCTAGGGAATAGGTCAAACAATTGATACAGAGTGATCTTCTATATAACTAGATTAAATAGAATATGTAGTGTGTGTAATACGAACCCAGTTGAACATGAATACCATTTCTTAATTGTTTGTCCTTGAACTTAGGATAACATTTTGAAAGCCATATGTTTGTCATTGGCCAAATATTAATAAACTTGAAAATGTTATTTCGACAGTGACAAGTAAAATGCTAAATGATGTAGCAAAATATATTTATTTTGCAATGGAAATGAGAAATACACGATAGCTAACTGGCTTTTATAACAATCTGCATTTATATTGATTATTGTCTTTTCAGAAATGTGATAAATATAAAATCATTATATATTGAATATTGTCTTGTTAAGAGATTTGTTAAATATAAAATCACTATGTATTGAATATTGTCTTGTTAAGAGATTTAGTAAATGTAGCATCACTATATATTGAATATTGTCTCGTTAAGAGATTTATTAAATGTAGCATCACTATTGTCTCTGTGTATTGTCCCTATTGCTTTATGTATGAAACTACCAACTTGTTCATATAAAGGGACAATGTCTGAGCGTTGCTCGAACCCGTGGCCATCAGTGATGATAGGTTACAGTTGTATACAAGTCAGCGACCTTTACATTGCTCAGTCCATGTCTATTAGTAATTGATTGGTATTTCCTTGCCGCAATCAAGTAATCGGAAATTAATCCGTTATGTCTTGCAATACCTTTGATCCGTTTCATGTTCTATTAAACCCATTTTGATTGGCCACCGAAATTTCACGGACTAGTCAGTGACGTAATGGATAATTTCTAAATTTAGCGAATTTGATTGGTTAATTTGTACATCACGTGATTTCTCCAGTCTCTGAAGCCACTTCCTGTATTTGATGAAATTGTTGAAAATAAAAATCTTCTTATCATTTCAGATAAAACGTGTGAGCGATAGTACAGCGATTAGCCAGTGCTCTTCGTAAAAATAACTTTCTTGAATAGTTCAAAAGATTGTGTTTTCGGCAGAAGGAATAAAGACATAGCGATATATTACGGATAAAACTAGTGATAAGGAGTAGTTTTAGTTAACCTGTTCTGTTCTCAGTAGTGGACACAGTGATTATGTTGTATAAAGTACCTGACCAGGACGAGAACCAGTACCTTCAGAAACCGGAAGCAGGCGACAATTACGACAAACTGTACACGAAACCGGAACCCGTCCAGGATTTGAACTCTGGTTCCCCTACAATGTTCCAGTCTTCCGCGCCAGCTATGTCCACTCCCCCTGCATCTTCCCCCACATTTCAGGATCCTCAAACAACGAACAATCTTGGATATTCTAGTTCAATGTATGTGCCGGGATCCAGATCCGTACTTCCGTCTATGCAGTATCTTAGTAACGGTAACCAGGCATCTTCAGCCTCATTCTGGGGAATGCAACATTCAGAGCTAGGATACAGCCATGCTCATGGTTCAGGAAATATATCTCCTCTGGCAAAGCCGTTTGCGTTCGACCCGACACAGAATCCAGCTTCGCCAACGTCACGTGCAGATGGGATGACGTATGCATCAACAGGGGCTATTGCCCGTCCGAACCCGTACTCTTCCTACATGGGTGCTGATATTTCACCGTGGAGCATGGCCATACAGCAGGGACTTCATAGAATTGGAACTGGTTAGTTTGTATTTTAAATATTTATTAATTAATTCAATGAAAACAAAACCACTTCTACATACATATTCAGATTTGAGAAAACTTTACATAAAGAAATATTATTTTGTAAGACCAAATATGCTAAAGTTTATTGAATTGTTGCAATCTAATAAAAGAAATATCCTATATAATTTAGCTTTATTCTATAATAAAGCAGTTGACATTAAAATAACACTCTTAAATAATATGACATAAATCCAATATCAGCACTAATTATTGTTCATCCTCATAATTAGATGCATTTTCTTATTATTATCAGATTCTATATGCCACATGACCACGATAAAATTGTTGTATATACCGTGTATATACATCATATATATTTGTATATATGTATTTGACGATGTACCATGTTCAAGTCTTAATAACATTTCTGTTCTGTTCTGTTCATATTAATTTTAGTCACTGCGTAGCTTTAAAAACATATTAGCAGTAGTAGCACATTCGCTTCGGGTGCGAACTGACCGGAGTTCGAGCCCCGCTGGCGCCGTTACGATTGTGCCCGTAGGCAAGGCATTGAAATTCCACCTGCCTCTTCTCTCTCCCTCGTGGCGATGGATTCCGTCAGGAATGAGGTATCCAGAGTGATTAATATAAGTTGTAACTTGTTTCACAATCTAGCTAAAAATAAATGTGTATACACTAATTATTGTTTTATTAAAGTCCCTAAACGCGTTGGTTTACAATGTGTTGCACACCGAGATATTCTAATGAGTGGATTTTTAAACCTAGTGATTACTTTCTTACAATTCCAATTTTATTGATAACATAATTATAGTATATATAGCATACAGTCAAACCTGTGTTTGTGGTCACCTCTATTAAGCAACCAACCTTTATTAAGCAGCCTGTTTCAACATTCCCAATCTGTTGTTTTTTATTATACATTTGACCTCTATTAAGCAGTCACCTGTGCTAAGCAGTCATTTTCTGTCTCATCTATGTACAGTACATACAATTCAATTTATATTATAGCACATTGCCATTCTACAAATGAGAATTTTAAGAGACAATAGCATATTACAATACGTTAAACATGTTTTACTTTTTAAATACTATGTAAAAGTCGCTAATCATAACGCTATTTCTGATCTAATTTGGCGAATAGATAGTAGATATTAATCTTTATTATTGTCTCATCTATATATATATATATCTCAACTAATAATTCAAAACATGAACACTATACAACAGTACATAGCCATTCATTTGTTTAAAGATATTTGTCATATTTTCTGTATCCACCTTATCATGTAATGTGTGTCAATCTTGTACAAATATAATTATTAGACATGGTCCGTTTTGTCCACGAACATGGTCCGTTATGTCCACAAATCTGGTCCGTTATGTCTAGTCTTGAAAATGGTACATATATAAATATAATTATCAGACATGGTCCGTTTTGTCCACGAATATATTCCGTTATGTCCACAAATCTGGTCCGTTATGTCCACAAATCTGGTCCGTTGTGTCCCAAATCTGGTCCGTTTTGCCCATGGTCCGTTATGTCCATGGTCCGTTATGTCCAGCATTCCATTAAAATTGAATTACAGGAGACACATTCTGAATGCAATAGCATATGATTACGCTATGCTCTCAATTAATACTTCGATATTGAGTCAATAAGGGACCTCGCTGGCTTTTTTCTATTACCTCCCTTGGCAGATAAAGTCCGATTTATCCCGAACTGTATAGCGGTCCTTTCAGTTGGAATTCTTTGTTTTGATATCTGTCGAGATTTAGTAATTTAATAATAATAAGATGAGAGAGAGGATGAACATTGCTAGCATGTTGTGCAAAGGAAACAACGATAAAAACAGAGGAAACCACTTAAGATGACCTACACTTTTAGGGAGTATTCAGGGGCAGTAACTGACCGATGCCTCTCATTGCATGCCGTTTTTATGGATCGGAGGTGTGTTTTACGCTTATCTATCGTCGCCTCCTGAAGAGCCAGATCAGGCGGCACATTATATGCACGTTCTGTGCCGTCTGATCTGGCTCCGAGGTTATACAAAATGTTCTCAGATCTCAATCTCGAGTTCTAGTGATTTGATTGGTTTATTCTGATATTTCAGCTCGAGTGAACCAATCAGACGCTTGATAATTGAGTTTGAGATTGGATGAAAGCTTTATAACCTCCAGGCCTGGGCTCTATGCTGTGTACAGGTTACGGGTTAAATTGATAATCCATCTATACATACAAAGCAGCAAATACAATATTATTAAACATATTTCCAGACGGTCAGGAATACTTTGCTGACATTGAAGCTCGTGAGTGCGTGAACTGCGGTGCCATATCCACACCTCTGTGGCGCCGGGACGGTACCGGACACTATCTCTGCAACGCATGCGGACTTTATCATAAGATGAACGGGGGAATCAACCGGCCACTTTTGAAACCCCAGAAACGATTGGTGAGTATTTGCGTAACTTCTGTAAACGTAGTGACACTAGGGTGAAAATACCATTGTGACAGAATCGTGACATTTTTTCATTTTTTTACGTTTATTTATCGTCGCTACCGGTTGCCCATATGAGTGACGCTTCCTGATTTTAGATTGTTGGAGGATAGTTCAATGATAAAGACAGCGACCCATTCCAGAGTCTGCTCTGGTTCTTTTACGTGCATGGTATAAAGCATCGACACGAGACCTCGGTTTAATGTCCCATCTGAAAGACTGTTAATTTTATTAGGGTCAGACAGGGAATCGAACGAGTCATGACATGCATGGTATGTGCAATATGCGGAAGTCGTGATGGCGCAGTGGTAGAGCATCCGCTTCAGGTGTTAGAGGCCCGGCGTTCGCACCCCAGTTGTAGCCTATATGAGTGTGTCATTAATCAATGCGTTTAACGTCCACGTTTCCACGACATAAGATGCACATGCGAATTAAAGCCCCATATAACAAACACACTCATGTACATAGTTACGCAGTGTGGATATATAGTTGAGCCAGAGAACAAGCAATTATTCACAACCACAACTGTTGCACGAACGAAAATGCGATTACACTTAAAAAATCTAGTTCACCGCATATACGTTCGTCGTAGTTCACTTGCAAGAAATCGAATACCTTCCGCTGAAACTAAATGATTTAGTTCTAAACATTGGCTCTGATTCAATATTCAAATTAGTTAAATTATCAAGCACTTTATCTAGATCAGATATTAGAGTATCGTCTGTGTGCATTTAGACATACTATTAAAATGCACCCAGCACCCGAGATTAAGACATTTATTTTGAAACTTATTTCACCTACTGTCACAAATTATTAGATAAAACATGTGCTGTTATTTGGTTTAAATCTCTTGAAAATGACGGTAAACCCGTAGCGTTGTTGAGTTCAATTTATAATCTGAATTGAATTGTTAAAATCACCATTTCAAACCATTGTGATGCACGCCTTCTGTAATAATGTGGCATCTGGTATAATATATGCTACGCAAGTAAGGCCATCGTCATAGTACACTGTGAAACCAGTGAATCTGGTATATCATATGCAAGCAGGGCATCGTCATAGTACACTGAAACCAGTGAATCTGGTATATCATACGCAAGCAGGGCATCGTCATAGTACACTGTGAAACTAGTGAATCTGGTATATCATGCGCAAGCAGGGAATCGTCATATTGCAAAGCGCATAAAAACGAGAATTGTGTGTGTTTCCAAATAATACCAAAATAATATTAACTGAAAGTCGTGATAGCGCAGTGGATGCGCGTTCGCAAACAGCACCGAGTTCGAGCCATGTTGGAGCCGATACGATTGTGCCCTTAGGCAAGGTATTTAAATTCCATAGTGCCTCTTCTCTCTCCCTCTTGGCGATGGATTCCATCAGGAATGAGGTCTCGAGAGTGATTAATATAAGTTGTAAGAACTTGTTTCGCAATCGATGCTAAAATAAATGTGTATAAACAAATATTAACTGCATAGCAATGTAAAACACATTTTTATAAAGCAGATACGTGTACTTTCTTCTAATTGGATTTCCAAAAATAAATTAAAACACGCTCCCTTCTGTACGTGTTGCCTGCATGCCACGGAACATTCATGACGTTTATTGATGACGTATACATAGGCACATGTGTATTAGTGACCGACAACATGGTTAGAGAATCTGAAAAAAACTTTAAACATATATACTTGTATTCTATATACAGTTATTACGCTGTATTGATAATTAACATTTTATTTCACTAGCTCTATTAAATATGGTGTACACGGAAAAATGTTAAGGGGCTATGCCGTCTTCATTGTGCAACATATTGACCCCTCCCCCCCAAAAGCACCGTCACAACGCTCATTTTTAGGTCAGAAACCGATATTGAAATTTCCATAGGCCGCCATTGTCACACAAAGTGCCATTTAATTTCCCCAACAATAGTTTGGCACAAAAGACAGTAGTTTTCAACAGACTGGCATTTGAGCCACAGGAAAATGTCAATTTTTAATATGGTTGGCCGATTGCGGTTATTTAATTTCCCACTAAAGGCACCACTCCATACGCGGACTGTAATTTGGTGGTGAATGTTGCACTGACACCTGTATTTATAATATGCTGTTTATTTGTCACCAAAGAGTATGCACATAATCTAAAATATTCCAAAATGCAGCTCATATATTGTTATTTTAATATTTAGAAGTCAGTTTCACTATTGCTGACAATACCTACTCAGCCAATCAGTTCATGTATCAATAACTCTTAAGGGCTTCTCTACACTTTTTCAACCAATCCGAGACCACTATGTCAATAACATCGTCTGACCTTTAATAAATTAAATATTGGCCCAACTGCGATGTTTATTAATAGAAAATTGAGTTTGAAACGGTATTGTTAATAAATGAATCTCTTTCTTTTCTCACCCTTCTCTTTTTGCTTTAAAATTTATTTTTCAAACTAGCGATACTTATCCATAAATAACCCTTTTGTGTATATACATGGAAGGCAAACATCTTATTATACCATTTATGTTGTAACAGTGTGTAAATGCTTTTTATGTATATACAAGAAAGAAATAAACGGGGTTACCCGAAAAGGGGCCTCAAAATTAAAAATATAAAAAAAATCTCTAGACCAATATATCATTTGTTGAGCGGCATATCGACCATAAGGAACGAACATATGTCAATAGTTTACACAAATATGCTATGGGTAACACTGTTGAGTTTCTATGAGTATTTTGATTGTATCTATAGTAACCTTTTTACCCTCCAAAACATATGTCACCTAATTTAGCGACCAAACCAAACCAGGGGCAAACATATCCTCATGGATGTTGCTCCTTCTGCATAGCATATGTACATATAACTCCAGGATTCCCTAGATACCCATAGCATAACTGTGTAAACTATTCATATAAGATAAGATAAGATAATTATTTATTATAGTGACTTGTGTTTTCTAACATATTCAATATAATGTGAAATTTTAACACCCGGCCCAACGGGCCTATAAGTCACCCTATGATAACAGATTTAAATAGCGTGAATATGCATCATTAAACGAAGAGTATTATTTACATACTTATTACTGAGATAATTACTGAGATAATTATACCTAATGGTATTCGATTACAAATAACCAGAGATCATATAGGAATACTAGTAGTTTATGTAGATATACTAAGTAGATAATTATACATTCTATGTATTATTATGTGGATAGTACATGATATTTAACAATGGTCGACGTATATTTCCCAGTATTTCCCAGAATAAACAAGTAGACATGCACATGTATATTTGCATACATACGAAATAAGTAATTTGTAATATTAAAGTTTATCCTCTCTAAAAACAAATATATATCTATTCTAGAATTTCTACTCAATACATGTATAATTAGCTTGTATGACATTGATCACGTGTAAATAGTATGTATAATATGTATATCATTATGACTATGTACTATATGTATACGTCTAAATGAATAAACGATAAAAAATAAAAAAAAATAAAAAAACATACATATAATATACATTCTATGTGAATCGTATATAGTAAGATACTTAACGATTTCAATGAGTGTAAGTGTTAATACTTTTATATAATATTATTATATATATAATTAATATATTATATATATAATTAATATATTATATATAATTTATATATATGAGTAGTTTATAATAGTTAACAGTCTGTATTACTTACATATAAATTATTTTTCATATAAATATGATATAAACTATTCATTCTTTACCAACACATAATCATCCGCCTACCTGCATGATGGTACTGGTTTTCAGTCAGGCGCGTAGCTAGGCCTAAATATGGATTACGCACCATTCTAGGGGGAGCATTTCCCCCCCCCCCGCTATATGGTATCAGGTGACTATTGCATGCTATGAACATCAGCTACAATCAATATCTGTTGGCATTTCGAGCATGTCTGCTTTCTTGTGAATGACCAATGACTGTGCCCCCCTTACGACCCAGTTGTTATTGCATTGTTCGCATTTATATCATTTTCATTTTCAGGAACTGTCAAAATAAATCGTACGTACGTGCGTATATGCGTAAGCCTAGCTACGCGCCTGTCAGGTCGTTCCGACCCCCAATTTACCGTAACTCTAATATTGCTACATTCAATTATGTAGTTCGTTAGTTTATTAAAGCGACACTACATCAGTGAAAACACACATTTCTACAGAATGTATTTTCCTATTATATGGTATAATTTTTTCCCAAATATTTGCCTCAAATACTGAGAATTTCAACTAATAAACAAACGTCGTATACGCGGTTTGTTGACATAGCAAAATAATGTAAACATCCATGCGTAATACAACTAGTGTATCTTGAATAACACGATATATGGTACAGATTTACGGTTATATCTCACATTTGTGCCTATTTATTTGTAGACTATTCTTAGTTAATTTATCTCTAAACGACATTACCTCGCTTTTAGTATTGACTCCGATGACAAACAAACGTCAATTCAGGAGCATGGATGACTGTTATATGAAATCATACTTTCAATCCACAAAAACACTGTTTATTGATTCAATGTTCGTATGTATTCGGACGAATATGTAATAGCAATGCATTTATTTATACGTAAACAAAAATGCATTTTATTTGCTTTTTGCGATGTAATGTCACTTTAAGAGTAACATTTTCCATCGGTACGCCACCTACCGGCTTACTAATAGTGATACTGACTAACTCTCTGTTTTTCCTCTTTCTATTGTAGAGCGATGCCGAATACCAGTCTTTTTACCCCACCCACCCTTATATGACCGGCATGGGCCCATGGATGAACAACGGCCAATTCATAAATAGAGGAAAAGTACGTTATTTACAAAACACAATATCAAGACTGTAATAATGTGTGTTTTACGTTTATTTATCGTCGCTACCGGTTACCCGTATGAGCGACGCCTCCTGAAGAGATTAGTCATTTTAGATTTTTGGAGGATAGTGCAATGATACCGACAGAGACCCATTCCAGAGTTTCCTCTGGTTCTTTTACGTGCACTGTGTAAAACACCGACACGAAACCTAGGTTTAGCGTCCCATCTGAAAGATTGTTAATTTTATTAAAGTCAGACTGGGGATCGAACCATCGATCCCTGGATTACCAGTCCAACGTGTTAACGACTGGATTACAGACCCGTCTGTGGACAGCAATAGCATTGCTGTGTTGTGGTTTATTCTTGAATAAAACTATTATTTAATCAAATCTTATTGCTGCAAAATCAGTGGCCTATTTTCTTCCCAAATCGATACATGCATCATACCGCAACATCTGGTTAGGGAACAACAGTAAACACAAAAGTATTCCAAGTAAACTAAGCAATATACATTTCGGGATAAATCGGGCTTATCTACCAAGGGAGGTAATAGAAAAACAAGCGATGTCTCTCCTTAGAGTGATTCTTTTAGAACGAATTATTTTCTTTTTCTCCACTTCATCGTTTTATCAATGTCGTCAAAATTATGTGTGTGTTTTACGTTTATTTATCGTCGCTACCGGTTGCCCATATGAGCGACGCCTCCTGAAGAGATTAGTTATTTTAGATGTTGGAGGATAGTGCATGATACAGACAGAAACCAATTCCAGAATCTCCTCTGGTTCTTTTACGTGCACAATGTACAGCACCGTTTATGCATATTTATGAGAGAGAAGAGGCACCGTGGAATTTAAATGCCTTGCTTGCCTAATGGCACACTCGTAACGGCTCCAGTGGGGTCGAATTCCGCGCCTTTCGCGCCTGCAACGAACGCTCTATTACTACGCTACCACGACTGTCACAACATGATTGAACCTCTCTTATATAGGAGTTTATTATAACGATTATGATTATGCAAAAGTTTGTTTCTCTTATAGACATAATATCAATTGTAATGTGTTTCTTCTTATCAGAGCGCATCCCGCCGTGTTGGACTTGCCTGCGCCAACTGCCACACAACAACGACGACGTTATGGCGACGTAACAGCGAGGGGGAGCCCGTATGCAACGCGTGTGGACTCTACTATAAACTACATGGGGTGAGTTGATGTTTACTTGTGGACTTAAGTATGTTGCCATGCCAACATAAATGGGCTATACAGACACGGCTAGCAATGACAGTCAGTTATGTCGCACTATTTTTTCACAACACTATTATAACTTAGATATTTTCGTACATCAGATGTAACGGTATGTGTTATTGGATGGTTATTTTTAACAACCAATCATATCGATCGTTACAACCGTATTATGTGTTTACAGTCGCACCAACAGCGTGGCTCCTCTTACAACAGTCTTACACTAAATCTCACTTTTCCTTCTCACCCTTTGTGTATACAGACGGATCTATAGTCCAGTGGTAACACGCTGGACTGGTAATCAATGGATCGCAGGTTCAATCCCCCGTCTGGCCCTAATAAAATTAACCGTCGATACCTATGCTGATAGCTACCTCGGGTCCATACCTATGCTGATAGCTACCTCGGGTCCATACCTATGCTGATAGCTACCTCGGGTCCATACCTATGCTGATAGCTACCTCGGGTCGATACCTATGCTGATAGCTACCTCGGGTCCATACATATACTGATAGCTACCTCGGGTCCATACCTATGCTGATAGCTACCTCGGATCCATACATATACTGATAGCTACCTCGGGTCCATACATATACTGATAGCTACCTCGGGTCCATACCTATGCTGATAGCTACCTCGGGTCCATACCTATGCTGATAGCTACCTCGGGTCCATACATATACTGATAGCTACCTCGGGTCATACATATACTGATAGCTACCTCGGGTCCATACCTATGCTGATAGCTACCTCGGGTCCATACATATACTGATAGCTACCTCGGGTCCATACATATACTGATAGCTACCTCGGGTCCATACATATACTGATAGCTACCTCGGGTCCATACCTATGCTGATAGCTACCTCGGGTCCATACCTATGCTGATAGCTACCTCGGGTCCATACCTATGCTGATAGCTACCTCGGGTCCATACCTATGCTGATAGCTACCTCGGATCGATACCTATGCTGATAGCTACCTCGGGTCGATACCTATGCTGATAGCTACCTCGGGTCCATACCTATACTGATAGCTACCTCGGATCCATACCTATGCTGATAGCTACCTCGGATCCATACCTATGCTGATATGAAACTGTCCACGTAATAACCTCTAAATAATACGTTACCAGACGATATTTGAGTTTCATGTTTTACGTTTTTCTACAGGTGAACCGGCCCCTTGCTATGAAGAAAGATGGGATCCAAACAAGGAAACGGAAGCCCAAGAATATCAAGTCAGCTGGCGGTGGTAACAACGCGGACAACAACAACAGCGTGAAGCCCGAACCCAGTGGTAAGAACTCGACCCACTTGTCTAAAATATAGCAGTAGTTTATGGAACACGGCAGAATATTTAAGTTACATTGTACAACAGTATACATGTATATTGCATGGCGTAACTGTGTACTTTGGTTATAATTATTGTGTATGTGCATTAATGCTATAGTGTTATACATGTATAGTGCATGGCGTAACTGTGTACTTTGGTTATAATTATTGTGTATGTGCATTAATGCTATAGTGTTATACATGTATATTGCATGGCGTAACTGTGTACTTTGGTTATAATTATTGTGTATGTGCATTAATGCTATAGTGTTATACATGTATATTGCATGGCGTAACTGTGTACTTTGGTTATAATTATTGTGTATGTGCATTAATGCTATAGTGTTATACATGTATATTGCATAGCGTAACTGTGTACTTTGGATATAATTATTGTGTATGTGCATTAATGCTATAGTGTTATACATGTATATTGCATGGCGTAACTGTGTACTTTGGTTATAATTATTGTGTATGTGCATTAATGCTATAGTGTTATACATGTATAGTGCATGGCGTAACTGTGTACTTTGGCTATAATTAGTGTGTATGTGCATTAATGCTATAGTGTTATACATGTATATTGCATAGCGTAACTGTGTACTTTGGTTATAATTATTGTGTATGTGCATTAATGCTATAGTGTTATACATGTATAGTGCATGGCGTAACTGTGTACTTTGGTTATAATTATTGTGTATGTGCATTAATGCTATAGTGTTATACATGTATATTGCATGGCGTAACTGTGTACTTTGGTTATAATTATTGTGTATGTGCATTAATGCTATAGTGTTATACATGTATATTGCATGGCGTAACTGTGTACTTTGGTATAATTATTGTGTATGTGCATTAATGCTATAGTGTTATACATGTATATTGCATGGTGTAACTGTGTACTTTGGTTATAATTATTGTGTATGTGCATTAATGCTATAGTGTTATACATGTATATTGCATGGTGTAACTGTGTACTTTGGTTATAATTATTGTGTATGTGCATTAATGCTATAGTGTTATACATGTATATTGCATGGTGTAACTGTGTACTTTGGTTATAATTATTGTGTATGTGCATTAATGCTATAGTGTTATACATGTATATTGCATGGTGTAACTGTGTACTTTGGTTATACTTATTGTGTATGTGCATTACTGCTATAGTGTTATACATGTATATTGCATGGCGTAACTGTGTATTTTGGTTATAATTATTGTGTATGTGCATTAATGCTATAGTGTTATACATGTATATTGCATGGCGTAACTGTGTACTTTGGCTATAATTATTGTGTGTGTGCATTAATGCATTAATGCTATAGTGTTAAGAAATTTAAGAGGGCCCTAAGGAAGATTAGTTCATAACTAATTAGGTCACCTTCTATTAATAAAGAAATATATCTATCTATTTAAGAAGGCCCTAAGGAAAATTAGTTCAGAACTAATTAGGTCACCCTCTATAAATAAAGAAATCTATCTATCTTTGAAGCAAAAAGCATTTTACTCTAAAGTTAATAACACGTGTAACAAAATTAATCGTAATAGTGAACATTAAAGCGCAATATGCGTGTACTTAGAATGTGCAACACACGGAGATAATGTTAGAGGCGTATGAATAGTTATTGTGATTATTGTCTATATTTTCAATAATAATTAACAGTAATTGTTTGTGTGTTTTACGTTTATTTATCGTCGCTACCGGTTGTCCATATGAGCCACGCCTCCTGAAGAGATTAGTCATTTTAGAGTTTTGGAGGATAGTGCAATGATACAGACAGAGACCAATTCCAGAGTCTCCTTGTTCTTGTACATGCACTGTGTAATAAAAATGATATTTCACAACACCTTTTTATACACTGGAAGCCAAAACCAAATAAAACAGATGTCAACATTCTTTGCAATTGTCCGCCTCCGTTGTCGAGTGGTTACGACCACTGGTTCGAGCTCCACTCAGACCATGTCTCTTTATAATCTGATCATTGCTCAAATGGGCAACAGGTAGCGATGCCAAATAAACTTAGATAAAAAAAGGCTTTACTTTAAACATTATTTATTTCGGTATTTGTACATGTAATCAAGAAATGAAACATTTTACAAATAATTTAACAGCACCAGACTGAAAGGGATTAGAACGAAAGAAAACTTATATAGTTCTTCTCCCTATCAATTGATTGATACTTTGGTATACAATAGGCAGGAGAATAATATATATATATATACGTGAAATCTATTCTAAGTTATATGCTAACGAATTTCATAAGTTATTGTATTAGTGAGTCAATAGTTTTGGATGTTAAAAAGAAAGTGGTTAATATTTAAAGGCATATTTGCTTTGCAATGAATTAATGGGTATGGGAATTAGAGCAACGCACCTGTACTATGTAATGAAAATTAATAATTAGCTTTCTGCCAATCATTACATGAACATTGACTGCCATGTTATTATTGCATACGATCTTTCTGTTCACAGATAAACGCACGGCTTTATCGCCTAGTAACGAAAACAATGGTGCTCGTGAAGTAAACGCAGTGGATGAAACCATTTCCGGTTCCGGGCGACTGCATCAAATGACGTCATATCCTGTGTCTGTGAAATCTGACCGAGATAGTCCGAAGGAAGCTCACAACGCATATTCGTCTTCGTTTCTTACCCTTACACCGCCAAAAGCATTATCGGAAAATATAGACAAAGATGGACACTATCAGCATTTGAGTGCGCATGCGCAACAAATGTACGCATCTGGCCAAAATGTTGGACTAAATATGGGAATAGTAGCTACGTAATTGTCTTGTCTTGTCTACATTAAGTGATTTTTCAGTATTACTATATAATTTTGTATGTAAAAATGCAGATTTCTGAACCCCAATGAGCACTCGTGCCTTATGTTGTAAATATAATATAGAATAATTTGCCTTAGCGTAAACTGTGCTGTAGTTTAGAAGGCCATATATGCTACACGTTGCATTTGAATCAGTGTTAAGCTTTGCTACAATACGCAAAAGCATGAAACCGTATCTGAACAAGTGCAGATAATATTCATTTATTGCAATATATGTTCGTGTCTACTTTGTATCAATTTTTCAATTATTATTTTTTTTTGTATCGTGTTGCATATAGTGACTTAGAAAATAAACAAAACCATGATCTGTTTCAAGATATATTGCGAAAATATGATAGCAACAAATTTAAAAAAAATTATTTTGTCTAACTTGAAATATTTTGAACGTCATTATTTGTAGGTGGGTGGAGTATGGTGAATTTAAAAAAAATATTTTTTAGTTTAATAATATGTTATTGTATTTTTATATGCACAATTACAATCGTACAAGTATTACATACATGCCGTCTCCGTGGCCCAGTGGTTAAGGCATCCGCCTACGGAGCGAGCCGAAGGTCGAAGGTTCGAATCTCGTCAGGGGTTCGTTCTGACATGGCCGGTTAGTGAGTCGCCAGCTAGTTAAATAATGGTTACCTATTGCCTACCAGCCTGACGTCTGGCATAGAAGCATAGGATTCGGGAAGTACTGGTGTTCATAAAATGAGGTGTCTCATAAGTCAGAAATGGCTGGCCCTTTAAAATAGGGGTGACACTATAATAAACAAAAACACTTTTTTTACTTTTTACATGCATAAACACTTTATAACAGTGTCTCATTTATATGAACAAGTTGGCAGTTTCTTACGGAGGTTGATGCACCCAGGTACTGGTTAACCGCTGGAGCCTGCCCAGGAAAGGTGTTGTTAGGTAAACTGCCCGCCGGCGATATAGCCCAAAATGGTGCTGATGCAGGCGTACAACCCGAAATATAACATATAACCGCTGGAGCCTGCCCAGGAAAGGTGTTGTTATGTAAACTGCCCGCCGGCGATATAGCCCAAAATGGTGCTGATGCAGGCGTACAACCCGAAATATAACATATAACCGCTGGAGCCTGCCCAGGAAAGGTGTTGTTAGGTAAACTGCCCGCCGGCGATATAGCCCAAAATGGTGCTGATGCAGGCGTAAAACCCGACATATAACACTTTATAACAACATTAGATTCGGTCCTCCCCATTGCATTAGATATAATTATAAGTTATTGTTATATTTGTAATTTGAATGTGTCGAGTTATACTACAATGAAATTTAATTGAAAGAATTACTGTTTTATAAGAGGAGATACTAAAAAAACATGTAGAACAAAATAGTTATTTTACTTTTAACAGTTCACGCGTTTGTTGTGAAAAAATATTTTTTATGTGTTTTTACTTTTATTTATCGTCGCTACCGGTTGCCCATATGAGCGACGCCTCCTGAAGATATTAGTCATTTTAGATGTGTGGATGATAGTGCAATGATACAGACTGAGACCCATTCCAGAATATACTATGGTTCGTTTACGTGCACGGTGTAAAGCACTGACACGAGACCTCGGTTTAAAGACTGTTAATTTTATTAGTGTCAGATGGGGGATCGAACCAGCGTGTCCTGGATTCGCAGTCCAATGAAACAGACCCATGGCTTAATGTGTATATATCGTTTAATCGTGCTCGCGTTGTCACTGAGTGCCTTAGATAGAGGTGGGACGCCAATGGTCAAACCATCTCGTCAATCAATGGTGTTCTTAAATCTGGTTAACAAAAGGTATATTTTTGTAAAATATGTTTGCTTATTATTCACGAATACATGTACATTTGTCTTTCTATTGGTTATTGTCTCTTCGGCACTATGCTATAGTGGTCAGATAATATTTATTGGCTGGACTGCGTCGCCGTGACGATGCGGGCTCGAACCTGACTTATAACGGCGAATTGCATGGTATGCATCATCTACTATTGATAATTTAACACAGAGGACGCACGCACAATGTTTTGTCTAACCTATATGCGCTCGATTCTCAGTCAGGTAAATGTTCCAGTGAACACTTGCCCCTCCCCCACCTCCCTCCCCTCTTCCCCAGGCCCAACCCTCTTAGCTCAAAGTCATTGATCCGTAACTGCTCTATAGAAAGTTGTGCAGTGATGTTGTCGTAATAGATAGCCCGTGCTAATAGTAATAAAAAATGCTGTTATCATACCAAGCAAAGTGCGTAAATGACGTCACAAAGCTACACAAATGCTCGTAAATTCACGTCACGTTGACGTCACACGCGAAACAATGGTTTAGCGCAGATTCAAACGCAGTAAATTCCTTCTTTGAGTATACAGACAAAATGTCAGAATTAAAAAATAATATTTGTCTATCAGTTATTTACAGTCGTATAAAACATGGGGTTCTGAC
Source organism: Archivesica marissinica (assembly GCA_014843695.1). Lineage (NCBI taxonomy): Eukaryota > Metazoa > Mollusca > Bivalvia > Venerida > Vesicomyidae > Archivesica > Archivesica marissinica. Next base: position 27,072,827 of record CM026396.1, on the reverse strand, counting down.
AGGTGTGCATTAACCGCACAGTCCGTATGACTAAGTGGTTAAGTCCGAAGCTCAGAACGACAAGCCATGTTTTATGCCACTAAAGGCACTATGAATAATGCAAATACATCACATATTTTTTTTAGAAAGCGTAAATGATGTCACAATTCTGCAAACATGCTAGAAAAATGACATCACGTTTGACGTAACGCGCTAAACCATTCTTTGTTGCAGATATAAGCGCGGTAAATTCTTTCATTTACGTATACAGACAACATTCCGAGTCATGCTATAGAATAAGGGTTCTGGGATTTAAAAAAAGGGACATGGGACACTCACAATTTGGTTTTTATGACGACATGGATTATCACTTTAAGTAAATATATATTTATTTTGTGTATAATATTGATCATTTCAAGATTTGCATACTGGACAACAAACTGATATGTATGAGTTTTAAATATTTGAGCCCAACATTAATGGTCTATTAAGACACGGCTAGCAATGACGTCAGATATGTCGTACCATCTGTTACCTTAGATATGTTCGTGGTGGTGTTTTACGTTTATTTATCGTCGCTACCGGTTGCCCATATGAGCGACGCCTCCTGAAGAGATTAGTTATTTTAGATTTTTGGAGGATAGTGCAATGATACAGAGAGAGACCCATTCCAGAGTCTCCTCTGGTTCTTTTACGTGCACGGTGTAAAGCACCGACACGAGACCTCGGTTTAACGTCCCGTCTGAAAGACTGTTAATTTTATTAGGGTCAGACGGGGGATCGAACCTGCGATCCCTGGATTACCAGTCCAGCGTGTTACCACTGGACTACAGATCCGTCTGTAGATAGTTTCGTACATCAGATGTAACGGTATGTGTTATTGGATGGTTATTTTTAACAACCAATCATATCGATCGATACAACCGTCTTACACTATATCTTAATTTATGTTTTGTGAAACGGACTCGTGTATCGTGGACATCGTGATAGCACAGTGGTTGGACCTTCGCTTCAGGTGTGAAAGGCCTGGAGATCGCGCCCAGATGTAGCCCTTACGAGTGTGTCCTTGTGCAATGCACTTAAATTCCACACGTCCTCAACTCTCTCCCTCTCACATGGTGATGGATTCCATCATAAATCCTTCGGAAGGGCCGTTTTCTAATGTTGGTTATAACGTGTGGCCCGACCCTTTTGCAATGTTACACAAATGTATGTATGCATCTTATACATTGTTAATTTCTATTCTGTATCATGCATATATGTCAACTGTACTGTTTAATATGCATATGGAATAAAATATGGTTATATCAAATAAATATAATGTTGTAAAAACTTGTTTCGCAATCGAGCGAAGATAAATATGTAGCAACTAAATCTATACGAATTACCACTCCTTTATTCACGGATGATGACGATATTTGTATAACTATCTATAAATTGAACATGTAATAATATGTGGCTAATAAAAGAAATAAATGATGTAAAAAATAAATGATTTTCGTCTTCTATTTTGCTATGCTAACACAATTCACTATAGGATTTATTGCCGTGCCAAAATGTGAACTGTAAACAAGTAGGGCGGTGATCCAGTATCGAGTTACGTTCGTGTCAGGAATAATTAGCGGCCAACATTTCACTAAATCTGTACAAGATAAACTGAAATACGACTGTGTGTATGTGTGTTTTACGTTTATTTATCGTCGCTACCGGTGGTTACCCATATGAGCGACGTCTCCTGAAGAGATTAGTCATTTTAGAATGTTGGAGGATAGTGCAATGATACAGACACAGACCCATTCCAGATTCTCCTCTGGTTCTTTTACGTGCACGGTGTAAAGCACCGACACGATACTTATTAGAGTCAAGTCAAGTCAAATATCGTCTATTCTCTCATTTCATGACATACACGAATACACTCGTGGGGAGTTACGATCAATACAACTGGTGTGTACAGATTTAATTTACGGTCGGCTTAGTTACCTATAAGCTTGAGGAAGGTCGGTGGTTCTACTAGGGAGCCGTTCGTGTCTGAAATACTGCTCGGTGTGGCACAATAGGTCTTCATTGATAGCTGGAGAGTCGCAGTTTGACCAGCGACTGCAGCAAACAAACAAACCAAATACAAACAAACAGACAAACAAGAAAGAAAAACACAGACAAACAGACAAACCAAATACAAACAAGAAAGAAAAACACAGACAAACAGACACACCAAATACAAACAAACAAACAAGAAAGAAATACACAGACAAACAATATGCAAACAAACAGACAAACAAACATAACACAAACGAACAGACAAACAAAATGCAAAGAAACAAACAAAAACACAAACAAACATAAACATAAATAAACAAAGAAACAAACAAAGCACAAACAAAGCACAAACAAACAAAACACAAACAAACAAAACATAAACAAACAAATCAAAAACCATTTATTCCTTTAGAAAAAAATACATAATCACAAATAATTCTCCCGCAAAAACTCCTGCCAGAAAACACGACAATACAAGCATGCTCATAAACTGTTGCTGCTTTTTCACGCCAAAGTCTCGTATTTCCTCGCGGTGACACTAATTCCGCAGATTTACGTTTATTAGCATTACATGCGCGCAAGACATGCGCATCGCCCCGCCCTCCTCGCGGGGAGAAGCAATTAACCAATTTATTCGTTGCGGGAGAAGTAATTATCCAATCAACCTTTAATTAAGTTCAGTTTTAGTTAGTGTAACCTGTAACCCGCACGCAGTATATAATTTTGGCATTTAGGTATTCACCAATTAGACAGGCTAATCCAGTAAATAAGACATAATTTATATGGCTTAAAGAAAATCCAACAACCACATTTGGCTTATCAGCGCAATGAATAAAACATCACAGAAAAATAGTTAGAGTTTGCGGTGTATCTATGCTTTGTTTGGTTTTGGGTGTTTACAGTGTGTGTTTACGTTTATTTATCGTCGCTACCTGTTGCCCATATGAGCGACACCTGAAGAGATTAGTTATTTTAGATTTTAGAGGATTTTGGAGGATAGTGCATGATACAGACAGAGACCCATTCCAGAATCTCCTATGGTTCTTTTACGTGCACGGTGTAAAGCACCGACACGAGACCTCGGTTTAACGTCCCATCTGAAAGACTGTTAATGTTATTAGGGTCAGACGGGGGATCGAACCTGCCATCCCTGGATTACCAGTCCAGCGTGTTACCACTGGACTACATATCCGTCTGTATGTCGTACCATTTTTTCACAACACTATTATAACTTAGATATTTTCGTACATCAGATGTAACTGTATGTGTTATTGGATGGTTATTTTTAACAACCAATCATATCGATCGTTACAACCGTCTTATGTGTTTACAGTCGCACCAACAGCTTGGCTCCTCTTCAGGTATTGTTGGTGGAGGACATCCCAGGGTGTCCCTCCGACCAGTTGTTCATGCCCGGGCGGGTACCAGGGTAAAATCACCGACTTTCCCCAAGCCAGCTGGATAGCTTCCTCACTCGAAATAATTCGAAGCCGCCATATGGGATTCAAATCTACAGCGCCGATCGGCTAGTGATTTGACAGTAACCACATCATGGACGACGCTCCACAAACTTGTTTGTGTTTAGTTGTATGATATGTTCACAGTGAAGACGATTCGTTGTATCGCGTTACACGTTATGTGAAGATTGATAATGTAGCATGATGCAATGCATTTATCAAACAAGGACATTGATATACAATTACAGCGACTCCACGCATGCGCAGACGTGCTTCCGTGACTCAGTGGCTACGGCCGTTCATTTCAAAGGGCATGCCTCTCACGGTGGTAGGTGCGATGACTCTAAATGGAAGACCGCCCGCCCGTGCCGAAGATATTATTTGGAGGAGCACAAGGGATCATACTGCAATAATAAAACTGGAGAGACGCCATATGACGTAAGATGTTGGCTCGATTTAAAACAACAACAATCAAAGCAAGACGCATGTGCGAATTGCTATGCGTTATATCTTCATTTCCTTGTACATAGTTGTGTTGTATCTGGTGGTATGACATAGTGCTGTCTGTAGCCTACGACATGTTTTTATACAAATATATTTTAGCTCCATTGCGAAACAAGTTATTACAATTTATATTAATCACTCTCGAGACCTCATTCCTGATGGAATCCATCGCCACGAGGGAGAGAGAAGAGGCAATGTGGAATATAAATGCCTTGCCTAAGGGCACACTCGTAACGGCTCCAGCGGGCCTCGAACTCCGGACCTTTCGCACCTGAAGTGAACGCGCATCCACTGCGCTATCACGACTTCCTACCTATCGGGTGGTATAGGGCTGGACCAGAAAAATAAAAAAGCAGACGCTATAACAACCGGTTTATTTATAGTCACAATTTGGCATATATCTGAAAGCAGCTAACTCATATATTCAAACATGGTTCGGCATTGTGTCTGTAGGCGCAACGAAGGAATTTACCGTTGTTAAATCTGCAATAAAACATGGCTTTGCGCGTGATGTCATTTGTGACGTCATGTTTTGTGTGTAGATTTGTGACGTCGTTAACACACTCTAAAAAGGAACAGACACTACTTTTGCGATTTTTAGATACGCGTTGGATCTCTAAGCCATGTTTTAATCGCCAATAAACAACGGACAAACAAATATTATTATTTTATTAAATAATAATCATACAGCAATTATTTCCAGACAAAGCACATGCTTATAACTTCTTATTACAATTTCCTGGAAATGTAGCGTATAATTGTATATGACAATACCCACAAACTATTCTATGTTGATTTAGAATAATAATAATAATAATAATAATAATCATAGTTTAAACTGTATTTATTCTACAACGTTTGCGAAGCAAGTTTTAAAACCTTATATTAATCACTCTCGTTGGCGCGGGTGAAAGCGTATATGTGGTCATTCGTGTGGGAGGAAACCGGAGTACCCGGAGAAAACCCACCTGTCCGATCTGGCGACCACCGTACTATCTCACATACTTACCGGTCCGAGGATCGAACCCGGGTTGCATTGATGAGAAGCGAGCGTGCTAACCACTGCGCTAATCGGACCTAATAATAATAATATGATTTAGAATCCAAAAGAATTCATTACAAACAAATGAAGTAGGACCTGTCACGGTAAGAAACAAAATGAAGATGAAACTATCAAAATATTCGGGTGTGTATATGACAACCTTAATATAATCAATAATTATTGATTTAGTCAATGATTTTAAAAAAACATTTGAAATTTGTAGATTTCATACAAACAAATTATTCCTCAAAATATTGCTATACTCAACACGGATGGCTTGGACATTTCCCCAGAATGCACCGTCTACACGTTAGCCAATCGCTTACCAGCGTGTCAGCTCTTACGTCAATCTTCTAATCATGTCATGCGACGCGCCTCATTGCCGACATAGCCACAGCAATCTTCAATGACATTTGAACGACATTTTCATGAGACAGAACCGCTCGAAGAATGCTGAATTTACCGAAATACGGTCCTACGGCTGACCGGAAATGCATAAATTACGAGAGTGAATCTCACGGTTGTGTTGATTTAACGGTCACGTAATAAATCTCAGCAAATAGTCTAGTTACTATGGAAATGAACCGTAGATCATGGCATCCTGACACGACGTCACCAGTCATGTTTTATAAAATCAACTTGAAACGACATTTATATTTTTATTTTTTACAGACGGATCTGTAGTTCAGTGGTTAACACATTAGACTGGTAATCCAGGGATCGCAGGTTCGATCCACGGTCTGACCCTAATAAAATTAAAAGTCTAGCAGATGGGACGTTAAACCGAGATCTCGTGCAGGTGCTTTACATCGTGCACGTAAAAGAACTAGTGGAGACTCTGGAATGGTTATATGTCTGTAAACTCATATGGACAACCGGTAGCGACAATAAATAAACGTTCCCTTCAAATAGTAGTTACGTTCTTCAAATTACATTCATTAATTTTTTATAAATGTAAATATTTTGCTTTGAAACAAACATGTGAATCATTTCGCTGGAAGTGACATCTAAGATATATTTGAAACGACACGTCTAACCACCCACGCAACCGAATGGATATATCTAAATGTTCTGAGAAACAAATGCAGTGGTGTTGTAATACATTCATACCTGTCATCGGAAATTGATGCCTTTCCTAATTAATGTAAGTTTGTTACTAAGCTGTAATTAATCATGTTATAGAGACACGGGAATTAACATTCTTTGAACGTGTTGCTAAGCTCAAAGACAGCCCACCTTGATTTTTTTTTTGATTTTATATCAAATAACGCGGACTATTTTCGGATTCTTCGCGTAAATTTAGTCTTGTTAGCATATTTTTAGTATGATTATTGTAGTTAACTATTTATCCAAGAAATGAATGACGCCGAATAATTGATTATCGCCGCAAAAGAGGGCTGCCAATATTTGGAAGGCTGTACTGTAATTACACGTGTGTTGATATAAGAAAATATGTAATGGCTGTATTATACTAAATACAAGAACATTTATGTGATAACATTACAAATGGAAAACAATGGGATGCATGGTTACTCATCATTACAGTATATGGTTAAATCGCGGCGTGGGGGTGGGGGGCAAAGGGGGTCGGGTTGTACAACAACAATGTTATGTTATATTTCGGGTTTTACGCCTGCATCAGCACCATTTTGGGCTATATCGCCGGCGGGCAGTTTACTTAACAACACCTTTCCTGGGCAGGCTCCAGCGGTTAACCAGCACTTGGGTGCACCAATCTCCGTAAGAAATTGCCAACTTTTTCATATAAATAAGACACGGCCTGAGCGGGGCTCGAACCCGTGACCATCAGTGATGATAGGTTACAGTGATATACAAGTCAGCGTCCGTAACCACTCGACCACAGAGGCGGACTTGTACAACAACAAATAAATTGCCTATTGAAAACATAGTAAAAAGTAAAAACATACAGTCTGTTCATTTAGATGTCCAATCTTTCACTTCTTCTGATACAACATCCACTGTATTCAAATCAAACTGAAAAACAGCAAAAATACCACAAATGTAATGTGGGGAAAGACACCGGTCACCTATGAATGACGTCACTGTGATTACACACTGTATTCCTCCGCCAAATATTACAGTATATCCCACCTTTAGTTCAAATAAAACTGTAAACACATGTAAAAACAGCACACACAAATGTGAAATACAGTGACGCCGTTTACCTGAGAATGACGTCACTATGTTTAAGCACAGTAATCAGATTGACAATAGTTCTATTCCTGTCACACACAAAATGAAAGTACATTGTATGCGAGTGACCAGTATAATGTTAAATGTGTCAAAACCAAGCTGTCATGCCGCGACCAATCAGAATCCTTCCAGGTGTTATTACACGTGTGTTGATATTAGAAAATATGTAATGGCTGTATTACACTAAATACAAGAACATGTATGTGATAACATTAGGTGGAAAGCAATTTGATGCATGTGTTGCTGTGCTTACTCATCATTACAGTGGGGGTGCGGGCAAAGGGGGTGCGGGCAAAGGGGGTGCGGGCAAGGGGGTGGGGCATAGGGGTGCGGGCAAAGGGGGTGCGGGCATAGGGGGTGCGGTCAAATGGGGTGCGGGCAAAGGGGGTGCGGGAATAGGGGGTGCGGGCAATGGGGGTGCGGGCAAAGAGGGTGCGGGCAAAGGGGTTCGGGGTGTAAAGCAACAAATAAATTGCCTATTAAATACATAGTAAAAAGTAAAAACATACAGTCTGTTCATTAATATTTCCAATCTTTCATTTCTTCTGATACCACATCCACTGTCAAATCAAACTGGGGGAAAAAACAGCAAATAAAATATATCACAAATGTAATGGTGAAAATAGACACCGGGTCACCTGTGAATGACGTCACTGTATTTACACACTGTATTCCTCCGCTAAATATCACATCATATCCCACCTTCAGTTTGCATTGCCTGACTTCTTATATCACATCTTTTCTTTGATCAACTAGTCTACAGTCTTCTCAAGTCCCATAATTTCTCAGAAAACACAAAAAACTATACACTGCCTGCCATGAAAATACATTTTTTTTCACACAAAAAATGCACTATTTCAGTTATCAGGACTACTTCGGATGCACTTCCGCCTATTTACGCATATACAACATTCGGCTACAAGATGTGACAATATTATTTACAGCCGTCCAAATATATAACTTATTATAACTTCTTGAATATTAAGTCGGATTCTGTCAGATGTTATTGTAACGTGGACATACATAGGCATTCATACAACATGACAGGCATTCATACAACATGACAGGCATTCATACAACATAACATGCATTCATACAACATGACAGGCATTCATACAACATGACAGGCATTCATACAACATGACAGGCATTCATACAACATGACAGACATTCATACAACATGACAGGCATGTATACAACATGACAGGCATTCATACAACATGACAGGCATTCATACAACATGACAGGCATTCATACAACATGACATGCATTCATACAACATAACATGCATTCATACAACATGACAGGCATTCATACAACATGACATGCATTCATACAACATGACAGGCATGTATACAACATGACAGGCATTCATACAACATGACAGGCATTCATACAACATGACAGGCATTCATACAACATAACATGCATTCATACAACATGACAGGCATTCATACAACATGACAGACATTCATACAACATGACAGGCATTCATACAACATGACAGGCATTCATACAACATGACAGGTATTCATACAACATGACATTACAATTGATAAACCTTCTTTAATATTGAGGTTTTAAGTCGGAGTCTGTCAGATGATATTGTAACGTGGACATATACAGGTATTCATACAACATGACAGTCATTCATACAACATGACAGGTATTCATACAACATAACATGCATTCATACAACATGACATGCATTCATACAACATGACATTACAATTGATAAACCTTCTTTAATATTGAGGTTTATGTTATGTTATATTTCGGGTTTTACGCCTGCATCAGCACCATTTCGGGCTATATCGCCGGCGGGCAGTTTACCTAACAACACCTTTCCTGGGCAGGCTCCAGCGGTTAACCAGTACTTGGGTGCACCAACCTCCGTAAGAAACTGCCAACTTTTTCATATAAATGAGACACTGTTTGAGCGGGGCTCGAACCCGTGACCATCAGTGATGATAGGTTACAGTGGTATACAAGTCAGCGACCTTAACCACTCGACCACGGAGGCGGACTAATATTGAGGTTTTATGTCTGATTATGTCAGATGATATTGTAACGTGGACATATACAGGTATTCATACAACATGACAAGCATTCATACAACATGACATGCATTCATACAACATGATATTACAATTGATAAACCTTCTTTAATATTGAGGTTTTAAGTCCGAGTCTGTCAGATGATATTGTAACGTGGACATATACAGGTATTCATACAACATGACAAGCATTCATACAACATGACATGCATTCATACAACATGATATTACAATTGATAAACCTTCTTTAATATTGAGGTTTTAAGTCCGAGTCTGTCAGATGATATTGTAACGTGGACATATACAGGTATTCATACAACATGACAAGCATTCATACAACATGACATGCATTCATACAACATGATATTACAATTGATAAACCTTCTTTAATATTGAGGTTTTAAGTCCGAGTCTGTCAGATGATATTGTAACGTGGACATATACAGGTATTCATACAACATGACAAGCATTCATACAACATGACATGCATTCATACAACATGATATTACAATTGATAAACCTTCTTTAATATTGAGGTTTTAAGTCCGAGTCTGTCAGATGATATTGTAACGTGGACATATACAGGTATTCATACAACATGACAGTCATTCATACAACATGACAAGCATTCATACAACATGATATTACAATTGATAAACCTTCTTTAATATTGAGGTTTTAAGTCGGAGTCTGTCAGATGATATTGTAACGTGGACATATACAGGTATTCATACAACATGACAGTCATTCATACAACATGACAAGCATTCATACAACATGATATTACAATTGATAAACCTTCTTTAATATTGAGGTTTTAAGTCGGAGTCTGTCAGATGATATTGTAACGTGGACATATACAGGTATTCATACAACATGACAGGCATTCATACAACATGACATTACAATTGATAAACCTTCTACATATACAGGCAGTAATACAACATGACATTACAATTGATAAACCTTCTACATACACAGGCATTCATACAACATGACACGTATTCATACAACATGACAGGCATTCATACAACATGACATTACAATTGATAAACCTTCTACATACACAGGCATTCATACAACATGACACGTATTCATACAACATGACAGGCATTCATACAACATGACATTCAAGACAATTGCGACATTCTGTTTTGCCAAGAATCGTCCAGAACAGACCATAGAATTCAGAACGATACTGACACCATAAAGAAACCGTGCACTTGTCTTAGAGGTTAAAATTATATCCTTCTAGGAAAAAGAAAGAACAAAATGCAAATTTGGTATCAAAATGTCGAAATATTTGATAAATTACTGCAATGTGTGAAGGATTATTTTCTTCAATCACGATAGTAAAATGGTTTGGTTTTTACGTTTATTTATCGTCGCTACCGGTTGCCCATATGAGCGACGCCTCCTGAAGAGATTAGTTATTTTAGATTTTGGAGGATAGTGCATGATACAGACAGAGACCCATTCCAGAGTCTCCTCTGGTTCTTTTACGTGCACGGCGTAAAGCACCGACACGAGACCTCGGTTTAACGTCCCATCTGAAAGACTGTTAATTTTATTAGGGTCAGACGGGGGATCGAACCTGCGATCCCTGGATTACCAGTCCAGCGTGTTACCACTGGACTACATATCCGTCTGTGAAATCGACAATTCTAAGATATATAACGAAAAAGTAACGCTCAATATAGAAGTGCGCAGGGTTTTTATGGTGTCGGTATATATAGATTATACTCTGTCTATTATATTTTATTATTACTTGCAGTGACTGATCTAAGTTATGGAGCACACGACCCCTACATAAATAAGGATTTTATTCGCGCTAGGATATTATTCCCGCTGTGTGTAAAGTGGCTATTAACTGGGAATGTTGTGATAAGGTGGAGATAAAGATCAGGAAGTTATTACGCGAAAGAAAATAAACCTACGCAGGTGGAGTTATGTTACCGTAGTGTTTATTCTGGACTCGGTTATTCCGGTTCCAATTTTGAAACTTGAAAATAAAGTGTACACTTCTGAAAAAAAGGTATCAAACCGATTGAAATCTATATGTATTATATATCATTGATACTTCAGTAATTTGATTGGCTGAAACTCGATCACGCAGAGATGAATAGTATTTGACTATTCGACCTATTTTTCCAACACTTTCCATTCCGGTATTTAGAGTCAATAGTTCTGCGAGCGTTTATGCGATGTAGATTTTGGTTGCGATTGCGCATGCGTGCGCGTTTTGTTGTTGTTGCAAATAACAATGGTTGATCGATTCGTCAGAGGAAGATCTATATATAGGTCTACTTGTCGAGCAAAGACACTCTTACAGACGGATATGTAGTCCAGTGGTAACACGCTGGACTGGTAATCCAGGGATCGCAGGTTCGATCCCCCGTCTGACCCTAATCAAATTAACAGTCTTTCAGATGGGACGTTAAACCGAGGTCTCGTGTCGGTGCTTTACACCGTGCACGTAAAAGAACCAGAGGAGATTCTGGAATGGGTCTCTCTCTGTATCATTGCACTATCCTCCAAAAATCTAAAATAACTAATCTCTTCAGGAGGCGTCGCTCATATTGGCAACCGGTAGCGACGATAAATAAACGTGAAAAAAAGGAAAAGCCACTCTAAAACAACAAGTGTTGTCAAACCTAGCTAATCATATTGCCATATTCGACCAACACTAATTTCGAAAACGCGTACAAGTATTAATAAAATGTTGGTTATGTTTATTTCATATAATAGTTTTCAATTTATTAATCAAATGATCAGATCGCTTCTGTTCACACTACATGTACATGTATATAATTATTATTGAATGCATATTATTAGGTCACGTATAGGCCCACGGGACCGGGTGCGTCTTCCTCTTGTTTAATATTTGCTACATATATTTGTTGAAATGTGCACATGTCACTTTAATAAAAACTTACTTGGTTACTTACTTATAATCAAACACCTATTAACTTCGGTTGAAGTCAATAGCTCAAACTATTCTTCCAGGCGAGACTATTGACCCGAAACACAAGGCTATTGACCGAGACCAAATAATTGAATAGTTGTATAATATCTAGTATTGCCTTAAGCTTTCTGCTGTTAAAGATACAGATGCTATTTGTGTTTATTAGTGTAAGGTAGGATTTTATTTCATCGAGTGATCACCGAGGTTTGTATTTCCACGAAATGAAATAAAACTCTATCTTACACTAATAAACACAAATCTTCTTTTTCTTTTATGATTTCCAATGAATTTGGCTAATATAATGTATGTTTTTATTCATTTTAACTGCTCTGTCGGGAGCCTCATTGTACTGCAATACCCCACCGCACAACCACTTATGTTAGTGTGAACGTCCGTAATAAAGAAATAGTCCCGGAGAGTGGCCATATGAACTAAACTGTTGGTGCGACGTTCAACACCAACATAAGGATCTGTAGTCCAGTGGTAACACACTGGACTGGTAATCCAGGGATCGCTGGTTCGATCCCACGTCTGACCCTAATAAAATTAACAGTCTTTCAGATGGGACGTTAAACAAGGTCTCGAGTCAGTGCTTTACACCGTGTACGTAAAGGAACCAGAGGAGACTCTGTCTGTATCATTGCACTATCCTCCACAAATCTAAAATGACTAATCTCTTCATGAGGCGTCGCTCATATGGGCAACCGGTAGCGACGATAAATAAACGTAAAACACCAAAAACCAAACAAACACACACGAGGAATTTACAGTGTTTTTATCGTGTTTTAACTAAATGTGAATAAGCTAGAAGCAGATTGTGTATTCTTAACAAATTACTAAATGTCGTCTGCTTCCCAGTTCTGAGTATCTTACATGCTCCAGCTGAAACGGGAACCAATGTGATACAGATCGATCTTGTCAAGATCTCTGACTCTGTTTCGCATTATTCTACAGTGAGATTGATTGTCTCGGGTTGACGTTCAAGCTCTCAGAAAAAGAGCTTAGGCAATCACATGTCACAAAAAAACAGGTATGACTATTATTTTTGGGTATGAATAACACGTCAGATCTATGCTGCCAGATAAGTTGGGTGGAATTTCTTTTATTGCTTTTATCAGATTTTATAGAAATAATTACACTTCTGTCAAATAAATGGAGAAAGGAAAACTCGTGCTTAGAATCAGCGACATTTTGCGAACATATTCTATCTCTCAATAAATTTAATCACGTGACTCGTAAATCAGTCACGTGAGAACAGCTGAATACAAAATGGCGGCACGTTTATACATTTGATTATAATCAATGTGTCAAATTAGTAATTTATATTGAAATATGATAGAAGTAAACAGCAGCACGTACATAACTGTCAGAATGAGAGTGTACTCGACGAGATCCCCTCACTTCAAATAGATCGCAGTGGTACGTGTGTACGTGTTGTGTGTGTTGTACGTTTATTTATCGTCGCTATCAGTTGCACATATGAGCGACTCCTCCTGAAGAGATTAGTCACAGACGGATATGTAGTCCAGTGGTAACACGCTGGACTGGTAATCCAGGGATCGCAGGTTCGATCCCCCGTCTGACCCTAATAAAATTAACAGTCTTTCAGATGGGACGTTAAACCGAGGTCTCGTGTCGGTGCTTTACACCGTGCACGTAAAAGAACCATAGGAGATTCTGGAATGGGTCTCTGTCTGTATCATGCACTATCCTCCAAAATCTAAAATAACTAATCTCTTCAGGAGGCGTCGCTCATATGGGCAACCGTTAGCGACGATAAATAAACGTAAACAAAAAGAAAAAAGAGATTAGTCATTTTAGAGCGAGAGTGAAGTTGTTAAAGCTTGTTTCGCAATCGATATGAAATGAATAAAGTTTAAAAATGAGAAGATATTTGATACTAAATTACTGAAGTGTCAACGCATGGCAAATACTGTAAGACCAATCAAAATAGTGTCACATTAAAATAGTGTGTGTGTGTGTTCTAGACTAATTTATCGTCGATACCGGTTGCCCATATGAGCGACTCCTCCTGAAGAGATTAGTCACTTTAGATTGTTGGAGGATAGTGCAATGATACAGACAGGGACCCATTCCAGAGTCTCCTCTTGTTCTTTCTTGTGTAAAGCACCGACATGAGACCTCAGTTTAAAGTCCCAAATGAAATACTGCTAATTGTATTAGAGTCAGGCGGGGGTCGAACCTGCCATCCCTGGATTACCAGTCCAACGTGTTAACCACTGGACTACAGATCCGTCTGCTGTACGTGTTGTTTCTAGTGCGGGCCGTTTTCTCTGGATGGGCCGATTCCAATGATGCTAAAGATGGCCCTAATGATGCTAAAGATGGCCCTAATGATGCTAAAGATGGCCCTAATGATCTAAAGATTTGCATTATCACGTACAATGTTGTACTTATGTTTTGTATGTACAGTCAAACTTGTGCTGGTGGTCACATCTATTAAGCAGACAACCTGCATTAGGCAGCCAGTTTTCAGATTCTCAATATGTTACTTTGTTATCAATTTGACCTATATTAAGCAGCCACCTGTGCTTAGCAGCCACTTTCTGTTATTCCATTAGCTGGCTGCTTAAGACAGGTTTGACTGTAATTATATTTTCATGATCATTGCAATGACATATTATTAAACTAATTTTACGTTACTCGTCCACAACAACCCAAGCAGCATTACATCGCAATAAAGGATGTTTTGGGTAAAATATAAATACTAATGTGTGTGTGTTTACAAAAATCGAAATAGTCGCTCAGAAACGATACAATTCCAATAAATTTAAACCGTCGTATACGCGAACTTGTTTATCAACACACGAAATGTAAACACGCACAGCGCGCATGCATGAAACAACAGAGAATGTAGAAAACAGCGTATATATTTTGAACATAAAAGACTATCTATCTATCTTCCTCTAATGTCGAACACCTCACGGGGGTGTAGACATGTCCCTAAAAGACGTAGCTAACAAAGGTAAGAATCAACATATCAAGTAATTTAATTAAAAAAGACAACGTGGGACAAATGGGGACGAAGCATTCCGAATGTAAACAAGTGCGGACGATGCGTTCCGGTTGTAAACAAGTGCGTTACCGATCGACTCGGAAAGTCCTACTTTCGGTTTCGAGTTTGTTTTATCACAAAACAACACTGTTTACCAAATGAACATAAGCATACACAGTATAATGTTAGAATGTGTAGCAGCATTGCTACCCATACGTAAAAATTGAATTTTTCAAATATCTTTTATTTCATACGATGTAATGCTGCTTTAAAAACACGCCTCAATATACTCGGATACTGGTCTATCATTGAGTGTACAGGAGGTCGGGGATGTGCTTTACCTAATACATAGTACAGTTTTATGATAAACAATGAAATCGATGTATAGCGACCATTCACCCACGATCAGGCCCAATATTATAACTGTGCATGCATACGAAATTTAGAAATAAATGCTCATTGAACGATGTTAATTTCCGGTTTTAGCAAAACAATTAGTGCAATCAAACAATCGACCACAATATGGTGTACGAATATATGTACTGGTGTACGAATACATGTACTGGTGTACGAATACATGTACTGGTGTACGAATACATGTACTGGTGTACGAATACATGTACTGGTGTACGAATATATGTACTGGTGTACGAATACATGTACTGGTGTACGAATATATGTACTGGTGTACGAATACATGTACTGGTGTACGAATACATGTACAGATGTGTACGAATATATGTACTGGTGTACGAATATATGTACTGGTGTACGAATATATGTACTGGTGTACGAATATATGTACTGGTGTACGAATACATGTACTGGTGTACGAATATATGTACTGGTGTACGAATACATGTACTGGTGTACGAATACATGTACTGGTGGACGAATACATGTACTGGTGTACGAATACATGTACTGGTGTACGAATATATGTACTGGTGTACGAATACATGTACTGGTGTACGAATACATGTACTGGTGTACGAATATATGTACTGGTGTACGAATGCATGTACTGGTGTACGAATACATGTACTGGTGTACGAATACATGTACTGGTGTACGAATACATGTACAGATGTACGAATGCATGTACTGGTGTACGAATACATGTACTGGTGTACGAATACATGTACAGATGTACGAATATATGTACTGGTGTACGAATACATGTACTGATGTACGAATATATGTACTGGTGTACGAATATATGTACTGATATACGAATACATGTACAGATGTACGAATACATGTACAGATGTACTAATACATGTACTGATGTACGAATACATGTACAGATGTACGAATACATGTACATATATACGAACACATGTACAGATATACGAACACACGTAGTACAGGTATACGAATACATGTACTGATATACGAATACATGTACTGGTGTACGAATACATGTACAGATGTACGAATAAATGTACTGATGTACGAATACATGTACTGATATACGAATACATGTACTGAGTACTGATGTACGAATACATGTACTGATGTACGAATACATGTACTGATGTACGAATACATGTACTGGTGTACGAATACATGTACTGGTGTACGAATACATGTACTGATGTACGAATGCATGTACATATATACGAACACATGTACAGATGTACGAATACATGTACAGATATACGAATACATGTACTGATGTACGAATACATGTACAGATGTACGAATACATGTACATATATACGAACACATGTACAGATGTACGAATACATGTACAGATATACGAATACATGTACTGATGTACGAATACATGTACAGATGTACGAATACATGTACATATATACGAACACATGTACAGATGTACGAATACATGTACAGATATACGAATACATGTACTGATGTACGAATACATGTACAGATGTACGAATACATGTACATATATACGAACACATGTACAGATGTACGAATACATGTACAGATATACGAATACATGTACTGATGTACGAATACATGTACAGATGTACGAATACATGTACATATATACGAACACATGTACAGATGTACGAATACATGTACAGATATACGAACACATGTACTGATATACGAATACATGTACTGATGTACGAATACATGTACTGATATACGAATACATGTACTGATGTACGAATACATGTACTGGTGTATGAATACATGTACAGTTATACGAATACATGTACAGATATACGAACATATGTACAGATACACGAATGCATGTACTGATGTACGAATGCATGTACTGATGTACGAACACATGTACAGATATACGAATACATGTACAGATATACAAACTCATGTACAGATATACGAATGCATGTACAGATATACGAACATATGTACAGATACACGAATGCATATACTGATGTACGAATGCATGTATTGATGTACGAACACATGTACAGATATACGAATACATGTACAGATATACAAACACATGTACAGATATACGAATGCATGTACAGATATACGAACATATGTACTGATATACGAATGCATGTACTAATGTACGAACACCCTCAGACTGACTATAATTAAAATAAGTTATGTATGTTGTTTAGGCATTCCAAAACATTCTATGATGTCCCCAGAGATAAAATAGTACATTAGAACTGGATCATTTTCTTGCAATCATGTATTTACACTCCATCGATGGTCTCTTAGGATAAGCAACTTTCTGTGAATGTTATCAGGGTTCTGGACCAATGAATTCTCTCTCCGCTCGTGCGTTGCACGTGCGTTTCACCGGCGCGCGCAGCATGTGTGAAATCCATTCACAGTTTCGCTCTGCTTGTTCAATGGTTTTATCAAATATATCTGGGGAGAGCTTATCGGAACCTATTTGCTGTGCGATAATGCAATATTCTTCTATTTAGAATAACATTAAAAGAGTTGGAAAAAACAGAGCTAGTGTAATATGGCGGTGAATTGTGTTGATAAAGCAAGGGTTTTGTCGCCTGGGAGAAACGGTGAAGCGTTTCCCATTGTAATATTCTTTCCATTCATTTATGCCTTACAATCTGTGGTATACCACTATCAGTGGAAGCCGTGATATCGCAGTGGATGCGCGTTCGCTTCAGGTGCGAAAGGTCCGGAGTATATCTACACTGTTCGCAAGCCTGTTTAGAGGTATGTGGTGTTGAAAGGGTTAAGCAATAGTTATAGGAGGATAGTGCAGGGTTAAGCACTAGTTATCGGAGGATAGTGCATGGTTAAGCAATAGTTATCGGAGGATAGTGCATGGTTAATCATTAGTTATTGGAGGATAGTGCAAGACACAGGATGCGTCCCAATTCCAGAAACATCCACGGTCCGTGTTCATGCTCTGTAGATAGCGCCGGTATATACATACGATACACCGAGTTATAGTCCCATCTGAAAGACTGTTAATATTATTAGTGCCAGACGATGGATCGAACCTGCGATCGATGGGTTCGCAATCCAACGAGTAAACCAATGGATAATTAGTCTAGTCTATTCGGCTGCCATTTACTCTTAGAGAAATTATATATCTTTTCCAAGAATCGGTAGGAAGTCGTGATGGCGCAGTAGTAGCGCGTTCTCTTCAGGTGCGAACTGTCCTGAGTTCGAGCCCCGCTGGAGCCGTTACGAGTGTGCCCTTAGGCAAGGCATTTAAATTCCACGTTGCCCCTTCTCTCTCCCCTCGTGGCGATAGATTCCATCAGGAATGAGGTCTCGAGAGTGATTAATATATATTGTAATAACTTGTTTCGCAATCGAGCTCAAATAAATTTGTATAAATAAAGGTATATCAATAACAGTTCCAAAACCTGCACATTTAAGTTTAAACGATATTTAATTTACAAGCTTTCACAACTTATATTAATCACTCTCGTTGGCGCGGATGAAAGCATAAATGTGGTCATTCGTGTGGGCAGAAACCGGAGTACCCGGAGAAAATCCACCTGTCCGATCTAGCGACCACCGCACCATCTAACATGCTTCCCGGTCAGATGATCGAACCAGGGTCGTATTGGTGAAATGCGAGCGCGCTAACCACTGTGTGGTCGTTTCAGCGAGCTACTGCTGTTTTCACTTCCGGTGTATTGTGTTCTTGTTGTAGCCTGGAAACAGGCGTTGATATATTTTGCCTGACCAGTCATATAAACACCGAGACGATTAATTGGGCCGTATTGAGTTTCTGATAATATCAACGCCTGTGAAAACGTGGGGGTATTCCGTGTAATTATTGATTATCATTAATCCTATTAATAGCCATATTAGCACGTGACTTAATTAATGATGTACTTTAATCGAAGGCGAGGTACTGCAATGTTGATATTTGTTGATAATTTATATCATTGTAAATGGCCAAAGGCAATATAGTTGCTGATTATGCCAATAAATTTGAAACTTGAAACTTGATAAAACTGTATAATTGGCCGCCATTTTTAAGGGTCAACGGACCGATAAATATTTTTAAAATGTTCAGTGTGCGTCTGATTTGACATATTTACTCAAGATTTAAGTCGTCCTTACTTCAATTACGCCATCGTGATCCTTTACCATGTAAACGTAATAGTTCAAATCCGCCATCTCGCCGATATAACGCAGAAATTATATGTTGACGCAATTGTGCAATGTTAATGATTCGTGTTTTTTCGGAAAAGATCGTGTGTAATCGTGCCTGTTCGGTGATTTCCCACAATATTCCGTTTCTACTTTTAGCGATCATGTCTTGCAAATAAGAGTTGCCTTTCTTCAATCAACACCCTAGACAATACGGGTGTAATGTAGGTGGCGCTACGATCGGAAATCAAGTTTCCCCAGGCTGTCATTTTGCCAGAAGTAAATTAGTGGAACCCAGGCTATTCTTACTGTTGCTGTTTTACTTGCTGTTGGTTTTCTTAATTCCTCTAAATAAAATAATAAAAACATACTGTCATAGCTGTTGACTGCAATTACTGGATTTAAATTGGTATATATGACACATTTTGCCATCGATCCTATTTTAAGAATCTGTTTTAGAAATCCAGAAATTTTACTTAGCTTCTGTTTCTCATGGACGCTTTGAAATTCCATCCGGGCGAACAGGGGTCACGTGATTTTAAATCATGCGCGAAACTAGTCAAGAAGATGTTGGCAAGTTTTCAGAAAATAGCGAACATTCAGGTGAATTTCTAGGAAGAATGTGCAGGAAACGTTGAAATTTGAATTTTATCCTGATTTTATTTGCTGCCATAAATGAGGCGAAACACAGACGGCCGTCTGCAAGCGCAGATCCCTGTAGCAGAAACGCTTTACAAGTAACACGGTGTCTTAGAAAACAAGTTACCCGTGAAATTCACTCAAAAGCCAGGTGATTGAAATGTTAGGAAATTAATGGTATAATTGCGTTACATGAGAGGTTAATATACTCTGGATTCATAGGACAGCGCACATGCAGCTCGGTGTCTTCCCGCAGTGTAATACTTGGGGAATCAGCAATCGTTTTAAAACCTTTGTTACACTTGTACATTGTAATGAAACTCGGAGACGCATTCTGAGAATTAGCCAATCAGAATAACAGTTGTATTTCCAAAACATGTGACTTTTTTTTGTATTTTCAACATGTTTTCGTTTATATGTGTATATTTCATTCACGATACATTATTAAATTCATACGCCCAAATAAACCACATGCCTCTATTTAGAATGCTAGGTATCTAATTTCGAAAATACTTCAATCTGGAATTCCCTAAATGTTGCCCAGGTGTGTTGTAATGCAGCTCACTCCATTCACCATGTATCCGCCATGGTTGACATGGCAACCGTTTTCTAAAGATAATCTTCAATCAGTTTATCATTTTTAATCTGATAGCAAATCAACAAGACTGTTGCATTTCAGCATGTTGACTAAAAAACTAGATTATGTAATGAAAATCGTGTGTACCGGCAACATGGTTTAAATAGTTGCTGATAAGCCCAGCCCGATTGGAAGATACATGCTCACCGTCGATATGCTCCATCATAGCAGCACATCTCCGAGATTTTAAATCATTGTTAAGAAGCTGATAAACTGAATCTTAAGTTGAATGCATTTACCCATATTAGCTTAACTGTACATCTAGATTTATATCTAAATTCGTGGAAATTAATTATTCAGTTCGTATCTGACACATGCCAAATTGCTATTAAGAATTACTTTAGATACGCATATGTTTATTGGGTGTTTTACGTTTATTTATCGTCGCTACCGGTTGCCCATATGAGCGACGCCTCCTGAAGAGAATTACGTAAAGATACGCATATGTTTATTGGGTGTTTTACGTTTATTTATCGTCGCTACCGGTTGCCCATATGAGCGACGCCTCCTGAAGAGAATTACGTAAAGATACGCATATGTTTATTGGGTGTTTTACGTTTATTTATCGTCGCTACCGGTTGCCCATATGAGCGACGCCTCCTGAAGAGAATTACGTAAAGATACGCATATGTTTATTGGGTGTTTTACGTTTATTTATCGTCGCCACCGGTTGACCATATGAGCGACGCCTCCTGAAGAGATTAGTCATTTTAGATGTGTGAAGGTTAGAGCAATGATACAGACAGAGACCAATTCCAAAATCTCCTCTGGTTCTTTTACGTGCACGGTGTAAAGCACCGACACGAGACCTCGGTTTAACGATCCATCTGAAAGACTGTTAATTTTATTAGGGTCAGACGGGGGATCGAACCTATGATCCCTGGATTACCAGTCCAGCGTGTTACAACTGGACTACATATCCGTCTGTTTATGATGATGATGATGATTCCGTTTATTTACCCTCGCCACCGGTAAACCATATGGGCGAGCTCACGTGCTTTCGCACCGTCGGTTATTCGCTGAGATGAAGTGTTGAGTCGTCGGTGTCTTGTAGAGTGGTGTAGATTGAAGTTTGTAGATTCCCGTGAAGATTATGGTCCAAGAAGATTACGATACTCGATGATTATTCCTTGTTGGTTATGTCTACGTTGTTTATATCCAAGATGATTGTGGTTCTGGCAGTTAAAGTCAAGGTGGTTGAAGGTCTGGTCGCTGACTGGATGAAGAAATGAGGTCATCCAGTCGCTGTGGAGGCGCTTCTTCATCGTTGACCCAGTTATGGAGTGATACCAAACGACAGGGTGACGTTCCCTGCGCCTGGCATCATCTCCCCGACAACAGGGTGACAAGCCCTGTGCCGGTTTCCTGGGTCGGCTCACAGCAGCAGAATGGTTCGGTTGTTCCGTCGTTGTCCACCCCGTTGACGCATCCGGGGTCGAGGTCGCATCCCTCCGTCCCCAACGGACTTCATTGGTAGACGGATAAAAGAGTTCGAGGATGTGCCTCTTCAGCGCCCCAGTGTTAGCTGTCGCCGATCTAGGTAAGTGTTGACACTCCGAAGAGTCGATGCGGGTCCTCGTCTGTATGCGTCAGCGGCGTGGATTGGTCACTTCGGAACGGTGACACAATCTCCCGATGTGAGCTCAGGATGTTCCTTCATTCCGTGGCAGGGTGACAATGCCTGGTCGTTATGTACTCGGTCCCTTGTAGGGCCACCCTCCTCACTGTTGGTCATCCCGCAGCAGCATTTATACGGATCTGGCAGTTAAACATCTGGTCGTCGATTGTCATTCAGGGGAGCGTGGATGCCACGGCCGTTGCCGCTCCCTCAGGTCCGCCGTCTCGTCTATCCGCCGGAGAAGTAGAAGAAGGAAGAGAAAGTGTCGAAAGTGTCGAAAGGAGCCGGCGAAGATATAGTGTCAACCTACGCCACTATCCAGAAGAGCTGGTGGATCTGTCCTGATGTGCTGTAGCCGTGACGAGCCTCCCCCTTTACTAGATCGACGAACAGAAGATCCCAGAATCCTACGCTGCTGCTGCGGAATGTGCACCGGTCACGACGTGCACGTCGTGAGGAGATCGACCGGCTCTGTTTATGATGCCTGTCGGTAACATATATATTAAATATCAGCCAATCACAGCTTGGCTTTGTATCAATGTACAATATATCAATTGGTTGTCCGTTTAGCGCAGGCTGTCCGTTTAGCGCAGTGTCATTGTTAGCACGATGACTTCTAAGCAATGCAACCCGGGTTCGATCCTCGAACTTGGAAGTATGTGAGATGGTACGGTGGTCGCCAGATCACCAGATCGCCAGCTCGTACAGGTGGGTTTACTCCGGGTACTCCGGGTACTCCGGTTCCCTCCCACACGAAGGACCATCAATACGCTGTCCTCTGCGCCAACGAGAGTGATTAATATATAAGATGTTAAAGCTTGTTTCGTACTCGTTGAATAAATAAAGTTATATATATAAAGTGTAAATTTTAGTAGGGTGGAGAAAAGACAGACCTGTATATAGTCCAGTGGTTAACACGTTAGACTTGTAATCCAGGGATCGCAGGTTCGATCCCCAGTCTGACTCTAATAAAATTAACAGTCTTTCAGATGGGACTTTAAATCGAGGTCTCGTGTCGGTGCTCTACACCGTGCACGTAAAAGAACCAGAGGATACTCTGGAATGTGTCTCTGTCTGTATCATTGCACTATCCTCCAAAATTCTAAAATGACTAATCTCTTCTTCAGGAGACGTCACTCATATGGACAACCGGTAGCGACGATAAATAAACGTAAAACACGCAAAGTAGGGTGGATATCAACGGCCATGTGGTCAAATCAGGCTCGCTTCTCACCAATGCAACCCGGGTTCGATCCTCGGACCAGGAAGTATGTGAGATGGTACGGTGGTCGCCAGGTCAGACAGGTGGGGTTCCTCCGGGTACTCTGGTTTCCTCACACACGAATGGCCACATTTACGCTTTCATCCGCGCCAACGAGGGTAATTAATATAAGTTGTTAAAACTTGCTTCGCAATCGTTGTAAAATAAATAAAGCTTAAATAAAACAGCGACACTACATCGGTGATAAAAGCTAAAGTCTGCCAAAGAGTTGCCGCAGAGTAAACCTAAATATATTTGCAGTGTGGAAGTCGTGATAGCGCAGTGGTAGCGAAAGGCCCGCTGTAGTTCGAGCCCCGCTGTAACCGTTACGAGTGTACCCTTAGGCAAGCAAGACATTTAAATTCCACACTGTCACTTCTCTCTCCCTCGTGGCGATGGATTCCATCAGGAATGAGGTCTCGAGAGTGATCAATATAAGTTGTAAGAACTTGTTTCGCAATCGAGCTAAAATAAAATGTGTATAAACTAACTACATGTAATTATTTAGCTTTAATTTGCATTTATCTCAAACACATCAATGTAACTCCATTCGCCATTTTCGCGATAATTTATTAACAGTTCGCTCCTAATTTTTAATGCCACGAAACGCCAAATTTATCAAAATGTGATACTACCCGGATTCGATTGACATTTTATTCTCCGGAACGACTTATCGGTCTAGTCTGCTGCCTTGTCTGGTGTCTTGATGTTAACAAGGGATAAATTAATTGGAGAGGTCATTAATTGTTTCCTTGGGACACGTTAAAATCCCATTTGAAATCATTAACATAGTTTAAATTTAACTCGATGAAACAACGACTTGGGATTTATGAATTAATTTCGGAAACCATATTATAATAATAATAATAATAACAACTATAATAATAATAATAATAATAATAATAATAATAATAATAATAACAATAATAATAAAATAATAATAATAATAATAATAATAATAATAACAATAATAATAATAATAATAATAATAATAATAATAATAAATATTTACATTGTTATAATAATAATAAGAAGAATAATAAGAATAATAATAATAATAAATATTTACATTGTTGTTATAATAATAAAAATAACCATAGTAAATATTTACATTGTTATAATAATAATAACCATAATAAATATTTACATTGCTATGATAATAATAACCATGATACATATTTACATTGTTATGATAATAATAACCATGATACATATTTACATTGTTATGATAATAATAACCATGATACATATTTACATTGTTATGATAATAATAACCATGATACATATTTACATTGTTTTTTATAACCATGATACATATTTACATTGTTATGATAATAATAACCATGATACATATTTACATTGTTATGATAATAATAACCATGATACATATTTACATTGTTATGATAATAATAACCATGATACATATTTACATTGTTATGATAATAATAACCATGATACATATTTACATTGTTATGATAATAATAACCATGATACATATTTACATTGTTATGATAATAATAACCATGATACATATTTACATTGTTATGATAATAATAACCATGATACATATTTACATTGTTATGATAATAATAACCATGATACATATTTACATTGTTATGATAATAATAACCATGATACATATTTACATTGTTATGATAATAATAACCATGATACATATTTACATTGTTATGATAATAATAACCATGATACATATTTACATTGTTATGATAATAATAACCATGATACATATTTACATTGTTATGATAATAATAACCATGATACATATTTACATTGTTATGATAATAATAACCATGATACATATTTACATTGTTATAATAATAATAACCATGATACATATTTACATTGTTATTACTCTCGCCATTCTTCTACTGCATTTATATTCCGGTAATCCTTGCTGCCCCCAAGACATTGCTGCTTTGTTCATAATAATAATAAATATAATCCTGCTGCTGTTATTGCTACTCTATTTTTATTATTATTATTAGTAGTAGTAGTAGTAGTAGTATTATATTATTAAAAATAATTGTGTTGCAGAATACAAACCCAGTGAGGCCGATATATATTTGACACTATATAGCATAGTGTCAAACTTGTCTTAAGCAGCCAGCCAAGGGAATCACAGAAAGTGGCTGCTTAGCACAGGTGGCTGCTTAATAGAGGTCAAATGTATAACAAATCAACAAATTGGGAATCTGGCAACTGGCTGCTTAATACAGGTTGGCTGCTTAATGGAACGTGCGTGCGTGCGTGCGTGCGTGCGTGCGTGTTATCCACTGGACGTTGATCCGCTACTTCGCAAGAGAATAACACCATTATAAAGTGTCAAGGTCCAATTATCGGTCACGTGTCACGGGTTATCAATCACGTGGTATAGGTTATCTATTGTTAATTAACAATTGTGTTTAGTCAATTAAAGTACAACGCAGTTGATTTATGCTGTCCATTTCTATATTAAAACCGATACAGGCAGGCTTGGTAAGCAGGAACAGTCGTGGCAGTGGTCCGGTGATTAACATGATGGACTGCCAATTCAGGGATCGCAGATTCAATCCCCCGTCTGACAGTAATAATATGAACAGTCTTTCAGATGGGATTAAAGTCAAATATGTGTTAGTGGTCACCTCTATTAAGCAGCCAACCTGTATTAAGCAGCCAACCTGTATTAAGCAGCCAACCTGTATTAAGCAGCCAACCTGTATAAAGCAGCCAACCTCTATTAAGCAGCCAACCTGTATTAAGCAGCCAACCTGTATTAAGCAGCCAACCTGTATAAAGCAGCCAACCTATATTAAGCAGCCAACCTGTATTAAGCAGCCAATTTCCATATTCCCAATATGTTGGTTTATTATATATTTGACCTCTATTAAGCAGCCACCCGTTCTTAGCAGCCACAGTCTGTGATTCCCTTGGCTGACTGCGTAAGACAGATTTGACTGCATATAAAAATGGGTCTCGTGTGTCGATGATATGCACTGGACATGTCAAAGAACCAGGGATACTTCTGGAATTGGTGCGCCTTCTGTGTATATTGCACTATCCTCCAACACAACTACTGACTAATATTCTCGTGGAGGCGTCACCAACATTAGGACATATAAATGTGCTCGGCTAAAATCCACCTGATCGATATGGCGACCACCGTACCATCTGACATATTTTACGGTCACGGTCCTTGGCTGGAACCCTTGGTGAGAAGCGAGCGCGCTAACCACTGCGCTAATCGGACAGCTAATCTGCACAGACGGATATGTAGTCCAGTGGTAACACGCTGGATTGGTAATCCAGGGATCGCAGGTTCGATCCCCCGTCTGACCCTAATAAAATTAACAGTCTTTCAGATGGGACGTTAAACCGAGTTCTCGTGTCGGTGCTTTACACCGTGCACGTAAAAGTACCAGAGGAGATTCTGGAATGGGTCTCTGTCTGTATCATGCACTATCCTCCAAATTTTAAAATAACTAATCTCTTCAGGAGGCGTCGCTCATATGGGCAACCGGTAGCGACGATAAATAAACGTAAAAACACAGCTAATCTGCATGTGCATGCTTGTAGAAACTGAAGGGGGGGGACAGCAGCATTAAAACACAAATACAGTTGACATAGGTAACAACTAATCTTTCTAACTTAACAGCATTATCAAATAGAATACAAAGCGTCAGCCCCACACAGATTAGAATAAATTCAAAATAGGAACTGTACAAAAACTTGTTCTTAAGTTATCGAAACTACAGACTGGATCTCGCATAATTCTGATAGGAAATCAGTAAAACAAACAGATTTAGATATCAATGTCTGAACAGCATTGAACGCTGACTTTCGGTGGGTACATACGGGTCTTTTATAATCTCGCATTATCTCGTGTAATCTTACTTAATCTCGGACAGTCCTAAGTCGACGATAACTAAGTTGATATTTCGATAAAATCTGTCAAATTCAATCTACTTATGGAAATTGATGACAAACAAAGTCACTGTATTTGAAAAAGGAAACAAAACACATAGGTTTTAGCTTTATATTTGCTTTAGAATTGTGCGTGTGTTTTACGTTTATTTGTCGTCGCTACCGGTTGCCCATATGAGCGACACCTACTGAAGAGATTGGTCATTTTAGATGTATGGAGGATAGTGCAATGATACAGACAGAGACACATGCTAGAGTCTCCTCTGGTTCATTTACGTATACGGTGTACAGCACCGACACGAGACGTCAGTTTAAAGTCCCACCTGAAAGACTGTTAATTTTATTAGGGTCAGACGGGGGATCGAACCTGCGATCCCTGGATTACCAGTCTGTATCATTGCACTATCCTCCAACAATCTAAAATGACTAATCTCTTCAGGAGGCGTCGCTCATATGGGCAACCGGTAGCGACGATAAATAAACGTAAAACACAGTCTCATATATGTACAATACATACATTTCGATGTATATTATAACACATATATTGCACATAGCCATTCTACAAATGAGAATTATAAGAGACAATAGCAATGTAGACATGTTACAATAACGTCAAACATGCATACAATTCAATTCAATTCAACTTGTTTATTGCATAAAGCATATACATGCTAAGAGCAAAGCATAATTATGCATAATTACATACATAGTAAATACATGCAATTTTACAGAAGAGTTATTCAAGTGTAAATGGAAAAAGAAACTAAATGTCTGACTGTCTATTACGTTTGTTGTGTTCGCATTCTGTCTGCTGAATAAATAAATTTTGCTAAGTTGACAGACGGTCTATTGCAATAGTATGTATCAATACATTGTTTACGTTGGTTGTTATAACAAGCGAGGGGTTTGACATCAGATAGATAACATGGACATATATATACAAATAAAATGCTAATTATCTTCAATATCTAAAACGCTGACTGTGTGTGCAAGTACATGTGTGTACGATAAAATGCCCTTTATCGTTGATTAAGTTTCCACATCAAGTTTCCTGTTTCTAATTGTCATGCAATTCATATACCCAATGTCAGTAAATACACAGCATGAGTCTAGCTCTCGTCCATCTCCAACAGTCATTCAGATTTACTTCCGATGTTCGAACTCTTAATTTGCAATCATCCACCAACCTCTATTTAGCCAAAGAGTGAACTTCTTATACAATCTTTCTTATATTCAGAGTCACAATTGTGGAATTCCCTGCCTTATCACACCAAAACAGCACATTGTATTCCTTCAATAATCTCTATCTATCATGTGTACTTTTTTGTTGTTTTTGTATTTAAGTTTATTTAATATTGCTACCAGTTGCAGTTTACCTAACAACACCTTTCCAGCGGTTAACCAGTACTTGGTGCACCAACCTCCGTAAGAAACTGCCAACTGTTTCATATAAATGAGACACGGTCTGAGCTGGGCTCGAACCCGTGACCATCAGAGATGATAGGTTACAGTGCATGGTATGCAAGTCAGCGACCGTAACCACTCCACCACGAAGGCGGACTACTTATATATTAATAATAAAGGACTGCTTTCAAAAGACCAGAGTATTATATTATATTATATTAATTCCTATGCGTAAATGTACAAACGTACCAATTTTAATTTTTTTTTATTTAAGTTTATTTAACGTCGCTACCGGTTTCCCATTTGAGCGACGTGCAGTTTACCTAACAACACCTTTCCTGGGCAGGCTCCAGCGGTTAACCAGTACTTGGTGCACCAACCTCCCTAAGAAACTGCCAACTTTTTCATATAAATGAGACACGGTCTGAGCGGGGCTCGAACCCGTGACCATCAGAGATGATAGGTTACAGTGGTATACAAGTCAGCGACCGTAACCACTCCACCACGGAGGCGGACTACTTATATCCAATATTAATAATAAAGGACTGCTTTCAAAAGACCAGAGTATTATATTATATTAAATCCTACGCGTAAATGTACGAACGTAACAATTTTAATTATTAAAATCTTGCTATATAAGTATATGTCTTAAGTAAGATATAAGATTCAAATACTATATCCGACGCTAACCGCATCACAGTCCAAAGACATATTGGATGGTTTTCTGCTTAATTCCTATACATACACATGTGCGTGTTTTTCATCGTTCAGGAATACAATTCCGTCTTATCAGGGGTAGAATTTACCACAATAAATGAGCATAAAATGTAGCTCGAATTGATCAAAAATGCTGTTTTTATCAAGCATTCCTGACACGTGAATTATGCTCGGAGATTTATGTCCCCCAATTGTTTGTATATATCATGATATGGCACGCTCGTGAGTGAAACGTTATTAGAACCAAAAACCAAAAAAAACAAATTCCGGGAAAAAATTAACAAAAAAATAAAATCAACATATGGTACGTGTAAACGTTTCTTTACCTTGTTTAGAAAACATGCTTACTCATCAATATTAATGATGATCATTTGTACATGTATACTCAGCTGGATGGGGGGGGGTCTGTGAAACTCACACTGGGGTGTCGAATTATTTCATGTGACATTAATAATATGGTGTGGTGTGGTGTGGTGTGGCGTGGCGCGGCGCGGTGCGGCGTGGTATGGTATGGTTTGGTATGGTATGGTATGGTATGGTACGGGGTGGTTCGATATGATAATGGTATGGGATGGTATTGGTATGGTATTGGTACGGTATGGTACGGGTGTATGGTGGTATTTGGTACGGTATGGTACGGGATGGTATGGGCTGGTATTGGTATGGTATTGGTACGGTGGTAGGATGGTATGGGCTGGTATTGGTACGGTATTGGTACGGTATGGTACGGTATGGTACGGGATGGTAGGGATGGTATTGGTATGGTATGGTACGGTATGGTACGGGATGGTATGGGCTGGTATTGGTAGGTATGGTATGGTATTGGTACGGTATGGTACGGGATGGTATGAGCTGGTATTGGTACGGTACGGTACGGCATAGCATAGCATCATATATATATATATATATATATATATAATACTAAGAACAATAATAATCATATAATAATAAGAACAACAACAACAACAACAATAAACATTAAAAACAATAACATTAATAAATGCTTTATTTATCGTGATAGCGAGACAACAACAACTTCTATAAATTATTTTATTAAAGTCAGTGCACAGTATTACAGTATCAACATGACTGAATTTCGCGTAACCCGTAAAATGCTGAACAAATTGGAATGCATGTGCAATCAACATAGATCCAGATACGCCGATAGCTCCGAATAGGAAACAGCAGCCAATGCTAATCTGGCTCTATGCTGTTTGCAAAAGCACCTTTAGTTGTGATTAGCATTTAAAGGGTTTAGAATATGGGTAATACAATATTGGCGATATATCGTGTTGCTCAAAAGAAATAAAAGCACGAGTTTGCATCAATGAAACACGTGTACACACTTTAATGTCCTCGTAATTTTTGCTAGATTCGTTTTACATATACTCACACGAAAAAGAAAGTTTGCACTTGATTAGAGGGAACATTTTATAACTATATTCACACGTAAAACAGAGTTCTGATAATTATCAAATTTCAATTAATAGTAAAACATCATGTAGCCAATACATGTTTGCACATTTTGATATCAAATTCTATAGATCTATATAAGTATAAAATTCTCTCTCTAAGCAAGCCAAATGCACACTTTCTTTTTCGTGTGAGTATATATAGTAGAAAATACAAAACCTGATACTTTAACTCTTTCAGCGCCGAATAAATTCAGAGCATGTGCAAACAACATAGATCCAGATCAGCCGCGGCGTAGCGGCGCGTCTGATCAGGATCTGTGTTGTTTACTATTCGGGTAGGTGCTTCAGCTCCACTGTCTGAAGAGCACTCAGCATACAATCTGATCAGACGGCGCGGTCTGTTCTTTTATGCTTGTATGCGACATTGGCGGTGAAAGAGGTAATGAATAGCAAACGGGTCGGGCCACGGGTTCACAATGACCAATCGTAAACTGGCGTGTGGACACATACCTTCAAACTGTAAAAACAACTTTCGTATTACCTTAAAGCGACATTACATCGTAAAAAAACACAAATAAAATGCATGTTTTCACGTATAAATGCATTACTACTACACATTCTTCTGAATACATTCGAACACTAACAGTGAATCAATAAACAGTGTTTTTGTGGTCTACAAACTTTCAAAAGTGAAAGTAAGAATTTATATAACGGTCATCCACGCTCCTGACATGATGTTTGCTTGTCATTGGAGTCAATACTAAACGCGCGATACTTTCGTTTAGAGATAATTTAACTAAGATTAGTTTACAAATAAATATGAATAGGCACAAATGTGAGATATAACGGTAAATCTGTACCATAAATCGTGTTATTCAGGATACACACATTGTATTACGCATCAATGTCGACCCTATTTACATTATTTTGTTATGTCAACAAACCGCGTATACGGCGTTTGTGTATTAGTTGAAATACACAGTTTTTGAGGCAAATATTGGGGGAAATTATACCATATAATAGGAAATTACATTCTGCACACATTTGCGTTTTCACCGATGTAATGGTCGCTTTAAGTATATTATTTTCAATTATTAGATACAATAAATACAGTGTAAAATAAAGGATAAGATTGAAATATAAGAGATATATGGGACTTTATATTTTTTAATTTATTTTACATGAACATCGAATACGAAACAAGTTTGCCTCTACCATTGAACTATCCGAATGAATCTATCATATTCTTGATATATCATTTCTTCTGTCTTTGTCTCTGTTATATGTTATATGTCGGGTTTTACGCCTGCATCAGCACCATTTCGGGCTATATCGCCGGCGGGCAGTTTACCTAACAACACCTTTCCTGGGCAGGCTCCAGCGGTTAACCAGTACTTGGGTGCACCAACCTCCGTAAGAAACTGCCAACTTTTTTCATATAAATGAGACACGGTCTGAGCGGGGCTCGAACCCGTGACCATCAGTGATGATAGGTTACAGTGGTATACAAGTCAGCGACCTTAACCACTCGGCCACGGAGGCGGACTCTTTCTCTCTGTCTATCTTCTGAATTAATTACTATATCTACTTAGTTTATACAAATTTATTTTAGCTCGATTGCGAAACAAGTTCAAACACGCTCGAGATCTCATTCCTGATGGAATCCATCGCCACGGGGGAGAGAGAGAAGAGATAACGTGGAATTTAAATGCCTTGCCTACGGGTTCAATCGTAACGACTACAGCGGGGCTCGAACTCCGGGCCTTTCGCACCTGAAGCAAACGCACATCCACTGCGCTATTGCGACTTCCACGTTATATGTACTTGATATTTTAATTTCATGATTAAAACGTTTACCTACCATTATTTGAAATTGAAATTAATAGTTTAGAAAAATATTATAACACTGTCATATCGTACCTGCAATAAGTACTATGCTATAGGAGACGACCTCTATAAGCTATAGCTTTCGGTTCTAATCTATTTTTATTCATGTATCTAAATTTTGTGTAAAATGTATATTTATATATGTTGTATTGTTTGAAATAAACTATGTTTAAACTGAACAAGTTTCAACAATTTATAGTATCTACTATCGTGTGCGCGGGTACATACGTATGCGATGTTATTCGAGTAGGAGGAAACCAAAGTACCCGGAGAAAACCCACATGTCCGATCTGGCGATCAACGTACCATCTCACCTACTTCCCAATTCGAGGATCTAACTTGTGATGCATTGGTGAGAAGCGAGCGTGTTAACCATTGCGCTAATTGGACAACCAAATGAGAATTAAAAGCGACACGGGAATTTTACAATAAAGGAATCTTGGTTTACTCTCGAAAAACTATTTAAAATACCTATGTTTAAGATTCTGAAATGGAAACGTGAAAGCAAAGCTTTTGCATTCACACAATTTCCCATGATCAGAATGATATGATCTGCTCGGTAAATGCAGATTAATTAATTAACCTGCAGACCTTTTTATCGATGTTTATCGTTTTTGTTACACTATTTTCGATAACAGGTAACACTACTCGTCTAGTTCGATAAGAAGGGAGATTACTCCGATAACTCGGTGTACCGGAAGCGGAAATTATAATTTGATTGACAGCATGAAAATGTGTGCATTATAGTTTGTTTATGAATTTGCTCTTGTACCATTGAATTATAATGTCACTACGCCAAACAACGAGTTTACGATATAACTTACAGGGGCGTAGTCAGGAGGCAAATCATGTGCAGGCCCGGGTAAAGAATGTTGAGTGAGCGTAGCGAACGAGATTGCACCCCCGGAATATTTTGGTTTTTAGGATGCAATTTCCCGCATTCTGCTGCATTTAATAGACAAATTCGGACATGTTTTTATAACAAATAAACATAATAATACACTGTTCTGCTTAGCTATACATGTACATCAAAAGCAATAACAATTCTGCACTCTATAATTATCTGTGATTTTACTCAATTAAAAGCCAAATACACAGGAATATCTAGGTAGCCTAGGTCTATTATAGTAAACAAAAATTTAAAAAAATTGTCAAAATAATGTGCAGGCCCGGGGCCTTTTGGCCTAATGGCAGCTACGCGCCTGACTTACATGCAACTAGGATACTACGGCAGATAGCTAGCTTCCTCGCGTGTAAGAATTCGACACCCCAAGTGGGATTTGAACCGACAGCGGTGATGGTCCAGAGAGTTGATTACCCGCGCGATAATCTTAATCACTCGCAAATTGTATGGTTGAATGTACCACTAAGCTGGCATAGTTTATCCCCCAATTCCCTTTCCCCCTGTAGTAAATTATTTTCCAAAATATGAAGAAGAAGAAGAATCGTTTATTCGTTCGACACAAACATAAACAGTTTATGGTATACACACACATGAATATAATAATACTAAATACTAACCAATCAATCTTGTATTGCATTTGTAAATCTCTGACATACATTACCCATTTATATATACATATAAGGTATTATTATAAGTGTGCTTACTAATTGGAGCTTTTAAATGTTTAATATATTAATAAGGTTGATTATATTGGAGGATAATCTCAAAACATCCTAAAAGTATAATTCAAGGGATTAGTGCAAAACTACCGCAACCCATTTACGGTATCCATGAATATAATATGAAATATAAACAAAGCTTAATATCGGAATGTAACACCGTGCTATTGAAAGATGTAGTCCTATTGTTCCCACTTATATAAAATTAGGTAAAAACGGGTGTGGGACGGATAGACATGCAGACAGACAGAATGTGTTTAAGAGTGTTTAAGATCAAATACAATCAAACGGACGGACAGACACGCAGACAGACAGCAACTATATATATGCATACCATGAACCTGTAACCACCAACAACAATACTTTGTCCACCGCGTTTGTTGCGGACAAACTCAATTTGAACTTGTGCATTCGCCATAACTTTAAGTTGTATGCATATGACATATATGTCTACTGGACAACAGCAAGTGGGAATAAAAGGATTAAACCCTATTGAAGAAGGGAAGTTAATCTTAATTGCAAAACACACATTCTAACATGGCTTGACATTTTGTCTCTACATGTATACATACGCAAAGAAGGAATTGACCTGTTTTCGCCCACACGAATGACCACATAATTTTGTATACGCTTTCATCCGCGCCAACGATAGTGATTAACATAAGTTGTTAGACCTTGCTTTGCAATCCTTGTAAAATACATAAAGGTTAAACCTTTAAAGGCCTGCAGGTTGACCTATATTTGACCTTAAACACACGAGGAATAGCGGTACAAATCTGACGGTCGACGCACTAAACACACGAGGAATAGCGGTACAAATCTGACGGTCGACACACATCGTATTTGCCACATGCGAGGCCCTGCATGGTATACATCTAATACATGAGCACCACTTATATCTATTATGACCCACGTACATATCAGAGGTTATAAATTGCTGAAATTGAAGTTCTGTATTTTTATAGTACTTACAACTGGTATAAACAATTCAACTCCACTTATGGCCCAAATAAGGCTGGTTGCGCGGGTTAGGCAGCCAGTTCCTGCATTGCTGTACCACACATTCAGGCATCAGTTCCCTCTTATGCCAAGTACAGTCTCCTCTTCTAGCCGCTACTTTTCTCTCTATATATCTGACATCTTTCCATGCGCCACAATTATATAGCATTGCCCAAAACCTCCTGTATAGAAGCTTTCTCTCATGTAAATTTAGATTATGCGGTGGACGATTATTAGCAGGCCACCAAAGTTGTTTGTTCTGTTCATTTATTATGCAAGGGGAACACAAGCACAGTGGACACTCAGCAACACCTTCAGCATGCTGAGGCATAGGGGGAGGTACGTAAGCAGCCTCTGCAACGGGCATGGCGGTGGCTGTTTCTTCTATTTCCATCTCTACGTCCCAGTTCTTATTTTGCAAGAAAGTCAGCAATTCTTTTCTCTGCTCATCAGTTACATACATTGTTATTTTACTCAATGGCATCTTGTAGAAATCGGAACCTTCTCTGCTCTTCACTACACTATACGCTCAAATTTGGCAATATGTCAATGGAATGAGACAGTGCAAGTCAAGAATAATACAAGACTCCGTTGTACGCTCCAGTTCAAATCCAACATTTGGGCAAGGTATAAACCACAGGGATTCGGCACGTTTGGGGGTACTAGTATATATATTTAAGTACAGGGATTCTACTCTGTTGGATGTCAGATTTCGCATCGATCAGTAAAATGGCCCTATCTGAAACAATTTTGTACAAATCTGTACAAATATAACGCCTATCCCGAGTCTTTATATTGTTCTTCAAATAAAACACAACGTTAAGCTGCGTGCATGTATACTTTGCAAACAATTGCCACAGACATTGGCCATAGCAGGTCACATTTCCATACTAGGACACGGGTTCTGTCAGCAACAAAAAAAATCTTCGACGGGAGAGTTTTAACTGTGAATAACATTATCAATAAAATGTGTTTACACTAACGTGTAGGTTTATTCGGCAAAAATGTACGTCAAAAAGAGATTTCGTAACATTTTCAATTTGTTTTGAAAATTTCTAAAGCGGCGCAATTCGCATTGAAACGAGCGTTGAAACGAGCGTTCTGATTGGATTATGATTATTCTTCCTATATAAAAAAACATCTTGTTACATTCTAATAATCCAATCAGAACGCTCGTTTCAACGCTCGTTTCAATGCAAATTGCGCCGCTATAGAAATTTTCAAAACAAATTGAAAATGCTACGAAATCTCTTTTTGACGTACAGTTTTGCCGAATAAACCTATATATTATATGTTATGATTCGGGTTTTACGCCTGCATCAGCACCATTTTGGGCTATATCGCCGGCGGGCAGTTTACCTAACAACACCTTTCCTGGGCAGGCTCCAGCGGTTAACCAGTACTTGGGTGCACCAACCTCCGTAAGAAACTGCCAACTTTTTCATATAAATGAGACACGGCCTGAGCGGGGCTCGAACCCGTGACCATCAGTGGTATACAAGTCAGCGACCTTAACCACTCGACCACCGAGGCGGACGAATAAACCTACACGTTAGTGTAAACACATTTTATTGATAATGTTATTCACAGTTAAAACTCTACCGTCGAATATTTTTTTTTGTTGCTGACAGAACCCGTGTCCTAGTATGGAAATGTGACCTGCTATGGCCAATGTATGTGGCAATTGTTTGCAAAGTATACATGCATGCAGCTTAAAGTTGTGTTTTATTTGAAGAACAATATAAAGACTCGGGATAGGCGTTGTATTTGGACAGATTTGTACAAAATTGTTTCAGATAGGGCCATTTTACTGATCGATGCGAAATCTGACATCCCACAGAGTAGAATCCCTGTACTTAAATATATATACTAGTACCCCCAAATGAAAATATACTTAAATATATATACTAGTACCCCCAAACGTGCCGAATCCCTGTGGTATAAACAGGCATTATTTTCACACTTAATCTGGCGGCCTTTTTAAACCAGATGATACATGAAAGTGACAGAACAGAATATGAAAGTGACGAAACTCCGACCTTACAAACAACATAGATCCTGATCAGTTTAACAGTTTATTCGTAATTCAAGGCCTCCGGCCCATACACATATATTATATAGATGCATACAAATTATCAGTCTCAGTGATTACGCTACGGCTGATGAGGCACCTACATAACATGTAATCTATGTCCCTGGGCTGATCTGGATTATGTAGTTTGAATACTCATAACTATCAATTTTCTTTACAATCAATAATATACGTTTACTTAAATTGTCAGGGCCTCATTTTGACTAATTCTCAGCTCACAGAGTGATCGTGCATATTAACCGTTAGAAAATACCTACATACGCCAAATTATACTGACTGTACTGCTACATTGTTGATACAAGCCACTAATCACATGGAACAGGTAGTAAAGTATAAATCTTTACAATTGGACGGGGTCAAACTGCAGGCCTTTAAGGAATTGACCGTGTTTAAATCTTCAATAAATCAATAAAACATTGCTTAGCGTATGATGTCAAACATGACGTCATAATACCAACATTTTTGTAGTTTTGTGACGTCATGTACGCACCCAAATTAATAACACAAACTATTTTTACGCTTTTTGGATATTTCGGTCATGTTAGAATCGAAATAATATGTGTATATGCGTTGTTTATGCGTTCTGAGCACCGGAGTTAATAAATTAGGCCGACAGCCTGCGTGGTTAATTCCTACGCGTCATAACTCCAAACCATGTTTTATTCCCCAAAATATCAGAGAGAAATATGATTTCTTAAATGAATGAGCTGTCTGCAGACCCATGCCCGAAAGGTGATAGGAATACCACATGACTAATAGGTACACACTAATGAACTACCCACTATTTAAAGTCCCTAGTTGCTTTACTTAGAACGTGCTGCACACCAATATATTCCAGAGTGATTAATATAAGTTGAAATAACTTGTTTCGCAATCGAGCTAAAATAAATGTGTATAAACTAAACCAATATATTGTAAGGAGCGGATGATTAGACATATATTATCATTTTGCAATAATATATTATTACGGTAAAAAGCAAAATTTGGAAATTATACCCTCAAACGAACATAATTTGAAATTACCATTTGTAAATTACCTCCCTTTATGAATATTGTTTTTAGCAAAATCAGTAATAACTCTGTAAATGGTGGTTTACTAAAGTTAACACTAGGATAAATTGGCATACTATTATCTAGGTGAAGTGGTAACACGCTGGGCTGGTAATCTATGGATCGCAGGTTCGATCCCCGTCTGACCATACTAAAATTAACAGTCTTTCAGATAGGACGTTAAACCGAGGTCTCGTGTCGGTGCTGTACACCGTGCACGTAAAAGAACCAGAGGAGACTCTGAAATAGGTATCTCTCTGTATCATTGCACTATCCTCCAAAAATCTAAAATGACTAATCTCTTCAGGAGGCGTCGCTCTTATGGGCAACCGGTAGCGACGATAAATAAACGTGAAACACACCTATCTAAGTAAAGAAGAACTAACGCATACAGAGACTTTAATGTAAATGGTCTTCCACCTGTTCTGCCTATGATTTCGGATATTTTCATAACGAGCTCTGTAGCGATAGGTCAGTGTATTTAGGTTGTCAAAGACATAGACCAGATCACGTCACAGGACAGTTTATAGCTGTTC
Source organism: Archivesica marissinica (assembly GCA_014843695.1). Taxonomy (NCBI): domain Eukaryota; kingdom Metazoa; phylum Mollusca; class Bivalvia; order Venerida; family Vesicomyidae; genus Archivesica; species Archivesica marissinica. The sequence continues at coordinate 27,033,215 of CM026396.1, read as the reverse complement.
CTATCGCATGCAACTGACGCCTTTTAATTTACTAATTACACTCTTATCTGCATAATGGCAAATTATGATAAGCACTCTAAAAACCCGGATGCACAGAACACCAGCAAATGCGTGATATTTAGCAATAGTAGAAAACGCTCTCTGATTTTCTATTACCTCCCTTGGTAGATAAAGTCTGATTTATAAAGTCTGATTTATCCTATAGTGTAAATATATCCTTTCTGTTGGAATCCTTTGTTTTTACTGTTGTTCCTAACCACATATTGCGGTATGATAGGTGTGGCTTTATCAAAATCGTGTTAATTAACTGATAGCATTTTTCTATTACCTCCCTTGGTAGATAAAGTCTGATTTATCCCATAATGTAAATATATCCTTTAGAATCCTTTGTTTTTACTGTTGTTCCTTGACCAGATATTGCGGTATGATAGGTGTGGCTTTATCAAAATCGTGTTAATTAACTGATAGCATTTTTCTATTACCTCCCTTGGTAGATAAAGTCTGATTTATCCTATAGTGTAAGTATATCCTTTTAGTTGGAATCCTTTGTTTTTACTGTTGTTCACTAACCAGATATTGCGGTATGATAGATGTGGCTTTATCGAAATCGTGTTAATTAACTGATAGCATTTTTCTATTACCTCCCTTGGTAGATAAAGTCTGATTTATCCCATAATGTAAATATATCCTTTCTGTTGGAATCCTTTGTTTTTACTGTTGTTCCCTAACCAGATGTTGCGGTATGATAAATGTGATGTTATCAACATCGTGTTAATTAAGTGATAACATTGTTTTACAAATAAGTACCCATTGCATATACTGTAGGAGATATGTCGAGATATAGTAATTTAATAATCATAAGAAGCGATGGAGGAATAAAATTGCTAGCATGTTGTGCAAACGAAACAACGATAAAAACAGAGGAAAACAATTAATAGGACCTATCTACTTTTAGGAAAATAGTCAGGGGCAGTAACTGACCGACGTCTCTCATTACATGTAGGTTAAGAAACTAAATATAAACATTTTAGATTCCGTTATGAATATATTGAAATTTGATAGTTCGGTAATGTTAATGTAGATAGGTCGGTAATGTTAATGTAGATAGGTCGGTAATGTTAATGTAGATAGGTCGTAATGTTAATGTAGATAGGTCGGTAATGTTAATGTAGATAGGTCGGTAATGTTAATGTAGATATGTCAGTAATGTTAATGTAGATAGGTCGGTAATGTCAATGTAGATAGGTCAGTAATGTTAATGTAGATAGGTGGGTAATGTTAATGTAGATAGGTCGGTAATGTCAATGTAGATAGGTCGGTAATGTTAATGTAGATAGGTCGGTAATGTTAATATAGATAGGTCGTAATGTTAATGTAGATAGGTCGGTAATGTTAATGTACATAGGTCGGTAATGTCAATGTAGATAGGTCAGTAATGTTAATGTAGATAGGTCGGTAATGTCAATGTAGATAGGTCGGTAATGTTAATGTAGATAGGTCGGTAATGTTAATGTAGATAGGTCGGTAATGTTAATGTAGATAGGTCGTAATGTTAATGTAGATAGGTCGGTAATGTTAATGTATATATGTCAGTAATGTTAATGTAGATAGGTCGGTAATGTTAATGTAGATAGGTCGGTAATATTAATGTAGATAGGTCGGTAATGTCAATGTAGATAGGTCGGTAATGTTAATGTAGATAGGTCGGTAATGTTAATGTAGATAGGTCGGTAATGTTAATGCAGATAGGTCGGTAATGTTAATGTAGATAGGTCGGTAATGTTAATGTAGATAGGTCGGTAATGTTAATGCAGATAGGTCGGTAATGTTAATGTAGATAGGTCGGTAATGTTAATGTAGATAGGTCGGTAATGTTAATGTAGATAGGTCGGTAATGTTAATGTATATAGGTCGGTAATGTTAATGTAGATAGGTCGGTAATGTTAATGTATATAGGTCGGTAATGTTAATGTAGATAGGTCGGTAATGTTAATGTATATAGGTCGGTAATGTTAATGTAGATAGGTCGGTAATGTTAATGTAGATAGGTCGGTAATGTTAATGTAGATAGGTCGGTAATGTTAATGTAGATAGGTCGGTAATGTTAATGTAGATATGTCAGTAATGTTAATGTAGATAGGTCGGTAATGTTAATGTAGATAGGTCGGTAATGTTAATGTATATAGGTCGGTAATGTCAATGTAGATAGGTCGGTAATGTTAATGTAGATAGGTCGGTAATGTTAATGCAGATAGGTCGGTAATGTTAATGTAGATAGGTCGGTAATGTTAATGTAGATAGGTCGGTAATGTTAATGCAGATAGGTCGGTAATGTTAATGTAGATAGGTCGGTAATGTTAATGTAGATAGGTCGGTAATGTTAATGCAGATAGGTCGGTAATGTTAATGTAGATAGGTCGGTAATGTTAATGTAGATAGGTCGGTAATGTTAATGCAGATAGGTCGGTAATGTTAATGTATATAGGTCGGTAATGTTAATGTAGATAGGTCGGTAATGTTAATGTAGATAGGTCGGTAATGTTAATGTAGATAGGTCGGTAATGTTAATGTAGATAGGTCGGTAATGTTAATGTAGATAGGTCGGTAATGTTAATGTAGATAGGTCGGTAATGTTAATGTAGATAGGTCGGTAATGTTAATGTAGATAGGTCGGTAATGTTAATGTAGATAGGTCGGTAATGTTAATGTAGATATGTCGGTAATGTTAATGTAGATAGGTCGGTAATGTTAATGTAGATAGGTCGGTAATGTTAATGTAGATAGGTCGGTAATGTTAATGTAGATAGGTCGGTAATGTTAATGTATATAGGTCGGTAATGTTAATGTAGATAGGTCGGTAATGTTAATGTAGATAGGTCGGTAATGTTAATGTATATAGGTCGGTAATGTTAATGTAGATAGGTCGGTAATGTTAATGTAGATAGGTCGGTAATGTTAATGTAGATAGGTCGGTAATGTTAATGTAGATAGGTGGGTAATGTTAATGTAGATAGGTCGGTAATGTTAATGTAGATAGGTGGGTAATGTTAATGTAGATAGGTCGGTAATGTTAATGTAGATATGTCGGTAATGTTAATGTAGATATGTCGGTAATGTTATTTTTAAAGACGAAAATGAGAAATAGAAAGACGAAGGATTCGAAAACAAAAAACTGTTTTCATCAATCCATCAATAATTTAATGTAAAGAAGTAACTAAAATGAAACAATAGGGAAAAGGAAAGAAAAGAGAGAGAAAAATCTTAACGGCACCCCCCCCCCCCGCATCCCCGCCCGAAATCCGAATGTAGTAGTGCATTCTAATGCTTGCATTTAATCAGCAACGGGGAAAATATTTAAATAATGAAAACAAATAAAATGTAATAACTTTAGAAATATCCAATTCTACTCGTATTGTTATTGGGTTCATTTTGGGGGAAAGTTCAATAAAACGATGACCATCTCCGAATAACATTAGACATGATAATTCCACTAATAAAATCTTATCTGCGCATGTCTGGCCCAATCACCCGTGATGCCTTGCGCGCCTTTCAAATAACGTCAAGAAATGACTTTCTTTACGCCCAAAGTTATATTTATGATATGCTGAGGGTGTCTTGAAAAATTGGAACGGAATATATTCATATTTCATGCCGAGATTGTTATCAGTACCATGCACGTTGTAATTAATTGATGATAAATGGCGTGTCACCTGCAACACCATACAAACAGAACTCGCGAATATTTCGGAAACCTCAAACAGCCTACGCATGTATACGGGATACCGCCAATTTCTCATTCTCTGATAATTACTTTGTTAAATCTCTTTTTTCTTTCTTTTTTCTTCTTCTATATTTACGTTTATTTAACGTTGCTACCGGTTACCCATTCGAGCTACGGTCAGCTTAGTTAATACAAATTTAGTTTAGCTCGATTGCGAAACAAGTTATTTCAACTTATTTAAACCTTCTCGAGACCTCATTCCTGATGGAATCCATCGCCACGAGGGAGCGAGAAGAGGCAACGTGGAATTTAAATGCCTTGCCTAAGGGTACAATCGTAACGGCTCCAGTGGGGCTCGAACTCCGGACCTTTCGCACCTGAAGCGAACGCGCATCCACAGCGCTATCACGACTTCCACAGTTTACCTACCGGTTGCCCATTCGAGCTACGGTCAGTTTACCTACCGGTTGCCAATTTGAGCTACGGTCAGTTTACCTACCGGTTGCCCATTCGAGCTACGGTCAGTTTACCTACCGGTTGCCAATTTGAGCTACGGTCAGTTTACCTACCGGTTGCCCATTTGAGCTACGGTCAGTTTACCTACCGGTTGCCAATTTGAGCTACGGTCAGTTTACCTACCGGTTGCCCATTTGAGCTACCGTCAGTTTACCTACCGGTTGCCCATTTGAGCTACGGTCAGTTTACCTACCGGTTGCCAATTTGAGCTACGGTCAGTTTACCTAGCAACACCTTTCCTATGTGGGCTCCATTGGTTAACTAGTACTTGGTGCACCCAACCTCCGTAAGAAACTGCCAACGTTTTCATATAAAGAGACTCGGTCTGAACGGGGCTCTAACCTGTGACAATCAGTTATGATAGCTACAGTGGCATACAAGTCCGCGACCGTAACCACTAGAACACTGAGGTGGACTTATTAAATGTTTACTAATGTTGGCAGAACTTGTGACTCAAACCTTTTGTTTTATTAATTTTGTGTGTTTTACATTTATTTATCGTCGCTACCGGTTGCCCATATGCGCGACACCTCCTGAAGAGATTAGTCATTTTAGATTTTTGGAGCATAGTGCAATGATACAGACAGAGACCCATTCCAGAGACTCCTCTGGTTCGTTTACGTGCACGGTGTACAGCACCGACACAAGACCTCGGCTTAACGTTCTATCTGAAATACTGTTAATTTTATTAGAGTCAGACGGGGGATCGAACCTGCGATCCATGGATTACCAGTCCAGTGTGTTACCACTGGACTTACAGGATCCCTCTGTCAAAATTGAACCACACAAATGCAAATACACTAAATACTCCGAGGGTAAAGGCAAGTTATAATGCGGAATTATTGCGCAAACCGCCGAAGTAGTCCGATTCTTTAAAAAATGAAGGTTAGATATACAAATTTATTTTAGCTCGATTGCGAAACAAGTTCTTACAACTTATATTAATCGCTCTCGAGATTTCATTCCTGATGGAATCCATTGCCATGAGGGAGGCAGAAGAGGCAACGTGGAATTTAAATGCCTTGCCTAAGGGCACAATCGTAACGGCTCCAGTGAGGCTCGAACTCTGAAGTCACTGCAACTATTGATCTAAATAAATTACACGATATCAAAACTGTTTAGACATGAGGTTATAAAACTGTTCTCAAATCTCAAACTCAGTCTCGAGCTTCTGATTGGTTGAGCCAAGAGCAAATAACCAATCAAAGTTCTTGAGCTCTAGTTTGAGATCTGAGAAAAGCTTCATAACCTCGGGCCCAGGCATGCTCAGGTTCGATCCGCCGTCTGACCCGAGGTCTCGTGTCGGTGCTTTACACCGTGCACGTAAAAGAACCAGAGGAGATTCTGAAATGGGTCTCTGTCTGTCTGTATCATGCACTATCCTCCAAAATCTAAAATAACTAATCTCTTCAGGAGGCGTCGCTCATATGGGCAACCGATAGCGACGATAAATAAACGTAAAAATAATAATAATGTTCTTATGAAAACCCTACAAAGCACAGCATAAATGATTTGTCGAAAAAAATCGGGGAATTATTTAATGATTCTGCGCATGCAACGTTTCCTAAAAATATCAAAAGGTTTAAATTATTTTAAATTTATGAATGAAATGAACCGCCGACAAATAATAAATCTTTCTTCGGTCCCCGTGTGTAAGAAAGCGAGGTCAAAATATAACAAAACGCGAATACTGCATACTCTTCATAAGACGGATTTCTGTGAACAGCAGTCAAATCGTGCAAGTAAATTGTATAAGCAAGCATTGAATACATATATACGGATACATAAATCATAATACATAAACTTTAACACGACTCGCTATATTTAGTTTAAACATATTGTATTTCCCAATATAATACATATTGAACAATGCATACATCACACATAATCAGAATACAGAAACAGGATTAGAATGGAAGACAGCCTAGACTCGCTATATTTGCGAAAATCGTAATGACACATTTCAATCGTGAATATATATTATGTTAATTAAGTGATAACATTGTTCTACAAAAAGTACCCGTTTTTAGACAACATTCATATGCTATAATAAATTACTAAATGGAACTATTTTTATGGTGAAGAACTATTGCGGCTACATATTTTCATTGCAGGAACGTAGCTTGAGACACCTTTCTAGTTGAAGCGCTATCTTTACCCCCACGTTGGAATACTACATCACAATTATGTTTACCATCTCGTGTATCGGGACCATTATGTATCTGTTATATAAATATGTATAATTCCCTATAATATGACAACATTCCGAGCCAGGTTAGAATAAAGTACAATGGTCTGCATGAAACAATTATTCCGAGAAACAAACAATTATTCCGAGAAACAATTATTCCGAGACATTTCTCTCGTAAATAACGTTCAAAAACGAAGAAAGACACAGTCCGGTACTATGTATTTTGACACAAATGTGCGAGTGTTTATACTTACAATTGAGAACCGAACTAAACAACAGCAATGTGGTACGTCTCAGTTAGGCTTTATCGTCATCATCACAGACGGATCTGTAGTCCAGTGGTAACACGCTGGACTGGTAATCCAGGGGTCACAGGTTCGAGCATTAATAATAATTATTATAAAATAATATTAATAATAATGGACTGCAAGTACAAAGGTATGACGTCACGACAGTGTTTAAATAATGATATTTGACATGGGCTTATATTTTAGCATGTATATAGCCCAAGGCACACTTATATAAGTAGTCCGCCTCCGTGGTGGAGTGGTTAACGTCGCTGACGTGTATGCCACTGTAACCTATCATCACTGATGGTCACGGGTTCGAGCCCAGCTCAGACCGTGTCTCTATATATGAAAATGTTGGTAGTTTCTTACGGAGATTGGTGCACCAAGTACTGGTTAACCGCTGGAGCCTGCCCAGGAAAGACGTTGTTAGGTAACCTGCCCGTCGCTCAAATGGGCAACCGTTAGCGACGGTGTTTTAAAGTTAGTGAAAAATGTCGTCTTTGTCTAGCTAATATTCGTCGATTCGTAATAACGACTTGCTTCGAAATCATGGTATATGCATGCCTTGAGTTAGTTTATACAAATTTATTTTAGCTCGATTGCGAAACAAGTTATTTCAACTTATATAAATCACTCTCGAGACTTCATTCCTGATGGAATCCATCGCCACGAGGGAGAGAGAAGAGGCAACGTGGAATTTAAATGCCTTGCCTAAGGGCACAATCGTAACGGCTCCAGTGGGGCTCGAACTCCAGACCTTTCGCACCTGAAGCGAACGCGCATCCACTGCGCTATCACGACAGTTGTCTATGGACACATTCCAGTCAATATAAAATACGTTCCCATGTCACTTATGCTCTGATAACATGTTCAGGATAGATTTCATTTTATCGCTATAACGACATAATTATTATAATGGATTCTGTACAAGGTTATCGCACATTTTATCTTATATTCTCTCACAATGAGAAAACAATCGCTTTGCATAGGAAACATGAAGAAAATTAATGTTTATCTCTGAATTAACTTTTTGGGGTTTTTTTAGTCGGCAATGCAATAATGCCCGTTTTGATCTTAGCACTATCGAGTCGTGGCATTTCTAGGGGAGGACAATATCTAATGTTGCAAGAACTTGTGTCCAACACTTTTGCTTTTTTTAATATTCATATCTTTCATTGTCATAATTTATCTTTGTGTAAAAAATATGTCAAAGATAAAATATGCCTAAACCAGTCGTGGTACACGTGGAAATAACGTCAATCACGTAATATGTTTATTTTTAAACTAGATTCAAGATCTCCAAACGCGGCTACAGATCACTATTATTAAAACGTGTCCATTTCTGTTAGATAATTAACCTAATTGACGTGACGTCACGAAATTGTCATCTGCTTCATCGATCGATTGACTACGTCATATCTTAAAGAAAAAAATCAATAAAATTCATGTTATTCTTTAGACATAAAGCTAACCAAAACGTGTTATGCAATGAAATAATTTTTGAAAACTTCACTGCAAATAATGAAGTTATTACAAGCTGATTATCTCAAATAGAAAATCATAGAGGCGGCCATCTTGGATTAACCAAGTCACGTGACGTTTAAATAAAATACAATTTATACTTATCATGTCAACACAACTATTTAACTTAACATGCTTGTGTAGCGATATCAGGCCCGTAGCCGCACTAAGGTAAATGAGGCACTCCCCTTGGTTAGAATTTGGCAAGTAACGAACGACAGGTACATAGGAAAACTGATAAAATTGCCTTCAGAATGCACAGACAAACGTACACAACAATAATTCGGGGGTAGGGTGGGGTCGCCTCGGTTATTTTCAAATTCTGGCTACGGCACTGGACACATGTGTGTTCATTATTTTAGCTAACATGAATAGTAATGGTTTATGAATACCCACACATTTTCAAAATGACATCCATTAAGGACAATATTTCGAATTTGGAAATTCGCATAACTGGTTAATTATGTTTCCATATCAATATTAAACTCACATGTCCATTAAGGGATACAGTTAACACACACAGATACAACTAACAAATATAACTGATGCTAAAAGATACAATTGATGCTAAAAGATACAATTGATGCTAAAAGATACAGCTGATGATAAAAGAGACATATGATTCTAAAATATTAAACTAATGCTAAACGATACAACTGATGCTAAAAGATACAACTGATGCTAAAAGATACATATGATTCTACCAGATGTAACTGACGCTATAAGATACAACTAATGCTAAAAGATACAACTGATGCTAAAAGATACATATGATTCTAACAGATGTAACTGACGCTATAAGATACAACTGATGCTAAAAGATACAACTGATGCTAAAAGATACAACTGATGCTAAAAGATACATATGATTCTAACAAATGTAACTGACGCTATAAGATACAACTGACGCTATAAGATACAACTGATGCTAAAAGATACAACTAATGCTAAAAGATACAACTGATGCTAAAAGATACATATGATTCTAACAGATGTAACTGACGCTATAAGATACAACTGACGCTATAAGATACAACTGATGCTAAAAGATACAACTAATGCTAAAAGATACAACTGATGCTAAAAGATACATATGATTCTAACAGATGTAACTGACGCTATAAGATACAACTGACGCTATAAGATACAACTGATGCTAAAAGATACAACTAATGCTAAAAGATACAACTGATGCTAAAAGATACATATGATTCTAACAGATGTAACTGACGCTATAAGATACAACTGACGCTATAAGATACAACTGATGCTAAAAGATACAACTAATGCTAAAAGATACAACTGATGCTAAAAGATACATATGATTCTAACAGATGTAACTGACGCTATAAGATACAACTGACGCTATCAGATACATATGATTCTCTTTGAGGGCCTCATGGTAGATTAACTTTTGTTAAATGAGTACTCTCGTTAAATAAAGTCTTTATTATTATTATTATTCTAAAATATTAAACTAATGCTAAAAGATACAACTGATGCTAAAAGATACAATTGATGCTAAAAGATACAACTGATGCTAAAAGATACATATGATTCTAACAGATGTAACTGACGCTATAAGATACAACTGATGCTAAAAGATACATATGATTATAACAGATGTAACTGACGCTATAAGATACAACTAATGCTAAAAGATACATATGATTCTAACAGATGTAACTGACGCTATAAGATACAACTGATGCTAAAAGATACATATGATTCTAACAGATGTAACTGACGCTATAAGATACAACTAATGCTAAAAGATACATATGATTCTAACAGATGTAACTGACGCTATAAGATACAACTGATGATAAAAGATACATATGATTCTAACAGATGTAACTGACGCTATAAGATACAACTAATGCTAAAAGATACATATGATTCTAACAGATGTAACTGACGCTATAAGATACAACTGATGCTAAAAGATACATATGATTCTAACAGATGTAACTGACGCTATAAGATACAACTGATGCTAAAAGATACATATGATTCTAACAGATGTAACTGACGCTATAAGATACAACTGACGCTATCAGATACATATGATTCTCTTTGAGGGCCTCATGGTAGATTAACTTTTGTTAAATGAGTACTCTCGTTAAATAAAGTCTTTATTATTATTATTATTCTAAAATATTAAACTAATGCTAAAAGATACAACTGATGCTAAAAGATACAATTGATGCTAAAAGATACAACTGATGCTAAAAGATACAACTGATGCTAAAAGATACATATGATCTAACAGATACAACTGATGCTAAAAGATACAACTGATGCTAAAAGATACATATGATCTAACAGATACAACTGATCCTAAAAGATACAACTGATGCTAAAATAAACAACTCTAAAAGATACAACTAACGCTAACGTTGACATGTTTCTGTCAATATCACGATGTTTAGCGAGTCCCATATTTGTAACTTTATATTTGGGTATCTTGTAAACGCCATGATCTCTTTCCGCGCCATCACATATATTACCCAGAATTCCCAGCTTCACAATATGATGGATGGTTTTTTGATAAGTCGGAGTAGTTGTGTTGTTTTTTTATACTTTAGTTGAATTTTTGTTGGCATGAAATAAACAGATGCCTATGAATGCTACGTGTTAGCAGATAAATCCACGTGTTACTCTAGCCTTTCCCAGAACCCCGTGTTGACTGGCAGGGTCCTACCAGCATACAGCATGTGACCCCTAAACGTGGGTCCCTGATATGCCGCAGTACACCTGTTTTCATGACATTCCATTGCCCAGGTGTGCCCTGATAAAAACAAGTTCCATGCCGTTCTGCTAGGTAAGACAGCAAAATTAAAATGTTCAGAACAATTTTTTATCAGTTCTGTGGTACTGGCTCGTGGCGATTATGTGTACGTGTATCATCCCACGCTACCTGCGAACCGTTTGGATGAGCGTAAGTTATCTCATTACATCGTCAGTGCATAGACGCTCCCTCCCGCCCAGACACACGCAAGCCCGCCCGCTAAATTACATGCTAGCACAATCGCCCATCCGCAGCATTAGTACAATTTTAGCGACATTAATGTTCATCTTGCATTGAATTTTAATTTTAATGCGCGATAACACCCCCCCCCCAGTGAATCTAGCACACCAAGAGTTGCAGATAGGGTATTCCCATCCAAGGGCTGAATATGCGTGCAACGAATTCAGCAGAGGGTGGGACGTAACAACGCAAAGCAGCGTTATATATATGTTTTAACCAACATTATAATTGCGGCAAGGCTTCTCTTAAATCGTAGTGTGTAGTGTCATATCATTAACGTTATGTACCAATTCAAATAGAAGAATGCATACTTTAACGCTTAATCTACAAATTATAAGGATATATTCTCTCAACCAATCAGAATCCTTCCAGGTGTTATTACACGTGTGCACATATAAGATAATATGTGATCACTGTATGAAATTGAATGCAAGCAATGTTATATGATAATGCTAATTACCCAACTAAATAAATGAGAAAGTCATCGATGACATATACATCAATAATTCTAAATCAATAATAAACATACATGTGCCAAAACCTGTTTTATTATTCTACAGAGGAGTCAGTTTTTATTATGTAAATAATTTTTTAATTTGTGAATAATGTCATTATTACTTGTATCTCTAACTGCATTTTTTAGTTCGTCTGTAATATCACTGCTAATCATATTCGCTATGATCTGATCAAAGCGAAGTTAGATTTCATATGACCAATTTTTAATCAGTGTGCAATAGTACCTATTTTGTATTTCAGTGTTTTATAATTGTCTTAGAGCAGTTTTTAATATCCGATTAGCAGGGATATTGCAGCTTTATCCCTAACATACTGTGATAAATGAGTATGTATACTTTTGTTCATCTCTTATAACTCCATGTTGGAGTGGCATTGCACTTTTATTATGTAAACTATACATGTAATATTATTGTAAATATTGTACGTACAATGATGAGATGTAAATAAAGATTACTACTACTACAAGTATGACATAACACGCTTGGCTGCATATCTGGTTCTAATGTGGTAGTAGTTTAGTTTAGTTTAGTTTAATTGTGGAAGTTGTGATAGCTCAGTGGTAGCGCATTCGCTTCATGTGCGAACTGTCCGGAGTTCGAGCCCCGCTGGAGCCGTTACGATTGTGCCCTTAGACAATGTGTTTAAATTCCACACGCCTCTTCTCTCTCCCTCATGACGATGGATTCCATCAGGAATGAGGTCTCGAGAGTGATCAATATAAGCTATAAGAACTTGTTTCGCAATCGAGCTAAACTTAATTTGTATAAGTAAGTTTAGTTTAGTCATATTTTATTGCATTATTTATATTCAATGTACAATACAACTTAAATGTACAAACATGTTACGGATGAATTAACTAAGATATATGGTACAAACATTATCAGTATGTATATATATGGAGAAGCAAAAGGGTTGGGACACAAGTTTTAACAACATTAATTTCGGCCCGCACCAACATACATATGTGGTAGTAGATTGGTATACAAATTGTATCTTGGGTGACATGTGCGTGTGTTTTACGTTTATTTATCGTCGCTACCGGTTGCCCATATGAGCGACGCCTCCTGAAGAGATTAGTCATTTTAGCTTTTTTGGAGGATAGTTCAATAATACAGATATAGATCCATTCCAGAGTCTCCTCTGTTTCATTTACGTGCACGGTGTACAGCACCGACACGAGACCTCGGTTTAAAGTCCCATCTGAAAGACTGTTAATTTTATTAGGGTCAGACGGGGGATCGAACCTGCGATCCCTGGATTACAAGTCCAGCGTGTTAACCACTGGACTACAGATCCGTCTGTATTGAGTGGCATATTGCATTACTGATTGGCTACACCCCTGTTCTAGTTCTCAGGAGCTCTCAATATGACGTCATTATGTACAGCACTTCCGGTCAATATATGCGATGTTTCACTTCCGGTAGAACCATGGTTAGAACACGGTAGATGAGCGTAGGACCTCCACGGATGACAGTAGGGTGTGAACTAGGGCCATGTTCTTGAACAATGTCGACTGGTCAAGAAGAAAATACGAAACGAGAATGATATTTATCAAACAAAATAGTTTTATTTTTATTTTTAAATACAGTTTATCATCATAAATGACCGTAGTACAATGGTATTCACAAAGCGCTGCAATATACATGTATCAAGCAGTTACCATAGCCATATCGAACACTCAAGTAAGTTCCATTAGCGCAGTGGTTAGCGCCCTCGCTGTTCATCAATGCAACCCTGGTTCGATCCTCGGACCGGGAAGTATATGAGATGGTAAGGTGATCGCCAGATCAGACAGGTGGGTTTTCTCCGAGTACTCCGATTTCCTCCCACACGAATGACCACATTTACGCTTTCATCCGAGCCAACGAGAGTGATTAATAAAACGTGCTTCACACTCCTTGTAAAATAAATAAAGATTTAAAAAGAAAAAAGAAAAAAAGAGTTATTTCTAAGCATATTTATTAGCGCAGTTGTTAGGGTGCTCGCTTCTCACCAGTGCAACCCGAGTTCGATCCTCGGACGAGGAAGTATGTGAGATGATACGGTGGTCGCAGATCGGACAGGTGGGTTTTCTCCGGGTACTCCGGCTCCGGTTTCCTCCAACAAGAATGACTGCATTTAAGCTCTCATCTACGCCAACGAGTGTGATTAATATAAGTTGTTACAACCTGTTTCGCAATCGTTGTAAAATAAAGTTTAAACTAAATAAAGAACATTATCCGTACGAACAAAGAACATTATCAGTACAAACAACGAACATTATTAGTACGAATAAAGAACATGATCAGTACGATCAAAGAACATTATCAGTACGAATAAAGAACATTATCAGTACGATCAAAGAACATTATCAGTACGAATAAAGATCAGTATCAGTACGAATAAAGAACATTATCAGTACGATCAAAGAACATTATCAGTACGAATAAAGATCAGTATCAGTACGAATAAAGAACATTATCAGTACGAATAAAGAACATTATCAGTACGAATAAAGATCAGTATCAGTACGAATAAAGAACATTATCAGTACGGATAAAGAACATTATCAGTACGAATAAAGAACATTATCAGTACGGATAAAGAACATTATCAGTACGAATAAAGAACATTATCAGTACGAATATAGAACATTATCAGTACGAATATAGAACATTATCAGTACGAATAAAGAACATTATCAGTACGAATATAGAACATTATCAGTACGAATATAGAACATTATCAGTACGAACAAAGAACATTAGCAGTACAATTTTTTTATCGCAAACACATATACCCTCCAATACTGACCATTTGAACTCAGATATGCTTGTGTGTGCTGGGGTTTAATGTCGCACCTGCGGCTTAGGTCATTTGGCGACCCTCCAGCTCCAGCTAGCAGGCCCTTAGTGTCCCTCCGAGCAGTATGTCAGGCATGGACAGAACGGGTAGATCGATCCACTTTCCGCGAGCCAACTAGATGGCTTCCTAACATGAAAGAGTTCGATACCCACAGTGGTATTCGAACTTATAGCGTGAATGGGTAAGCGGTTTAATGTCAAAGACCTTAACAATTCGACCACTTGGGCCCCTCTATAAAATGTATTGTTTATCACCAGGGATTCAAGAGTACATACGGATCTGTAGTCCAGTGGTAACACGCTGGACTGGTAATCCAGGTCTCGTGTCGGTGCTTTACACCGTGCACGTAAAAGAACCAGAGGAGATTCTGGAATTGGTCTCTGTCTGTATCATGCACTATCCTCCAAAAATCTAAAATGACTAATCTCTTCAGGAGGCGTCGCTCATATGGGCAACCGGTAGCGACGATAAATAAACGTAAAACACACAGGGACTAAAGAGTTAGCTATACGTGGACTACTTATTTCGAGCATTACTTGTAACCGTTTGAGGTACTGTGGTTGCTTAGCAAATAATGAAAATATATGAACACAGATATTCCAATACTCGTAAAAGTATTGTATGTATACATACACCACGGATGCTTGTAGTCTGGACATATTGTTTCGGGTTCAAAACCAGAGCATTATGATACACCATAGGCTTGAAACTATACATGCACTAGCCTGGGAACAGGCGTTGATATATTTTACCTGGTCAATCATGTAAATATATTTTTAAGACCGAGATCATTAAATGGGCCGTATCGAGTTTTTGATATCAACGCCTGGGGAAACGTGAGGGTATATTTATAAAATCGGCAACATATGTTTTTCTCCTTGACGAACACCACATTTTGCCAGAAGTAAATTGGTGAAAAATCGACGGACTAGAACCCAGGCTATACATGCACATTCTTAGGCCATATCCAAGCAAGTTTTAAAATGACACCTCGTCACTATCTATGACAAGCTCATTATTAAATTGGCTCGGATATTACCAAGAAATGTATATGGATTAAGCTTACAGACGGATATATAGTCCAGTGGTAACATGCTGGACTAGTAACCCAGGGATCGCAGGTTCGATCCCCCGTCTGACCCTAATAAAATTAACAGTCTTTCAGATGGGACGTTAAACCGAGGTCTCGTGTCGGTGCTTTACATCGTGCACGTAAAAGAACCAGAGGAGACCCTAAAATGGGTCTCTCTCTCTCCCTCTCTCTCTCTCTCTCTCTGTGTATCATTGCACTATCCTCCAAAAATCTAAAATGACTAATCTCTTCAGGAGGCGTCGCTCATATGGGCAACCGGTAGCAACGATAAATAAACGTAAAACACACTCTACGACAAGCTCATTATTAAATTGGCTCGGATATTACCAAGAAATGTATATGGATCAAGCTTATGGTGTATCGCAATGTTATTAAAGCGCCATTGCATCGCAAAAAGCAAATCAAGTACAAACGCATGAAACGATACCAAAGTGACGATACTGTAGTGTTGAACGAATATACAACATCTAGTTATTACGACTGCGGGGTTGCACTTAATGCAAGCAGTGCAAACACTTATTTGCGTAACTTGAATGAAGTATTTTATACGTTGTTTATATAAAGTAGTACAAACGCATGAAATGATACAAAAGTGACGATACTGTAGTGTTGAACGAATATAGAACATCTGGTTATTACGACTGCGGGGTTGCACTTAATGCAAGCAGTGCAAACACATATTTTGAATAAGCTGTTCGAGCTCGAGCTCGCGCTTGGACAGAACCAATGTGGTCATGTACTTAGACACGCATGCCACTTAGACCCACATTGCATCCTCTATCCCTCGCGACATCGGGTTTCATCCGGAATGACGTATCAAGGGCGACTAGACAAATGTTGCAAGAACTTGAAAGAACATAATTGCATAATTTCACCAATTAATCTCATTTTAACATTTCGAACAGCAAATAATGATGACATTGTTTGTAACTAATATACTTCGACAATAAAATATTCTTCAAAATGCAACAAATAATAGTAGCATAAGAAATGAAACAGGGTAGCAAAATCAATTGTAAATTCGCAAGTTCTCACGTTTCTTACAACCGGACTAAAAAACACTAAAACAATAACAATATTCGGACATAGTATGTTTTCGGATACATGTATCCCGGTGTTACTGGTTTCCGACGATGTAGTACATAACGGACTCATATAGGCTTAGAATTGTTATACACTGCAAACAATATATTGGCGTGGCAGACGATGAAGAAAAACATGCTAATTTCTTTAAAAATGATATTTATATGGCGACATAAAACGAATATAGTGAAATTAGTGAAAAGTGGGGTAGGTTTAAAATTTTCACCGCTTATTTACCTGTCTGATATCTATGATTGGTTAGAAATATATTGGAAGTGCACAAGGTATGTTTATTTATAATTCCGGTAACTGGGGCGTGAAATATTGCGTGATATCTCACGACTTGCTATTCCCACAGTTAGGCGAAAACCTGTTCTGTGCGAAAACTCTACACGCCGGGATCTAATCTTTCAAAATGAAACATGTAATGATCCAATAAATCCATACAAAAAATAAAAGTACATATACACAAAATACCAAAATGTACAATCAACCAATAAACGGAATGAAGTAGCATCACGTGGTGTTCGAATTGGGCTTAAAGCACAGTAGGAGAGCACCGGTGACTGCAACTGTCCTCTGTACATATCACCATAACCGCGTACATATCCAACGTCCACATGTACCGGATATGTAGCACAATCATAATAATAATCACTAAGTCCTCATAAGTCGTCGCATCAGTGCAAGACGGGACAAAGGTACGGCATTGGACAGATGATATCATCAACTCAAATAGTCCCAATTTCCATTGTGCAGTTACGGTTAGTTGACGATAATTTAAACAATAATGCAACATGTCCTTATATATTCCTTCGTGGTGGTACACAATATAATCCGGTGCTTTAGCTAGCACCAACGCTAACAGTTCCTAATGCACCGGAAGAATCACCGGAAGTTATTCCCATTGTACTAACGCTGTGCGAGTAGTGTTGTTCCTGTTCCGGTACAGAATGGTGCCTCACTGGAGACGGTGAGCTGTACTGAGCATGCGCAGTCAAATTTTCAGGACTTTCAATCTTTATATTTGAATCTGACCTCTGCCCTGTAGAATGATATGATGCAATGGAAGCGTGTGGAAGCATCAAACCGGAAACGCCACCATTATTCATTGACGGAAGTGACGTCAGGTTATATGGACTTGAGCTTTGCTCAGTGTTGCTAGTACTGATGTGTGAAGATGGACTACCGCCTTTTATATCTGAAATATAATTGTAGTTCTTCATGTGGCTTTCTTTATAAAGGTATGTTAGAAATCATGACCAAACACTGGGAGTAATAAACCCGGATGTTATTTTGTTTATACAAATTTATTTTAGCTCGATTGCGAAAAACAAGTTCTTACAACTTATATTAATTACTCTCGAGACCTCATTCCTGATGGAATCCATCGCCACGAGGAAAAGAGAAGAGGCAACGTGGAATTTAATTGCCTTGCCTAAGGGCACATTCGTAACGGCTCCAGCAGGCTCAAACTCATGGCCTTTCGAACCTGAAGTGATGTTATTTGTATATGAGATAATAAAACAACAATATAAAAGTTTACAGAAATATAACAGTTATAATATAGGTATCTCAATGCATGTAACACATCTATCTATGTGTTTGTCGATTTCTAGTTTCTCAAAAAAAAATACGATGTACATACCTTCAGAATTATCCGACTTGATTGTCTGACCGGAAGTAGTATTGTTCGGAGTACTGGATCCACTTTTAGATTTGCTGGCAAGACTTTTCGGCTTCCGCTTCCTGGTCTGGATCCCATCTTTTTTCATTGCCAGTGGGCGATTAACCTGACCATAGAACACGAAATTTCACATTTTCGAAACAAAATCATGATGGGCAACCGTGACCGAGTGGCTACGGTCGATGACTTCAAATCACTTGCCACTTACCGCTGCTGGTTCGAATCCCACTAAGATGGCGTTTATACAGCTATTATTGTTGGAAGAAGGTCCCGGGTGTCCATCCAAGCAGTTTCAGTCACAGACGGGCACCCGTGTAAAACCACCAACCAAAGTACGGCCTGTGGGATTTGGAAACTACAGCGGTAAAAGGCAAGATATATGAAGATATGAAGGCAATGACCACAACCACTCGAGCACGTAACTCCTTTGCTAAATGAAGAATTTCGTATATACACATTTATTTTAGCTCGAATGCGAAACAAGTTCTTTTAACTTATAATAATCACTCTTGAAACCTCATTCCTGATGTAATCCATCGCCACGAGGGAGAGAGAAGAGGCAATGTGGAATTTAAATGCCTTGCATAAGGGCATAATTGTAAAAGCTCCAGATGGGGCTCGAACTCCGGACCTTTCGCGCCTGAAGCGATGGATCATCCACTGCGCTATCACGACTTCCAGAAAGAATATGAATAATTAACGTTACTGTTTTGGCAATGGTTCAACGGAATACCAAGTGTGCATATACGTTGTGTTTTTTATATATAATGACATAAAGAATTCTACCTCAAAGGCAAGTCAGTGCACAGTTTCTTTTTGGTGTCAGAATAGCAATAAATTATTATTGAGAAATAAAAAATCTGTAATAATTCGCTTCTTTGTCTACATTGACTGTTGAATCATATGTCATAGATAACACGTCCTATTTATAACATCAATCACTATGGAAACGAAAAGCAACAATGAAATAAGCTGTTTTTATTTACATGTACCTTTATTTAACGTTTATACAAATTTATTTTAGCTCGATTGCGAAACAAGTTATTACATTATATTAATCACTCTCGAGACCTCATTCCTGATGGAATCCATCGCCACGAGGGAGAGAGAAGAGGTAACGTGGAATTTAAATGCCTAGCCTTTATTTAATGTCGCTACCGGTTGCCCATTTGAGCGACGGGCAGTTTACCTAACACCACCTTTCCTGGGCATGCTCCAGCGGTTAACCAGTACTTGGTGCACCAACCTTCGTACGAAACTGCCAGCGTTTTCATATATAGAGACACGGTCTGAACAGGGCTCGAACGCGTGCCAATCAGTGATGATAGGTTACAGTGGTATACAAGTCAGCGACCTTAACCACTCGACCACGGAGACGGACTAGGAAATAAACATCAACACACCCCATGTAGTTTATAGTAGAGTCCACACGCGTTGCATACGGGCTCCCCCTCGCTGTTACGTCGCCATAACGTCGTCGTTGTTGTGTGGCAGTTGGCACATGAGAGACCGACTCGACGACTTGCAGACTGAAATTATCAAAGAATAACTATACTATTGTTTAGCTAAATAAATTATTTCGTATGTAAACAAATGAATTGTCTTGCAATATGGAGAACGCAACAAAGACTGTGTACAATATCATCGAAAGGAATAATAGTAGACATATATGTGATTAGTTTGTATTGTTATTATTCCATCATTTATAGCATATGGCGACTGTCCTGTTGTTATTGGTGGAGGAAGACCCCGGTGCCCCTCCGAGCAGTTATTCAGGCACGGACAGCTACACGGGTATAACCACAGACCTCCACAAGCCAATTGGATAGGTTTTCTCACATGAAAAAATGCAATGACCCAGTGGGATTTGAACCCACACCGGTGAGGTACAAATTATTTGAAGCCAACGACCTCAACAATTCGGCCTCGGAAGCACCCACAAGTGTTTTATGGTTTACTACGGTATAATATGTTGCTGAATATGTACGCATATTTGCAAGTACAAGTTTCCATATCCAAGGGTATTACAACATGGCGTCCATGGTCCAGTGTTAGAGCGTCGGATTTGGAATCGAACGGTCCCGGGTTCGATACTCGGCCAGGCCACGTATGTAGTGTCATTGAGCAAGTCACCTCACACACATTGTTTAGTACTGGTTAATCGCTTAGGTCGGCTAAGCCTGCCCAGGAAAACATGTCTAAGTCCCCGCGAGGGGTTTGACATTAAACAAGTAGGGGGCTCAATGGACGTTCAATGACATAATGAAAAAATAAATGCATCACGGAACCATTCAGCACTTCATTCGAACGAGTGCTATTATAGATACGCGTGGCCATTCTGTTGCCATTGACCGGTCGATTGTTGGCACTTTCCTTCACTTTCTCAGTGTTTGACTCACAATTTACGCAAATCCAGATAACACAGGCAAAAGAACGGATGCATCAACACTCAAAATTAAAAGCATTTTCAACAGCGCCGCCTGGCGTTGACCTACAAAGTGTAACAGTGAAAACTCGTCACTTGTCCCGTTATCTGACTTTTGATACCGTTAAATTTGTTGAGGGATGAACACGGGTAAAAGCAAATTCGTGTTTCTCAGAGAAAACAAACAGCAAGGAGCCAAATCAGTAATCCGGGCATTTAGTTGTATGAGATATTGCCAAGCGGACCATCTGCACGTGGCACTTGAAAAAGGAATTTCAAGCTAAAACAATGGGCTTTATAAAATGTATACTTAAACTCATATTCCAGACGGATCTGTAGTCCAATGGTAACACGCTGGACTGGTAATCCAGGGATCGCAGGTTCGATCCCCCGTCTGATCCTAATAAAATTAACAGTCTTTCAGATGGGTCTTTAAACCGAGGTCTCGTGTCGGTGCTTTACACCGTGCACGTAAAAGAAACAGAGGGTCTCTGTCTGTATCACTGCACTATCCTCCAAAATCTAAAATGACTAATATCTTCAGGAGGCGTCGCTCATATGGGCAGCCGGTAGCGACGATAAATAAACGTAAAACACACACACACAATATTCCTGTCACACACATTCTATAAAAGGGTTCTTATCCTGTTGCATTCGTTACAACAGACGGATCTGTAGTCCAGTGGTTAACACGTTGGACCGGTAATCCAGTGATCGCAGGTTCCGGCCCCCCCCCCCGTCTGACCCTAATAATCTTTCAGATGGGACTTTAAACCGGTCTCGTGTCGGTGCTGTACACCGTGTACGTAAAAGAACCAGAGGAGACTCTGGAATGGGTCTCTGTCTGTATCATTGCACTACCCTCCAAAAATCTAACATCACTAATCTCGTCAGGAGGCGTCGCTCATATGAGCTACCGGTAGCGACGATAAATAAACGTAAAACGTTGTCCCTGAATACTCTCTAAAAGTATATAGGTCCTCTTAAGTGGTTTCTTTTGTTTTTTGGGTTTTTTTCCGTTATTTCCTTTGCGCAACATGCTATCAATGTTAATCCATTGTCTCATCTTATGATTATATAAATTACTTAATCTCCGCAGACATCATACAGTATATCATCATCACCACCATCACTATCATCATCATCGTCATATTAATTTAGTGGAAGTCGTGATAGCGCAGTGGATGCGCGTTCGCTTCAGGTGCGAAAGGTCCGGAGTTCGAGCCCCACTGGAGCCGTTACGAGTGTGCCCTTAGGCAAGGCATTTAAATTCCACGTTGCCTCTTCTCTCTCCCTCGTGGCGATGGATTCCATCAGGAATGAGGTCTCGAGAGTGATTTATATAAGTTGAAATAACTTGTTTCGCAATGGAGCTAAAATAAATTTGTATTAACTATTAATTTATATGATTCATTATTATTATTATGGGCAGTCTTTATTCGGTGTATATTAAATATAGAAGACATTTCTTCCTCTGCGTGGGGTGATATAATTTACATAAACCATCATTATAGTATACAGCCAGTCAGCATCAAAGAGAACTTGTTTGTGATTTATTTGTCTCACTTTCAATTTAAGAATATGTTCTTATCTCTTGTGGCGCCGAGTGACGAATTTCGTCTCCTGCAATCGACACGATTATCGCAGAATCTATGCAGGAAGATTTACCGTAACGCATTCTTTAATGTCGTAACAGATGACAGCAATTCATATTTCGATCATTTAGAATTAATCTGAATCTGAAAGTAAATTGCCTATTCTAAGACAAATATATGTGTATGTATGGCTACGGCCTGGGTAACAAATCAACCGTGAACCAAATCAAATATGAAAGTCGTGATAGCCCCGTGGTAGCGCGTTCGCTTCAGGTGCGACATCTAACACCGTTGGAGCCGTTACGATTGTGCCCTTAGGC
The DNA here is from genome assembly GCA_014843695.1 of Archivesica marissinica. Taxonomy (NCBI): domain Eukaryota; kingdom Metazoa; phylum Mollusca; class Bivalvia; order Venerida; family Vesicomyidae; genus Archivesica; species Archivesica marissinica. The sequence goes on along the minus strand of CM026396.1, from coordinate 27,010,382 downwards.
AAGGCATTTAAACCCCACATTACGTTGCCTCTCTCTCTCTCCCCCTCTCTCTCTCTCTCTCTCTCTCTCTTTCTCTCTCTCGCGCGCGCTCTCTCTCTCCCTCGCGCGCTCTCTCTCTCTCTCTCTCTCTCTTCTCGCGCTCTCTCTATCTCTAGCTATCTCTCTCTCTCGTTCTTTCTTTCTCTCCTTTTCTCTCCCCCCTCTCTCTCTCCCTCTCTCTCCCTCTCTCCTCTCTCTCTCTCTCTCTCTCGTGGCGATTGATTCCACCAGGAATGAGGTCTTGAGAGTTAAGTTAAATATTATGTAATCTAAATTGTCAATGTATCATACGCATTCTCTGAAAAGTTCAAAATCAATTTAGATTTCATAATATTTAATGTCGTACTGCGCATGGTATTGCCTTTAATTACCCGTGCAAACTTGTGTCCTAGTTTATAATTGTATTTTTGGAGTCGTGATAGCGTTGCGGCATAGCGTTCGCTTCAGGTGCGAAAGGCCCAGCTGTAACTGATGTGGGTGTGCCTTTAGGCAACGCACTTAAATTCCTCATGCCGATTCACTTCTCTCTCCATCATGGCAATGAATTCCATCCGGAATGAGGTCTTGAGAGCGATTAAACTAATGTTGTACATTGTAAATTCGTATAAACTACATAATTGTATTAAACTAATATATGACCGTAGATACCACAGAAACAAAGGTATACGTGGGGTGTTAGTTCTCGCAGCCTATCTATACGCTCGCCCACATGGTTCGCCGGCGAGGAAGAGAAATAAGGTCAATCAACATCGCTTGTATCTCACCCCCCCCCTTCTGAACCTAATAAAAATAACATTCTTTCAGATGGGACTTTAAGCCGAGGTCTCATGTAGGTGCTTTACATCGTGCACATAAAAGAACCAGAGGAGACTCTGGGATGGGTCGCTGTCTATCATTGCACTATTCTCCAAAAATTGAAAATGACTAATCTCTTCAGGAGGCGTCGCACATATGGGCAACCGCTAGCGACGATAAATATACGTAAAACACACATATGTCCCATTTCCCATGTCGGTCTGTATTAATGGCCATTGTTTGCATATGTTTCATTGTTCTATTACAATTCAATTCAATTATTCTTTACTAACATCATTTACATGTTCTACTGAATTTGTTGAGGCCACGTTGTGGAATGTTTCTTTGTCCGTTTGTTCGGGTTTTACGCCTTCATCAGCACCATTTTTGGCTATATCGCCGGCGGGAAGTTTACCTAACAACACATTTCCTGGGTAGGCTACAGCAGTTAACCAGTACTTGGTGCACCAACATCCGTAAGAAACATGTTCATATAAACAGACACGGCATGAGCGGGGCTCGAACCATCAGTGATGATAGATTACAATGATATACAAGTCAGCGACATAAACCACTCGATCACGGAGGCGGTCTTTTAATTTATTTTGTTTTCAGTGTTGGTTGTTTGCCATGTTGGGGAGGGGGAGTATAATGCACTTGCTTACATTAAACAATTTAATTATCAAAAAGTAAGCTATGCTCCAAAAACTAACATGGAACCGCAATGAGAGAATACGCTCTGATGAGATAAAATCCCAAACATATTTATATCCGTCAAATAGTTTGAAATCAAGATTTTGGGATATATGGAATCTAGATAAGCAAGCACCAGACTCTTACAAACCCATAATGTTTCAAGCTGATGGGCTTATCAGTCGGAGATAAGGCTTGCCAGAACCCGCCAAAAATAACTCGGAAATGAGGCTAAATTGGCCAAAACACTAAAAGTTGTGAATAAGCATTCTGTGTACAAGGTAGCTAGAATTTGAGAATTAATTTTAGGAGTTCTAACTATTGATAAAGAGTGGAGGTGTTTTAGAGGAATTGAACAAAGTTGAACAACGTTTATAATAGACTTCATGGGCGGCCATTTTGAGTCATTGCAAGCTGATGTGATCCTGATTGAGGTTTTACGGCTGTTCATGAGATTATATCGTTCGATTATTCTGATGGATAAATTAATTAAATTCAGTTTATTTAAAGTTGATTTTTCCAGACATTTTTTCATAGACGATTTGCACGTTATTTAATAAAGCCTGGCTGATTGATAGCATGATTAATACGCTGGGGTTTTTTCACCCTATTCTACCAGGTTCGATCCCCCGTCTGACCCTAATACTTATGTTATGCTATACTTCGGGTTTTACGCCTGCATCAGCACCAGTTCGGGCTATATCGCCGGCGGGCAGTTTACTTAACAACACATTTCCTGGGCAGGCTCCAGCGGTTAACCAGTACTTGGGTGCACCAACCTCCGTAAGAAACTGCCAACTTTTTCATATAAATGAGACACGGCCTGAGCGGGGCTCGAACCCGTGACCATCAGTGATGATAACCACTCGACCACGGAGGCGGACTGACCCTAAGTCTTTCAGAGGGGACTTTAAACCGATGTCTCGTGTCGGTGCTTTACACACATACATATATATATATATAGGCAGGTTTTGAACCCGCATCGCCACAGCGACACCTTATACAGAGTATGTACACAATACACAACCATGCCTACTCAAAGCGTAAATATATCACAGACGCTTGGGGTCTGGACAAGTGGCTTCGGGTTCAAACTTTCTTTTTAAAGAATATTTTGATAAACCATATGCTTGACACTGTACATGCAAAAATGTTAGGCCATATCCAAGCATATTTAAAAAATGACACCTCGTCACTATCAGCGTAATTATGGTCCATAAAGAAATTTGGTATTGAACCCGAAACCATCTGGCCAAACCCCAAGCGTTTGTGACATAAATCTGTATTTTAAAGCGACATTACATCGCAAAAAACAAATAAAATGCATTTTTTTCACGTATAAATGCATTGCTACTACAAATTCTTCTGAATACATCGAAACTAACATTGAATTAATTTAACAGTGTTTTTGTAGTATACAAACTTTCAAACGTGAAAGTATGATTTCATATAACGGATATCCACGCTCCTGAAATGACGTTTGTTCATTGGAGTCAATGCTAAACACGTGATACTTTCGTTTAGAGATAATTTAACTAAGATTAGTCTACATATAAATATGCATAGGCACACATGTGATATATCACGGTAAATATGTAACATTTTATTCAGGATAAACGCTCTGTATTACGCATGAATGTCGACCCTATTTACATTATTTTGTTATGTCAACCAACCGCGTATACAACGTTTGTTTATTTGTTGAAATATTCAGTTTTTGAGGCAAATATTTGGGGAAATAATTATACCATATAATAGCAAATTACATTCTGCAGACATTTTTTTTTCACCGATGTAGTGTCGCTTTAAGGAACACAGACTATGCATTTTACAATAGCATGTGAACAAATAACATCTTCAAAATAGCATACATGGGTACCGGAAGTATGAGATAAAAGGCTAATTTGGAATCTTCAATTAAATGATGAATGTATGTAAGGTATGGGGACGTGGTTTGAAATCACAAATTTAATATTTTTTATACAGATTTATTTCAGCTCGATTGCGAAACAAGTTTTTACAACATTATATTAATCGCTCTCGAGACCTCATTCCTGGTGGAATTCATCGCCATGAGGGAGAGAGAGAACAGGCAATGTGGACTTTAAATAAATGTGTTTCCTAAGGGCACACTCGTAACGGCTAAAGCGGGGCTTAAACTCCGGGCCTTTCACCTCAGAACGGAACGCGCTACCACTGCGCTATCACGACTTCCACAAAACGACAATAGTAACAATGACGATTAAGAAATGTCAGGGTGTATGCATAGAACGTGTGACCTTTATTTCCCCTTTATTTGGGGCTAATTAATTGTTATACACAGAGCAGTTCAAAATATTAATCTTACAACAGATTTACAACAAAACTCAAACAAAAAGAACAACTTACAATAAAAAAAATCAATAAAAATCAAAACCTTACGACACACCTTTGGTTTTATGACCGAAATGCGAATGCACTCGATAGAGCCCCGTGCCCTCCGGCCCCCATAATACTACGCACTACAACTACTCCCTACTACAACTACTACCTACTTTTGACCTTGCGCCAGTGATAAATCCCGTGTTCATGTCGCGCCAGGGGTTCAGGGACTGCGCGTACGGGTCCGTTTGATAGGGAAGCATCTCCCCAAACTCGCCCTAAAATACGAAAACAAAGAAAAACAGTCAGTATGAGAGATTTTTTATTGTGAAACTCGAGTTTTTCTAGAAAAAGGCAATGAAAAAATGGATAAATACACTTTTCTGACTACTGAATTCCTTTTTAATGTGATTCTCGAGTTTTTCTAGAAAAAGCAATGAAACAATGGGTAAATCCACTTTTCTGACTACTGAATTCCTTTTTTAATGTGATTCTCGAGTTTTTTTCTAGAAAAAGCAATGAAAAAATGGGTAAATCCACTTTTTTGACTACTGAATTCCTAAGCGTAAATGGCGTAGTATGCATGTTAGCTAACACTTGTCTAGGAGCAACCATAAAGCGGCATTTACTTTTATATTCACTATCATTTCAGTTACGTATAACGTAAGCTAGAATGATCTGTGGTGGTTATAAATGTACAATGTCATTTTATGCCAATAAAAATTATGTTAAAACTAGAGATATTCTCATGGGTTCGAACCCCGCTCAGACCGTGTCTCTTTATATGAAAAAGTTGGCAGTTTCGTATGGAGGTTGGTGCAACATGTACTAGTTAACGGCTGGAACCTGTACAGGACAGATGCTGTTAGACAATCTGCCCGTTGCTCATATGGACAACCGGTAGCGAAATTAAATAAACATTTTTTTTTTAAATAATAAAATATAAATATCTATATATACATGTAGTATATGTGACCGTTCACAACTTTCAACAACTAGTTCAAATTGATACAAAGATAGTCGTCGTTTTGTTCTTGTGAATTTATATACATATGATAGTCAGAAATGTCAAGTCAAAATTACAATAATAATACAATAGATAGACACACGTGAAAGGAATTAAGTGCCCTGTGCAAAGCGTGCTATACAAATCCGTGCAATAAACATGTGTGCAAAGGAATGGCATGGGTTGACATGAACACGTGATTCGCCTGTTAGCATTTACGTAATCTGACCACTCGGCACAATCCGATTCGATACGACTACTTACGGAAATACCTTACGGAAAATGCCGAACAATATAAATGCAGGGGTGGGGTAGAGTGCAGAACGTTGATTAATAGCTTACCAGTCGCCTTTGTGGCTTTATGAGGGGGCGGTTCATTCCGTTCATTTTATGGTACAGTCCACACGCGTTACACAAGTAGTGTCCGGTTCCGTCACGACGCCACAGTGGGGTGGAGATAGCCCCGCAATTGACACATTCCCGACCCTCAAGGTCCGCAAAATATTCTTGACCATCTGAAAATAAAACAGTTGACAATGTGTATTAGTCTCAAACATAGATGTACCCGAATTGCATGCATGTCCTGTGAGCTATATATATATAAACATAGATGTACCCGAATTGCATGCATGTCCTGTGAGCTATATATATATAAACATAGATGTACCCGAATTGCATGCATGTCCTGTGAGCTATATATATATAAACATAGGTGTACCCGAATTGCATGCATTTCCTGCGAGCTATATATATAAACATAGGTGTACCCGAATTGCATGCATTTCCTGCGAGCTATATATATAAACATAGATGTACCCGAATTGCATGCATTTCCTGCGAGCTATATATATAAACATAGATGTACCCGAATTGCATGCATGTCCTGTGTGCTATATATATAAACATAGATATACCCGAATTGCATGCATGTCCTGTGAGCTATGTATACTCAAACGCAAAAGAAAGTGTGCAAAGAGGTTTTTCTTAATATTCCTTATATCCATAATAGAAAGTGTATGCTGTTTGGTACCACTGTTTAGTTTATTCAATTGCCTACAAACTCAAATAATATTTTTAAAAATAGCGGTTACTATAGATGTACAGAATTCGGTTACATGTGTTTAGAGTCAAAATGAAAAATACACAAACTGTGATATTGGTGTTATTGTGAGTATAATCACGTTTTGCAGCTATCCTAATGGTTTTGTTGTTATTATTGGATTAATACCGGGTATGGCCGCCAGTTTGTCGGATAACCTGTACAATACGGCGTCTCATGGAATTGACGTAACGTTGTACGACGTGTGCAGGTATGTTGTTCCATACCATATGCAGAGCATTCTGTAGGTCCTGCAAATTGTTGACGACATGTCTTGGTCTAACTCTACGACCAAGAACATCTAAAATATGCTCGATTGGGTTGCGGTCAGGAGAAACGGCAGGCCAAGACAAGGCGTTAGCGCCATTTGCATTTAGGTATTGCTGCGTTAGCTGTGCCATATGCGGATGTGCATTGTCGTGCATCAATGTGGCGGGTGCATGCTGATTAACGAATGGAACAGCTACTGGTCTTAACACCTGGTTAATGTACTCGGCTGCATTAAGAGTTTTCCTGTTTCCCATGATCCCGCCCCAAACCATAACACTGCCCACGTCAAACCTGCTTCTCTCTACAACACAGGCGTCAGCAAATCGCTCCCCTCTCCTCCTAAATACCCTCACTCTCCCATCATGATGACTCAGGTTAAACCTAGATTCATCGGAAAAGACAATTCTATCCCACTGACGTTTTTGCCAACAGAGATGAAGCCGTGCCCAGTTCAAACGAGCAACGCGATGACGTCGTTCGAGTACATTACCAACGTAAGCCCGTCTAGGTCTGATAGGCCGAACACAATGACGCAGACGCTTCAGAACTGTGTCCCTGCTAATACCGTACTGCCTCGCTGTAGCGCTAGCACTTTGGACACGACGCCTGTTGTGCATCACTTCAAAATGACGGTCTAATCTGACGTCAGTTACACGAGGCCTGTCGGTTCGAGGACGATCGGCAACTGTTCCTGTTTGCTGAAACCTGGCACGAAATTTACTTACTGTGTTTCTGTAGCAATTAAATGCCCGTGAAACAGTATTGATGGAGTTACTTCTGCTAAGCATCACAAAAGCTTCAATACGTTGACGCTGAGAGAGTCTGGGCATGGCGAGTTTTGAAAATATTCAAATTGCTGTGTGTTTTTCTTACTCCTAGATGTTGTAAGAAAGTAATGAGAGATTATTTGACCGATTTCACATTTTGTCCAGACATTGCACTGGCAAATGGTGCAAAACGCTTGTATATGGACGTTACGTAACAATACTGACACAATACTGACCGATGTAGCCATTGTTCAACACAGTGACAGGCGTGCTTCACGTGCTACACAGGTGAAATATTTATAACCGATATAACTATAGCTATCATAAAAAGAAACGTGCACACTTTCTTTTTGCGTTTGAGTGTGTTTTTACGTTTATTTATCGTCGCTACCGGTTGCCCATATGAGCGACGCCTCCTGAAGAGATTATTTATTTTAGATTTTGGAGGATAGTGCAATTATACAGAGAGAGACCCATTCCAGAGTCTCCTCTGATACTTTTACGTGCACGGTGTAAAGCACCGACACGAGACCTCGGTTTAACGTCCCATCTGAAAGACTGTTAATTTTATTAGGGTCAGACGGGGGATCGAACCTGCGATCCCTGGATTACCAGTCCATGGATTACCAGTCCAGCGTGTTACCACTGGACTACATATGCGTTTGAGTATCAATATTGCCAACAACACGACTCAAATGTGGTTTAGTAATACACGTAGAATATAATTGCATTAAAGGACAACGACATAATTATCTGTTTGCATACAGTAACATCGACTCCATGGCCTCGAATGTCTTCTACTCGTAGCCCTCTCGGGGCTCATTCGTGGGCTCTCTGAGGGCTCACTCAGATCTACGTATCACGGGGGTAGTTTGTCATGTACTATAAGATGAAAGACATCTTCTAATTGGTGTTTTGTCTGTATAAGTAATAATGGAATTTACCGTGTTTAAATCTGCAGTAAACATTGATTTAGCGTGTGATGTCAGACATGACGTCATTTTACTAGCATTTTTGTAGTTTGTGACGTCATCATTTTACTAGCATTTTTGTAACTAGCATTTTTCTAGTTTTGTGACGTCATATCATTTTACTAGCATTTGTGTAGTTTTGTGACGTCATTTACGCTTTCTAAAAAAATAACACCAACTATTTTTAAGCTTTCTAGATATCTTGGTTATGTTTGAATCCAAATACTTTAAAGAATTTATATTTGCGTTTTATATAGTCGAATAAAACATGGTGTGTCATTCTGAGCGCCGGAATTAACCATTTAGGCATACGATATGCGTGGCTAATTCCTACGCGTCAGAACACAACACAATGTTTTATTCGCCAATAAATAACTGAAAGACATTCTCTAATTCTAAACGATCTGCATGGTGCGCTCCCTTATCAAATCAAACACCTCTGATGGATTGACTCAAACCTATTGACATTTCACTCTGCGGGACTACTTTTTTTCAAAAGTCACGTGATACACACATGGCGTTCAAAGCACGTCCGAAACTCAGTAGGATGTCTTCTCGAAATTGAGATAGATATCTTGTAATATCATAGTATCATTTACCTCTTTATCTGGCGTCTGTTTTGATGAGTGTGGAAGTAAATTTATAAAATCTTATTCTGAGAAAAATGTTATTAAATTTCGAAACTATCGTACTACTGCCGTGCTGTTCTTACGCAAAGTCTAATTTTACGGTACACCGCACTAGTTGATCTGAGGAATTATGACAATCTAGATCACTATTATGATGCAAAACTGCATTAAATTGGTGATAAGATATATTTTAAGTGTTACACCAGTAGAAATGATAATATCGACAAAAGATGATTTATTTGAATGCACGTCGTTACCACGCGTAAGAATACATTAGCTCCACGCAGAGCCACGCGCGTTATGCCGCCATTTTATACCAATTAAGTGGGACTTAGTTTTAGTTTTATAGTGTTGTTTTTATATTTTAGAGTAAACCGTTATTTTATCTATCTTAAAACGTATCGGTTATGATAAAATAGTTTACTGATAAGTTTTGATAAAATGTTATTATGAAGATAACACAAAGTAAAGTCCCGGACTATCTGGAATTTACCATTACGTGAAATTACCCTAACCGCTTTTTTATGTTGCAATACTATTAAAATTAGATAAGGAGTTAGAATTTTCAGATTAAGAAACCTAATGTGCATTTAATATTATTTTTGATTTTTGTACAATTGGAGACGCACGAATATATGGGGAAGAGACTCCACGCCAGAGAAACAAGCGGATCTAGGTTTAGGTCGATTGTTCGAACCTCGTCAGAGGTTCATTCTGATATGGCCGGTTGGTGAGCCACCAGCTATATATAGTTTATTATAATGGCTACCGATTGACCATCAGCAAGTCGGCTGTCCGATTAGCGCAGTGGTTAGCGCCAATGCAACCCGAGTTCGATCCTCGGACCGGGAAGTATGTGAGATGGTACGGTGGTCGCCAGATCGGATAGGTGGGTTTTCTCTGGGTACTCCGGTTTCCTCCCATACGAATGACCACATTTACGCTTTCATCGGCGCCAACGAGTGCAACAAATCCGGAGTTCGAGCCCCACTGGAGCCGTTACGAATGTGCCCTTAGGCAAGGCACTTACAAATTCCATCAGGAATGAGGTCGCGAGAGTGATTAATATAAGTTGAAAGAACTTGTTTCGCAATCGAGTTAAAATAAATTTGTATAAACTAAGAATTATAAGCGTCGCCGCGGCCTAGTGGTTAAGGCGTCCGCCTACGGAGTGGGAGGTTAGAATCTGCGGGGGGTCGATTGTTCGAACCTCGTCAGGGGTTCGTTCTGATGTGGCCGGTTTGTGAGCCACCAGCTAGTTAAATATAATGGTTACCGATTCCCAGGCCAGCCAGGCCCCTGACATTCAATGACAGGATTCGGGCTGTACTATAAGAGGTGTCTCATAAGTCAGAAATTCGATCCCCCGTCTGACCCTAATGCAATTAACAGTCTTTCAGATGGGACTTAAACCGACTCAATTCTAAAGTACAGACGGATCTGTAGTTCAGTGGTAACACGCTGGACTGGTAATCCCGGGATCGCAGTTTCGATCCCCCGTCTGACCCTAATACAATTAACAGTCTTTCAAATGTGACTTTAAACCAATGTCTCGTGTCGGTGCTTTACATGTAAAAGAACCAGGGGATACTCTGGAATCGGGTCCCTGTCTGTATCATTGCACTGTCCTCCACAAATCTAAAATGACTAATCTCTTCAGGAGGCATCGCTCATATGGGTAAAACCAGTAGCGACGATAAATAAACGTAAAACACAGAAATGACTGGCCCTTTCAATAGAGGTGACACTATAATAAACAAACACTTTACTTTACTTTTATAAGAATAACCAAAGTTTGAACTTGGTGACTATCTATCTGTCTTCCTCTAATGTCAACCCCTCATCTGGGATGTAGGCATTGTGCGCGTCAAACCGCAAATAAGTTAAAGGACGAGTAGATAAATAAAAGATAAGAAGGTAATGAAAAATAAGTATAGGACTTAAGCCGAAAACGATCCAATATGTAAAATATTGGACTGTGTGTAGCGCCGAGGACAGTGCCAATATTTTACATAATGGAACCGTTTGAGGTTTATATCTTACTTAAAACACACACTTATATAACAAGGTCGTACTAATTAAAAAAAATTGTTAATTTCGTACATTTACGCGTAGGAGTTAATGTAATACTCTGGCCTTTTGCCAGCAGTCCAATATTAATAATAACGGACTGCAAGTACAAAGATATGACGTCACAATGATGCTTTAAGTTTGGGTTAACAGTTTTAAATCAGCTAGGCAGAACAACTAAGGGCTAGCATGAGCAATACAGCAAACAGCGGTATTGAATTGCTCTATGGTAGGGAGATGGGCAATGGCCGGTGTAGCCTGGGTGCCAGTCTGTCCATTTTTCACTTTTTAACTTCTGGAAAAATTACCGATATGATCAGAAAATACGGCCCAATTAATAGTCAGAATCGTACCCCGCAAGTCAGAAGCGTACCCCGCAAGTCAGAAACGAACCTCGCAAGTCAGAAACGTACCTCGTAAGTCAGAAGCGTACCCCGCAAGTCAGAAGCGTACCCCGCAAGTCAGAAACGTACCCCGCAAGTCAGAAACGTACCCCGCAAGTCAGAAACGTACCTCGCAAGTCAGAAGCGTACCCCGCAAGTCAGAAACGTACCCCGCAAGTCAGAAGCGACCCCGCAAGTCAGAAGCGTACCCCGCAAGTCAGAAACGCACTCCGCAAGTCAGAAGCGTACCCCGCAAGTCAGAAGAGTACCCCGCAAGTCAGAAACGTAACCCATAAGTCAGAAACGTACCCCGAAAGTCAGAAACGTACCCATAAGTCAGAAACGTACTCCGCAAGTCAGAAACGTTCACGTCATGACATAATCAGAAACTCAATACGGCCAATTAATAGTATCGGTGTTAAAATATATTTATTTGACTGACCAATATATCGACGCCTGTTCCCAGGCTATGTCCGGTGGAATAGCGACTAGACTCGCACGACTCATTGGAATACCCCCCCCCCATGACATGTTTTTGCTTTAATATAGCATCTATTAACAGAATTATTTCATTTATATCACATATAATGTGACCAATAAAATCATAGCTTGCAAGAATTTACAATTTTATTCGATTTGGCACAGTAACCTAGTTTTACTCGTTATCGAAAGACCAAATCTTCATCGAAATTAATCTAGGTGAATAGTGACGCCAGTGTCACTCGTTATCGAAAGACCAAATCTTCATCGAAATTAACCTTGGTGAACAGTGACTCCAGTGTCACTCGTTATCGAAAGACCAAATCGTCATCGAAATTATTCTTGGTGAACAGTGACTCCAGTGTCACTCGTTATCGAAAGACCAAATCTTCATCGACATTAATCTTGGTGAACAGTGACTCCAGTGTCACTCGTTATCGAAAGACCAAATCTTCATCGAAATTAATCTTGGTGAACAGTGACTTCAGTGTCACTCGTTATCGAAAGACCAAATCTTCATCGAAATTAGTTTTGGTGAACGGTGACTCCAGGAGCTACGAGGTTGCCCAGTGATGCAATGATGACCTAGTTTTTCAACGACATTTGAAATATACAAACTGTGACCAAGTTTGAGAACATGTATACATGTATACAGTCTACATCCGTTATGTCGAATTCCGTCGGACCGAACAAAATACTTCGACATAGCCGAAGTTTGACGTAACGAAATTCGATATAAATGGGGTCAGTTATATGTAAAATGATAGTGTCTGAAACGGGACTTTGATTCGACTTCGAGATAACCGGAGAATTCGACATAACCGACGTTGACATAGCGGATGTAGACTGTACATGTATATACATTCACAAAACAATACATGTACACGAATTCAAAGAAGTAAGTATATAGGAAAGGATTAAAACGGAAGAAGAACTTATATACAGTTAGAGTGATATCAGGGAAGAACATCTTTTCAACTTCGAGATAACCGGATAATTCGACATACCAGTGGTTTCGTTATTTAAATAAAATGGCATACATATTAGATGGTTTAATAACCGAAAAATAGAAGTTGTGGAAGAGACGGTAAAACGGAAGTCGTGATAGTCAGTGGTAGCGCGTTCGCTTCAGGTGAATGACGCCACGAGAGGAAATACACATTTCGTTGATCACGAGATGAAATAAAATACAATCTTACACTAATAAACACAAATCTTCTTTTTCTTTTATGATTTCCAATGACTTTGGCTAATATAATATTTGTTTTCAAGTTTTATTCATTTTAGCTGCCCCTGTCTGGAGCCTCATTTCACTACGTGACACAACCACACAACCACTTATGATAATGTGAACGTCCGTAATAAGAAATAGTTCCTGTATACTTTTCAAGTTAGTTTCTGTTTGCTGTCAAAGATAAAAACAACTGATAAAACGAAATCATTAGATTATTAGAATAATTAACTGTTTGTGATAGCCAGAAAATAGCTAAAACACAAAAAGTAATTCCAACGTCGCAGGAATACGAAACGAAAACCAGTGGCAGAGAAAATGCCACCTTTCACTGTTTCAACGCGGAAAATCATTAGAATATTAGAATAATTAACTGTTTATGATAGTCAGAAATTAGGTAAAACACAAAAAGTAATTCCAACGACGCAGGAATACTAACTGAAAACCGGTGGCAGAGAAAATACCATCTTTCACTGTTTCAAAAAGGTGTAAGATGGAGTTTTCTTTCACTGAGAAAACTCTATCATTCATTGGAAAGCATAATAAAAAATAGAAAGTTAGCTGCATTACAAGTACCCATTGCTGTATGTGTTTAATGTTTCTAGTGCTTTTAATGTTAGCATTTTTGGGGTTCTTGATGCTTGACATGGAAAGGTCTTTTGTTTGTACGAAGTAAATCATTTTTGAATTAACCTGTTAGTAGTTTATTCGAATTGCTGAACGACGTTCAAGAGTTTTATTTGCTAAAATAAGGTTAAAGTGGTTTCAAGACCAGGAGTTCAAAACCTTTTACAATATATTTGTAAACAAAGCATGAGTTTTCTCTTCGGCAAGGGCAAACATGCAATCAATAAACATAGATATGATTTAGTAAACCGGGAGAATCTTAAAAGTTGAAAAGGTGAACTGTTACTTTTTTGAAATGAGTCAAAATAAATGCCATTATGTTCAGATATAATGCTGGACTGGTAATCCAGGGATCGCAGGTTCGATCCCCCGTCTGACCCCTAATAAAATTAGCAGTCTTAAACCAATAATAATGTAATTATTATATATATTGATTCAATGTATAATTAAACTTTGTGTACAGACGGATATGTAGTCCAGTGGTAACACGCTAGGCTGGTAATCCAGGGATCGCAGGTTCGATCCCCCGTCTGACAGTCTTTCAGATGGGACGTTAAACCGAGGTCTCGTGTCGGTGCTTTACACCGTGCACGTAAAAGAACCATGGAATGGGTCTCTGTCTGTATCATTGCACTATCCTCCAACAATCTAAAATGATTAATCTCTTCATGAGGCGTCGCTCATATGGGCAACCGGTAGCAACGATAAATAAACGTAAAACACACACATAACAATAAATGAAAATATGATTGAATGGTATGGTATTATTTTAAAGTGCTATTGGTTTATATGCAAACGAAATCATAGTTTATACAAATTTATTTTAGCTCGATTGCGAAACAAGTTCTTACAACTTATATGAATCGCTCTCGAGACCTCATTACTAATGGAATCCATCGCCACGAGGGAGAGAGAAGAGGCTAGTGGAATTTAAATGCCTTGCCTAAGGGTACAATCGTAACGGCTCCAGCGGGGCTCGAACTCCGAACCTTTCGCACCTGAAACGAACGTACATCCACTGCGCCATCACGACTTCCAACGAAGAAAGAAATCATAACATTTATATATTAGTTTAATCATATGGAATTAGAGGCCCGTACTGTGACGCGCCACCAAATGACATCAGAGGCCCGTACTGTGACGCACCGCTCAATGACATCAGAGGCCCGTACTGTGACGCGCCGCTCAATGACATCAGAGACCCGTACTGTGACGCGCCACTCAATGACATCAGAGACCCGTACTGTGACGCACCACCAAATGACACCAGAGGCCCGTACTGTGACGCGCCACCAAATGACACCAGAGGCCCGTACTGTGACGCGCCGCTCAATGAAAGCAGAGAATCATGCGGCGGTTCATGTATCAATTACAGCAGATACCCGTACAACAGCACATAGGTCAGTGACGGCATAATCCCTGTATCAGTGACGACAGAATCGCTGTATCAGTGACGGCATAATCGCGTTATCTGTGACGGCAGAATCGGGGTTTCAGTGACGGCAGAATCGCGGTATCAGTGACGGCAGAATCGCGGTATCAGTAACGGCAGAATCGCGGTAAGCAAGTGTGCTCTAATACGAATAATGAGTAGTGTCCCTTACCTCAATCAATAGTCAACATATCGTACAAATGCGTACTATTACAAAATAAAGCACTTTAATTCACAAATTAAGGCAGAATACTTTACTGTCGTACCGTTGTCGTCCTTAGTATACAAATATCCCAACACGTCTATGAAGCTAGGAGTTGTGTTTACAATACGGCTTATGTCATTTTCTACGCCAAACAAAGAGCCGGCAATGGGTTATTAAAAGCCTTAGTCAATGTCACTCTTTGACATTTCTACCATTTACGCGCAGTATGCTAAACACACAACTGACTCACTGTAGTCTCACGACATGTAAAACACACAACTTACTCACTGTAGTCTCACGGCATGCAAGACACACATCTACACTGTAGTCTCACGGCAAGCAAAACACACAACTACACCGTAGTCTCGCGGCAAGCAAAGCACACAACTACACTGTAGTCTCACGGCATGTAAAACACGCAACTACACTGCAGTCTCACGGCATGCAAAGCACACAACTACACTGTAGTCTCACGGCATGCAAGACACACAACTACACTGTAGTCTCACAGCATGCAAGACACACAACTACAATGTAGTCTCACGGCATGCAAAGCACACAACTACACTGTAGTCTCACGGCATGTAAAACACACAACTACACCGTAGTCTCACGGCATGCAAAACACGCAACTACACTGCAGTCTCACGGCATGCAAAGCACACAACTACACTGTAGTCTCACGGCATGCAAGACACACAACTACACTGTAGTCTCACTGCATGCAAAACACACAACTGACTCACTGTAGTCTCACAGCATGCAAAACACACAACTACGCTGTAGTCTCACGGCAAGCAAAGCACACAACTACACTGTAGTCTCACGGCATGCAAAACACACAACTACACCGTAGTCTCACAGCATGCAAAGCACACAACTCACTCACTGTAGTATCACGCCATGCAAAGCACACAACTCACTCACTGTAGTCTCACGGCATGCAAAGCATACAACTACACTGTAGTCTCACGGCATGCAAAGCACACAACTACACTGTTGTCTCACGACATGTAAAACACACAACTCTCTCACTGTAGTCTCACGGCATGCAAGACACACAACTACACTGTAGTCTCACGGCATGCAAAGCACACAACTCACTCACTGTAGTCTCACTACATGCAAAGCACACAACTACAATGTAGTCTCACGGCATGCAAAGCACACAACTACACTGTAGTCTCACGGCATGCAAAGCACACAACTACACTGTAGTCTCACGGCATGCAAGACACACAACTACACTGTAGTCTCACAGCATGCTAGACACACAACTACACTGTAGTCTCACGGCATGCAAAACACACAGCTACACTGTAGTCTCACAGCATGCAAGACACACAACTACACTGTAGTCTCACTGCATGCAAAACACACAACTGACTCACTGTAGTCTCACAGCATGCAAAACACACAACTACGCTGTAGTCTCACGGCAAGCAAAGCACACAACTACACTGTAGTATCACGGCATGCAAAGCACACAACTCACTCACTGTAGTCTCACGGCATGCAAAACACACAACTACACTGTAGTCTCACGGCATGCAAAGCACACAACTACACTGTAGTCTCACGGCATGCAAAGCACACAACTACACTGTAGTCTCAAGTCATGCAAAACACACAACTACACTGTAGTATCACGACATGCACAACTATGAAAAGCTGTTTAAACTGACTGCCGAAATTTCAAAATAAAATGTGGCTATCGTGTACTATATTCGAAGGGTCAGTAGTCCAGTGGTTAACACGCCGAACGGCGAATCAAGGGATCGTAGGTTCGATACCGCGTCTGACCCTAATAGTCTCTCAGATGGGACTTAAAACCGAGGTCTCGTGTCGGTGCTTTACACTGTGCACGTAAATGAACCTGGCGAGACTTATGTTCAACATACCCCTATACGCTATTGTCTGCTAGACAATTTCATATATCACCATGCTCCATAACATATTATATAATTATAGTTTCTCTACTGTTCAGCTTTAACATTACTATATAATTCCATTGTGCAGTTCTCACTTATAGTCCTGTCATTTTATTTGTATATATGTTGAGGGCCTCATAATAGATTAACTTTTGTTAAATGAGTACTCTCGTAAAATAAAGTCATTATTATTATTATTATTATTATTATTATTAGTATCTGGAATGGGTCTCTGTCCGTATCATTTCACTATCCTCCACAAATCTAAACTGACTAATATGTTCAGGAGGAGTCGCTCATATGGGCAACCGGTAGCGACGATAAATAAACGTAAAACACACACACGTCTTGAATACAAAACCAGTATTACCCACACTTTTTTTTCAGAATTAAAATCCACCATTCTAAACATGTCTTCTTGAACAGTGACATATTTAAACTTTATTTATTTTACAACGATTGCGAAACAAGTTCTAACAACGTATATTAATCACTCTCGTTGGTGCGGATGAAAGCGTAAATGTCGTCATTCGTGTGGGAGGAAACCGGAGTACCCAGAGAAAACACACCTTTCCGATATGGCGACCACCGTACCATCTCACATACTTCCCGGTCTGAGGATCGACCCCGGGTTGCATTGTTGATAAGCGAGCGCGCTAACCACTGCGCTAGTCGGACAGCCATGTTGACTAGCTTAGTCTTTTTTTTCTCATTCAAGTTATCTTCGTGTCTCATTTATCGTAACAAATCATAATGGAATTAATGCGCGTAAATCACCTTTAACATGTTTTATTAGTAGTTGGCTTAGGAGGGTAAAGTTGGAGATTGGAGGATGATCGCAAGCTTTGAGTTCGAACACCAGAAGTAAATCTGAATGACTCTTGCAGCTAGGGTGCTAAGGCCATTCAGTATGTATGTTAGAAATGTGACAGTAATGTCATTGTGATATGTAGTTATAAATTGCTATCCTCATTGTGAAAAAGTTGCAATAAAATATTATCAATTTGTTTTTATAATTTTATTCAGTTCATTATTTACAAATATTTACAAGCAAGTATTAGATCAACAATCATACATTCAAATTCAATGTATATGTATGGATGTCGTGATAGCGCCGTTGGTGCGCGTTCAGGTCTGGAGTTTGAGCCCCGCTGGAGCCGTTACGATTGTGTCCTTAGGCAAGGCATTAAACGTTTACGTTGCCTCTTCTCTCTCCCTCGTGGCGATGGATTCCATCAGGAATGAGGTCTCGAGAGTGATTAATATAAGTTGTAAGAACTTGTTTCGCAATCGAGCTAAAAAATTCACTGAAATAAAAATAAAATTATTTTATCAAACAAAAAAATTATAGTCATATCATATAGGTCTACAGCGAATGTGCGATAACACACTGTACTTGTAAGTCGCTGTATTGTTCGTAACATTGTTTTACCGACACGATCTAACAAACGGGTCAAGACCAAATAAACCTCATAAACATCATAAAATTGAATTCTTTATTTGCACTACTAAATCCGTGGCATCCTTATATCCCATCGATAAACTCCAAAGAGCACCGAAAGTCAGTGCTAGTCTCGTGTGGAGACGCGAGATTTATGGCGTTAAGGAAATGAACCGGGTGAGGTTTGAAATGTGTTCCGAAATGTTTTTTTCATAAACGAAAAATAAAACTAAATACCTGAATTACTAGGCCCCTACCCTGGTTTACAGATAAGAAAAGGAATTTTGGGATTAGTTTGGGTAAGGGTTATATTTAAAGGTGTAAAAATCGATAGTAAGACAGTTCTTCCCTTCAAAATTACATTACGAGAAATATTTAATATGTAGTAATATATTGCATGCGGAGATGCTATCGGTTATAAAGATATCACTGCAATAAAGAGGATTAATTTTATCAGAAAATTGTCCGTGGAATGAGCTTACGATGGGTATTAAAAAACATATGGTTTAATAGTATAACGCAGACACATGATCATAGATTTTAAATTAGCTTAGTTTTCATACAAATTTATTTTGACTCGATTGCGAAACAATTTCTTACAAACTTATACTAAATCACTCTCTAGACCTCATGCCTGACTTGTTCCATCGCCACGAGGGAGAGAGTATAGGTACTGTGGAATGGAATTTAAATGCTTTGCATAATGGTACAATCGTAACGGCTCCCGCGGGCTCGAACCACGGGCATTTCGCACCTGAAGCGAACGCGCTACCACTGCGCTATGACGACTTCCACGATTTTAATTTAAGGTTCTTCGCTAAAAAAAATGATAATTGATGTATCCAGATTACAGGAAAGTGGTAAAAAAAGTAAATAGTAGATAGATAGCGCAGTGGTTAGCTAGCTCGCTTCTCACCAATGGGGCCCTCTTAACGATAAAACATATTTCTACACACACATATAAAAGACATATGGTATTAGAACTCGCAGGTTCGATCCCCCGTCTGACCATAATAAAATTAACAGTCTTTCAGATGGGACGTTAAACCGAGGTCTCGTATCGGTGCTCTACACCGTGCACGTAAAAGAACCAGAGGAGATTCCGGAATGGGTCTCTGTCTGTATCATGCACTATCCTCCAAAATCTAAAATAACTAATCTCTTCAGGAGGCGTCGCTCATATGGGCAACAGGTAGCGACGATAAATAAACGTAAAAACACAAACACAACTAATACAAATAAGAATGCATCTACACAAATTATGTAATATTATACATCCAACCATGTTAAACAATTCGATTTAAACAAGGTAAGTGAGTTTGGAGTTTTTATTTCCAAGGGAACAACACCGCAGTGAGTCAATATGATGGCGCAAAAAGGGTTGTTATATTTATGTTATATTTCGGGAGTTACGCCTGCATCAGCACCATTTTGGGCTATATCGCCGGCGGGCAGTTTACCTAACAACATCTTTCCTGGGCAGGCTCCAGCGGTTAACCAGTACTTGGGTGCACCAACCTCCGTAAGAAACTGCCAACTGTTTCATATAAATGAGACACGGTCTGAGCGGGGCTCGAACCATTGACCATCAGTGGTGATAGGTTACAGTGGTATACAAGTCAGCGACATTAACCATTCGACCACGGAGGCGAACGCACAAAAAGGGTTGATAATTTATTTGTATTCCAAAAATGGCGAACAACTTGTTGTGTATATATTAGCATGTATTTGATACAACAGTCAATTATCACATATTGCATGGTATGCACACACCAAAAAGGTAGAACATACAAATTTACGATAATCTATGTCTGTGGATTTAGAGAATAAAATATCAACAAATGTCTTCATCTTGAATGTATCGTGTGGACAAAAACAGAGGTATAACCAATGTCTTAGCAGCAAGCTTACTGATAAGCCGGAACAGGCTTTCCTTTGATGATATACACACATCAGTCCGTGTTTATATGTCGTAGTTTTCGTTGTTAATTAACAATTTATTACATTGCATTCGCTCGTTGTCCATTATCGGCATCCATTTTGATCATTATCTTCTCCAAAGACGCTTGATTTATGACGTAAAGGCGCGTGCCATGAAGGGAAACGGAGGCACGTGCGATAGAAATTGAAAGAAGCGAATTCATTCTTTTTCACACCATTAATTATTCGTAAAAGTGTATTAAATATTTAAACGTGTCGGTTCCATTCGTTTCCAACAACATCAGCAGACAGTATACGATATATCATGTACCTTCTCTCATTTGCAATAAAATACGGAAATAGCTTTAAAAAGGCATGCTTTTAATGAACGGATTTTTCTTTTATGAAAGATATAAGTTGTATGGCAGCCCATACATGTGTTCGATTACTGATTAAATAAAAAAGAACATAGTTTAAGTCTTAATGAATCTATCAAAATTGATGCGTGTTTTTCGTCAAAATTTGATAAGGATCCGAACGTATTCATTATCAAATATTTTCCCCATAGTGCATCATTATTTTCCTTTAAGCTTGATAGTGCATGACTGTACTATTCTCGGAATGTTATGCCATGCGCCGCGTTCGTTCAGGAAGAAACATAACTGTCAAACGCTCGGTTGTAAAACAAAACGTTTGCCTGACCCGGATTATTGGTATCTTTATTTTCCTTCTACGAACTATTATGAATTTATTTTAATTGAAAAGAATTCCAGCAATTCTAGCCACAATAATGTATGTGTCTTCCACGGATATGGGACAAGAAACCAGTCTCTAACATTCAACAATGACACTTTTAAAATTAGATGTAGCCGATTAACCTGGGTACAAGTCTGTCGATTGTTCACTAATTTACTTCTGGCAAACACACATTGATATCGTGTTAAAATATATTTATATGACTGACCAGCAAAAATATATCAACACATGTTCCCAGGCTAGTAGACGACGGATCTGTTGTCCAGTGGTAACACGCTGGACTGGTAATCCAGGGATCGCAGGTTCGATCCCCCGACTGACCCTAATAAAAAATTAACAGTCTTTCAGATGAGACATTAAACCGAGGTCTCGTGTCGGTGCTGTACACCGTGCACGTAAAAGAACCAGAGGAGACTCTAGAATGGGTCTCTGTCTGTATCGTTACACTATCCTCCAAAACTCTAAAATGACTAATCTCTTCAAGAGACGTCGCTCATATGGGCAACCGGTAGTGACGAAAAATAAACGTAAAACACACACACTAGTGGCATAGTAGCCGACCAAAACAGGACATGTCTCATTATACGTCCGTACAGTTTATTTCATGATTTCGGTTGGCTGTGTATTGCGAAGGGATGTCGATATTTTATTGTTAGCTTAATCTCTGCTTTGATTGGCTATTTACTTTCAGCATGAGATATAAAAAAATGTCTATAATAGATTATATCAAAATACACACAAACGTAGCAAAATATGTTGCTTAAAAATATAATCTAAATATAAATATAAAACATAAATAGCCAAAAAGAATTTAATAAGAACAATAATTTAATAATAATAATTTAATAAGAACAATAATTTAATAATAATAATTTAATAATAAAGAATAGTCCACAAAAACAATAATTTAATAATAATAATTTAATAAGAACAATAATTTAACAATAATAATTTAATAATAAAGATTAGTCCACAAAAACAATCATTTAATAAATAAAAAGTAATTTAATAATACAAATAATTAAATAATACAAATAATTTAATAATACAAATAATTTAGTACTCAAGATTGATCAAATACTGGGTCGCATGTATTTCAATAGCAACATACTTGCTCTGTACACAACAACAACATACTTGCTCTGTACACAACAACATACTTGCTCTGTACACAACAACATACTTGCTCTGTACACAACAACATACTTGCTCTGTACACAACAACATACTTGCTCTGTACACAACAACATACTTGCTCTGTACACAACAACAACATACTTGCTCTGTACACAACAACATACTTGCTCTGTACACAACAACATACTTGCTCTGTACACAACAACATACTTGCTCTGTACACAACAACAACATACTTGCTCTGTATACAACAACAACATACTTGCTCTGTACACAACAACAACATACATGCTATGTACACAACAACATACTTGCCCTGTACACAACAACAACATACTTACTATGTACACAACAACAACATACTTGCTCTGTACACAACAACATACTTGCTCTGTACACAACAACATACTTGCTCTGTACACAACAACATACTTGCTCTGTACACAACAACATACTTGCTCTGTACACAACAACATACTTGCTCTGTACACAACAACATACTTGCTCTGTACACAACACATACTTGCTCTGTACACAACAACATACTTGCTCTGTACACAACAACAACATACTTGCTCTGTACACAACAACATACTTGCTCTGTACACAACAACATACTTGCTCTGTACACAACAACAACATACGTGCTCTGTACACAACAACATACTTGCTCTGTACACAACAACATACTTGCTCTGTACACAACAAGTTACTTGCTCTGTACACAACAACATACTTGCTCTGTACGCAACAATACACTTGCTCTGTACACAACAACAACATACTTGCTATGTACACAACAACATACTTGCTCTGTACACAACAACAACATACTTGCTCTGTACACAACAACAGCATACTTGCTCTGTACACAACAACAACATACATGCTCTGTACACAACAACATACTTGCTCTGTACACAACAACAACATACTTGCTCTGTACACAACAACAACATACTTGCTCTGTACACAACAACATACTTGCTCTGTACACAACAACATACTTGCTCTGTACACAACAACATACTTGCTCTGTACACAACAACAACATACTTGCTCTGTACACAACAACAACATACTTGCTCTGTACACAACAACAACATACTTGCTCTGTATACAACAACATACTTGCTCTGTACACAACAACAACATACTTGCTCTGTACACAACAAGTTACTTGCTCTGTACACAACAACATACTTGCTCTGTACGCAACAACATACTTGCTCTGTACACAACAACAACATACTTGCTATGTACACAACAACATACTTGCTCTGTACACAACAACAACATACTTGCTCTGTACACAACAACAGCATACTTGCTCTGTACACAACAACAACATACTTGCTCTGTACACAACAACAGCATACTTGCTCTGTACACAACAACAACATATTTGCTCTGTACACAACAACAACATACATGCTCTGTACACAACAACATACTTGCTCTGTACACAACAACATACTTGCTCTGTACACAACAACAACATACTTGCTCTGTACACAACAACATACTTGCTCTGTACACAACAACATACTTGCTCTGTACACAACAACATACTTGCTCTGTACACAACAACAACATACTTGCTCTGTACACAACAACATACTTGCTCTGTACACAACAACATACTTGCTCTGTACACAACAACAACATACTTGCTCTGTACACAACAACATACTTGCTCTGTACACAACAACATACTTGCTCTGTACACAACAACAACATACGTGCTCTGTACACAACAACATACTTGCTCTGTACACAACAACATACTTGCTCTGTACACAACAACATACTTGCTCTGTACACAACAACAACATACGTGCTCTGTACACAACAACATACTTGCTCTGTACACAACAACATACTTGCTCTGTACACAACAACATACTTGCTCTGTACACAACAACAACATACGTGCTCTGTACACAACAACATACTTGCTCTGTACACAACAACATACTTGCTCTGTACACAACAACATACTTGCTCTGTACACAACAACAACATACGTGCTCTGTACACAACAACATACTTGCTCTGTACACAACAACATACTTGCTCTGTACACAACAACATACTTGCTCTGTACACAACAACAACATACGTGCTCTGTACACAACAACATACTTGCTCTGTACACAACAACATACTTGCTCTGTACACAACAACATACTTGCTATGTACACAACAACATACTTGCTCTGTACACAACAACATACTTGCTCTGTACACAACAACATACGTGCATTGTACACAACAACATACTTGCTCTGTACACAACAACAACATACCTGCTCTGTACACAACAACATACTTGCTATGTACACAACAACAACATACGTGCTCTGTACACAACAGCATACTTGCTCTGTACACAACAACAACATACCTGCTCTGTATGTATATATATTTATAAAAAGTTTAAACTTTATTTATTTTACAACGATTGCGAAGTAAAATTTTAACAACTGATATTAATCACTCTCGTTGGCGCGGATGAAAGCATAAATGTGGTCATTCGTGTGGGAGGAAACCGGAGTACCCGGAGAAAACCAACCTGTCCGATATGGCGACCACCGTACAATTTCACATACTTCCCGGTCTAAGGATCGAACCCGGGTTGCATTGGTGAGAAGCGAGCGCTCTAACCAGACAGCCTATTTATAACTGTAATTTGTAATCAAATGATATTCATACTGCGATTCAGGCTCTTGTATTTCTTGGATGGATGGCCCATGCGACTTTAATAAAGATCACACTACTTGCTCTTTGTTGTGGTATGGCCTAAACCTTTTTTAAAAAATATTATAAGTTTATTTAACGTCGCTACCGATTGCCCATATGAGCGACGGGCAGATTACCTAACAACACCTTTCCTGGGCAGGCTCCAGCGGTTAACCAGTACTTGGTGCACCAACCTCCGCAATAACCTGCCAACTTTTTCATATAAATGAGACACGGTCTGAGCTGGGTTCGAACCCGTGACCACCAGTGATGATCGGTTACAGTGGTATACAAGTCAGCGATCTTAACCACTCGACTACGGAGGCGGACTCAAACATCCTTTGTCACATATATATATATATATATTGTTTATATAATTTTATCGGGTTCGAATCCCGCTCAGACCGTGTCTCATTTATATGAAAAAGTTGGCAGTTTCTTACGGAGGTAAACTGCCCGCTGGCGATATAGCCCAAAATGGTGCTGATGCAGGCGTAAAACCCGAAATATAAATAAATATTATATAATTTTATATATAGCGCATTTTATTCAGTCCAAGTGTTTCAATATTCGTCTGAACCCTAAAATGGAAAGGTCAATCTGTGCTAACTATACCAGTCTTTGTTTTATTTTGGCATTTTGTTGTTGTCAGGGGCTTTGTTTTCTTTTTCTATTTTGGTTTAGTTTTTGCATATAAAAATATATATTATGACACAGACATAGATAAAGGTAATTGAAAGAAAAAGTCGACTGACCTGGTCCTGTTTGTCTAAGACCTTGCTGTAGCGCCATCTGGAAGTTCCATGACGTTATTTCCGGTGTTCCCATATATGTTGGGTAGGGGTTGATGCCGCTAGGCCTGGCTAGAGGTGTCGTAAAGCTAGTATCGACACGAGCCGTCGGTGTTGAAATGGGTGAGTTCGGCGCGGGTGCAAATGCAAACCTTGGACTCACTGAGGAATGGGGATTTGCCGCACTGTAAGAAGTATCAGTGTTCATCGGCCACATGGCCGGGGAGTTAGGAGTAGATACACCCTGTGTTGCCCCATTTGTCATATAGTGCATCGGCGGTAAGACAGGGCGAGTTGTTGGTACATATAAAGGGTTAACGCCTGAATGCATGGATGTTATAGACCCAGCTGCAACACCTGCTGTGTCATAAGTCGGTGCTGAACCAGCCATCGGCATAGCGTGCATCGCGTTCTGAAACATGCCTTTCTGCTCACTATTAACCGAATCAGCGGCTATATCCGAAATAATATCAAGTTTGTCACGTCTTTCCGAATCCAATTCCTGGGAATCACCTTGGTTCTCTATACCTAAGTCTGGTCCTTCTAAGCTTTTGAAGAACACTTCAACGTCTTCGCCTTGTAAAAGAGATCGGTTGTCTTGAAATTTCAAACTCGGCTGCATTGCCCGCCACGGGCTTTTAGATAAATCAGTTTTAAATGATGGTAATAATGACGTGTTGTTCTGCCACGGACTTTTAGATAAATCAGTTTTCTTAGGATCCGATTTTAATGAATGGAATTCTTCATGAGTTTTAAATGATGATAATAATGATGTGTTGTTCTGCCAACTAATATCTGATAATGCCATTAAGCTCCATGAAGAACGTTAGCACACCTTCACAAATGAGGTCATCAATGAAGAGCTAGCCGAATTCGAATCTACCGCTGTCCAAAAAATATTCCAAGTTTTTTTCTGTCTGAAAAAAACACAAACAAATCAGACAAAAGTGAATGTATATACATGTATTATCTACAAATGATATAACAAGAAGCTTGTAGCTTAGTTTTATCACTTTGTATTTATTTAAAGATATATTATCCAGAGTGTTTGATGCGCGAAAATATCAACCGTATCAAGCTAATCTGTATGTAATTTAAATATCGTTCTAGCTCTATAATGTTCTATTCTGTTCTGTAATATAATTATCACAACTAATCGTACTCGCGTTACCCGTTATACCTAGTATACAAAATATAGTTATCCTATGACAACATATTTATTATCAGTAACCTTTTATTATCATGTATTGGGGTATTATCTCGTGATATCTCGTGGTATCTCGTGTAATCGAACGTGAACAAGGTTCGTGTCAAATGGGCGGTCCAACCGCTGATACAATGAATATGGGGATAAGACGAGAGAGAGAGAAACGCAATAGAAATGAGTAACGTGCTGCAATAGACGATTTTGTTTTAGAAATAATGCAATATGTTGAACACAGACATTACATCGCAAAAAGCAAATGTTTTCACGTATAAATGCATTGCTACTACACATTCTTCTGAACACATTCGAACATTAAAATTGAATCAATAAGAAGTGTTTTTGGTATACAATATTTCAAAAGTGAAAGTAGAATTTCATAAAACGGTCATCCGCGCTCCTGAATTGACGTTTATTTGTCATTGGAGTCAATACTAAACACGTGATTCTTTCGATTAGAGATAATTTAACTAAGAGTAGTGTACAAATAAATATACATAGGCACACATGTGAGAAATCACGGTAAATATGTACCATACCTCGTGTTATTCAGGATACACAAGTTGTATTACGCATGAATGTCGACCCTATTTACATTATTTTGTTATGTCAACAAACCGCGTATACGACGTTTGTTTATTTGTTGAAATATTCGATTTTGAGGCAAATATTTTGAAAAGAATTATACCATATAATAGTAAATTACATTCTGCAGACATTTGCGTTTTCACCGATGTAGTGTCGCTTTAAAAGAACATAAAAAATATTCTGGGCAAAGCATTTCACATTTTCATGTGTACTATGCGAAACGGAAGATGCAGAACACTATTTATTTCGATGTCCATTGTTGGTAATCCAGAGGCGTCTGCTATTACTAAATACGCGTACATGTACTTACCATCCACTAAGTACACAAAAACTATTGTTTGGTTTCGAAAATAAAACAACCGAAGAAAATGATTATATTTTCAAACACGTCCAACTTTTCATCAAAAGAACTAAACGCTATAAGCGCCATATTATCTACTAACACAATGCAAGTACATATATGCTGTTCTCTCCGAACCGATTTCCTATTTTTGGGAGGGGCGGCGCGTCTGGCTGTGGCTGGGGTACGGTGCGTATGGCGCAGAAGCGGAGAGCTATTACAGAATGCTTCTCTATTCTTTTTCTCAATCTTATTGATCATTTATTGTCATCACGTTAAAATAATATAGTTATTACAGTACAAATCGCTACGGCCATTTTGTTAACATCAATCTGGTGTATTGGGGAGGGCACTCGTTAATGTTGGTATAACTTGTTGCCCAACCCATTTGTACCTAGATTTTATTCTTACAGTGTTCAGGTAGAAGCATAGCATTACAGTTGTATCATTTTGCTTATATATTTATATTTGTAATTGTATTGTATATAAACAAACAATAAAATATGATTAAACAAATGTTTAAAACCCGTCCCTGTACCCGTTTTGATAGAACACATATTGTACGGTACAGTCAACCCTGTCTTATGCAACAAGCAGGCAAGGGAATCACATAAAGTGGCTGCTTATAATTGTGTCCGATTAGCGCAGTGGTTAGCTTCTCACCAATGCAACCCGGGTTCGATCCTCGGAGCGGGAGAAGTATGTGATATGGTACGGTGGTCGCCAGATCGGACAGGTGGGTTTTCGCCGGGTACTCCGGTTTCCTGCCACACGAATGACCACAGTCACGCTTTCATCCACGTCAACGAGAGTGATTAATATAAGTTGTTAAAACTTGTTTCGCAATTGTTGTAAAATAAATAAAGTGTAAACTATAATGGTGTCGTAGTTCTGCAGAGAATATATTTAGGTACATCCGGTGACTCTTCTTCTCCTTTCTATAAATAAGTAAGTAAATAATCGTAATAGAGCAGTGGATGCGCGTTCGCTTCAGGTGAGTTCGAGCCTCCGCTGGAGCCGTTACGAGTGTGCCTTTGGGCAAGGCATTTAAGTTCCACATTGCCTCTTCTCTCTCCATCATGGCGATGGATTACATCAGGAATGAGGTCTCGAGAGCGAGTAATATAAGGTGTAAGAACTTGTTTCGCAATAGAGCTCAAATAAATGTGTTTAAACTAATAGTTTATTTTGTTTGATAATATTTTATTGCTCTATATACATGTATATAACAATCACAATCGCTGTACAAATAGAAACTTAGCAAATGGGTTGGGTCACAAGTTCTAACAACATTAATGAGTGGCCCTCCCTCGCTATGCATAAAATAAATTGAGAACAACAGAATGTAAATGTCGTAGTTAATGGTGAAAACATGTACATACTGCATTTTACAAGATTTAATATAGTTAGTCAGTGAATTTTCTAAGAAATGTGCTAGTTTGCTCAATCCACTGTCCGGTTCCCAAGAACTGTGTTTATTACACATGTACATCAAATGATTATATTGTTTCAGGTACGAAATGCGCGGCATGATTATGGATATAATCACAATAAACTTCCGATTAAATCCATTTTCGTTTGTATAGCTATACAGATCAGAACAGAACAGAACATATATTTTATTTGACTTAAACATTGTATAGCTCATCATCATAACAATATATAATACAATTGCATGCAATGAAAACAGAATAGAAAATAGTCATAAATAATAAATGTGTAGAGTGTTCAAATGATGGTCATGTAGATTAATACAAGACAAAATGTTTGTAAAGTGAGAGTGTTATTTAGAGATGCCAGATATATAATAGATATGTACTGTACAATACTGAACGAATAAATATGCTTAAGCCAAATGCGCGGAATTAAAGTCACGCTGGGGCCGTTACAAGTGTGCCCTAAAGTCCACATTGCCTCTTCCCTCTCCCTCCGTGGCAATGTATTCCACCAGGAATGAGATCTCCAGAGTTGCTAATATAAGTTGTAAGAACTTGTTTCGCAATCGAGCTAAAATAAATTTGTATAAACTAAATTATAATACAGTTAGTTAACACCCAGCCCAATGGGCTTATAAGTCACCTTCTTATATGCAGTTTCTAAAATAAACGATATGTTCCCCTCTTTGCAAATCATTTAAAAACATATAAATAGAAATTATAATATAAGCAATATAAATAAATTTCAATTAATTAATAATAACAAAATGCCCATTGCCCATTTAGAATAAAATGAATTTACAGAACAGAACAGAACAGAACATAAGTTTATTCATGACGTATACATAAGTACATAGTCATAATATATACATATAATTACATATAAATAAACAAGTACAGTGCAATGTAATACAGTGGTTAATATTTCTCCGTAAATTATGCTAAAATTTAAAAAAAATCGATATTTTAGCATCAGACAACCATAGACTGAAAATAATGTATCAAACGTACGAAATTAATATAATAATAATAATAATGATTAATATAATAATTATGGGTATGATTTATGTATACAGTCAAACCTAGTATTAGTGGTCACCTCAATTAAGCATCCAACCTGTATTAAGCAGCCAGTTTTCATATTCCCATTATGTTCTTTTATTATATATTTGACCTCTATTAGTTTAAACATATTTTATTTTATCAATATTTACAATGACCTCTATCAATATTTTCAAATATGACCTCTATTAAGCAGCCACCTGTGCCACTTTCTGAGATTCCCTTGGCTGGCTGCTTAAGACAGGTTTGACTGTATGTATCTGAGTACACATACACATAAAGTTTTAATAAACCAATATAGACAACATTTCGGATTTTATATATTTACCAGAATAAAAACCTGAATAAGCTGTTCGTAATCGTAGAGGAGGAAACTAATTTATTGACTAAAAAATGGACACATTTCAGTGTGCGTGATGCAGATTATACACCCCCCCCCCCCCACAAAAAAAATTAAAATATCACGTAATATTTCTTAGAATTTTTTTTTTTAATATTCCATTTCTTGCGGAATTTTATCACGAGTCTATCATTAAAATATTCGGTTCCTATTTCTTACTTTGTATGATATATCGCACATGCACGCGATCAGTATAACCATATCAAATGTATGATACATGACTTTCCAGGAAAGGTTCATCTACATATCAGCGTTTGTTCATGCATTATTAGCAATATTTCCTGTGTGCACACCTAGCACGAGCATCGTATAGAACACAAACAGATACATCATTCTAATCAAGATTGGCTGCAAGTTTTTGACATATTATATACAAATTTTATTTTTAGCTCTTTTGCGAAACAAATATTTTCAACAATAATCATATAATGTAGGTGTACATTTTTTATGTCTAATATTATAATAATAATAATAATAATCATAATAATCATAATAATCATAATAATCATAATGATTAATATAATAATTATGGGTATGATTTATGAATACAGTCAAACCTGTGTTAGTGGTCACCTCTATTAAGCAGCCAACCTATATTAAGCATCCAGTTTCCAGATTACCAATACAGTCAAACCTGTGTTAGTGGTCACCTCTATTAAACAGTCAACCTGCATTAATCATCCAGCTTCCAGATTACCAATACAGTCAAACCTGTGTTAGTGGTCACCTCTATTAAACAGCCAACCAGTATTAAGCATCCAGCTTCCAGATTACCAATACAGTCAAACCTGTGTTAGTGGTCACCTCTATTAAACAGCCAACCTGTATTAAGCATCCAGCTTCAAGATTACCAATACAGTCAAACCT
Source organism: Archivesica marissinica (assembly GCA_014843695.1). Lineage (NCBI taxonomy): Eukaryota > Metazoa > Mollusca > Bivalvia > Venerida > Vesicomyidae > Archivesica > Archivesica marissinica. The sequence goes on along the minus strand of CM026396.1, from coordinate 26,978,709 downwards.
GTGTTAGTGGTCACCTCTATTAAACAGCCAACCTGTATTAAGCATCCAGTTTCCAGATTACCAATACAGTCAAACCTGTGTTAGTGGTCACCTCTATTAAACAGCCAACCTGTATTAAGCATCCAGTTTCCAGATTACCAATCAGTCAAACCTGTGTTAGTGGTCACCTCTATTAAACAGCCAACCTGTATTAAGCATCCAGTTTCCAGATTACCAATACAGTCAAACCTGTGTTAGTGGTCACCTCTATTAAACAGCCAACCTGTATTAAGCATCCAGTTTCCAGATTACCAATACAGTCAAACCTGTGTTAGTGATCACCTCTATTAAACAGTCAACCTGCATTAATCATCCAGTGTCCAGATTACCAATACAGTCAAACCTGTGTTAGTGGTCACCTCTATTAAACAGCCAACCTGTATTAATCATCCAGTTTCCAGATTACCAATACAGTCAAACCTGTGTTAGTGGTCACCTCTATTAAACAGCCAACCTATATTAAGCATCCAGTTTCCAGATTACCAATACAGTCAAACCTGTGTTAGTGGTCACCTCTATTAAACAGCCAACCTGTATTAAGCATCCAGTTTCCAGATTACCAATACAGTCAAACCTGTGTCAGTGGTCACCTCTATTAAACAGCCAACCTGTATTAAGCATCCAGTTTCCAGATTCCAGATAACAATGACATGTTGGATATATGCTTTACTAACCCATCGTAGGATTGGTCTAACACATGCACGTCTAAACCCTTTATTAAATAAATAATCCACGGATCGCTGGCTCGATCACCCCCCGTCTGACCCTAATAAAATGAACAGTCTTTCAGATGGGACTTTAAACCGAGGTCTCGTGTCGGTGCATTACACCGTGCACGTAAAAGAACCAGAGGAGACTCTGGAATGGGTATTTGTCTGTATCATTGCACTATCCTCCAAAAATCTAAAATGACTAATCTCTTCAGGAGACGTTGCTCATATGGGATAAACATTATACATATATACAGACAACAGACAGCCAGACAGACTACAGACAGACAGACAGACAGACAGACAGACAGACAGACAGACAGACAGACAGACAGACAGACAGACAGACAGACAACAGACAGACAGACAGACAGACAGACAGACAGACAGACAGACAGACAGACAGACAGACAGACAGACAGACAGACAGAGACAGACAGACAGACAGACAGACAGACAGACAGACAGACAGACAGACAGACAGACAGACAGACAGACAGACAGACAGACAGACAGACAGACAGACAGACAGACAGACAGACAGACAGACAGACAGACAGACAGACAGACAGACAGACAGACAGACAGACAGACAGACAGACAGACAGACAGACAGTACTTTATTTCATACCAGGTTATACAGTATACTGCATGTTTCTCGTTTATACTTTTTCAATTGTTTTTTGTGTTGCCCTTTCTAATCCTAATAATTTATTTTCCTCAAGTTAAAATAATAATTTCTGATAAAACACAATGACACAAACTGACCAACGAAGACAACATTAAGTTTTTGCTAAAAAAATCGGTTTTGCATGTTTGCACTGTTTGCACTGTTCTTTGACAAAAAAACAATTTCTTTCTAGTGACAAAAATGAATTTGAAAATCATATTTTGTTTTCAATTTTTAATTTTTTAGTGACAAAAATCAATTATTTGTGTGAGTTCCTATTCACACACACACACATGTATATCTATGTATGCTCGTTCTTGATGCACACTATTGCAATAGACCTTCTGTTTTCAAATTTAATAATCTTATGAGTTCCGATAATAATACCACTATACATAATGTAGCCAAATTTATAAAATTGTCTTTAGTTATTAGAAATAATATAAATGTGTAATTGCCAAATTTTATTTATCACTCTCACTTATATTTATTTGTCACGTGATCATTAAATATATATATGTTATTACTAGTGTTGTTAAGACGATGTATGTATGTACAAGTCTGCCAAAATAAACTTCTGTTCTGTTCTGTTCTGTTCTAATTACAGACGGCATTATCGGAAAAGTTCAGTATGAGCAGGTGAATTGATCAATTTATCAAATTTGAACACTTTTCGCTGAATGACTTATAATCATAATGACGTCATAATGCCATCCATCGTACACGAAAATGTAGACAAGTTAATTTACACCTGCGATAATTCATTAACAATTATCATAATGGCAGGTGTGCCCGATGCCGTCTGCTCTACCGTCTGCTGCCATGCATCCCAATACAGTTAATCTGTCAAACATTTCGTGAGACGTATGCACGAAACCGTGTGTTTTGGTGTCCAAATATATATTCTGACAAAATTAACAAACTGGCTATCAAACGAAGATCACAAACAGGTTTTCCTGGAACAGCAAAATACTTCAATTGAATCGAAAACATAAGTTGTTGTATCGATAATTTACATTTTGTCTTGAACATATTTAAAGATCTGGACGTCTTAATTTCCAATGGTAGATATAACAATATGCCTTAGTATTCCGGAAGTGTTGATACAGAACTGAGATGTACAATTGGGCTCAGTACATTAAACATGTTTTAGATATACAAATGTATGAAATAATAAATTAAATACTTCTTAAACTGAAATATTATATGATAGAGTTTATCCTCCGTGGTACATGACGGAAATTCATAGCACTTGTATATAATACATGCTATTCCACTGATTGATTGATTGATTGATTGATTGATTAATTGGGGGTTGGTTGGTTGGTTGGTTGGCTGGTTGGTTGGTTGGTTGGTTGGTTGGTTGGTTGGTTGGTTTGTTGGTTGGTTGATTGGTTGGTTGGTTGGTTGGTTGGTTGGTTGGATGGATGGATGATTGATTGATTGATTGATTGATTGATTGAGTGAGTGAGTGAGTGAGTGAGTGAGTGAGTGAGTGAGTGAGTGAGTGAGTGATTTATTTATTTATTTATTAAGTTTGTAAGTGTGTATATGTATGTACAGTCAAACCTGTGTTAAGCAGCCAGAGGAATCACAGAAAGTGGCTGCTTAGCACAGGTGGCTGCTTAATAGAGGTCATACGTATAATAAAATAGCAATTTGGGAATCTAGAAACTGGCTGCTTAATACAGGTTTACTGCTTAATAGAGGTGACCACTAACACAGGTTTGACTGTATATGTCTATTATTGACTATGTACTTATGCACATGTCGAAATAAACTTCTGTTCTCCAGTGCTCATGTATAATTATGTCTACGTCATGTATACCTAACATGTTATGGTTTGTGTACATATTCTGGCTAAAAGTATATTTAGGGGATTTAGGGTCCATCTTCCATCCCGCAAAGTCAAAGTAATCCCAATAAGACATCGAATTAGGGGCCATAAACGAAGCCAATAAACCCCTATACTGATTTAGGATTGAAGTCGGCTGATAAGGGTTTTTAAGACGCATTAAAATATTCGGAACGTTGGAGTAACGGCCTAATTTCGGTTGCTATGCAAACAGTTTAAATAAATTGAGGTAATTACGTATTCCAACAATTTCATTGTGTAAACAAATATCTTGTCTGGAAGTCAAAACGCCCCATGAAACGAGTAACGCTCCGGAAACGCAACTGAGTGTTCTATAAATATATAAACCTCATTTTTATTAACTTAAAATTGAAACATTTTGAACTAGTTGTCTTTATTCACATGATATAATCCCGGTCTTGTCTATTTGTATTTAATCATATTTTAATGCAAATCAATAGTACATAAATAGTATGTCATACACATAAAGATACAATACATAGCATGAAAATACAAATGGTTTGAGCCACACGTTTTTACAATATAAGACAACGGCCCGCACCCCAAAGACAACTAGCCATTGTCTGTTTAACACAGGAAGACGAACTACCCCAGACTTTTGTGTTCTGTTTATTTGTCGTCGCTACCGGTTGCCCATATGAGCGACGCCTACTGAAAATATTTGTCATTTTAGATTTTTGGATGATAGAGACAGAGACCCATTCCACAGTCCCCTCTGGTTCATTTACATGCACGGTGTAAAGCACCGACACGAGACCACCTCGGTTTAAATCCAATCTACCCCATCTACCCCATCATTGCGATGGATGCCACTAGGAATTGGGTCTCGAGAGCGATTAATCTAACCTTGTAAAATATTGTTTCACAATCGAGCTCAAATAAATTTGTATAAATAAAATAGTTGCATGACTGTCCCATTTTTCACACACAAGTCAATCACGTTGCCGTATGTTCACTGATTGTGTTTTGAAAAAGTGAATTCACTGAGTATATATATATGCACGTTTTGCCACTTTTTACGTGAAATGCATGAAAGAGATCATGGCGAGCGTAGGTATCCGAATAGCCTGGGTTCCAGTCTGTCGATTTTTCACTTTTTAACTTCCGGCAAAATGTTGATATTATCAGAAACTCAATACGGCCCAATTAATAGTCTCGGTGTTAAAATATATTTATTTAACTGGCCCTGGTTTTCAAAATACATCGACGCTTAGTATCCGAATTCCGTCGGATACTTAATGCAATTGCATGTATACAACTCTCAGAAAACAAAACATAAACATGTACCTCATGAATATTAATGAGTTTGTTTTTTCGAACTTAAGTTATTATAATTCTGACCTTTGTTTATAAAGCCATTAAGCATTCGTCATAAATACTTCCACAGATACGAGTATATGCGTTGTCAAGTAAGCGGTTATTAATATTTGAAAATTCGAGAGGCTTTTAAGTAAACAAGCAGGTCGTAAAATCGACTGACAGTCGCGAATTAAACATGTCAAACTTTAGAATATTCACCGGACATCGGGTGTTATAATAATTTGATCCTGCGTAAATACACGGAGAAGAATATACTCTATGGCATGTTTATTAGCTTATGCACATTTAGTTTAGGTCGAGTACGAAGCAAGACGGTCATACAACGTTAGTCTAATGGCTGTCCGATTAGCACAGTGGTTAGCGCGCTCTCTTCTCACCAATACTAACCGGGGTTCGATCCTCGGACCGGGAAGTATGTGAGATGGTACGGTGATCGCCAGATCGGACAGGTGTGTTCTCTCCGGGTATTCCGGTTTCCCCCCACACACACGTATTGACCACATTTACGCTTTCACCCGCGCCAACGAGAGTGATTATTATAAGTTGTTAGAACTTGCTTCGCAATCGTTGCAAAATAAATAAAGTTTAAACTGTTTAAACTGTTAGTCTAATCTATATAGAGACCACTTTTATGATGGACACCGGCTCCATGGTCAAGTGGTTAATGTCGTTGACTTGTATACCACTGTAACCTATCATCACTGATGGGCACGGGTTAGAGCCCCGCTCAGACCGAGGCTCGTTGGCAGTTTCTTCCGGTGGTTGGTGTACCAAGTACTGGTTAACCGCTGGAGCCTGCCCAGAACAGGTGTTGTTAGGTAACCTGCCCGTCGCTCAAATGGGCAACTGGTAGCGACGTTAAATAAACTTAAATTTTAAAAATATCATGATGGAGTCCATTGTAATGATGGAGCTATGTGGATTCAATTGTCTTGCCGGCGGATACTACCGTCGGGGTTTCCCCTGGGGTATGAGCTCACAACCCATGGGTCTCAAGGCGAACACCGTATTCATTGTATTACGGAAACCTTCGTTTTATTTACTGCGATATTAATAGAAACTAGTTTCACTCATAAATTATTATAATATAAAATTAATAATAGCAATCGTAAAATATACTGAAACCAAAATGAAACTGTGCACTTGCCTTAGAGGTAATATATATATATACTTACAGAAGAACTTATTTGCAAATGTGGCCGTCTACGCGCTTAAATGTTGGGTATTTTAGTGCAATTTTTGTGAAGGATTATTTTCTTCACTCATCGTAAAATCCATAATTTTAACATTTGTTACGAAAAAGTAACGATCAATTAAAAAAAGGTGCACTTGATCTATATTATATTATTAACTCTCAACTCTCACCCTACTAACTGTCTCCTAACCCAGTCATATGACTGGGGAGGGCTGTAAATAATGTTGTTATAACTTGTAGCCCCAACCCATTTGCTTTTTTACCTCGACACAAAAATGTATCGTATACTGCAATCATATAATTACATATTAATCTCTGATTTGTTCTTAGTATTGTATGTATATATGTAATGTATTGTATGAAAAAATGCAATAAAATATTATTAAAATTTTAAAAAGTCTTATGACTACTATCTACTTACATCTTCACTCATTATAACTCTTATGAAAACATAAAATCTTTTTTTTGTGAAGCCAATATACTTCATTTATTAAGTTTCATTGGCAATATATATACACACACAATACAATACTACTGAATCTGTCTTTTTTAGAAAACATTTGTTTTTCCAAATTTAGTTAAAAACTAGCTGATGTTTATATATAAAAGTTACATTCCCATGTTTTATTATCATAGAGCTAGTATGTACAAATGTATGCAACGTTTTAAATGTGAAAATGCGAAAATATTTTTCAACTTAGGATTATATATTTATAAAAGCGTGTAAGCTGAGAAATTTATTATATCAACATTAATGCGTTTTCCTTCTCCCGGAAAGAATTGTGTGAACAATTACGCATATGTATAAACATACGTGAATTAAACAAACGCAGATTGATATGTTGAGGTTGAATATCTGTATATTTGTGATATTTTGTATCGCAGGTTCGATCCCCCGTCTGACCCTAATAAAATTAACAGTCTTTCAGATGGGATGTTAAACCGAGGTCTCGTGTCGGTGCTTTACACCGTACACGTAAAAGAACCAGAGGAGACTCTGGAATGGGTCTCTGTCTGTATCATTGCACTCTCCTCCGAAAATCTAAAATGACTAATCTCTTCAGGAGGCGTCGCTCATATGGGCAACCGGTAGCGACGATATATAAGCGTAAACACACACCAATAAAGCCACATTTACGTAATAGTATTGTGGATATGACAAGTTATAGCCGAGTACTATACTATATATTTCAATCTATCCTTAAATCATATTATAATGCTGTTAACTGGCACACCACATGCACATGGGTAAAATAGTTTGTGTTGTGATACTGCATTGTGTCTGTGTGTTAATAATTATTGTAATGTATGGTACAATCATGTAAAAACGATTGAAATAAAAATGTCCCCATATAATTATATATAAACCTATATTCCTCATCAATTAGACAAATTAATTTGTTTTTGGTTCCTCAACACATGCATTTACAACTTCACATGCTCCTATAGCAATAGCAATTGTATGCAAATAATCAAACTAGAGGACATAGAAAACGCACACTTCTTCGGATAAGTGTGTTTTTACATGAAAAACAATAACTATATAAATACATAGTTTTAAACATTTTGAAATAGTTTTAGTTGTTCAGTTTGTGTTTTGTAATAAAGATATATCTTTGATGGAATCCTTCGTATTTCGTGTTCATGTAATAATAATCATATAATGTAGGTGTGCGTTTTCTATGTCCTATAGTATATAATGTAACTGTGCGATTTCTATGTCCTCTAGTATATACGGTAGGTGTGCGTTTTCTATGTCCTCTAGTATATAATGTAGGTGTGCGTTTTCTATGTCCTCTAGTATATAATGTAGCTGTGCGTTTTCTATGTCCTCTAGTATATACGGTAGGTCTGCGTTTTCTATGTCCTCTAGTATATAATGTAACTGTGCGATTTCTATGTCCTCTAGTATATACGGTAGGTGTGCGTTTTCTATGTCCTCTAGTATATATATATTAAATATGTTAAAATCATTTTCCTAATCAAAATACAAAATTGCATTGTATTCGATTGCCCTGTTTTTATATTCAGCAATCATAGAGCATTTAAAACGTGTTTGCATTAAATATATTCAAACAATGCTCATCCTCTATACTGTAAAACGAAACATCTTTATTATAGTACTACATGTAAATTGATGTATTACCATTTTGAATATATACGCATGTTCAGCATATTGTATAAGTGACATATATATTATTATTATTATTATATATTATTATTATATATTATTATATATTTGTATAGTTTATACAAATTTATTTCAGCTCGATTGCGAAGCAAGTTCTTACAACTTATATTAATCACTCTCGAGACCTCATTCCTGATGGAATCCATAGCCATCGCCACGAGGGAGAGAGAAGAGGCAATGTGGCATTTAAATGCCTTGCCTAAGGGCACAGTCGTAACGACTCCAGCGGGGCTCGAACTCCAGGCATTTCGCACGTGATATATGTGTATGTTTATGATGATGTCACAACCGTGTACAATTCTTGAAATAAACATCTGTTCTGTTCATCGTGGTTTTTGTAAGTTTTTATTTTTCAATTCCTTTAGACTAAAACGCCAATGATATAGACGAACAGTAAACTAACAAATAAATATAGTACATATTTCATATAGCGTACATGTCAATAACTGATTGAATTCAATGGAGAAGGTTACAACGTTAATTTGAAATGTTTTAATGTGCACTGAATAGAAATGCATGGAATATGGATGTCGAGCAACATGCATACATACTGTGTGACATGTTATATATTATTATGTTCCAAGAATAAGATTAAGTTGACCTGTTTCTGTGTACATTGAAATTAATTTCATGCAAATTCACAATAAGTCATTTTCTGCCATTAATTGCCATTATAACGTATGCAAAGAAATGCAAGCATGGTACATACATGGTGCATACATGGTGCATACATGGTACATACATGGTGCATACATGGTACATACATGGTGCATACATGGTACATACATGGTACATACATGGTGCATACATGGTACATACATGGTACATACATGGTACATACATGGTACATACATGGTGCATACATGGTGCATACATGGTGCATACATGGTACATACATGGTGCATACATGGTACATACATGGTACATACATGGTACATACATGGTACATACATGGTACATACATGGTGCATACATGGTACATACATGGTACATACATGGTACATACATGGTACATACATGGTACATACATGGTGCATACATGGTGCATACATGGTGCATACATGGTGCATACATGGTGCATACATGGTACATACATGGTGCATACATGGTACATACATGGTACATACATGGTACATGGTACATACATGGTGCATACATGGTGCGTACATGGTACATACATGGTGCATACATGGTGCATACATGGTGCATACATGGTGCATACATGGTACATACATGGTGCATACATGGTACATACATGGTGCATGCATGGTACATACATGGTACATACATGGTGCATACATGGTGCATACATGGTGCATACATGGTGCATACATGGTACATACATGGTGCATACATGGTACATACATGGTACCGTATGATACATGGTGCATACATGGTGCATACATATATTTCCTGGAACACGGTTTTAGTGACAACTATTGCTGGCAATTCATATTGAAGAAAAAACCGTGAATATTATGATACCTATGTTATGTGTAGGATATTAGCCGAAAACGATCCAATATGTAACATATTTGACTGTGCGCGTATTTTACATATTGGATCAGTTTGAGGCGTATATCCTACTTAAAGCATACACTTATACAACACGATCCTACTAAATAAAATTGTTAATTTCGTACATTTACGCCTATAATTTAATATAATACTCTGGCCTTTTTGACAGCAGTCCAATATTAATAATAATGGACTGCAAGTACAAAGGTGTGACGTCACGGTAGTGTTTTAAGGTGTTTTTATAATAACTAGACAACAGCTTACCATTTCGAGTCGTTCATATTTCGCAATCCGACGCAATTCCTGGCATGGTTTTATATTGCTATATTGGTAGGTTGTACAATTTGTATTACAATTAACCTTCTCTAGGTGCTATATATTAATATCAGGCACATCACTGTTTTTATTAAAATTAAACATGTATTTGAATATTTGATATACATGTATGTACATGAGGTGCCACAGTGCGTATCTAATTACAGTAATAAAGCAACAACAAATGGTCTCTGGTCAGTTAGCACGAGACAGGGCGCGTGCATCGTCGTTCATTAATGAACGTCATTTAATTTGCAATCAGTCGCGTTGTAATGAACACTAAGCGAAAAATTATCTGTTAAACCTCATTAAATCCATTTCAACTTTGAGATAACACAAATCCAGACACTGAATAGTATTTCCATTGAGTTCAAATCACAGAGTTTCGTGTTAATGAAATTTCATTTCATGTTCTTGTTATAATCTGTGGATTGGCAGCGCCATTATCGCCAGTATCGCGAAATATCATGACATATCAGCCGGTATCGCCAGCTTTGCGTCTCTTCTATCGTAAAACAGAATTCAGCGCGATAAAGGCATGATAAAAACAGAACAGCAAAATGATGTTGAAGAATTAAAATGCAGATCTTTAACAATTAGGAAGACTAGATAGGTGAATAGATACGAATGATACAAGTAGATTACGTACCTTCTCTGGAACTCGGTTGTAATTTTCGTGTGCCTTTCGCTAAATGGCAATAACATACCGTTATCAAACTGTAGCTTTAAGGGTCACTTGAAAACCAAAAACGCTGATTTGATATCCCCAATGCGAAACATTCGTATCAGAGTTTTAGCTTGTATCAGAGATAATAACAAGTTACGTTTACCTGTGCCCGCCATTATTCATGACGTCACATTTTCGGGCGGAGTTTCACTTGCGCGGAAAATTATAAATTATAGTGTAGATAACGGCAGTTTGCGTGTGTTTATGCCCGATTCAAAGTTTCAAACTACAACATGTCACGTTGGATTATACTGAAACCGAATCCTATGGCAGCTAGAACCTAATTTTCGATGGAAAATACGTGAAAAGATTTACTGTTTTCTTCTTGAACGAGAGAGAAATCACGTGGTTGTGTCTGTCACCAGTAATCAAACAATTAAAGTACGGCCCATGAAACTGCCCATTTACAGATAAGGCTATGATGATTTACTCTCGTTTGTTTGTATAAACTTTTATTGAGATAGAATAATTCCCACATAGCTGTATACAGTCAACTGGTTCTGTTCCATCTCACTGTCAGAGTAATTAATACATGTACCGCAAACAAAAATGCAGTATAGATAACGTTGTGTTGTGTTTTCTTCAATTAATTCGATCCTAATCGAGTGGGTTCGAGTCTTTTGTTAGTATTTAAGTTAACAAGTACTTGGTGCACCAACCTCCATAAGAACGTTTTTTCCTATGAAGAGACACGGTCTAAGTGGGGCTCGAACCCGTGACCATCAGTGATGCTAGGTTACAGTGGTATAGATTTGTATGTATGTTGATGACCTCATGGTAGATTAACTGTTAAATGGGTTCTCTCGTAAAATCAAATCTATTATTATTATTATTATTATTATTATTATTATTATTATTATTATTATTATTATTATTATTATTATTATTATTATTAGTCAGCGACCTTAACCACTCGACCACGGATGCGGACTGGGTTCGAATCTTGTCGGAGACGCAGTTTTAAATAAAGTAAAGAGATGGTGATTGACCTTATTTTGCCTCGCCGCCGTCGAACCATGTGGGCGAGTGTACATGTGTGATGCAGAGTACATGTTGACGTATTTTCTAGATTGCTCAGGTATCTCGGCCTGTTGAGGCTGTAGACAGCGTGTTGCGCCAGAGAACAAATTGCCTTTAGCGACGTAAGTGGAAGGTCAAACTTTACTGAGCATTACCCGATGTAAAACATTTTGTCGTGGACAGCAGAACGCATATACTGTATTTCCGGCTATGTTAATTTACACAAATATATTTCAGCTCGATTGCGAAATAGGTTCCTACAACTTATATTAATCACTCTCAAGACCTCATCCCTGATGGAATCCATTGGCACGAGGGAGAGAGAAGGGGCAATGTGGACTTTAAGTGCCTTGTCTAAGGGCACAATCGTAACGGCTCCAGCTGGGCCGAACTCCTGGTATCTCGATCCGAAGAGAACCCGAAGTTATTTCAACTTATATTAATCACTATCGAGACCTCATTCCTGGTGGAATCCATTAGCACGAGGGAGAGAGAAGAGGCAATGTGGACTTTAAATGCTTTGTCTAAGAGCACAATCGTAACGGATCCAGCTCGAACACGAAGAGAATCCACTACCACTATATGCTGTAAGGACCACGTTAGATGATACGATGGATTATTCCGGTATTATGTGACACGCTTCCATCCAATAACAAGTATTTAACACTTTCCTTCATAGAGATTTAGGTTAATATACTATTATATCTCCATACAAACGACAACCATTTAGCTAGCATGCAGTGGAGTGCAGTGGTGTGCAGTGCAGTCGCCATATCTATCCCACATCCATAGCTATTACTGGGACTACATGAGATTGTGGCCTATAGTATGAGCATTGGTTTGGTTATTACATTGTCAATGCATGTCATATTGGTAATGGCATCAAGAGGTGCTTCTATGAGGGAAAGGGTTAATATCCATGTTACGACGACAATGACAGGAAATGTGTTGTTAGGTAAAACTGCCCGCCGGCGATATAGCCCAAACTGGTACTGATGCAGGCGTAAGCCCCGAAATATAACATAACATAACGACGACAATGGCATATCAGTAATCTGGTAGTTCTTTGTCTAGCAACAGACAGATCTGTAGTACAGTGGTAACACGCTGGACTGGTAATCCAGGGATCGAACATGCGATCCATGGATGACCAGTACAACGTGTGAACCACTGGACTACAGACCCGTCTCGTATTCGGCTGCTGATATCGTTAAACTGTATTTGTTTTCCCTATCTTAAATACTGCGTAGTTGAAACTTTGATCACCTGGATTAGATAAACTGGAGATAACGTAATAGAAACACAATGGGGAATGTGACAAATATAATCACGAGAATAATGACATGTGACATTGTTAAGTGCATCACAATTGTCCTTAGCCCAAATGTCCATTTAACTTCCAATGAAGAATCTGTGTATTATAGTATATTTATCTTTAGTCTATGCCTCACCCATGTACCGTTTTGAGTTGTTTATTTTTAGCACACACTTATAAGACGGGAAGCCATTTTGAGGCCATAATCTTACAGTCCAGTGGACTGGTAATCCAGGGATCGCAGGTTCAATCCCCCGTCTGACCCTAATAAACTTAACAGTCTTTCAGATGCGACTTTAAACCGAGGTCTCGTGTCGGTGATGTACATCGTGAACGTAAAAGAACCAGAGGAGACTCTGGAATGGGTCTCTGTCTGTATCATTGCACTATCCTCCAACAATCTAAAATGACTAATCTCTTCAGAAGGCGTCGCTCACATTCTGGACAGACCAATAACCTAATAAACTGATAATTTACATTTATACATGCATATAAGTATTAGTTCTTGCAGCGTAAACCTTATTTCCTATGAAAGTTTTACTGGTTAATGTTTACATGTTTCATTATGCTATTTCATGTTTTAATTTGTTGAGGGCCTCGTGGTAGATTGACGTAATTGTTCAAATGAGTTCTCTCGTTAAGTAAAGTCTTTATTATTATTATTATTATTATTATTATTATTACTATTATTATTATTATTACTATTATTATTATTACTATTATTATTATTATTATTATTATTATTACTATTATTATTATTATTATTACTATTATTATTATTATTATTATTATTATTATTATTATTACTATTATTATTATTATTATTATTATTACTATTATTATTATTATTATTATTATTATTATTATTATTATTGTTATTATTATTATATTATTATTATTATTATTATTATTATTATTATTATTATTATTATTATTATTATTATTATTATTATTATTATTATTATTATTATTATTATTACTATTATTATTACTATTATACTATTATAGCAAGGGCGCTATTCTCGGGGTATCCCGAAAAAAGCGCCGCGTGTCCACCAAGATGTGCTTGGACAGGTGGTCATTAGCTGACGATAGCATACCTTACGCAGACATGCACACTGTATACAGAAACGTATGATTTACTGGACGTTCTGTCGCCATGGGATATAAAAACTCAACACAAACAAATAAAGTTTCCTGTTATTAAAAACTGGACACGAATTTCAATTTTCTTAACTCTGTAAGTAATATAGAATATCAATAAATTACGGGCTTTTGGGTTTATATGTTTGTACACGAGACAGTTTCATTGACGGCGTGGTTTTGGGGACAATATATAGTGAGCAAATCAAAAGTTTATGGTCACTCAATGATTGACCCTATATATTAAGGGGCTATATACTGTAGGTAGATGGTAATAATATGTTAACATGTCATATTGAATATATTGAGAAAAGAAATTTGTTTAGGTTTCTTTAACGTCGCTATCGGTTGCCCATTTGAGCGACGGGCAGTTTACCTAACAACACTATTCCTGGGCAGGCCCCAGGGGTTAACTAGTACATCGTGCAACAACCTCTGTAAGAAACTGCCAAACGTTTCGCATAAATAGACACGGTCTGAGTGGGGCTCGAACCTGTGGCCATCAGTGATGATGTTTACAGTGGTATACAAGTCAGTTTTAATATATAAATGGATGAATGAACCTTAATGATGATAGGTTACAGTGGTATACAATCGCTCAAATGGACAACCGGTAGCGACGTTAAATTAATTTTAAAATGTTCAGTCAATGAAAAATAATTCGAGCATACGCCAAGACATGCAAATATCCGAGATCCCATCCAGAATGTGAGTGTCTATTCATTGCTAACAAGTTTGGTGCCAGGTGGACCCATCGCTTCTTACCAACTACGAAAAACAAACAAAACTAAACAAAACTAATATCAAATTTCAGTCTCTACGCATTTCGATATGTTGTCGAACGTTGGTCCACGCGTCTGTTGTGGCGCTTACACCTAGCGACCGTCGCGCGGACTACACGCGGGGTGCTATAAAGCCATAAATCACTCCGCGATAGAAAATAGTCCCTGTTGCTCTTTGGAGGTCAGTTCATTTGAAAGCTATACAATGAGGTGAAAATAAACTTTGATAACCGTGTTGGCGCTCAACAAATAAATCCCGTTGTCGAGCTTGATCGAAAACCATACTTGGAAAGAACCGAGAAAAAAGCAAATAAAGTTTCATTTATGGGTAGTCTCTTAATGTAAGAAATTTACGCGTTTATTAAGCTTAACTTCGGTGTGTTTATAGACATTTGTCAAAATTAACCTGACACTTTGTAGGTCTTTAGAGAAGGAATCCGTGAGTGATACAGCTATTTGTTGCTAAGATTGTGTCGTTTGTACAAAGCAATAGAAAATTGTATGCAGCGTAAATACGTCATATGTTTGCTCAAATTGGTAATAAACTCTCGTTTAATGAATGAGAACGCTTATTAGCAACGATATACATAATGGTGCTTTCAACACTATACCAGTAACTTAAAGATATACGAACACTATAACAGTAACTTAAAGATATACCAACACTATACCAGTAACTTAAAGATATACCAACACTATACCAGTAACTTAAAGATATACCAACACTATAGCAGTAACTTAAAGATATACCAACACTATACCAGTAACTTAAAGATATACCAACACTATACCAGTAACTTAAAGATATACCAACACTATACCAGTAACTTAAAGATATACCAACACTATAGCAGTAACTTAAAGATATACCAACACTATACCAGTAACTTAAAGATATACCAACACTATACCAGTAACTTAAAGATATACCAACACTATACCAGTAACTTAAAGATATACCAACACTATAGCAGTAACTTAAAGATATACCAACACTATACCAGTAACTTAAAGATATACCAACACTATACCAGTAACTTAAAGATATACCAACACTATACCAGTAACTTAAAGATATACCAACACTATAGCAGTAACTTAAAGATATACCAACACTATACCAGTAACTTAAAGATATACCAACACTATACCAGTAACTTAAAGATATACCAACACTATACCAGTAACTTAAAGATATACCAACACTATAGCAGTAACTTAAAGATATACCAACACTATACCAGTAACTTAAAGATATACCAACACTATACCAGTAACTTAAAGATATACCAACACTATACCAGTAACTTAAAGATATACCAACACTATAGCAGTAACTTAAAGATATACCAACACTATACCAGTAACTTAAAGATATACCAACACTATACCAGTAACTTAAAGATATACCAACACTATACCAGTAACTTAAAGATATACCAACACTATAGCAGTAACTTAAAGATATACCAACACTATACCAGTAACTTAAAGATATACCAACACTATACCAGTAACTTAAAGATATACCAACACTATACCAGTAACTTAAAGATATACCAACACTATACCAGTAATTTAAAGATATACCAACACTATAACAGTAACTTAAAGATATACCAACACTATAACAGTAACTTAAAGATATACCAACACTATAACAGTAACATAAAGATATACCAACACTATACCAGTAACTTAAAGATATACCAACACTATAGCAGTAACTTAAAGATATACCAACACTATAACAGTAACTTAAAGATATACCAACACTATAACAGTAACTTAAAGATATACCAACACTATAGCAGTAACTTAAAGATATACCAACACTATAACAGTAACCTAAAGATATACCAACACTATTACAGTAACTTAAAGATATACCAACACTATAGCAGTAACTTAAATGCATTACAACACTATACCAGTAACTTAAAGATATACCAACACTATAACAGTAACTTAAAGATATACCAACACCATAACAGTAACTTAAAGATATACCAACACTATAACAGTAACTTAACGATATACCAACACTATACCAGTAACTTAAATGCATTACAACACTATAACAGTAACATAAAGATATACCAACACTATACCAGTAACTTAAAGATATACCAACACTATAGCAGTAACTTAAAGATAGTCCAACACTATAGCAGTAACTTAAAGATACACCAACACTATACCAGTAACTTAAAGATATACCAACACTATAACAGTAACTTAAAGATATACCAATACTATGCCAGTAACTTAGAGATATACCAATACTATGCCAGTAACTTAGAGATATACCAACAATATAACAGTAACTTAACGATATACCAACACTATACCAGTAACTTAACGATATACCAACACTATACCAGTAACTTAAAGATATACCAATACTATGCCAGTAACTTAGAGATATACCAATACTATGCCAGTAACTTAAAGATATACCAACACTATAGCAGTAACTTAAAGATATACCAACACTATACCAGTAACTTAAAGATATACCAACACTATACCAGTAACTTAAAGATATACCAACACTATACCAGTAACGTACCGATATACCAACACTATACCAGTAACTTACCGATATACCAACAATATAACAGTAACTTAAAGATATACCAACACTATAACAGTAACTTAAATGCATTACAACACTATAGCAGTAACATAAAGATATACCAACACTATTACAGTAACTTAAAGATATTGCAACACTATAACAGTAACTTAGAGATATACCAACACTATACCAGTAACTTAAAGATAGTCCAACACTATACCAGTAACTTAACGATATACCAACACCATAACAGTAACTTAAAGATATACCAACACTATACAAGTAACGTAAAGATATACCAACACTATAACAGTAACTTAACGATATACCAACACTATACCAGTAACTTAAAGATATACCAACACTATAACAGTAACTTAAAGATATACCAACACTATACCAGTAACTTAAAGATATACCAACACTATAACAGTAACTTAAAGATATACCAAAGACTATAACAGTAACTTAAAGATATACCAGTAACTTAACGATATACCAACACTATAACAGTAACTTAAAGATATACCAACACTATACCAGTAACTTAACGATATACCAACACTATAACAGTAACCTAAAGATATACCAACACTATACCAGTAACTTAACGATATACCAACACTATAACAGTAACTTAAAGATATACCAACACTATAACAGTAACTTAAAGATATACCAACACTATAACAGTAACTTAAAGATATACCAACACTATACCAGTAACTTAAAGATATACCAACACTATAACAGTAACATAAAGATATACCAACACTATACCAGTAACTTAAAGATATTACAACACTATACCAGTAACTTAAAGATATTACAACACTATACCAGTAACTTAAAGATATTACAACACTATACCAGTAACTTAAAGATATTACAACACTATACCAGTAACTTAAAGATATTACAACACTATACCAGTAACTTAAAGATATTACAACACTATACCAGTAACGTAAAGAGAAACAACACAGCATTTAAAATGTGAATTCGAACAATAAGAAATGCACAATTATAAATTATTTTATTATAATTATCATTATTTATTATGACAAATAATTATATGTTTTATTATTATTGTTAGTATTAGTTTGTACTTTGGGGCAGCTTAAAGTTAAGACAAATATGACCAGTTTTTATTTTTCAAATCATTTACGCTAAAAATGAGGGCAATACCCCGTGGTACTATGAATTAATAGTCTTCCTCCAAAAAGAACTACTGTTGACAATGAACAGCCAGCTTCACCAAGGATAGTTTGTGCTAAGAACTACTGTTGACAATGAACAGCCAGCTTCACCAAGGATAATTTGTGCTAAGAACTACTGTTGACAATGAACAGCCAGCTTCACCAAGGATAGTTTGTGCTAAGAACTACTGTTGACAATGAACAGCCAGCTTCACCAAGGATAGTTTGTGCTAAGAACTACTGTTGACAATGAACAGCCAGCTTCACCAAGGATAGTTTGTGCTAAGAACTACTGTAGACAATGAACAGCCAGCTTCACCAAGGATAGTTTGTGCTAAGAACTACTGTTGACAATGAACAGCCAGCTTCACCAAGGATAATTTGTGCTAAGAACTACTGTTGACAATGAACAGCCAGCTTCACCAAGGATAGTTTGTGCTAAGAACTACTGTTGACAATGAACAGCCAGCTTCACCAAGGATAGTTTGTGCTAAGAACTACTGTTGACAATGAACAGCCAGCTTCACCAAGGATAGTTTGTGCTAAGAACTACTGTAGACAATGAACAGCCAGCTTCACCAAGGATAGTTTGTGCTAAGAACTACTGTTGACAATGAACAGCCAGCTTCACCAAGGATAGTTTATGCTAAGAACTACTGTTGACAATGAACAGCCAGCTTCACCAAGGATAATTTATGCTAAGAACTACTGTTGACAATGAACAGCCAGCTACACAAAGGATAGTTTATGCTAAGAACTACTGTTAACAATGAACAGCCAGCTTCACCAAGGATAGTTTGTGCTAAGAACTACTGTAGACAATGAACAGCCAGCTTCACCAAGGATAGTTTGTGCTAAGAACTACTGTTGACAATGAACAGCCATCTTCACCAAGGATAGTTTGTGCTAAGAACTACTGTTGACAATGAACAGCCAGCTTCACCAAGGATAGTTTGTGCTAAGAACTACTGTAGACAATGAACAGCCAGCTTCACCAAGGATAGTTTGTGCTAAGAACTACTGTTGACAATGAACAGCCAGCTTCACCAAGGATAGTTTGTGCTAAGAACTACTGTTGACAATGAACAGCCAGCTTCACCAAGGATAGTTTGTGCTAAGAACTACTGTAGACAATGAACAGTCAGCTTCACCAAGGATAGTTTGTGCTAAGAACTACTGTTGACAATGAACAGCCAGCTTCACCAAGGATAGTTTGTGCTAAGAACTACTGTAGACAATGAACAGCCAGCTTCACCAAGGATAGTTTGTGCTAAGAACTACTGTTGACAATGAACAGCCAGCTTCACCAAGGATAATTTGTGCTAAGAACTACTGTTGACAATGAACAGCCAGCTTCACCAAGGATAGTTTGTGCTAAGAACTACTGTTGACAATGAACAGCCAGCTTCACCAAGGATAGTTTGTGCTAAGAACTACTGTTGACAATGAACAGCCAGCTTCACCAAGGATAATTTGTGCTAAGAACTACTGTAGACAATGAACAGCCAGCTTCACCAAGGATAGTTTGTGCTAAGAACTACTGTTGACAATGAACAGCCAGCTTCACCAAGGATAGTTTATGCTAAGAACTACTGTTGACAATGAACAGCCAGCTTCACCAAGGATAATTTATGCTAAGAACTACTGTTGACAATGAACAGCCAGCTACACAAAGGATAGTTTATGCTAAGAACTACTGTTGACAATGAACAGCCAGCTTCACCAAGGATAGTTTGTGCTAAGAACTACTGTAGACAATGAACAGCCAGCTTCACCAAGGATAGTTTGTGCTAAGAACTACTGTTGACAATGAACAGCCAGCTTCACCAAGGATAGTTTGTGCTAAGAACTACTGTTGACAATGAACAGCCAGCTTCACCAAGGATAGTTTGTGCTAAGAACTACTGTAGACAATGAACAGCCAGCTTCACCAAGGATAGTTTGTGCTAAGAACTACTGTTGACAATGAACAGCCAGCTTCACCAAGGATAGTTTGTGCTAAGAACTACTGTTGACAATGAACAGCCAGCTTCACCAAGGATAGTTTGTGCTAAGAACTACTGTAGACAATGAACAGTCAGCTTCACCAAGGATAGTTTGTGCTAAGAACTACTGTTGACAATGAACAGCCAGCTTCACCAAGGATATGTTGCGTTAAGAAGTACTGTAGACAATGAACAGCCAGCTTCACCAAGGATAATTTGTGCTAAGAACTACTGTAGACAATGAACAGCCAGCTACACCAAGGATATTTTGTGCTAAGAACTACTGTAGACAATGAACAGCCAGCTTCACCAAGGATAGTTTGCGCGCCATTTGATTATTATCCCCAGCAGGGGCAGTTTCTCAGAATATTTCTTAAATGCTGATTTTAAGTTTATGAATCTATTATTACCGATTGGTATATCTTCCGTTTCCAAATAATTGAAGCTTAGAGCTTTTTTTTTTTTTTTTTAAATCTGATTATTGGTTCTCTATATCAGAAACTCATAAAAAAATGATAGTATTGCTTTACGCTAAAAGTTTGGCTTTCGTGTGCTTTCATTTCTTGCCGTTACTGTGATCAATGGCATTTTCCTTATCAAGCGTTTGTCAAAATGATCGAGTTTCAAGATGGCAGCAAACATGGCGTCAGGAATATTTAGATATTCCGGTAATTGTACGTGACAGGTCCGAGAAGTTGCTCCCGGGTTTATCAGGAAGTGTCACTTTTTATCTCCTGATACCGATTTCTTCATTAATTGATATCAAAATGAGAAGTATGGGCAGTATTCATATATGTATGCTGTATTTTGTTTGGTGGCTTTTACAGTGTTTGATATACGAACACAAAAAAATACGGTAGGGCCTACATACCAAAATAGACATTCTCAAGATAATGTATCTGGGACCATGCTGCTCCCAATTCAGTAGTGGGGCGACCATCCCCTACCCAGCGGGTCCTCAGGTGGCGGATAGGGGAACGGCCCTCAGATATGGGGGTTAGCTGTGAATCAAATAAGCAGTCCCGGACCATATGGCGGTGTACCTACCAGGACGGGGCAGGATAGCACATGGCAAAGCTACTCCTATTAAATACTCCACGTGTCCTACAACGGGTGCATCATGCGAATATATGGGCCGCCTTAAAAGTCCTAGCCTAAGGGTGAGGTAACCCCAACAGAAACCTCGAATGCTGAAGCCGGAAGTACTGGGCCGCACGGCGCATTCTAATAAACCACGGCACTACGCATAAACGCAAAAAAAAAGATAATGTATGTATGTATGTTCAATTAATGTCAACCCCCTTGCAGGGACGTAGACATGTCCTCCCGGGCAAGCTTATCTGACCTAAGCTGTTAACCAGTACAGACGGATCTGTAGTCCAGTGGTAAGACGCTGGAGTGGTAATCCATGGATCGCAGGTTAGATCCTCCGTCTGACCCTAATAAAATTAACAGTCTTTCAGATTGGACTTTAAACCTATGTCGCGTGTCGGTGCTTTACATCGTGCACGTAAAATAACCAGATGAGACTCTGGAATGGGTCTCTGTCGCTCTCATATGGGCAACCGGTAGCGACGATAAATAAACGTAAAACACACACGATATTTTGATATTGTGTATTACGTTTTGTGTAAATGTCTTGTAAGACGTGAGAGACACATGACGGGGACAGCCCCAACGGGTCAGCGACCACTAAAACCCTCTTGGGCGGGCAAACTTTCATTTGGCGATCCCAGTTATGAGCAGTATACCAGGAACAGACAAGTACCCTGGGAGAACCACCGACCTCCCGCAAGTCAGTTGAATAGCTTACCCAGTGGGATTCGTACCTACAGCTGGTGAGGGGCAGGGCTGCAATTTTAACAAATTTGAAATACCTTTGCAACCCAATTAAGGATGCAATGTTATCTTGGTAAGACACTTTTAAGTCGAGTAACACAAAATAAACACAAGGCTTTACGATAAACGTCGTTATTTTGTTGTTAAAGATCCAGGCACATTTCTCAGCTGTACCATTTTCACCGGTTTCATTGAAAAGCGAATTAAATATGTTATCATATTATCATCGTCTCGATATCGATATGAGTCCCCCATATACGAAATATTACATAATTATGCCCTTAATCTTATCATTTCCCCTAGCAACGGGGCTACGCTCTGTGTCGTTTGTTAATCGTGCCCTTATCCATGAAGGCGTTTGACATTTCTAACGCAGGGTTATTTGTAAATAAGTTTGCAGTACTTTATAAGTAAATAACGTCACATCGATTATTACGCAACAGTCAGATAAATTTTTGATAAAAGTTCGGATAAATTTAACCGTGATTTTAACATTTAAGCACGGGTTTCCTTTTGTAATTGACTCGGTATTAACGACCTGTATATATATACGAATACGAATATTGTATTCGGTATTCACAGACGGATCTGTAGTCCAGTGGTTAACACGCTGGACTGGTAATCCAGGGATCGCAGGTTCGACCCCCCGTCTGACCCTAATAATATTAACAGTCTTTCAGATGGGACGTTAAACCGAGGTCTCGTGTCGGTGCTTTACATCGTGCACGTAAAAGAACCAGAGGAGATTCTGGAATGGGTCTCTGTCTGTATCATTGCAATATCCTCCAAAATCTAAGAGGCGTCGCTCATATGGGCAACCGGTAGCGACGATAAATAAACGTAAAACACTATTCGGTATAAACATTTTACAATATTAATAGCCTAATAGTATAACATAACAGTATTTTAGTGAAAACACTAGAAATATTAAACAACGTTTTCCCAGAAGAGCAAATTAATATTTAACAATATTACGTCTCGCTTAGTTACAACTATATAAACTCACACGAGTTACAACTATATATACTCACACGAGTTACAACTATATATACTCACACGAGTTACAACTATATATACTCACACGAAAAAGAAAGTGTGCACGTTGTTAGAGGGGAAATTATATACTTATATTCACACGTAAAACAGTGTTCTGATAATTAGCAAATTCCAATTAAAAGTAAAACATCGTGTAGCCAATACATTTTTGCACATTTTGATACCAAATTTGCCCTATTTATTGCTTCTATATATAGTATAAAATTGTCCCTCTAACAAAGTGCACACTTTCTTTTTCGTGTGAGTATAGTATATATGTATTATCTAAACGTAATTTCGGTGATACGATTCCAATTTGCAAAATACAGAAATAACACATTATTTTCTTAGATATAGATGATTAATAACCGACCACATTTATGTGATGTTGGCCAATGCCAATAATATGGTGCACCTTATTTCGTTCTAAGATCACGGGAATGCGGACAAACAAGTAAGAAGTGGTATTCATCTTCAGTTGTTCTCATTGTACAGGAGTTACAGTCATTGTCTACGTGACATATTATTACCATACCTTCCAGTTTCAATATATTATTTTCAAGATTTAAGATTCAATATTTTATTAAGTAACGTAAACATACACTGTTTCTAGATACATGATCAAATATATTAAAACATATTTATAAATGTGTGCATTCTGTGACAAAGTTCATGTTCTTTAATTTGATATACAGTCTACATCCGTTATGTCGAATTCCGTCGGACCGAACAAAATACTTCGACATAACCGATGTTTGACTTAACGAAATTCTATATAAACGGAGCCAGTTATATGTAAAAATGATAGTGTCTGAAACGGGAATCTATCCGACTTCGAGATAACCGGATAATTCGACATATCCGACTTTGACATAACGGATGTAGACTGTATCTACTAAAATAAAATTAAAAATGTAGTGGTCCTTTTATACGTTTTGTTTAAATTCATCAATTTATAATTATAAGTAAGTGAGTGAGTAAGTGAGTGAGTGAGTGAGTGAGTGAGTGAGTGAGTGAGTGAGTGAGTGAGTGAGTTTTTTTTAAAGTGACATTATGCAAACATAAACATTCAATACAAAATATTTACACAACTTCAAGATGCACCCGTCCCGATGGGCCTATTTGTCACCTAATGCCTGCATAACAATAATGAATGAAAGCAAGACATTATCAAAATGTCAACACAAGAATAAACATTCATCACATTATATATAACTGTTGCTATCTGTAATTATGATTGTAGATGGCTTATAATGCTGAAATTGCGGTTGCACGAGAAACACGTGCATTAAGTCCTAAAGTAAATATCTATTCCGTAATGTTTTAATTCAAAGTTTCAAAGTATACGGTTGCCCATTTGAACGACGGACAGTTTACCTAACAACACCTTTCCTGGGCAGGCGCCAGCGGTTAACCAGTACTTGGTGCACCAACCACCGTAAGAAACTACCAACGTGTTCATATAAATGAGAGACGGCCTGAGCGGGGCTCGAAACCGTGACCATCAGTGATGATAGGCTACGGTGGTATACAAGTCAGCGATCGTAATCACTAAACCACGGAGGCGGACCTTTATTGATACTTGACAATGTTTATTGTAAATAATGTTGTTATAACTTGTAGCCCAACCCATTTGCTTTTTTCCCCTTGACAAAACAAATGTATCGTATACTGCAATCATATAATTACATATTAATCGCTGATTTGTTCTTTTCTGCCCTCTTCCTTTTTAAATATGGAACGCTTCACGAATGTGCGTGTCATCCTTGCGCAGGGGCCATGCTAATCTTCTCTGTATCGTTCCAATTTTAGTATATGTACTGCCGAAGCAAGTACTGATTTGTTTTTAGTATTGTATGTATATATGTAATGTATTGTATGAAAAAATGCAATAAAATCTTATTATTGTTTTTGCTATAAACATCAGCATGTACTTTTATTTAGCAATAGAAAATATAAAGGGAGAATATAATATTATTTAAGCTTCTCTGTAAATTGTCTTTGCACTTTACATAATTATTATGTTACTTTTGTTGGCTATAGTGTGTGTTTTGTACCATGCAATGCCTAATCAAATATATGGTATGTTATAATTAATATAACAAGCATGTGGTTTTTATAATGTGATGAAAATAAGGGAGAACGCACTATTATTTAAACCTCTCTGTAAATTGTCTTTGCACTTTACATATTGTGTTAATAGTGTTGGCTATAGTGTGTGTTTTGTACCATTCAATGCCTAATCAAATATATGTTATGTTATAATTAATATAATAAACATGTGATTTTTATAATGTGATGAAAATAAGGGAGAACACAATGTTATTTTAACTTCTCTGTAAATTGTCTTTGCACATATTATGTTAATCTTGTTGGCTATAGATGTGTTTTGTACCATTTAATGCCTCATAAAATGTTATATTATAATTAATATAACAAGCATGTGGTTTTAATAATGTGCAATATGTCTCTCTTATTATTCTATTCAGAATGGCTATAAGTTTAATATGACGTGTTTAACTGTGTCTGCGTTTTATATATGTACATTGATGAGACTTGAATAAAGATGAAAAACTAGTTTTGTCACATTTAAAATCTGATCTATATTAGAGGACGGGGAGGGCTGTAAATAATGTTGCTATAACTTGTAGCCCAACCAATTTGCTTTTTCCCCCTTGACAACACAAATGTATCGTATACTGCAATCATATAATTACATATTAATCTCTGATTTGTTCTTAGTATTGTATGTATATATGTAATGTATTGTATGAAAAAATGCAATATTGTTTTTGCTATAAACATCAGCATGTACTTTTATTTAGCAATAGAAAATAAGGGAGAATATAATATATTATTTAAACTTCTCTGTAAATTGTCTTTGCACTTTACATAATTATTATGTTACTTTTGTTGGCTATAGTGTGTGTTTTGTACCATGCAATGCCTAATCAAATATATGGTATGTTATAATTAATATAACAAGCATGTGGTTTTTATAATGTGATGAAAATAAGGGAGAACGCACTATTATTTAAACCTCTCTGTAAATTGTCTTTGCACTTTACATATTGTGTTAATAGTGTTGGCTATAGTGTGTGTTTTGTACCATTCAATGCCTAATCAAATATATGGTATGCTATAATTAATATAACAAGCATGTGGTTTTTATAATGTGATGAAAATAAGGGAGAACGCACTATTATTTAAACCTCTCTGTAAATTGTCTGTGCACATATTATGTTAATCTTGTTGGCTATAGATGTGTTTTGTACCATTTAATGCCTCATAAAATGTTATATTATAATTAATATAATAAACATGTGATTTTTATAATAAGCAATATGTCTCTCTTGTTATTCTATTCAGAATGGCTATAAGTTTAATATGATGTGTTTAACTGTGTCTGCGTTTTATATATGTACATTGATGAGACTTGAATAAAGATGAAAAACTAGTTTTGTCACATTTAAAATCTGGTCTTTACTAGAGGACATAGAAAACGCACACCTACATTATATGATTAAACAAATTAAACTTTATTATTTTACAACGATTGCGAAGCAAATTCTAACAACTTATATTAATCACTCTCGTTGGCGCGGACATGTGGTTATTCGTGTGGGAGGAAACCGGAGTACCCGGAGAAAACCCACCTGTCCGATATGGCGACCACCGTACCTTCCGAGGATCGAACCCGAGTTGCATTGGTGAGAAGTGGGCCCCCTAACCACTGCGCTAATCGGACAGCCATGATTATTATTATTATATGAAAACGAAATACGAAGGAGTCCATCAAAGATATATCACATCTTTACTACAAAACACAAACTGAACAACTAAAAATGTTTAAAACTATGTATTTATATAGTTATTGTTTTTCATGTAAAACACACACTTATCCGAAGTGTGCGTTTTCTATGTCCTCTAGTAGCCTATATTATTAACCAAACCAAGATAAACAAGCCTGTTTTCCAATATCGAATAATTGAAACATGAATAAAGATAAACATGTCTGTTTTAGTTGTGTGGGTGCAACACGAAATCCCCGCAATATGTCATTTCTTAGCGGGGCGGGGGGCTCATATTTATCGCCAACTCGCGAAAATGGGTGACAAAGGGGACCGCAATTCGTCCCTGGTACAGTTCGTCCTTATCTTTATTTAAGAGCCCTCGCATAATCTGTTCAGTGATAACTGCTAAGTATTTCTCTCGTATTTCGGACCTTTGCTCTCTTCTAGAGCAATACTTATCGTGTATTGTAACAAGTGGTGTACGTTAAATAAGCATAGGGGATATTTAAAGTGGCGTTTGAGATAGCGTCTGATTGTTTTGTTTGATTTAATTGTATTTTATGTCCGTGGAAGATGATTCGAAACGCACCCTTATCCCATAAGAACTGGAGAATTCTATGTATTAGTACTCTTAATCTGATTAATCTGAATAAATATTTGCTATGAACAAATATCATAATTATTTTTGTTCACAGTTACTGTTGGACACACATAAAAATCAGAAAAATTATTGAACTCGGAATCCTTCCGCTGAAGGATGTAGAGTGCGGTCTAAGGGTTATAAATGCTCTAAAGCTGACACCTAAATCTGAAGCTTACAACTAACTTTAAACTACAAATGCATACGTTTTAAAAGATACAGAAAAGAACATAAGTTTATTCATAACGTATACATAAGTCTCGAAATCCTTCCACTGAAGGTTGTAGAGTGCGGTCTATAGGTCATAAATACTCTAAAGCTGACACCTAAATCTGAAGCTTACTACTGACTGACTACAAATGCATACGTTTTAAAAGATACAGAACAGAACAGAACATAAGTTTATTCATGACGTATACATAAGTACATAGTCATAATATTTACATACAACTACATGTATATACAAAATACAAAGTGATTAACAAAGCTGTCGTATTGCTACTGTATTCTAATGAACTATATAGATGAACATTCTAGTTGGTGTTTTGTGTAATTACGAAGATAAAGCATTCAGTATGAAGTTCCTATGGTTTATAGTATTCTTAAGAAAACGAGACACGTTTCATTCTATTATCATTGTTCTTTAAAATACAAAAACTATGCATGTCTGGTCTCATGTACCACTACTTATTAATGAGTTATTTCCTCAAATCTGAGTAACGCGAACAAATTAAAACAAAATGATACTCATCTTCAATGTCTCAAACATTGCAACATTGACAATAACGCTCATTTCTCTGTACACTTTCCTCAAATCTGAGTAACACGGACAAATTAAAAAAAATGATACTCATCTTCAATGTCTCAAACATTGCAACATTGACAATAACGCTCATTTCTCTGTACACGTTCCTCAAATCTGAGTAACGCGGACAAATTAAAACAAAATGATACTCATCTTCAATGTCTCAAACATTGCAACATTGACAATAACGCTCATTTCTCTGTACACTTTCCTCAAATCTGAGTAACACGGACAAATTAAAACAAAATGATACTCATCTTCAATGTCTCAAACATTGCAACATTGACAATAACGTTCATTTCCCTGTACACTTTCCTCAAATCTGAGTAACACGGACAAATTAAAACAAAATGATACTCATCTTCAATGTCTCAAACATTGCAACATTGACAATAACGCTCATTTCTCTGTACACTTTCCTCAAATCTGAATAACACGGACAAATTAAAACAAAATGATACTCATCTTCAATGTCTCAAACATTGCAACATTGACAATAACGCTCATTTCTCTGTACTCTATTATTAGAGAATCTACATGTGTGGATTCTAAAGGAATGTGCAGAAGTCCACATACAAATGACTGTGAGTTGTTTCAATGTTCATAATAACTTATCTCTGAGTAATACATGTCCATGCATCAAACAGAACAGGACAGTTTCATGTTATCAAAATAATCAAATCGAAACATACACTAACATTACATTCAAACCTGTGTTAAGCAGCCAACCAAGGGACAAGCAGCCAACCAAGGGACAAGCAGCCAACCAAGGGACAAGCAGCCAACCAAGGGACAAGCAGCCAACCAAGGGACAAACAGCCAACCAAGGGACAAGCAGCCAACCAATGGACAAGCAGCCAACCAAGGGAGTCACAGAACGTGGCTAATCACATTACAGTCAAACCTATGTCAAGCAGCCAACCAAGGGACAAGCAGCCAACCAAGGGAGTCACAGAACGTGGCTGATCACATTACAGTCAAACCTATGTCAAGCAGCCAACCAAGGGACAAGCAGCCAACCAAGGGAGTCACAGATGTGGCCAATCGCATTACAGTCAAACCTATGTTAAGCAGCTAACCAAGGGAGTCACAGAATGTGGCCAATCACATTACAGTCAAACCTATGTCATGCAGCCAACCAAGGGAGTCACAGAATGTGGCCAATCACATTACAGTCAAACCTGTGTTAAGCAGCTAACCAAGGGAATCACAGATGTGGCCAATCGCATTACAGTCAAACCTATGTTAAGCAGCTAACCAAGGGAATCACAGATGTGGCCAATCACATTACAGTCAAACCTGTGTTAAGCAGCTAACCAAGGGAATCACAGATGTGGCCAATCACATTACAGTCAAACCTGTGTTAAGCAGCTAACCAAGGGAATCACAGATGTGGTCAATCACATTACAGTCAAACCTGTGTTAAGCAGCTAACCAAGGGAATCACAGATGTGGCCAATCACATTACAGTCAAACCTGTGTTAAGCAGCCAATCAAGGGAATCACAGAATGTGGCCAATCACATTACAGTCAAACCTATGTTAAGCAGCCAACCAAGGGAGTCACAGAATGTGGCCAATCACATTACAGTCAAACCTATGTCATGCAGCCAACCAACGGAATCATATAAGGTGGCTGCTTACCACAGGTGGATGCTTAATAGAGGTACTATGTATACTAAAACAATATATCGGGAATCTAGAACGTGGTTGCTTAATAGAGGTACTATGTATACTAAAACAATATATCGGGAATCTAGAAAATGGTTGCTTAATAGAGGTACTATGTATACGAAAACAATATATCGGGAATCTAGAAAATGGTTCCTTAATAGAGGTACTATGCATACTAAAACAATATATCGGGAATCTAGAAAGTGGTTGCTTAATAGAGGTACTATGTATACTAAAACAATATATCGGGAATCTGGAAAGTGGTTGCTTAATAGAGGTACTATGTATACTAAAACAATATATCGGGAATCTGGAAAGTGGTTGCTTAATAGAGGTACTATGTATACTAAAACAATATATCGGGAATCTAGAAAATGGTTGCTTAATAGAGGTACTATGTATACTAAAACAATAATTCGGGAATCTAGAAAATGGTTGCTTAATAGAGGTACTATGTATACTAAAACAATATATCGGGAATCTGGAAAGTGGCTGCTTAATAGAGGTACTATGTATACTAAAACAATATATCGGGAATCTAGAAAGTGGTTGCTTAATAGAGGTACTATGTATACTAAAACAATATATCGGGAATCTGGAAATTGGTTGCTTAATAGAGGTACTATGTATACTAAAACAATATATCGGGAATCTGGAAAGTGGGTGCTTAATAGAGGTACTATGTATACTAAAACAATATATCTGGAAAGTGGGTGCTTAATAGAGGTACTATGTATACTAAAACAATATATCGGGAATCTGGAAAGTGGGTGCTTAATAGAGGTACTATGTATACTAAAACAATATATCGGGAATCTGGAAAGTGGATGCTTAATAGAGGTACTATGTATACTAAAACAATATATCGGGAATCTAGAAAGTGGTTGCTTAATAGAGGTACTATGTATACTAAAACAATATATCGGGAATCTGGAAAGTGGTTGCTTAATAGAGGTACTATGTATACTAAAACAATATATCGGGAATCTGGAAAGTGGGTGCTTAATAGAGGTACTATGTATACTAAAACAATATATCGGGAATCTGGAAAGTGGGTGCTTAATAGAGGTATTATGTATACTAAAACAATATATCGGGAACCTAGAAAGTGGCTGCTTAATAGAGGTACTATATATACTAAAACAATATATCGGGCATCTAGAAAGTGGTTGCTTAATAGAGGTACTATGTATACTAAAACAATATATCAGGAATCTGGAAAGTGGTTGCTTAATAGAGGTACTATGTATACTAAAACAATATATCGGATATCTGGAAAGTGGGTGCTTAATAGAGGTACTATGTATACTAAAACAATATATCGGGAATCTGGAAAGTGGGTGCTTAATAGAGGTACTATGTATACTAAAACAATATATCGGGAATCTGGAAAGTGGCTGCTTAATAGAGGTACTATGTATACTAAAACAATATATCGGGAATCTGGAAAGTGGGTGCTTAATAGAGGTATATGTATACTAAAAAATATATCGGGAATCTGGAAAGTGGCTGCTTAATAGAGGTACTATGTAGACTAAAACAATATATCGGGAATCTGGAAAGTGGTTGCTTAATAGAGGTACTATGTATACTAAAACAATACATCGGGAATAGAAAGTGGTTGCTTAATAGAGGTACTATGCATACTAAAACAATATATCGGGAATCTGGAAAGTGGGTGCTTAATAGAGGTACTATGTATACTAAAACAATAATCGGGAATCTAGAAAGTGGTGCTTAATAGAGGTACTATGTATACTAAAACAATATATCGGGAATCTGGAAAGTGGGTGCTTAATAGAGGTACTATGTATACTAAAACAATATATCGGGAATCTGGAAAGTGGGTGCTTAATAGAGGTACTATGTATACTAAAACAATATATCGTGACTCTGGAAAGTGGTTGCTTAATAGAGGTACTATGTATACTAAAACAATATATCGGGAATCTGGAAAGTGGGTGCTTAATAGAGGTACTATGTATACTAAAACAATACATCGGGAATCTAGAAAGTGGTTGCTTAATAGAGGTACTATGTATACTAAAACAATATATCGGGAATCTAGAAAGTGGTTGCTTAATATATATATTCTTTATTGCCACCATATAGATGCGCATTTGATACAAATTCAAAAAATACATGTTCCGAATTTATACAAATTTACAATAACAGTATTACAATTATATCATACATACATTGTTATATACAAGTACAATTTATAATTTATTTACAGCTTAGATATATAATTATCATACATTTTCCCCTGGCACCGGCTAAACGAAGCATATGAACACATGTGCGGGCAAAGATAGCAAGTTAGATATTGCGAAGACACAATATTCCGTCCGACAGACCACATGATGACCCTTAAATACTCTTTCCAATTGAATGTGAGGGGGTATATTCGTTATATAAATTGTATTATCAACACTTTCTCTGGAAAGTGGCTGCTTAATACAGATTGGCTTCTAAATAGATGATGTACATTATGCATAGATATAGAACATCGTGTAAAGTAAATTTATATATATATATAGAATTGTATATAGCACCATGCTGGGGTAAAAGTAAGTAAGTAAAAGCATTACATTTCAGTTAATTAGTTTTGCACAGCATTGTAATGTGCATAGGAGGGTGACGTAATGATCTAAATTATCACTTTAGATAAAAGGGAGATCACTGCTGATAAACAATCCGATACAGGGGAGATAACTCTTAATCGACACTTACACGTAATTAACACTGCGGGTTATGTCGTGAAAATAAGCATTGTTGCATAATGAACCTAGTAATTTCCAAAGAAAATGCGAGTAAGATGATAAATTAATAAGCACTCAAGTTAATTATATCGTCAACCTCGATATACGATAAGTAACTTGTTTCACGGTTTCAAGATTATTATCAACGATGATTCACACGGGAAAGCCAGAATCAGTGCTTAGGTAATTGTCATTTGTGTAAGAAAATATGGAGAGCAGAATAAAGGAATAGTTCGCTGTTATGAAATATGAACTATACCGCACGTTGGTCTTCTCTCCTGGACAAGTGCCAACACGTTCCACAAACTGTACCACACGTTGGTCTGCTCTCCTGGACAAATGCCAACACATTCCACAAACTGTACCGCACGTTTATCCTGGTCTGCTCTCCTGGACAAGTGCCAACACGTTCCACACACTGTACAGCGCGTTCGTCCTGGTCTGCTCTCCTGAACATGTGCCAACACGTTCCACAAACTGTACTGCGCGTTCGTCCTGGTCTGCTCTCCTGGACAAGTGCCAACACATTCCATAAACTGTACCGCACGTTGGTCTGCTCTCCTGGACAAGTGCCAACACGTTCCACAAACTGTACCGCACGTTGGTCTGCTTTCCTGGACAAGTGCCAACACGTTCCACAAACTGTCCCGCACGTTGGTCCTGGTCTGCTGCTCTCCTGGACAAGTGCCAACACGTTCCACAAACTGTACCGCACGTTGGTCCTGGTCTGCCCTCCTGGACAAGTGCCTACACGTTCCACAAACTGTACCGCACGTTGGTCTGCTCTCCTGGACAAGTGCCAACACGTTCCACAAACTGTACCGCACGTTGGTCTGCTCTCCTGGACAAGTGCCAACACGTTCCACAAACTGTACCGCACGTTGGTCTGCTCTCCTGGACAAGTGCCAACACGTTCCACAAACTGTACCGCACGTTGGTCTGCTCTCCTGGACAAGTGCCAACACGTTCCACAAACTGTACCGCACGTTGGTCTGCTCTCCTGGACAAGTGCCAACACGTTCCACAAACTGTCCCGCACGTTGGTCTGCTCTCCTGGACAAGTGCCAACACGTTCCATAAACTGTACCGCACGTTGGTCTGCTCTCCTGGACAAGTGCCAACACGTTCCACAAACTGTCCCGCACGTTGGTCCTGGTCTGCTCTCCTTGGCATGTGTATGTGTATATGTCGAGTTTAATAATTTAATAATCATAAGACGAGAAAGCGGAAGGAAAATTATAGCATGTGGTGCACAGGAAACAATGATAAAAACAGAGGAAATCATTTAAGAGGACCAATCTACTGTGAGGAATATTCAGGGGCAGTAACTGACTATTGTTTCTCATTGCTTACACATGTGTATATGTAACTTGAATTAAAACTTTGTTCTACTTGATTGTCGACGTCATAAACTACGTTCCGCCGAATGTGTTGATAAATACCTGGGCTGGGATCGTTCTCCACCTGGGATATTTCTCCACCTGGGATATTTCTCCATTTGGGATCGTACTCCACCTGGGATCGTTCTCCATCTGGGATATTTCTCCACCTGGGATCGTTCTCCACCTGGGATCGTTCTCCACCTAGGATATTTCTCCACCTGGGATCGTTCTCCATCTGGGATATTTCTCCACCTGGGATCGTTCTCCAGCTGGGATCATTCTCCACCTGGAATCATGCTCCACCTGGGACCATTCTCCACCTGGGATCGTTCTCCACCTGGGATCGTTCTCCATCTGGGACCATTCTCCACCTAGGACCATTCTCCAACTGGGACCATTCTCCATCTAGGACCATTCTCCAACTGGGACCATTCTCCACCTGGGATCGTTCTCCAACTGAGCTCTTACTCCCACATAAAAAGCCGTAAAACCAAATCTAAGCTTAGCTGTAAGCGACACAAACAATTCACTGCAATCTATTAAATGTTTGTCAATATATGATAAATATTGCTACACACCGAAATAGTTTTTCGAATAATGTTTATGTTACCTCCCTTGCATATGGACACATTTCTTCCTTAATTACTTGCACGTATACAACTGTACATACAGCATGGACGTTTCATTCGACAGGTTTTTAATCAGACGACATCGTTTTGAATAATGATCTCGTTAGTTCTCGATTTCTACGAGAATTGTTCACGCTCCATGCACGATCAACCAATCAATCAACAATGCCATAACACAACAGGTGCGCGCAGTTTCCTGGTGTTAACAATGTCTTTACAGAGCATAGTCCTTAGGCCTCCTTCTGAGCCCAAGGGATAGCACGTGTATTTATGGCACTGACTTCAAACAAGGCCCCATTCCATGGAAATTGGTAAAGGAGAGATAATAAAAATGTTAATGATCAAATATATGTCTCAACGAAGACAAGTAACGGATGGTTATAGAATAAATCAAGATGAGTGTTCCTCCATTTGCATTCCCCCCACCCCCACTACCCCTACCCCTCCACCCTTAGAAATTAAAAAATAATATAGTGTTCATTAGTTTATACAGATTTGTTTTAGCTCCATTCCGAAACAAGTTCTTACAACTTATATTAATCACTCTCGTCTCGAGACCTCATTCCTGATGGAATAAATCGCCACGAGGGAGAGAGAAGAGGCAATGTGGAATTTAAATGCCTTGCCAAAAAGCATAATCGTAACGGCTCCAGCGGGGCTCGAACTCCGGTCCTTTCGCACAGAGGAGACTCTGGAATTGGTCTCTGTCTGTATCATTGCACTATCAAAAATCTAAAATGACTAATCTCTTCAAGAGGCGTCGCTCATATGGGCAACCGGTAGCGACGATAAACAAACGTAAAACACACACACACCATCAAGCTTCACCAAAAAAAGGGGTTTTATTTGTTATGGCTTTAAAATCGCACCGCTGATTATGTGATATGGCGACTGCTCAACTGTCATTCGTGAAGGAAATCCCCGGATGTCCCTCCGAGCAGTATTTCAGACAAAGTCGCGTACCATGGTAGAACTATCGACCGTCCATATGTCAGCTGGATAGAATCCCCCAACACCCAGTGGAATTCGAACCTACAACGACGAGGGACAAGTCCCTTGATCACTCGGTCCCCTAACGCCAGGTACAGGTCATTATTTTATTTCTCCGACGAATTTACCCCATCAATAACTTTGATACTAGTAATCTAATAAATTTATCCACGGTACCGGCTCATTTGGAAACGAACGCGCGAGGAACTCAAAATGTTTGTGTCTGAGTGATTCGGTCTGCTGGCTGCCAGCTAGCGCGATGTAAAATAATCCCTCGCAGGAATCCACGGAACGTACAATGTACATTCATCATTTTTGATACGCAAAATATAAAACAGTTAACTTTTATATGGGTTATTCGATATACTTTCAGAGTTCTTAATTTGATAGTCATGAAAGCCGTTATCTCGCAATAGATGGTTATTGGTTAGGTAACTTTCAGGCTATACAAAATGTTCAACCTTACCCGGTCAGCTGACAAAATGAGTTATATATCGAAATGTTTGTAAAGGCCTGAAGTGTGTCACACATGCAGCATAACTTGACGTAAATCGTGGCGCTCGGAGAAATCCAAGATGGCGTCCAAAATGGCCGACGTTTACATTTTGTGATTTTATTTTTTTAAATTGTATTCATGTGTAAGGATATACATTGTCAATTGGATTTTATGCCATTTTTCAAAGAAATTACTATACCATTTAAGAAAATTATGCAAAGTTACAGATTAAAATTGTCACATTTAAGGGTTAGGGGTGCTATTTTAAATGTTTGCTCCAAGCCTTGGATGTAAATCATGTGTAAGTATGTAGATCAAATCTAATTAAAATAATTGCTCCTTTGTTGAAAACAGATGAAAACTATGACTGAACGCCACGATTTATGCCAATGTATGCAGCATGTTGGATAAACTTCAGCCATTTACAAATGTAGTCCAGTGGTAACACGCTGGACTGATAATCCAGGGATCGCAGGTTCGATCCCCCGTCTGACACTAATAAAATTAACAGTTTTTCAGATGGGACTTTAAACAGAGGTCTCGTGTCGGTGCTGTACACCGTGCACGTAAATGAACCATAGGAGACTCTGGAATGGGTCTATCTGTATCAATGCACTCTCCTCCAAATATCTAAAATGACTAATCTCTTCAGGAGGCGTCGCTCATATGGGCAACCGGTAGCGACAATAAATAAACGTAAAACACGCTCACTGATTGGCTGAGTAGGTATTGTCATCAATAGTGAAGGTGGCATGAAAATACAATATAAGAGCGCATTTTGGAATATTTTTAGAATGTTTGCTTAATATTTGGTGAAAAATAAACAACCTCTTATAAACGCAGCTGTCGGTGGAACATTTGTCACACAATTACCCTCAGAATAGGGGGTGGATTCCTATAATGGGAGGGGGCACAATTGGTCAACCGTATTGAAATGTGCCTTTTCCTTGTGGCTCAAATGTAGGTCTGTTGAAAAATACAGTATTTTGTGCCAAACTATTTTTGGGGAACATATAACGGCACTGTATATTACAAACGTAGCATGTGGAGATTTCAATAGCGGGGTCTCTAGCGTGATGACGCCGTGATAGCGCATTCGCTTCAGGTGCGAACTGTCCTGAGTTCACGGCTAGCTGTAGACGTTACGATTGTGCCATTAGGCAAGGCATTTAAATTCCACACCGTCCCCCTATCGTCTCTCTCTCTCTCTCTCTCTCCCTCTCTCTCTCTCTCTCTCTCTCTTCCCCTCGTAGTATGGATTCCAACAGGAGTGAGGTTGATCAATAAAAATTGCAGGAACTTGTTTCGCAATCGAGCTAAAAAATAAATTTGCATTAACTAATTGCTATCATAACATGTGTCATTCCATACTGTCGAGTAATCGTAAACAAGCGTGGCATTGGCTTTTTATCTAGCAATGTTGTCAAAATGGACAGAAATTGCTGATATGCACTTTATACACAGTGTAATATTTATACATTCTCCTGACTGTATTTGATTCATTATCTCTGAAGTTTGAATGATAACTCTGTATTAGGGAAATAAGATATCGGCAATTAAATATCAATGAGATACATCGGTGAGTTAATGCCCCTGAATACTCTCTAATAGTAGATATGTCCTATTAAATGTTTTCCTCTGTTTCTATCGTTGTTTCCTTTGCACAACATCCTAGCAATTTTATTCCACTATTTCTTATTATGATTATTAAATTACTATTTCTCGACAGATCTCCTGCCGTAT
The DNA here is from genome assembly GCA_014843695.1 of Archivesica marissinica. Classification (NCBI taxonomy): domain Eukaryota; kingdom Metazoa; phylum Mollusca; class Bivalvia; order Venerida; family Vesicomyidae; genus Archivesica; species Archivesica marissinica. The sequence continues at coordinate 26,940,335 of CM026396.1, read as the reverse complement.
TTAGTACTTATTTGTCAAACATTGTTATCACTTAATTAACACGATTTGATCAAATCAAGTTTATCATACCACAACATATTGTTAGGGAACAACAATAAAAACAAGGGAGGTAATAGAAAATGAGAGATGTCTCTCATTGCTGATAAAAACCCACTATTTTAATCTATTTACAAACATTGTAGTTGTACTTATGGTGGTGCGGTGATGCTGTGTCGTATAGTGCTGTGGTGAGGAGGGGAGATTGGAATGTGTAGTTGTACCTATGGTGGTGCGGTGATACTGTGTCGTATAGTGCTGTGGTGAGGAGGGGAGATTGGAATGTGTAGTTGTACCAATGGTGGTGCGGTGATGCTGTGTCGTATAGTGCTGTGGTGAGGAGGGGACATTGGCATGTGTAGTTGTACCAATGGTGGTGCGGTGATACTGTGTCGTATAGTGCTGTGGTGAGGAGTGGAGATTGGAATGTGTAGTTGTGCCAATGGTGGTGCGGTGATGCTGTGACGTATAGTGTTGTGGTGAGGAGGGGACATTGGAATGTGTAGTTGTACCTATGGTGGTGCGGTGATACTGTGTCGTATAGTACTGTGGTGAGGAGGGGAGATTGACATGTGTAGTTGTACCAAAGGTGGTGCGGTGATTCTGTGTCGTATAGTGCTGTGGTGAGGAGGGGACATTGGAATATGTAGTTGCACCAATGGTGGTGCGGTGTTACTGTGTCGTATAGTGCTGTGGTGAGGAGGGGACATTGGAATGTGTAGTTGTACCAATGGTGGTGCGGTGATACTGTGTCGTATAGTGCTGTGGTGAGGAGGGGACATTGGAATGTGTAGTTGTACCAATGGTGGTGCGGTGATACTGTGTCGTATAGTGCTGTGGTGAGGAGGGGACATTGGAATGTGTAGTTGTACCAATGGTGGTGCGGTGATACTGTGTCGTATAGTACTGTGGTGAGGAGGGGAGATTGGAATGTGTAGTTGTACCAATGGTGGTGCGGTGATACTGTGTCGTATAGTGTTGTGGTGAGGAGGGGACATTGGAATGTGAAGTTGTACCTATGTTGGTGCGGTGATACTGTGTCGTATAGTACTGTGGTGAGAAGGGGACATTGGAATGTGTAGTTGTACCAATGGTGGTGCGGTGATACTGGGTCGTATAGTGTTGTGGTGAGGAGGGGACATTGGAATGTGTAGTTGTACCAATGGTGGTGCGGTGATACTGTGTCGTATAGTGCTGTGGTGAGGAGGGGACATTGGACTGTGTAGTTGTACCAATGGTGGTGCGGTGATACTGTGTCGTATAGTGCTGTGGTGAGGAGGGGACATTGGAATGTGTAGTTGTACCAATGGTGGTGCGGTGATACTGTGTCGTATAGTGCTGTGGTGAGGAGGGGACATTGGAATGTGTAGTTGTACCAATGGTGGTGCGGTGATACTGTGTCGTATAGTACTGTGGTGAGGAGGGGCATTGGAGTGTGTAGTTGTACCAATGGTGGTGCGGTGATACTGGGTCGTATAGTGTTGTGGTGAGGAGGGGACATTGGAATGTGTAGTTGTACCAATGGTGGTGCGGTGATACTGTGTCGTATAGTGCTGTGGTGAGGAGGGGACATTGGACTGTGTAGTTGTACCAATGGTGGTGCGGTGATACTGTGTCGTATAGTGCTGTGGTGAGGAGGGGACATTGGAATGTGTAGTTGTACCAATGGTGGTGCGGTGATACTGTGTCGTATAGTGCTGTGGTGAGGAGGGGACATTTGAATGTGTAGTTGTACCAATGGTGGTGCGGTGATACTGTGTCGTATAGTGCTGTGGTGAGGAGGGGACATTGGAATGTGTAGTTGTACCAATGGTGGTGCGGTGATACTGTGTCGTATAGTACTGTGGTGAGGAGGGGAGATTGGAATGTGTAGTTGTACCAATGGTGGTGCGGTGATACTGTGTCGTATAGTGTTGTGGTGAGGAGGGGACATTGGAATGTGAAGTTGTACCTATGTTGGTGCGGTGATACTGTGTCGTATAGTACTGTGGTGAGGAGGGGACATTGGAGTGTGTAGTTGTACCAATGGTGGTGCGGTGATACTGGGTGGTATAGTGTTGTGGTGAGGAGGGGACATTGGAATGTGTAGTTGTACCAATGGTGGTGTGGTGATACTGGGTCGTATAGTGTTGTGGTGAGGAGGGGACATTGGAATTTGTAGTTGTACCAATGGTGGTGCGGTGATACTGTGTCGTATAGTACTGTGGTGAGGAGGGGACATTGGACTGTGTAGTTGTACCAATGGTGGTGCGGTGATACTGTGTCGTATAGTACTGTGGTGAGGAGGGGACATTGAAATGTGTAGTTGTACCAATGGTGGTGCGGTGATACTGTGTCGTATAGTGCTGTGGTGAGGAGTGGACATTGGAATGTGTAGTTGTACCAATGGTGGTGCGGTGATACTGTGTCGTATAGTGCTGTGGTGAGGAGGGGACATTGGAATGTGTAGTTGTACCAATGGTGGTGCGGTGATACTGTGTCGTATAGTGCTGTGGTGAGGAGGGGACATTGGACTGTGTAGTTGTACCAATGGTGGTGCGGTGATACTGTGTCGTATAGTGCTGTGGTGAGGAGGGGACATTGGAATGTGTAGTTGTACCAATGGTGGTGCGGTGATACTGTGTCGTATAGTGCTGTGGTGAGGAGGGGACATTGGAATGTGTAGTTGTACCAATGGTGGTGCGGTGATACTGTGTCGTATAGTACTGTGGTGAGGAGGGGACATTGGAATGTGTAGTTGTACCAATGGTGGTGCGGTGATACTGTGTCGTATAGTACTGTGGTGAGGAGGGGACATTGGAATGTGTAGTTGTACCAATGGTGGTGCGGTGATACTGTGTCGTATAGTGCTGTGGTGAGGAGTGGAGATTGGAATGTGTAGTTGTGCCAATGGTGGTGCGGTGATGCTGTGTCGTATAGTGTTGTGGTGAGGAGGGGACATTGGAATGTGTAGTTGTACCTATGGTGGTGCGGTGATACTGTGTCGTATAGTGCTGTGGTGAGGAGGGGAGATTGACATGTGTAGTTGTACCAATGGTGGTGCGGTGATGCTGTGTCGTATAGTGCTGTGGTGAGGAGGGGACATTGGAATGTGTAGTTGTACCAATGGTGGTGCGGTGATACTGTGTCGTATAGTGCTGTGGTGAGGAGGGGAGATTGGCATGTGTAGTTGTACCAATGGTGGTGCGGTGATACTGTGTCGTATAGTGCTGTGGTGAGGAGGGGACATTGGAATGTGTAGTTGTACCAATGGTGGTGCGGTGATACTGTGTCGTATAGTGCTGTGGTGAGGAGGGGACATTGGAATGTGTAGTTGTACCAATGGTGGTGCGGTGATACTGTGTGTATAGTGCTGTGGTGAGGAGGGGACATTGGAATGTGTAGTTGTACCAATGGTGGTGCGGTGATACTGTGTCGTATAGTGCTGTGGTGAGGAGGGGACATTGGAATGTGTAGTACCAATGGTGGTGCGGTGATACTGTGTCGTATAGTGCTGTGGTGAGGAGGGGACATTGGAATGTGTAGTTGTACCAATGGTGGTGCGGTGATACTGGGTGGTATAGTGTTGTGGTGAGGAGGGGACATTGGAATGTGTAGTTGTACCAATGGTGGTGCGGTGATACTGTGTCGTATAGTGTTGTGGTGAGGAGGGGACATTGGAATGTGTAGTTGTACCAATGGTGGTGCGGTGATACTGTGTCGTATAGTACTGTGGTGAGGAGGGGACATTGGACTGTGTAGTTGTACCAATGGTGGTGCGGTGATACTGTGTCGTATA